>CM056392.1:24028190-24628190 GCA_029718625.1 Synaphobranchus kaupii | reverse complement strand
AAATGTGGCTTTTGGGTTACATCGGTGCAATTTCTAGACATACCAGAGGAGGGCAATAACTGCACATTCATCTTTCAGGAAGGGAAAACCAGAATTGCATCTCTGTCTCTGGCTGCGTCCCAATATTCTTCACACCCCACCTCCCTTCCTCCACTCCCCCACTACCACTCCTCTCCTACCCGAAAGTATGCAAAACTGAACGTTTTGAGTATAAGTATTTGCATGTACAGTATACAATGTACCTGACATTGTGGTTTGCGTCTATACATTAATATGTAACCATTAATACGTAATTAAAATGTAACCAGCGACATTAGATTAAAACACAAAGATCCGTTTCCGGGGCACGGAGTAGAGGAGGTGGTAGTGGAGGAAGGGAGGGTGCATTTTTCGAGTATTGGGACGCAGTCTCTGTCTCTGTCTCTGTCTCTGTCTCTCTGTTTCTTTGCATACAACAAATTAGTATCATTCAACAATCTATATAGCACATTTTGAGTTGCTGGTCAATTACAGCTGAATAACTGAATAAGCTGTCATCTTAAAATGAGACTCACATTTCAGATTAACTGAAGTGCCAATGTAATGCAACGTGGCTAAATTGCGCTGAGTTTAGAGACACACCAGTTGGTAAATTGCTTGTCAGCAGGGACAAAGCACCTGTGGTAAGAAAAATGTTCTTATAAGATTCAGCCCAATCCATCAGAGGTCCTTTCTTATTAAACAAAGAACTGTATCAGGTTTTATAAATGAAAAGATTGTACACTTTTAGTTGCACCCCCGATCTAGATGATAACTTACATGAGGGTAATATTCTATTTTTGGGGGAAATAAAAACCAATGTAGGACCCCATTTGCATGCAAACAGTCTGCAGTTATGTGCTTATCAATCGTTGCCACCAGAAAAGAAATATACCACAATTGCTACAATTATTCAACAGGAAATATATCTACTATATTGCTTACAGAAAAGTAAATTCTTGAACACCCAGGGGGTATGCTACAAAGTAGGATTACTTACTTAGCTGATTTGGGATGGTTCTGGGTTTTACTCGGTGCAGTTATCCAGCTAAGTAAGTAATCGTGCTTCGTAGTATATCCCCCAGGTCAGCTACTTGTGTAAACAAAAGTAACAATAAAATGCGCAAACAGTAAAATACATGTACACCCGATTGAAGATATGGTTTAGCCCAGTGCCAACATGAAAGGCATATTTATATTGCATGTTAAAACATTTAAATATATACTTATGGAGGTATTAATATGAACTTTGGATTCTGATGTATGAAAGAACATTAATCGGAAGAGATTCCTTTCATGAGTCCTTTCATTCATGTATTATTTAATATAAATGTCAAATTGGAATGATTATTAAGATAATTAAGAAATTCAGCATGGATGTTGGATCCAAAACCGTCGTGCGCTGGACTATTAAGTGGCGCATCCTGTTAAAGCTCTTGTTTACCATGTAGTGACATGCTCTCTGGTCTGCAATAGAATCCTGACCACGCCATTGTTTAATGTGGCTGTCAGTCCAGGGAAGATTTCCCCTTTCTCATCAGACATAAGATACTACCATAAGATATCTTGTTGATCCTGAACCTCCAAGCTCCCTGCGCAAATCCAACGACAGCACGATCCAGAGGGGGGCAGCACTTCAGAAGAAAACACTCCAACTTGTTGGGCTCCCTCTAATTTACAGAGGATGTTACAGTGATGAGACGACCACATGTCTAGATGTCTACAATTATGATTGGGCATTTCAAATTAGGAAAAAAGGGATAGAAAAACTAGTTAACAATAAAAATGGCCATTTCTGTACAAGGCAAATGTACCACATTTCCCTGGTTGGAACTCTGCTACGAACAACAATTGGCACACTAGGGATTCTTTTAAGCAAGCACTGCAGAGCAGAAATCTGTCAGAATATAAATTGGGGCAAATTTCCGTTTCCATGCTTTTTGTGCATTTTTATAGGAATGTTGCTGCTGTGTTGTGGTTACTGTGCACAACACTGTTATTCAGAAACCTATGATTAATTTATTCCAACGCCTTGGGAGGACAAAACCAGCCCTAGCGCACATTTTCTGAGCCAGCAAAAAGGCGCCATAGTACATTCACTCCCAATCTCAAGTCTGTCACGTCTACTTCATGTCTATCTGAAGAATGGCTCCTATCTCCGCGCAAAGCTTAGAGCAGCCGACTGAAGAGCAGCTTTTGAGTGGTCCTGGGCCTGCTGCTTTCCTCTCCCATCAATCACATGTAAAACCTCCAACATGAACAGCCCTGCCTGACTCTATATTTCCTGCGTGCACGAGCCGAATGCTCGGCCAGAGTGAATTCAGCCGGATATGACTGCCTCCCTGGGGTTAAATGTGTGCAAAGTGTATTATGCTGACAAAGACCTGGAACACTGCAGGTAGGCCTATTCCTTTAGGCACTGTCTGGCATGTAATTGGCCAATTGAATCAATATTAATTTTGCATAATGTCACTGATTGTGTGAATGGAATGGTGGCTCTTGTCTGTGTATGAAGCACAGTGGCTAGTTTGCTTCTTCCACAATTCTCCCTGTTTATTTGACAGGGAGGACATTCACCAATGTAGGCTGGATAATCAAGTTAAAGGGGTTGAAGACAGCTAGACTGCAAGGTATCAGTGTGCTGCGTACCTAGCCTTTAAAAAATAAAAAATAAAGTATTCCGCTAGCTTGTCTGATTCAAAATGCACTGGAGCTCACAACGTGAGTTGCCTGATAAAGTGATTGTCATCCTTATTAGCCAATAAGCAAAATAATGTTTTGATTGTCCAGTTCCACTTAATCACAAAATGCACTGTACTGCGTAGCATGCTGTTTCTTTATTTGTAGCATGCTACCAATTGAGGATGAAAATCAGTTAGTGAATTTAATTCAATAATAATTAATTAATCTTCAATCTTACAAACTAGTTCTCTGGACAATGCAATTTGTCACATGACATGAGAAAACCAGCCGAGAGGGGAAAGACAAACCACTATCTGGTTAAAGGTCTGGTGCAAATGTGGTACACACCTCTATAGGTGGACCTTTGGTCACATTCAGATTAGTGAAGTAAGTAGGAACACTTGTGCTTGTTATGCAGACTGAGAAGCAGTTGGAAATGTACTGAGGGGAGATATGCCTTGCACTTTACTGTGCTCAGTTTATAACTTTTTCTTTTATGATCAAAAGGTTCCCATGTAAGTGTGCCATATTTTTTCCACTATGGGAATTGGTTCGGTGATGACACGGTTACAGTATCAAGACCGTGGATCTAAATGGCATGGTTGATCTTAAAGAATTACAGGGGGCCTGGAAACACTTCTAAGGATGAAACACGCATTCCAGATCTGGAAAACGAAGACTCCTTTGACCCACTTGATTAAGCAGCGGATTAGATCAGCTGTTTAAAGGCTTTTTTTCTGATTTTCATTGTGTGGAGTTAGAGTGTGAGAGGATCATACTGTATCATGATTAATGTCCTCATGGTGGCGCCATAGCAGGGGCTGTAATCCAAACATTAGCAGTGACCTGAGAGGGAAAGAATGAGCGCCTGCCAAAGACTGCCAAAGATATCAAGCTTGCTTGACTACAGAAACTACTTCCAAAATTATGGAAACATAATTAATTCACAGATTATTATTATTAAGGTCATTTTATGTCTTTTTTATGGTTAGCCAGAGGCATTCCATGATTTCACATGCCATATTTGACCTTGAGGGAAAGAACTGGTGTTTTGTAAAAAAATCTGCCAATGTTCTGGATTTAATAAATACTTGTGCTTAACTTTGACTCACAGTGAGATTAAAGTGTTCATTTTTTTAGTAGCTAATTCATTTTGGTAGTTGTTGAACTCACTACACTACACTGTCACTGTAGAATTCTGTGTTTTTTTCCATTTTGAATCAAATTCTGTGGCTTTTCATTTTGAATCAAAGTGTGTTAATACTACTTAAATAATATTTAAATATTTAAGTGCATTAAATAATAGTCGACTGAATCCAGGTCAATATCTTTCTAAATTCAGTTTAAACCTCCTGAGGGCATAGATAAAAGCTCAGAATAAACATATACACGTAAATTGCAGTATGCAATCATCCGCTTATTGTTGGAAAACTGTAAGCCTCCGTGCCATCGACATGTTGGTTCTGTACGCAGCGCTCCTGGGTCCCTGTTTCATTCAAACCTGAGGTGGGGTATTGTGACAGGAACCTTTTCCTGTTACGAATGGGAAGGCGTAGTGTAGATTAGCCACCGCCTTCACTTTCTTCTAGTGACCATGAGGCCTGGTTCTTACATAGAGCCAGTGGCGGTCCTGGGTCATTTGGTGCCCTAGGCGAGACTACAAATTGGCCTCCACCCCCCACAAAAAAAAAATTCTATGGTTTTGTATATTTAAGGAGGGGCACATTCTATTGCTTGTTATTTTGTTATGTTATTTCATTGACCCACATGCCCGTGTACACGAGTGCTGAGTGTGTGTGTAATAGCGGCCGCCCGTGGGCATGACATGAGCACATTTGTGGTGTGTGTCTGTGTGTTTTCCGGGAGGGTGGGGAGGGGTGGTAGCGCATTCGCTACCGCATCACCCCAAGCACTTGCCGCCCTAGGCGCTATGTTGCCTTTGCCTTGGACCGCCACTGCTTAGAGCCGTCACTGTGGCTGTTTGTCCAGCAGAGGGACCCTCACAGCAGAGACCACTGAGAGGAAACAACTATTCTGAGAGGGATAACAGAATATGGTAAGCCTATTTACACCCTCAAAATAAATAAACCAATTTATATTATGCAATGGTTACAAAATGACCTTTAGTATAAAAACAATTCTAAGCCACAACAGGTGAACATTTGTGTGTAATTTCCCCAGTCATGGTATCTATATAAAATATGCATTTTGTAATTTGCACCAAATAATGTTTTAGCATAACTGATTTCACATGTTGTTTGACTGATGTAACCCCAAGTCGTAGCCTCTAAGAAGGTTTCCGTTTCTGTGAGAAATGTTCACTCAGATATCCACAGACGGATGGCTGATAAGAAATTTTGGCGAGCCTCATCTCTCGTAATTCTGTTTAAGACACAACAACAGGGGTGAACGAGTCGGGCCCCGGGACTGAATGAGCCACTGTGGAGGAACCGTGGCTCGCATTCCTTCCTGTAAAACGGGCGACCAGCAGAACAAGAGTTCCTCAGTCCCGTGATGCTTTCCGCTGACTCTAAACTGCTGCCAGCAGAATTGGGGCTTTCACACGGTGCAGGTGGCAGCAGCGCGCCTGCGTGAGAAATTCTCCTCAGTGGAATGGCCTTGAAGCTCCGGTTTCAGTTTGAAACCTTATTCACAAGACAGCACAGAAACAAACAAACAGGCCAAGCGGCTCTTAGCATCCTCTGGGGAGGGAAAATGAAAAAAAAGAAATCCCAGTTAAACACACTATTTTTAAAGTAATACAATGGTTTTTGTGTCAGATCTTGTACTACTGGTTGTTCCATCAAGGTTCCTTGGGTCAATACCGCCAAGCCGAATTGAAATAAAGAACTGAGTTAAGGTTGAGATTGTTAAACGAACTGAAATTTGCAGAGTAAGGCAGAGATTGTTAAACTTACTGAAATGAGCTAGGTTAAGGTTGAGGCTTTTGATATGACTCAAGTTAGCTGAGTTAAGGCTGAGAATGTTAAATGGACTTAAAGATAATTTGTCTGATTGCTTGATTGTGACCCCAGATGGTTGTGATTAAAGAAAGTGAGAGTATAGTCTGGCCTGCACTGTTGGGGGATTTGTACATCAGTGTTTCTCCCTGAAGACTGCGACCAGATAAACATTTCTCATCCCTCATGTCCCTGACGTTTCCATTAATCGGGCGACCCTGTGTCCTATTCTGGTGACAGATTTGTTAACAAAATCCGCCAAACAAAATGGGATTTTGCTCCCTCAATTATACATTACTCAATCTATTCTAAACCAGATGTTGCAAATCTCTGGAATGTTCCATGTCAAATAAAAACTAAAAATAAATCAAGAGTTAATATGAGGAATAAATGTTGGGAACTGGGTGAAAGCTTCCCAGTATGTCTTGTGCAAACAGAGAAGCTAACAGAAGGTTGCTTCAGGTAATAACTTGGCCTTTATAGTAGCAGAGGGGGAGGAGCCTTGCGCTTGCAAGCTGGAACAGAAGATACAGTTACGCTGTGCAGTGCGCTGAAGGAGCCTTGGCCACTCTCTCTCTCCCTCTCTCTCGCTCTCTCGCTTTCCCTTACTCGCTCACTCCGGAAAACTCAAGGCAGCCCCTGATGACGAGCAAAAAGTATAGAGCCTGTTCTGCTGTGGGTATGGGAACGTGCTGCTGGGCTCCGCTCAAGAGGAATTAGTGCCGAGAGGGAGGCAGAGGACAGCGGCCACAGAAAGGAAGCCAGATCATGTCAGATCTCACCGTCCTCATCTTATCAGAGGAGCGTGCCGGAGCAGATAGCTGCAGGTAGGCAGAGCGTGTAAGGTAGCATGTGTTTGGGTGAGAAGTGGAGTGGGTTACTCTGTCTGATACAGAGTCCCACATGCATAGAGGCACTGTTTGCATGCCAGTGGCTTGGTATAAATGCACTGTTTGTTCAGTGTCTGGAACCTTTCTCCCGAAAAGGCAGTACAGTGTTTTCAGGGTTTCCCAAGTTGAGTGTCCAGGAGGTAAGTTTTCTATTTAAAAAAATTCTTAATATAAAATTGTGGATATGGGCTCACATACAGGAAGAACAGGCAAAGAATATTACAATGTACATGCTTTTCGGCAAAAGATAAAACAACAGGGGATTTAATGGTTTCAAATTAGGCATCTGCCTCATTATTTTGTTTAGGCAAGTGAAATGTATGAATTACATGGGCTATTTTCTGAACATGATTGATGGATGTGGAAAAAATAATAATATATCTCCATGTAAGGGACCAGGAAACAAAGCTATTTCGAATTTCTTCAGGGTGTGACAAAAAACGCCTCAGACACCTGTAATTGTGCTGCAATTTATGTCCGTTTGTTTTTGGTTCTTTGAGTAGGCAGTGAGCTGAATTCCAAATCCCTCAAGATGTTTCAGTATTTTCTTCAATTTCTTTAGAGAAACCAATCTACTATGCAATATTGTCACGATGTTCAAATAGTTAATAGTTTGAACATGCCAAACAATTATGAGATATTTTATTCAATGATTTGGTAAAACTCAACATGTTCTCAGTATTCTAGATACAATGTTAAGCAATTTTTTTATGGTTTATGACATCATGATGTGAATATAAAACTTGTGATATGTCAATTGGTGCTGTAATCATTAATGATCAGATTCCCGTTCCTGTTCAACGCACAAGGTGTAGCAATATAAAGGGTAGCAGAAAGGTGTGCCGAGATCCTTTAAAAGTAATTGCTCCAACAGTGCTGGAGAAAGGTGTCTAATAGTTGTCTTGGGAAGAAACAGGGATGACACTCCACCCAGAGGACCTGTAATTGCCTGACAATGAGGGTGGAACTGGCAGACAATTGCTCGGAGAACACGCTTACTCATAGAGCCTGCTCGCAGTACACTTTAACACCGTGCATCAAAGCCGCTCTTTCTGAGTCTTACATACTTTTACAGACGCCGCATTTACAGTCATGCACCCCTCCCCCTCCACACGCGCAGTCACACACACTTTCCGTCTCACAAAAACGCGCAGTCACACACAGTTTCCGTCTCACAAAAACGCGCAGACACACACGGGCCTCTTGCTAAGTGGCAAGCGAGAATTGAAGAGATTAACCGTCAATCCGGAGCAAATGCATAAAAAAATTCTTGATGGGCCCTTTTTTTTTTTTAAGAGGTTGCGATAACTAATCAGATTTGCACCACAGTTACAGCCCAGCTCTCGGGATGAGCATTTATAGTAATGATTCGACTTTGAATTAGCTGCATTCTTCAGGATACAGCTGCAAACTGTTCTCATAACCTCCGAAAAAAGTGTTTGAAAGTATTTTCGTTTTTTTAAATAATACAAGTGTTTTGCATGACAAAAACATGTTGCAGTGAAAATATTTTCAAAAAGTATTATTTATTTAATTTTTATTGAACGTCCCCTGTAGTGTAGGTTTCAGCACAATAGAATATGGTTTGTGAGATTAAGACCAGAGACTCATGTCCCCTAAAAGAGACAAAAATGAATTGCCGGGTCTTAAGAGGATAACGCACACTTTAATACCCACTCCCTGATTTCTCCACAGTTAAATTGGTCATCCGTTTATTTAGATGGCCCCATCCTGAATGTGAATGCAGTGTGGCCTGTTACTAGTCTGGGGTCATGTTGCCTAATTAGCCATAGCCATGAATTCTGGGCGGCCAGACGGCTGTCACTGCCGCTGCCAGTCTGCCCTGTGAGCTTTCCTGCGTAAAAATATTCCACGTCCTCCTGCTGTGGCACTGGCAGGCAGGGTTCTGCACTCAAGTTACAGGCTCCCTGCTGCACCGCGCGGCAAGATAAGCCTATAGCAGCATCATTAGCCGTGTCCTTCTCCGTGTGCTCGCCCACCGGCAGACCCGAAACCCGACCCCACATACGGACCGCTTCTAGCCCTCTACCTGGGCTCCATAAATTTCTGGGTTCTCCTGCAGCCTCACGTGTCTGCACCTAGCCCAGACTCCCTGAAGCCCAGGTGTTATCTGGTCTGACGACTGAACCAGGTCATTATCACCTGGATTCTTCCTGTGAACAAGGTGTCTACATCTGCTGGGCCTAAAATAATTATTGTTTTCAGACATATTTTCCTCTGTGTTTTTTAATCAGTAGTAGTGCATTTTATTCTCGAGGGGAAATAGGTCAAATATTTTTGTTCTACATGCAAGCTTCTTATATAGGGAACAGAAAAGCTTAGTTGTTGCCTTGATTAATCTAGTCTGTTTTTTAGAGCACATTTTGTTGTGCTCATTAACATAGATAAAGAGAGTATATGGTCTCATACGTATCTTTGAAATGTCAGAATTATTCTTTCTTTTTACTAGATTTGTGGACTAGAACATAATAACTGTTGGACCAGCTCTCCTATGGTTAATCAAGATTCTCATCCAAATCTATTTTTACTGTACTTATATTATGACATGTTCTATAAAGGTTGGGATGCACATTGAGTCAGCTGTTTTAAGCAAGGGTTGAGAGGGTTTAGTGCGTTCAAACAAATGTTTTGGTTGTCTCCCACTTTTGCTGTCTTTACTGAGAACAGGTCTGAAAAACCACATTCAAGTGAAGATAGAGTATGGTCTACTTCTATTCCTGTTATAGTTCACTATTTGCCTGCGGCCTTTGGAAACCGTTATTGCCAGGCTTCTGAAAGGCATTTGTTATGCAACCGAGGCAGAGACACGGCCCCAGTTTCAAACACGTGAAATGGAGCCTTTTTTGTATTCACAAATCAATGGAGCAAATGTCACAAGCACAGCATTGTTTCTTGTCGCATTTTCTGTTACTATTTTTTTCTTGTAGTTGGTCGCTCGAGGAAAGTTTTTGCTCACTCATACCACATGTGCATTAAACCTTGAAACACTGAAGCAAGCCTTGTGAATCAGCAGACATCTGTAATGCATGTTCGAGCCTCCAGCGCTGCAAGCTCCTTAACTCCCTCACCTGGAGCCAATGTGGTAGAACCGTTCTCCATAGACACATTTCCCCCCCCCTTTGCCAAGGTATGAGTCAGTAACTGGACCCAGACGCAAGGGCAGCCTGCCTGCTGGATCTCGCTGTGTGCTGTGGAGCTGTCCAGATCCTTGCACCAGTTGCTGGACAAGGGCCTGTATTTTTCTGCCGTTCTGTGCCAGAAGAACGCGAGCTGCTGCAAGGGCTCTGAGGATAAGCGGATGCGTGGGGTAATCGAATAGCAAAGAGAGGCGTCGACTGGGCCACGCTGATAGCCCTCTGCGCAGATGTGGTCTGACGTGTGGTGGACATGTGCTGGTTTGAGTCATGGATGCCGTCTGTGAACTGGCTGGTCTCACTATGCTCAGCACCCATATGTTTTTATGATAATCTCCTCAGGCATAATCTAGCATGAAGCACCCCCTTAGTATTGAAAGAATAGTAATGGTGGTTGCCATTAAACATCTAAAACAAAAAAGGTTTGATTGTTATTTTCTAATACCAGATGTATTGGCAATAATCATATGAACATTTTCCTATTTGTCAAAAGAAACAATGGAAAACATTGTTACAGACTTAGAGTTTGTGTTGTTGGAAGAAATTAAGTCTTTGATAGATTCAGTTTGGCTAGATCCCTTTGTCCCTTCACAAGGATGTTGTTTATATAAGGCTTTTAATTATGTACTGAATGTTATTCAGTGCAATACATTGTTGGTTTTTTTGAGTGTTGTAACTCACATTAATTACTAGGCCGCCTCTTCTAAAACAGGATAAAAAATGCAAGTACCCTTTGTTTTGGAAGTGTGTTACATTCTCAGTACAAACACAATTTGTATGGACAAGGAGGAAGAGTTGTGGTGTGTGTCTATATGTTTTGTTTGTAAAAAAAAACATGATTGTTTGAGTGCTACACGAGTAAACAGATGGACACACAGTGGGCAAAAGGAAATGTGAGGAAACAAGAGTAGTCAGTAGCTGTTTTTATTATAATGCAATGCAGATGCTGGCTTGTAGGGGCACAGATATACAATGTGGAGTCCTGACCTAATTAGCATTTAACTGAAAATTAGCCCAGGGTCAGTGGAACATCAAAGCAGCCTCTTGCGCTCTCTCCTCTCCCCTTCCACACTCAGCCTGTGGAAACACCTGGGATTGGTTTGATGTCGTCCACTCGCACAGACAAAGGCCCGTCTGCCCTCGGCCGGACGTCCTTACCCTGCTCACGTGTCAGCTCGGACGGTTCTCTTTCAATTCTCCTTTCCTCCTCCTTCCCACTTTGCCGACCTTCACAAAAGCAGCGGCACGGAAGACACTCAAGCAAAAGCAAAAGCGAAACCCCAAATCAGAGCCATTAATAGAGGGTTGTGAAAACACATCTGTGTGATTAATGTTGTGTTTTTAATTAGTGTAGGCAGACCTCTGCTTGTCTGGTGAGCTAACAAAACGTTGAACTTGTTAAAGCTGGCAGTGAGGTTAAAAGGTGACCCCTCCTTTCACCCCCCCCCCTCCCCCCTTTTTTTTTTTTTGGCCTTGAGCAGTCTGGTCTCTGGGTAATAGGACCTGCTTCTCTCCATGAATCCCTATTCTCAAATCCCCAGAGAACTACCTCTTTTTAGAAGGCCCAGGATTTTCTGGCATACAAAGCAATTATTGCAGGCCTTGTTTGCTTCGTACCCAAGTCTGTTCATGAAAAATACATGAGTCTCTACGCACCTCGGCGTCACACTCTGTGTGAACCGAATGCTTATGAGCCCAATATGCAAGGATTAAAAAAGGAATCGTTTTAAAATGGAAATAGCCGTGCATTTCGCTTCATGGTCAAAAAGATGTTTCAACAAGAATCAGTCTCCCTCAGCAAGGGAAACTCCTGCTTTGCTGCCGAGTATACCGTAATACCATAATCCTCCACGTCACGCACCATTGCCTGAAATATGCTTAAAGAAGAGCTGTTGAGATGAGGCTAAAGCTTGGTTCGTGGCATATGTCTGCTGACGAATGACCTCGAAGACCATTGTCGCCTACCAAAGAGGTGTTTATGACAGCAAGTAGGATCTAGCCCACACAGGAAAGAAGACGATAGGGAAATACTTTTTATGTTTTGCGGCTTTCACAGTCTCCCTCGCCATCGAAATTGGCCCTCAACTAAGATGCATGAAGATGAACTAGGTTCCGTTCCTTCAGGTTGCAGGAGTATACTCTTATTCCTCTGAATAACTCATTTCAACTGAATACGGTCTGGAAATGAGCTGTCTTAAGACACCTCCCCACAAAGGAAAAACTGGACCAAAGACAAAGATAAATAACTTGACGGGAGTCACCATTTTTCTTAATGCTTCCATCCCACCCATTGCAAAAGGCTTCAGAATCTCAGCAGAACTACCCACATGCGTATGAACTGTAGCCATGATCTACGTATAGTGGAATGGGGAGTGTGTGTGCTGCCTTACTTTTTGTGCCCATGTGTACGCATACAAATAACTCTACCGTTATGATTCTTTGTCCTGTTAAAACGTTATCGAATTCAGGTCATTCTTACAGGTTTCAAGTATTACAATGGGGTGTCTGTGCTGCCTCACTCAACAAAGAAAGATATTTTCCATCACACTAAAATGTTTGTCCAGAAGTGATACCTGTAGGCCCAGTCAGGCATAAGTCAGGTTTGGTCTTCTGCATGATTACACGAACGGCAGTGGGAAGGAACCACTGTGAAGGTGAAGGCCGACTGTATCCACTTCTCCACCGAGGCCAAGACTATGCTGGAGTCGAGAAAGCCAGAAGGACATTGATGAGATGCATTGGCAACACACCCTGCATCTGACTGTAAAAACAATTGAACAAGCACTAAATAATAAAATGCAAAACCTACCAGTACAGCAATAATGAAATACTATCACCTGAGAGACACCTAGGAGACTATATGTACTGTATATATATATATATATATATACACTGGCTGGCCAAAATAAAAGTCGCCGTTGCACCCGTCATGCATAGTGCCCACTGTACAAGCCTCTGGAGGCAGTGTTATGATCTGGGGTTGCTTCAATTGGTCAGGTCTAGGCTCAGCAACATTATGCAGCAATAAAATGAAGTCAGCTGAGTACCTGAATGTACTGAATGACCAGGTTATCCCATCAATGGGCATTATTCCAGGATGACAATGCCAAGATTCATCGGGCTTAAATTGTGAAAGAATGGTTCAGGGAGCATGAGGAACCATGTTCACACATGAATTGGCCACCAAAGTCCTGACCTTAACCCCACAGTCTTTGGGTTGTGCTAGAGAAGACTTTACGGAGTGGTTAGACTCTCCCGTCGTCAATACAAGATCTCGGCCAAAGATTTATGCAACTCTGGACGGAAAAAATAGTTGTGACGCTGCATAAGGTTGTTGAAACAATGCCACGACAAATGCGCGCCATAATCAAAGCTAAAGGCGGTCCAACAAAATATTAGAGTGTGCAACTTTTTTTTTGGCCAGGCAGTGTATATAGAGAGAGAGACATAACAACATGCTTATTGTAACATTCATACACTTTTCTTTCTTATTCATTTATGACAGTGCTTCAGTTCTACATATTTAGTCAATATTTTAGGGCCATTTTGTGCTTCTTTCAGTTCATCTGTCTCTGATAGGGAATTGCTGAGTATCTTAGCAAGTAAGTGAGGAGGGAATGGAATGAATTTAATCTTGTTTCTGATGTTTATCAGAAGCTGCCTGTGCAATTCCAGCGGATAGAACAATTACTGGAAATTGTAGAGCTGACTAATTTATTTCCGAATAGCTGTTTAATCTCTCACTGTCTAAATCGGAGTTATTTTGTGAGAACTGAGCAGTCCAGCGCATATAGTCTTGATTAAACATCTCGAGAGTTTGAATTCATAAAACTTTAAAGCACAAAAGTAATTGGCACAGCACATTTAACAAAATGTAGCATTTTTACAGGACAGAGCATACAGCTGTGTTCCATCAATATCATAACAGCTGCATTTATGGAATTGTTATTTATTTATTTTGCAAATGCAACAAACAGCACATATAAGACTTCATTCACTGAAGCCAAACCATGCCGTGTGTGATAAAGAGTGATTGAAACATTTGAATCCTGGCAAAGAGGTGCATTGTTTTAAAATACCATATATCAAGCCCTTATTGTACCTTTGATTGTTTCATGTGGTTGTAATTTTACACAAATTTCTAATTGTTAATCATTTATTGAGCCCTATAAGATTTTCAAGCCCTATAAGATTCATATGTTTTAATCTGGAGCTTAATTGAGACGTCCTGTATTAGTTTAATATATTTTTTCATATTAAGTTATTAAATATGGATCACTGTGGGTGATATTTTTATTAAAAAAATAACCTTGCTGTTCAATATCATGCCACATCTTTATTTTGGATGAAGTCTTCTTTATCCTTGTTCACGTTTCTATACATAACACACCAGCACTGTTCGCAGACAGTTTGTTTTACAAGCAACTCAAACCACTGAAGTGAGCGCTTTCATTGTTTGAACACACAGCTGAACCACAGCTATTGCAACATGTCAATCACAATAATTAGGCAGCGAAAGGAGGGCTGTTCCCCCCATCGCCCCCCACCCCCCAGATATATAGGGAATCGATCAAGAGCCTGTCATGCTCAGCCATTTCGTTTTCACAGACTCTTTTGTAACACAGTCAGATACAGAGGGCTGTCTTTTTCAGCCATCCCATTTAGCTCGGCCTTCCCCTGGGACCAGACATTCATTACCATTGTGTTTTTGTCACTGGATCGACAGAGTATGAGATCAGCGACCAGCCTTGAAAAACACAATGTGCCAAAAGGGAAAAAAACAAGAAATAAAACCTCATTCCTTGACTGCAGTCCAAGAACTATGAACTTGTGTTGCTGCTGTTATTTAATTATTTATTTAGTTATGCAGTTGAAATAAAAACGAAGGATGAGCAACCTCCAGGTCCACTTTCGATTTTTGAAATGGAACTTCACAGCGTGTACACTTATAGCAACTGATCTATCAGCTTGCATGAAGACTATAGTGTAATGCAATATCAATCTCACAGAAAATATTAGTAAGGCACAGACCTTTCACTTTTAATCCAACTTGTGGGCTGAGAGATACCAACGGCCCACTGGATGTTACCTAAGTGGTTTCAAAGTACTCCACACAGACAAATAAATACAAATGAAACCTACAGAAGATAGATAGGTTATTCCCATTGGTACATATTGAATCAAGTTGCAATCAGTGGTTTGGAATTTGTCTGGCCTTCAAAATACATTATGCCATATTTCCCCTGATTTCTGCCAGGCACTGCAACACAGAGCTCTTGCCACTCAAAGTAAACAGTCTGTGGTTTGAACCATGCACTGAGTAAGAGCAAATAGCCCCTTAACCCCATTGAAAGTCTTTGGGTTGTGCTGGAGAAGACTTTACGGAGTGGTTCGACTCTCCCATCGTCAATACAAGATCTAGGCCAAAAATTTATGCAACTCTGGACGGAAAAAATTGTTGTGACGCTGCATAAGGTTGTTGAAACAATGCCACGACAAATGCGCCCCGTAATCAAAGCTAAAGGCGGTCCAACAAAATATTAGAGTGTGCAACTTTTTTTTTGGCCAGGCAGTGTATAATATATATAAGCCCACACATGGTGTGACTCTAGCTTGGCACTCCAGTGCAGAATGTGCAAAGTCTCCACCGAACTGATATCTGTGGGAATATGCAGCCACCATTATAGAAAACTGTTCTGTCAAACTGGGTTTTGTGTAAAATGAGCTTCATTAAAATTGTATTGGAACACATCAGTTACTGAAGTCTGAAGGTGTTTCCTCTGCAATACAAAAACAAAATAGGGATGCATTTAAACATTTTATGACTGAAGCACAGCACTCACGAGAATGGTATTAAGATGTTTCTCAGGTTTTCGATATGGTGAACAGTTGTTGAATTCCTATTGAATAGGCAACCTTTTTTAGCGTTCAGTTTTATCCCTGCCATTAAAATATAGAGTTTAGCATTGACTACTAACATAAGTAATCCTTTCATTAAACCCAGCCTCCAGGCCAATAAAAGGGCTAATTGTGCAGTAAGTCAACAGGGGCACACACACTGTCTCTCTCACTCTTTACGCTGCAGTGTACGCCTTGCTTCTTGTCTGTGTATTTGGGCAGACAGCTGGCAGGCAATTCCTCCTCACTGAGAGTGGCTGGCGTCTCTCCACCAGGCCAAATTTAGCGCGTTCTTGCTACTTTCGCACAACCGCTACAACATTGTTCTTTACTCATGTTAGAAAAGGACTTCAACACACAGCTATGAGAGCCTATCCTTTGCTATTTAGTTTATATTATGTGTGTGTCTGTGTCTATATATACAGTATATATAGGCACCACACAGCACAGGTACGGTGCTGTACCATGCAGGATTTTTCACCAAAATAATGAAACCATTGTCAGCTTCTGATAACTGAGTTTTGAATACATTGGTAGATACTAGATCAGTTACAAATGTTGCTTAGTAACAGTGGGACCCAAGGGGGAAAGGTACCATTTTACCTCAAAAACTTGCACCAGACAGTATTTATCAGGGGGAAGAATAGAAATACTGCCTCTCCTTTTCACTTCCCTTCTGGTCCTGAAAAGAGGTTCCAGTCATTATTTAAATTATCTCTGGGTATTATTTATTTGTCTCAACATTGAAAGAAAGAGAACTGTGAACTGTTTCTGTAATTATTTTTAGGTAGCATCTGCACTGCCTACAAATGTTACCACTTTAGCTGTTTGTAGTACAGTACATTGCTCCAATATAGCCACTGCCTTTTTCTCAAGAGTAACTTTATCATTATTTCTAAGATTAAAATGTGCGCCGAGGAGTAGTTGCATTCATCTGAAGCTCTCTTTTATTGGTATACAGTATATGAGAATTACTTTGGCTTGTTCTTTGCTTTGGAAGATGGTAACATAAGTTTATGAGATTCTGATTTGTTCAAGAAGCAATGACAGCCGAAGAACATCTTATGAGATTATGCCTATTATTTTTATGATCTGTAAATAATTATAAAAACACACTCTTCAGATAGGAGACTTGTTTTTCCATCAATATCCTGATATAATAAAAAACAAAATGGGTCAGTAGTTTGTTTACAAGTTTCCTTATTATCACATGCCATTTTTCTTTCCAGCATTTGAGGGAATGGTTTATTTATCTGGGGCGATGGGAATTCCTCAGGGTATGTGCACATGAGGTCATGCTGATTTTTGTCTGTACCAAAAGCCATACAAAAGCAAAGGAAAATGTTCACATGCTCTGGAATAAAAGGCGAGGTCTAACTGCCAGGCAGAACATCTGGACAGCCTACAGTCATCAGCTAATGAACTTTAGCTGGGGTTCTGTGGACGTTACAGCAGTCAGTTCTCCTGCCTTTTCAAGGAAAAAGAAGAACAACATTCTTACAGATCTGACAAACATTGAAAAGGACATTGGAATTCTATGCATGGAATCTTATAATGTCAGAAGAGCCATTTCATGAGCTTGATAGTAATACATATGCATATTAGCTACACATAGCTGCACAGAAGAAAAAAAAGCAGTGGCCAGCGACAACTGAATCACATTATACATTGCTTTTTGCTGCGCAGTGATCACTCCAAAGCTAGCCAAGCATATTTTACAGTGGCTGTGAAATCACCCAACACAAGGTGCTGCAGTCTGTTATGCTATGCTAGCTTGATTCATCCCACATCCACTACTATGAGAGAGATCAGCCAGCCAGCATGTATATTTCCTAACTTGCCCATCGTATTTTAACGTCCTTCAAATTACCTGCACTAATACTATTGGCAAATATTCAACTTGCATTCATTCTGACTGTATTGCTTTTCAGATTCCTCAAGAAATACAAAGAGAAATTATAAATCTGTAGCTGCTTTTTTTTCTTGTAAGCATCAGTGCACCCCAATGCTTGAATGCTTGTGCAACGATGGACGTCTGTAAGGTATATCACATCTGTAGCAGATGCAAGCAAAAGCCTATGACCTTACAACACTAATTAATCTGTTAAACCAGTACACAGCCCTTCGTTGTACTCAGACAACCAAAGACAGATTTGTGCCCCCTTAAAGCATTCTTTTCAAGACTCCCTTGAATACTAATTTAAAGTATCTCTCATTCCAGATCCCCCAAGACTCACAAGAGGATACCAGAAGTGAGGAGCTATTTTTTCCCTTCACCATGGAGAGACTTCATCATACAAAGAAATAGTTCTGTAGCTTGCCCTAACATTGTCTTTATGTAATATACCATACGATTATTGTTATGAAACATTAAAAAACAGAAGCTCATTTTGCACGAGAAAACATTCAGTCAAACTAGGGTTGTCTGAATAGCCGCAAACTACATATGGGAATTTGTACAACTTAATTAATAGCTTTGGGATATTCTGAGCATAAATGGAGGACAGAACTTGTTAATGAAAGCTATTTTTGTTCCAATTCTGGGCAGACAATGGGGACAAAACGGCAAATTTAGATCACAATGCGAAAAGTGTACCATTAAGCATGCCTCTCCTTTATCACATGACATGGGCAGACAGTAATGTCTTTGTGTGGAGCAGTAAGCTAGTGAGGTCATGATGGGATATGGACAGAAAAAAGACCATGCTAGGCACACTACATCTTGGCGAGTCACACTACATTGACCTTGAATGAAAACATTGACCTGATAAACAGATTATAGCCACGTTCAATAGACACGGCCTGTCAGCATTCTTGAACGTCAGAGCCGTTTTTTTTTTTTTGCATGGGAAAAGGCACGGATGAGTGATGGCTGATAGTGCTTACTGAACTGAAAGTAGATGGGTTCAGCAATATATATTGACTAGATTGGCCCTGAGGAATGCGATGTATGTCTGGCTTCATAAAGGGGAAGTGAGTTGGCACAACTCATTGTTGTAGCCGACTCATTAAGGACATCGCAAACTGTAATATTACCTTGTGCTCATCCCCACTACTGTCAGCATGAGGACTTTCGCCTGGCCCACAATGATTCAAGCCATCTGATAGCACATGCAAATTCCGAGTGTCTCGCAAGATCCACAGAAGACAGCCAGTCATATGGGCAAACAAATAGTACATATTATATGAAGGGGGCGTATCTCACGGGATGTAGCAAGGCAGCATTTTTTGGTCTGCTGAAATTTGACTGTGGGTAATGGTGAGCACAACATTACAAAAACTGTCATATTTTCAACCTGACCCCCATTTGTCTTTTGGATACAGTTAGAGCTTGTTCTTCGGTATACCCTCACCAGACACCTGCTTGGAGATCCACAGTGGCGGCTTGATCTCCGAAAGGCCTGTTCATGGTGGGCTGCCAGGCTTGAGTTTGAGGAGGTCTCAAATCTTTGGGACTGTATCGCTCCACCTGCAATGCGCAGCCCTGGCCGCACAGGGCAGGACCCCTGATGTAGCTGTGGGTGGTGCCATGTTGCGCAGGGGAGTCGTGGCCTGGGCGTCCCGAGTCGGGGTGGTGCTGGTGGTGGCCTGCTGCTGCCTTTCTCTCCTGTACGTGCTGGCCTGCAGCCCGCACTCGGACGAGAGCCGGGCCCCCCTGCCCCGGGCCAACGCCCCCACAGGGAAGGATGGCTACCAGGCCCTCCTGCAGGAGCGCGAGGAGCAGCACCGCCACTACATCAGCAGCCTGAAGAAGCAGATCTCCCAGCTGAAGGAGGCCTTGCAGGAGTGCAGCGATCAGCTCAAGAGCGTCCAGGACTCTCTGGAGAGGGCTGTTGGGGCGCCCCCCGTGGGCCTGCTGGACGGGATGGCTGAGAGGAACCACGCCGACCTGCAGGAGTTCCTGCGCTCCCAGCTGGGCCGGGCTGAGGTCCACTCTGGCGTCAAGTTGCCCAGCGAGTACGCAGTGGTGCCCTTTGAGAGCTTCACCCTGCAGAAGGTCTACCAGCTGGAGATGGGACTCACCCGACACCCCGAGGAGAAGCCCGTTCGCAAGGACCGCAGAGACGAGCTGATCGAGACCCTGGAGACAGCAGTGCAGGCCCTCAACACGCCCCGGGAAGGGGATAACCCCCAGCAGCAAAAAGTGTACTCGCCCTCTGACTTCATCGAAGGTGAGTCATTCATCCACGAGCTTCACTGTATTCATCAGTACTGTGTGAATTACTGTAAAATACATGGATGGACAGATACACTGGAGTCAACATGGGCAACATCTGAATATGCATTACTCAAAGATAAATGGACTAAATTACAATTATCATCGCTATTTGCACCAGTGTCAAAAAAGGCTGCCTCTTTATTACTATCAAAACATTGTCTGATACTAAAATATATCCTCATAAGTCATATATTATTTATATGAAATAATTAGAATGGTGAAAATAATATTTTTGAGAAATAACACTTGCTTTAAATACTCAATGTATATTTAAATAAATGGTGCACTGGCTAGCACTATCGCCTCATAGCAAGAAGGTACCGAGTTTGAATCCCGGCCGTGGGTCTTCCTGTGTGGAGTTTGCATGTTCTCCCCGTGTCCGCGTGGGTTTCATCCGGGTACTCCGGTTTCCTCCCACAGTCCAAAGACATGTAGGTTAAGCAAATTGGAGACTCTAAATTGCCCATAGGTGTGAGTGAGTGAGTGAGTGAATGGTGTGTGTGCCCTGCGATGGATTGGTGACCTGTCCAGGGTATATTCTTTCCTCTTGCCCAATGCATGCTGGGATAGGCTCCAGCCCCCCTTAACCATGACCAGGAATAAGCGGGTTAGTTAATGGATAAATAAATTAGATTCAGTGAAACAAAGACTCATAGAAATAGTTTGAAGGGGAACTGAAAACAGAAGTTTGAAAGTTTTCACTCTAATGGTAGCAAACAGGAATTAAATTCAACATGTTCCTTTGAAAATATTTTTGTGTTATGTCTGTTTTGTCAGATTATAAACCCACTCCAAACAAATCAGTGGAATTTTTCTGCATTGCCAGACGTAACCTTGTCCAAAGACATGAATCATGTTTAGATGGTTTTTATCTAAGCCTTGTTGAATTCAGTTTCAACCTTATTGTGTGACATACACTTGTTTCAGTTATGTTTTGCAAACTGTCTAGAATTGACAGCCAATGACGTACTGTAGACATCAAAATCCTCAAATGCTCATGGTCAACAAAAATGGCAAGCAACTTTTATTCAAGAAGACCTGACAGAATATACTGCAAGGTCTGGTTTTTATATCTTATTGCACTTAAAAATAAAGGTAGAATGGGTTTGCTTCCTTTTCTTTTCATCTTCTCTCTCAGTCCATACGCAGGGGACTTTTTTTTATTTTTTTATTGTTGTTTTGTTTTGTTGTTTGGGTATGCTTTTACACAAGAGTGCAATAGTCTCAACCACCTCAGAATGAGAGAATGGTGGCACAAATACAGCTTCTCATGCGACTCATGCCAGGATATCCTGTAAGTCTGTGTGATGATCCGGCGTAGGAAATGAACACAGCTGTGTTTGGATCTGGCCTGATCCATGTCCATGGCTCTTCTTCCTAATGGCGGCTGTGAGCTTCCTCCTAAAGGTCAAGCCTTGCGTAGAGGCTGAGTCACCACTGAATCAACTCTCCGCCAATTAGATTGCACTGCACAGGAAACGATATATCATGTACGAACAAGCCCAGTGATACACAATGAATGGTTTTGTATTGGATTTGGGATTGCATTTGGAAGAAAAGTTCTCTTTATATGGCTGTTATATGATCATTTACACACAAAGCCAAACCCACAACTTATTATATATTTATATTCAGTATATAACCATATTGGTCCTCATTTCGCTTTACATTATGCATTTATGCATACAAAGCAATTTACACAGTGTATAGCTGACATATTATACATTTATATTGAAATAATTCAGGCTAAATATTTTGCTTGAGGTGCTGTGGAAAACGATTTTAGTGCTAGATACTATTTTTTTGTGGCTGCTAACATGCTGCTAATGTTCCGTTCCATGCAAGGGGATATAAGGAGATGCTAAAGCACATCTTTTAAATGTTGCCAAGTGTAGAGCTATGGAGGTGAAAGACATTATGCAGCTGAAACATTTCACCAGATTTTTTACAGATTTTCCACAGGTGGCTGAGGAAATAGAAACCATTAAAACACAGATGTGCCTATCTAATATAGGCACAGGCTTCCAGTACTAAGCTATTTTTTTTGTGTGTTTTCAATGCACATTATGCCTACGCCTCAGGTGAATTTACAGTTACAAAAGGGGGCACTACTACACATTCTGTGACAGACATGTTTGTGCTTGAATCTCTTTGATGAGTGCCAACATTACAGGAAGTGAGCCCGTGAATTACAAGAATTGCATAAAACAACTCTGCGTGTGAGTGTGTGTGTGTGTGTACTTGTGTACTTGCTAGGCGTACAGCCTAATGGGCTTAAACCATCACATGTATGTTGTTTTATTCATTTGGATGAGGGAGAAGTTATTTTTGTCTTGGTGGAGTAAACCACACTGGAATACCACACCCAGTTAATTGATCCAACATTTTATAAATGGAACCTCAAGCCCTTCATATTAACCAATGACAATGCATTAGATATCAACATTCTCAGTCTTCCAGGAGTTCAAAACAAACCCTCTATAGAGCTTATTGTCAGAGTATTTTTATTGACACACTCACTGTGGTTAAATAATGGCATTCATTTCAACACCTGTTTTTATTTTACCTATTTGCCATTGATAACTCCTCAGTAGCTGTTATTTTCAGCTATGCAATGAGGAAATAAAAAAATGCATGCCTGGTGCTGGTTCTTCAGCCGTTTTCATATAGTTAAGTACTTTTAAAAATTAGCATTAATATTAAGACTTTTCTTCCAACAACCTAGCTCAAATTCTACAACTCTAATTGCTAAAATAGACATAGCGATAGGCTATTTCCAGTGAGTAATGTTAGACTCAATCTTACCAACACAACACAGTTGAAGAGTCAGTTTTAAGATAAATTCATGGTGACATTTTTAACCAATATAGCTCAGTTATATGATCGTAAATAGCTAACATTAACAATGGAAGCATGGTTTATCAGCTAAAAAGCAATAATGTTACTTAATGTATAACTTATGCTGAGTTGTTTTCAGTAAATTAGCAGTACAAAGCAACAAAAACAATTCTGTTAGCCAAGTTAAATAGCTAATGTTCCATTATCATGTGGCGCTAGCCAGCTTGCTATATTGGGTAAAAGAGAAACTTAAAACTGGAAGAGCCTGATGTTTAGCTAAAGATGTATAACAGGGAGTAGCCTATTGTATTGTATACCAGCACACAAGCAATGAATTTTGTAATGGTAATGGTGACATTTAGTTGCAAGGCTCAAGATTCAGAAACTGGAGATTGCCTTGGGTAATGGTAACCGAGTTTGCGACTGCTAAGTTAGCTAGAAAACATAGTAGCCTAACTAACGTTAACTGAAATTATCTGGAACATGGCCAGATTTAGCAACCTAACTTTATAACCCAAACATAAGCATGACAGCTGAGTTTTATACTTATAGCATATGTCCGTCTGCTAGCCAGCTCTGCACACTTTGGGAGTAAGGTTAACGTTAGCTGAGCGAGTATGATGCATTTCTAAGTGTAAAATGTTTCAAACAAATCCTTGTTTATCCCTATCGACTGTGGCCCCCTAGTGGTAGTCGTCAACGTCCCAATTGTAGGATTCATATTTCTCTGAAATTCTAAATTAGTAAACCCCCCAATATAACAAAACAAGATTGTTGTGTCACCGCTTCCGAAAACATATTTTGATTTTGATTAGAATTTATTTAGCACATGTAAAAAATATAAAGTGAATACAGTTATAGATGAATTAAATAAATAGAGGTCATGCAAGGGAAAGCCCAGAAAACCCGCAAGGGGCTTGACAAGTGGAAATTCCCTAAAATAATATACAATACTTATTAAAAATACACAACATACTTTTTTACACACCTACTTTTTTGTATATTTATTTACGTAAATAAAAACATATTTTTATGTCTACGTATTTTTATGCGTATTATGTAGGCAATATATTGTATGTGCCGCTTCTGACATTTATTCTGTCAGAATTTATTCCGTTGCAAATTTCAGAATTTCATACAGTCTCTTCTCTAATTCGAGCTTTAAACCATGGATGTGCAGTGAAAAGTTTTTGAGATATTGACACTTAAAGGGGATCGCACCAGAACTGCACCTCCCGGTTCCCTTGTTTCCAGCTTTTGTTTCCAGATGCTGTGCGTCGCGCTGATCTACACCAGTGGTGGTTACTTCCAGCTGCACGTCTATACTGTGTACTGGAAGGTTTGAAATTGATCAGATTCGCTGATAGATAAAAGTTTGATATGACTAAAGGGATGCCATCCTCA
Source organism: Synaphobranchus kaupii (assembly GCA_029718625.1). Taxonomy (NCBI): domain Eukaryota; kingdom Metazoa; phylum Chordata; class Actinopteri; order Anguilliformes; family Synaphobranchidae; genus Synaphobranchus; species Synaphobranchus kaupii. The sequence continues at coordinate 24,604,126 of CM056392.1, read as the reverse complement.
TTATCTTCAGGTTCTTCCGAGTTTGGCGATGTATAATTTAGCTATGAAAACATTGTATATAATATTGCAGTCAAAAGTTTCCAAAGCATTTTCAGTCAGAGCAGAGGACTACTTATTTTAGAAATTATTCCTCCTGAATCAGAGAGAATGCTACGATTTCAATATTATGAGGGAACTAAGGTTTGAGGGCAGTGGTGAGGATAGCTGACAGCAGTATGATGCGGCTGAAGGTATTATTTCTGAAACTTTTGACTGCAATATTATATACACTGCCCGTCCAAAAAAAAAGTCGCTGTTGCACCCGTCATAGTGCCCACTGTACAAGCCTCTGGAGGCAGTGTTATGATCTGGGGTTGCTTCAATTGGTCAGGTCTAGGCTCAGCCACATTATGCAGCAATAAAATGAAATCAGCTGAGTACCTGAATGTACTGAATGACCAGGTTATCCCATCAATGGGCATATTCCAGGATGACAATGCCAAGATTCATCGGGCTCAAATTGTGAAAGAGTGGTTCAGGGAGCACGAGGAATCATTTTCAAACATGAATTGGCCAGCAGAGTCCTGACCTTAACCCCATTGAAAGTCTTTGTGATGTGCTGGAAAAGACTTTACAGAGTGGTTCGACTCTCCCGTCGTAAATACAAGATCTCGGCCAAAAATTAATGCAACTCTGGACGGAAATAAATGTTGTGACGTTGCATAAGGTTGTTGAAACAATGCCATGATGAATGCATGCCGTAATCAAAGGTAAAGGTGGTCCAACTAAATATTAGAGTGCGACTTTTTTTTTGGACTGGCAGTGTACAATGCTTTCGATGAGAACTGATACGTTTGGTTTTTTCTAAGTGTTACTGATTGATCCTGGTCCAAATCTTGACATTTTACTGCAGTCAGCGCAAAACAGGATAAACCCAAAGGATTTGGCTCAAAAGTGTCTCTAGTGGTAAAACGTTAGGTACTACACGTCCAGTCTGTCATTGGCCAGAAACTTCATCCAGCTGACGTATTCCTCCCGGTGACGTAATTGAAACCTGTACAGCTACGCCCTGAAGTTTTGGAGCGAGGGCGGGCCATGCCCCAGCTATAAAAGCGAATCTCAGGGGTTGAGCTCACTGTTTTCTATATAGTTCGGTGTTTGATTTGCGTGGACGGAGAGGAGATAGGAGAAAGAGCCAGCGATATAATATAGCTAGCTTACAGTTTTGCTTTTTTGAATATTCTAGTAACCTGTTTTTGGTATATATTTTTTTATAGTTAGCTTGATAGTCCCTTGCATTTTTTGGTCCAGCTTAGCAAGCAGCTAGCTAGTTTATTATAAAATAAAGTTTGAATACTTTATTACAAATAAATATATAAAGCATAGTTGAGACAGGAGTTGTATTATATGCATGCTACACGTTTACCTTCGCTATGTCCCTACAACAACAGCCATTCTCTCTTGGAGAGTTTAATGCAGAAACCACACCTGTTGAAAAGGGTAACTATTTGTACAGCGTGTGATTTGTTGTTTGCTGGCCGCATCATTATAAGTCCAAACGAGGCTATGCGTGCCGCCGCCTACCACTCCAAAACAAAATGTTTCAAACAAATCCTTGTTTATCCCTATCGACTGTGGCCCCCTAGTGGTAGTCGTCAACGTCCCAATTGTAGGATTCATATTTCTCTGAAATTCTAAATTAGTAAACCCCCCAATATAACAAAACAAGATTGTTGTGTCACCGCTTCCGAAAACATATTTTGATTTTGATTTGAATTTATTTAGCACATGTAAAAAATATAAAGTGAATACAGTTATAGATGAATTAAATAAATAGAGGTCATGCAAGGGAAAGCCCAGAAAACCCGCAAGGGGCTTGACAAGTGGAAATTCCCTAAAATAATATACAATACTTATTAAAAATACACAACATACTTTTTTACACACCTACTTTTTTGTATATTTATTTACGTAAATAAAAACATATTTTTATGTCTACGTATTTTTATGCGTATTATGTAGGCAATATATTGTATGTGCCGCTTCTGACATTTATTCTGTCAGAATTTATTCCGTTGCAAATTTCAGAATTTCATACAGTCTCTTCTCTAATTCGAGCTTTAAACCATGGATGTGCAGTGAAAAGTTTTTGAGATATTGACACTTAAAGGGGATCGCACCAGAACTGCACCTCCCGGTTCCCTTGTTTCCAGCTTTTGTTTCCAGATGCTGTGCGTCGCGCTGATCTACACCAGTGGTGGTTACTTCCAGCTGCACGTCTATACTGTGTACTGGAAGGTTTGAAATTGATCAGATTCGCTGATAGATAAAAGTTTGATATGACTAAAGGGATGCCATCCTCATTATCTTCAGGTTCTTCCGAGTTTGGCGATGTATAATTTAGCTATGAAAACATTGTATATAATATTGCAGTCAAAAGTTTCCAAAGCATTTTCAGTCAGAGCAGAGGACTACTTATTTTAGAAATTATTCCTCCTGAATCAGAGAGAATGCTACGATTTCAATATTATGAGGGAACTAAGGTTTGAGGGCAGTGGTGAGGATAGCTGACAGCAGTATGATGCGGCTGAAGGTATTATTTCTGAAACTTTTGACTGCAATATTATATACACTGCCCGTCCAAAAAAAAAGTCGCTGTTGCACCCGTCATAGTGCCCACTGTACAAGCCTCTGGAGGCAGTGTTATGATCTGGGGTTGCTTCAATTGGTCAGGTCTAGGCTCAGCCACATTATGCAGCAATAAAATGAAATCAGCTGAGTACCTGAATGTACTGAATGACCAGGTTATCCCATCAATGGGCATATTCCAGGATGACAATGCCAAGATTCATCGGGCTCAAATTGTGAAAGAGTGGTTCAGGGAGCACGAGGAATCATTTTCAAACATGAATTGGCCAGCAGAGTCCTGACCTTAACCCCATTGAAAGTCTTTGTGATGTGCTGGAAAAGACTTTACAGAGTGGTTCGACTCTCCCGTCGTAAATACAAGATCTCGGCCAAAAATTAATGCAACTCTGGACGGAAATAAATGTTGTGACGTTGCATAAGGTTGTTGAAACAATGCCATGATGAATGCATGCCGTAATCAAAGGTAAAGGTGGTCCAACTAAATATTAGAGTGCGACTTTTTTTTTGGACTGGCAGTGTACAATGCTTTCGATGAGAACTGATACGTTTGGTTTTTTCTAAGTGTTACTGATTGATCCTGGTCCAAATCTTGACATTTTACTGCAGTCAGCGCAAAACAGGATAAACCCAAAGGATTTGGCTCAAAAGTGTCTCTAGTGGTAAAACGTTAGGTACTACACGTCCAGTCTGTCATTGGCCAGAAACTTCATCCAGCTGACGTATTCCTCCCGGTGACGTAATTGAAACCTGTACAGCTACGCCCTGAAGTTTTGGAGCGAGGGCGGGCCATGCCCCAGCTATAAAAGCGAATCTCAGGGGTTGAGCTCACTGTTTTCTATATAGTTCGGTGTTTGATTTGCGTGGACGGAGAGGAGATAGGAGAAAGAGCCAGCGATATAATATAGCTAGCTTACAGTTTTGCTTTTTTGAATATTCTAGTAACCTGTTTTTGGTATATATTTTTTTATAGTTAGCTTGATAGTCCCTTGCATTTTTTGGTCCAGCTTAGCAAGCAGCTAGCTAGTTTATTATAAAATAAAGTTTGAATACTTTATTACAAATAAATATATAAAGCATAGTTGAGACAGGAGTTGTATTATATGCATGCTACACGTTTACCTTCGCTATGTCCCTACAACAACAGCCATTCTCTCTTGGAGAGTTTAATGCAGAAACCACACCTGTTGAAAAGGGTAACTATTTGTACAGCGTGTGATTTGTTGTTTGCTGGCCGCATCATTATAAGTCCAAACGAGGCTATGCGTGCCGCCGCCTACCACTCCAAAACATTGCTTCTACCTCGGCTACTTGGGGCACGGCAGCAGCTGGAGTGTGTGTATGTGTGTGTGTGTGTGTGTGTGTGTGTGTGTGTGTGTGTGTGTGTGTGTGTGTGAGAGAGGTAGCGAGAGACAGTGGAACAAAGCAGCGGCTGTGAGTGCTGTCCAGAGTAGAAACGAGCTTTTGGCTACTAGTGAAAAAGATTACTGGGCCGTGGTTTAATACCTGGAGCTCAGCCCCTATATTATTACCTTATCACGCTGAGATTTTGGCTTTTTTTTTTGAATTTCAAATGGGGGCACGATCCAGCTAAACCAGCGTGTTTTGTTACCCTGTAAGAAATAGCCCGGCGTTCCCCTTTAAATGAGAATAGTAGAAGTCTTATTCTGACCTATGAGGGTGCTTTCATGGCACATTGATTGAACTTTCTAGTCGTGTGTAGCTGTACATTTTTTATTGGCAGTAATCTTCAGTTATGCTTATTCAACGTTCAAGTGGATGTGTAACAGTTATGATGATTAAGAAATTGATTGATAAGATTGATTTTTTAAAGAAATGGACACCTCCCAGAGAAGAAACCCTGGGAATTAATGACAAAAAAACTATATTTTAAGTGAGAAGTGTGGTCAAAAGCCACAAAAGACATTCAAATGAGCACCACCACAAAAGACATTCAAATGAGCACCACCAAACCAAACTTCAGCTCTATATCAGGGATTTCCAATGCTCCAGTTTTTATATCTGACTGCTATACAGTTCTGTAGCTATGTTGGTCTACTGTATTAAACAGCTCATCACTGGGCAGATTGGTTCAAACCTTCTCTCAAGGCTAGGCTAGTAGGCTACTGGAAATCCCCGATAGTGTAGAGAGCTGAAGTTTGGTTTGGTGGTGCTAAGTTGAATTTCCTGTCTTTTGTGGCTTTAGACCAAGCCAAACTTCTCACTGAACTTCACCACACTTTTTTGTTCTTATATTTTATATATTTGAACGTGTCTCCAGAGCTAACATGGTCAATTTGTAAACTTGATATATGAATTTGTCCTTTGTTTTAACTCTCTTTTAATCAATGTCCCAGCTTTTGGTTTACTATTGTTGCTCCTCTGTATTGGCAAATATATTGTGTAATTTCTGTTATACCAAACGACAATGCAAGTGACTTCAAATATAAACAGTTGGGCCTCTCAGGTGGCATGTCCAACAAATCTGCAAGTCATTTGTGTAGTGATGCACCCCAGTTTTCTGAATTAAATCCGGACCATGCCAGTGCTGACTGTGGCTGCATGGGAGAGACATGGAGAAATGTGGCCATACTGTAGTCTAAGGAATGAGGGCTTCATTTTGCAGACTATCCCCTGCCTCATCCTGCAAGTAGTTCATATGTAATGCAACAACTGGCAGCTCAGCTTGTGAATTGCAGAGTGAAAAGAATCGGCAGCTGGCAGCATGACCCTAGGAAACCCACATCCTAGTCCGCAGTCTCCAGAATTTATGGAGAACATTGCAGCAATGGGACATGACTGCAAATATGATTGATTGTTCTAAATTGCAGTAAAAGAAAAAATATGGGGAATACAACTTTGGTTAAAAAAAATAAAATTATATTTCACGGTACTCTTATTTAGTGTTTTTTTTGCGGTTTTTGTGTCTTGTCAAGTGTTGTGGTGTTATTCCTGTGCACTGCTGCAGTTTAATGTTCAGAGAGCAATGGGGAAGGTTTGTGGGCTGTAAATTTTTAAATGTCTCTGCATTGCAGGAGTCAATTCCTTTTTATTCGTATCCTTCTGATATCCAAAATCATGAAAACCAGTCAAAAGAAAAATACTTTGCAGGTCCTTATATGATAAATTTCCTTTATGATATATTGATTAATGGAACTTTCAGGCTGGTTTATGGTGGTTGTAAATTGACAGAAATTTCACTGAAATGTATTTTAAGTACTGTATGAAAATGCCTCACCTGCATATGCACTGAATGTATTGTACCAAGCTTCACTTGGGATTTCAAAAATAAGAATTTGATTGATGTACGGAAGCTGGCAGGGCCTCAAAATCATGAAAGGAGATTGTTTCTGGTTTTTCCGAATCCCTGGTGGCATAAAATGGTCGAATAAGTAAAGCCAGTTTTAAGGCAGCCTGGGTTGTCCAGCCAGCCTCACTTGGCATTATTGCTTGGCGCCCTGAAGCAGCTGTATCTTGTCCGGGAATAAAGCCGATGCCACATCCCTGCCAGGCCCTTAAATGCTCTCGTTCCCACCGAATTGTCGTGGGAATGTGATTGAGTCATTACAGTGAATTACATTGGCCCTGCCTCCCCGAGAATCAAGACCAAGTGATTTCCCAGCCAGAGAGCTAACAGGCTTTCATGTGGTGTGAAATCTCCATTTGATTATTAACGGTTTACACAATGCTCTGTCTTCCCAGAACGTCATTCGGTATTACTCTGTGAGTCACGCTTTGGGTTTCTGTACTGCCAGGAGAACATTGCCATTTCCGTTCCCAGCCAAGGGATGCTAATAAATAAATGAATGAATGAAAAATGCCTTGGCATTGTAGGTTTAGACTGGCGTACAGGTGGAAAAACATTGATGCTGAATATGCTGAAGATTATTTAGATATCTCATGGTTCTGTAATTTGTCAAAGTGTTTCTTGTAATGTAATGTGATGTAATGTAATGTTTCTTCTACTCCTTGTTATGGAACTTTATGTATTTTACAGGTGGCACCATTTTGAGCTGAATGTGTTGCACAGTGTCCACTGTGCCTTACTGTTGGTTTATCATTGGCAGGCATTTCTCGTACCGAGAAAGACAAGGGCACTTTATATGAGCTGACCTTCAGGGGTGACCGCAGCCACGAGTTCAGGAAGCTGGTGTTCTTCCGTCCGTTTGGCCCCCTGATGAAAGTGAAGAACGAGAGGGTGGACACGGCCAACATGCTCATCAACATCGTCGTGCCACTGGCCAAGCGGGCAGACAAATTCAGGAACTTCATGCACAACTTCAGGTCAGGATGTAAACTGTCTAACTTTCTGCAGCGTTTCCAATGTTGGTTAAAAATAAGCACAGCTAACAACCTTTGGATTGCGTCATGGTCCTGACTCACTGCACATCCCACGAATATCCCACAGAACTTCTGATAGGCAGCAGCGCATTTAGAGCAGCAGACTTACACCAGTATAGTTCGCTTTCCCCCCTTCTTTAATCAATTTACCTGCTTTCGTAGTTGGCCTCAACATCACCTTGGTTTAATCCACCAACCGAACGACGAGCCTCACGCAAATTCACGCAGCTGCTGATGCAACGTCGCATTTAACGTGCTGCATCTTGTCCAGAGCTGCTGGAACAACAATTGGGATGCGCTCCTCTGTGAGACTGCAGGAAGCCTGTGCGTTACAGTGAAAGGACTGTCACTCTGAACTGTTGCTGAATTCTCTAGTCAGCGCATTCATATGGAATTCAGCGTATCACACGCACGTCATGCTGCAGATAACTACACCCTGACAGGTGCACGCTAGGTGCAAAAACGCTCCCATTACTTGATACACCTCTCCTTTATTTCAGTCTCTAATGATGTCACAATATATCACATTACACACATAGTCCATCTGGTGTGCTTTGTCCCAGACGCCTTTAAATGACGTACAGAGCACAAGGACATAGTGAGGCTCCATGGCATTAGAATGTGTTTTTGTGTTTTTTTTTTGTCCACCTATGATATTAACTAACCTATATACTGTATATCCAGCCATGTTAGCTAACCGCCCTTTTTGCATGTAGGTTTAGGCAGGCAGGAAGAATGCTACCCCAGAGAGCTAGCGGCACATTTCTCTTCTTTAATGCAGCATCTTACATTTCCTTTTAATTACATAACACACTGCACAGAACAGCGATCAATTCATTGATCAAGCATTGAGGCATAAATATCTAAGACAGAACTGTTGCATTTCTGCATTAGTTGATTAGCCACACAGCGCTGCTGTTTGTTTGCTGTTTGTAAAACATGGGAGGCCACGGTTTACTATTTTGGGACTGTAAAATGCTTATTCCGCATTTTCTCCCACAAAATGCTTCACAGTAACAGCTGGGCTTTTAAACCTAGCATTTAACAACATGGTAGTTAATGTAAGAACTAAACTGCACATGCAGCATAATGAGATAAAACACAGGTTTCTTGTGCGGCTGAGAAAACTGCCTGCCATTGTAAATATCCACAGTGCTTCCTAATAAAAACAGTGTAACACTTGTTGGGAGCAAAATGTGCAGATGCAGGCACAGGTTACCACAAGACTTATGCTTTTTCAGTGGAAATGTAAGAAAGTTGAGATACAGTGCACTCCAAAAAGTGTTTGGACAGTGACACATTTTTTTTAATTGTTTTGGCTCTGTAGTCCAGGATTTGTAATTTGGATTTGAAATGGAACAGTGACTATGTGCAGTCAAATTGGGGTTGGTTTTGGGAAGGTGCCTTTACCACAGACTGTTCTTAATTTAAAAAAAAAAAAAAACATATTCGTCATCTGTGTGGTGAATTTGTCATCTCTCCATTAGAATGTGTCTGTTTCAATGGGCAGGAATTTCACACGGGGGCTGTTCTCAGCGGCTGTGGAACTGCCACTTGTCTGCCCCAGGCAATGTTTGTATGTAGGTCCCCTACTGAATAGTGTACCCAAGTGCTCCCACTCAGTCTGGCCTTAATTGTCTCTAGCACTTCCTTCCTGTCTCTACCAGCCAGTGGCTACACTGGCCTAAGTAACGATCAGACCAATGTCTGAGAAGGGTACGACTAGATTTCAAATTTAAAAGTCAAGCGTGTAATTTTTGTTAATTACACGCTTGGAAAGGAAATTTGTACATCAGGCTTAGTGCTCTATTTGTGGTTGTGAGTGGCACAGCAATCAGTTACGATGTGCAATCAATGAATGAGTTAAATAAATAACAAAAATAAATGATAATAATGGCTCACAAGTCCATTTTATAATTCAGGGATAGAGGAAAAAGTGATTTACGTGACTCTTCAGTTCCCCTGTATCTTCAACATAAATAATTGAATAATTTATTCACATAGGGCTAGATCCTGCACCAGTTAGCAATTTATGTATCTGGTAAATTCTGCAATAACAGATGCTTCCATTGGAGCCAATAAATAAAGCATTTGAAATCTACAATTGAAATAATTTGGATATGAAACAAAAGTATCTCCAAGGATGGAGATTTTCATGACTTCAATGCTTTTACAACGTTCTTTTGGCTCCTTAGAAGGCATGCGGTCTTTCATTTTTCTGATTTACACAAAAAAGACTGAATAGCCTTGAAAATCTAGTAGTTCTTACGGTGAACAGCTGGAATATTGTTATAGAGCACTATGTGAATATTAATTTTGCGCTGAACATGCTTACAGTTATTGAAAGTAACTTTCCTTTAATACACACACACATGCAATCAAAGACCAGCTTGAACTCTTGTTTATAAAATTTAAAAAGGATGACTCATGCTAATGGATTTATGTTTTTCTAAATGATTAAGCGCTCTTGTAGAGAAGCCTCCTTAGATGGTAAAGGTCGGCTTTTTCTGACCCAGGATACTTTCACTGCTTTTCCCCTTTAAAAAGTGTCAGTGAAGATTCCCACTGCCTGGGAACTCAAGTGTGGTCATGTCCCAAAGGGCTGGGCTGGGAAATGTGAGCTCACTACTTCAGAGAGCCATGTTATTATTATTTGGGTTCCACTGCGAAGCAGGGGAAACCTATTGTATTTGCTGAAATGATTATTAGTATTATTATTATTATTATTATTATTATTATTATTATTATATAATCCCCTTTTTGTCCAATAACTTGGCCAAACATTGGTAACTTTTTGCCCATTTTGGCACACAGATAGAACAGGCCACGCATAACCTGGATAAAAGAAGTGACTTGAGTTGGCCATTAAGGGGCGCTATAATCAGGTCCTAAAATCAAACCCTCAGCCCGCAACCTCGGCCATCCTGGAATTGTCAAACTTTGGTGTCTCTCCTCATGCTTGACAGTTTTGCCTCTGGGACCCATAAGCTCTGCCTATATCTTTTGGCTGCCATTTAGAATTGTCCAAATGATGCCAGACGTGGTATGTGTTGTCAGTGAATGTGTCCGAACATAGTTTGCCAAAGAATTAATAACATATTAATAAAAAATAATTTTTTAAATTTTATACATAAATTTCAATTGACTGTTGAAGTCTGAAACGTACATCAGTCTGAAATTCATGATATTAATTCATAACCAGTTAGTGCTCAACCAAATTAGAAGTTGGTAGCATCAAAAATGACAAAATGGATGACATTTCAATTTGTGGCTGGCATCTTTACATTATTCACAAAATTTCCCCTCAGCACCTCTGCGTTGTCTTGGACGTGTGCCACTTGGTGCATAGGTTTATATTCTTATACTTATACCAATAAGCTTTGCCTATAATTTATTTTGTCAATATTATACATTTTTTTGTTACCCCCTATCAGAGGAGTAGTTTAACAATGAAACACGCTGGTTTCGCTAGACCCCGCCCACTTTTGAAATTCGAAAAATGGCAAAATCTGGTAATAAGGTAATAATATAGGGGCTGAGCTCCAGGTATCAAACCACGCCCCGGCAATTTTTTTCACTAGTAGCCACTAGACAGCACTAACAGTGGCTGCTTTGTTCCACTCTCTCTCGCTACCTCTCTCACTCATACACACACACACACACACACATGCTAGCTCTAGCTGCTGCCGAGCCCCAAGTAGCCGAGGCAGAAGCAATGTTTTGGAGTGGTAGGCGGCGGCACGCATAGCCTCGTTTGGGCTTATAATGATGCGGCCAGCAAACAACAAATCAGACGCTGTACAAATAGTTACCCATGCCATGTAGGCTACTCATTTTACACAGGATGTAGGCAATCACACTAACGTTACCTGCAAGATATCAACAATATTGGTTTCCATTTGAACGGGTACACATATGGTCACTGCACTGAAATCTCTCCAAGAGAGAATGTCTGTTGTTGTAGGGACGTTGCAAGGGTAAACGTGTAGCATGCATATAATACAACTCTTGACTCAACTATACTTTATATATTTATTTTTAATAAAGTATATATATATGTTTCAAATAAACGAGCTAGCTACTTGCTAAGCTTAGACTGAAAAACAAACTATCGAAAAACAAGGGACTATCAAGCTAACTATAAAAAAAATACCAAAAATAGGTTATTATAACTTACTAGAATATTCAAAAAAGCAAAACTGTAAGCTTGCTCCTTCTCCTATCTCCTCTCCGTCCACGCAGATCAAACACCGAACTATATAGAAAACTGAGATCAACCCCTGAGATTCGCTTTTATAGCTGGGGCATGGCCCGCCCTCACTCCAAAACTTCAGGGTGTAGCTGTACAGGTTTCAATTACGTCATCGGGAGGAATACGTCAGCTGGATGAAGTTTCTGGCCAATGACAGACTGGACGTGCAGTTCCTAACATTTTACCACTAGAGACACTTTTGAGCCAGATCCTTTGGGTTTATGCTGTTTTGAGCTGACTGCAGTAAAATGTCAAGATTTGGACCAGGATCAATCAGTAACACCAAATCAGTTCTCATCTAAAATAAGTGGTTTTACTGCCTTGTTACCCTTTTTTATTTATTTATTTATTTCGGCACGCATATAGTCACACTTCATCACAATTTCTGTAATATGCCCTGAACAAACACAGTACCTGCCGAAAAGGGATACGGGAAAAAGCAGACTGCTTATCAAAGTCCCGCCCCAATTCCCAAATCAAATTTGAATGTTCACATTATACATTTGTTTAAAACAGATTATTTCGTATCACAACAGCATAGCTGAATTTGCTTTATAACAAAACAGTCCGAGAAAGAAAAAATAAAATAAAATAAAATAAACAAAATAATAAAGTCCAAATAAGTCGAATTTAAATGTACATGTCATACATTAGTCAAAACAATTTGTTTCATTTCAACAGCAAACAGTCCAGAATATTGTTCAGATAATGTCCAAATAGATGTGTCCGTTTCTTCGTTTTTATGATACTCGAGTGTCCCCTGTACAATTACCCTTTAATTACATTTTGCAGCTGATTGCTGGCAGTTCAACGACATTCAAATTTGTGTCACGGGTGTAGTAGTTAATTACTTTTTTATCATTTTGAGGTGTAGTTAACTACAGGAACTACCTACTACTTTTGGCCCAAACATAGATTTTTCTAAACCCCTTTGACTAAATATCGCCCGATCCCTCTCTTTTCCCTCTAATCCTAATTGGTGAGAACCACTCCATTCCACTACAGTTGCCAAAGGTCAACTGCCGCACATTTCTGGTTCTCCCCATGTGAAAATACTTTGTACTAACTAGAAAAAAAGCTTTCAAAAATGGAATGTTAGATAACATAGATTCTGCTCTGGCATGTAATGTGTGATGTCCATTGTTCGTACCATGGTTATGTCCTTGTTTATTAAAGGTGCAAGATAAAATAATTACAAAGGTAGTAAAAGCAGAATGCTGCCTTGGCTTCAGATGGAGAGGTGCTCATTGCGGAGTTTGTTTCAATATAGAAGAATATTAAAATTAGTAGGCCGACAGCAGTACAATACTCCAAGGCACTCAATCTCCAGTGGGAAAGGTTAAAAGGCTTTTAGTGATTGTGTTAAGAATGTTTTGCATTGAAGATACCTTCAAAAAACATCTTGAACCTTAAGTCCAAATGGGACCAAATTCAGTACATGTTGTCAACGGATGTCTCTTAATTTTATGTATAAAAACCATTTACACACAAAAGGATCAGATGAACAATCACCACTGTCACTCTGTTTGAACCGCAATGGGACAACACGTTAATTGTTTCAGTGCCATTAGGATGAAGAATTTTCCACTAGGACCAACAAGGCCCTCCCATATCACCATTTTGGCCATTTTTCGGCACTGCATTGGAACCCGGCTCATTGCTTCCCACATTATTATTATTATTCTTATTATTATTCTTATTATTATTATTATTATTATTATTGCATTTTGTAATAATAATCAATCAAGCAATCAAGCATGCATCTTTGTTCCCCAACCTTGTGGCTATGAGCCCTGGGGGGTAGGCTATTCCACAAAGCAAGATTTGCAAGTTAGCCAGATAACTCCAAAATAATACCATGAATTGAACTTAAGAAACATTCTTCAATATGAGCAGCTAACAATATGCATGACTAAATCACACTCCTAAACCGGATTCTAGTGCATTCTCATTGTAGTTATTATAGCGCCCTCATAGTTATCTCGATAACTTCATAATCCTGTTTTTTTGAATACCCCCCCACTCGCGCTAGCCATGCTGTCACAAATTTTTACATTTCTTAAAATATTTTTGATATGTTTTTATTTATTTATTTGTTTTTATATTTGCTTATTTTAAACTGCCCCCCCCCCCCATTCTCACTAGCCACTTTACTACTCATTTTCTATTTTTATTTATTTAAACTGCCCAGTGTGTTTATTGTACTAGTTATTGTGTCTAATGCACTATGGGTAGTTTCACATATAATTCCTGTTTTATTTTATTATACTGCCCGGCGGTTTGATGTAATTATTTCTTTAAATTGCACTATATGTAGTCCTGTGTACAACACCTGTCTGTATGTTGTGTATGTAGCACTGTGGGTCTGGGGGAACGGCATTTCGTTCCTCCATATACTATGAAATGATTTGTTTCTTTAAACACAGCACCTCACAGCCACCTTTATTTACAAAGACCCATTTGTCCACCCCTTTCTATAAAACTGCATTTCTCACTCCCAATTCCCGCGTCTGGACGAGATGACTATTCCACCAAACAGAGTATGCCTTAGGCAACAGCCTGCTTGTCTTTACAGTAGATCATTAGACAGGAGCAGTGGTGCACAAGACGAGGCACACTGTATACACACAAATAAACAGATGGGTTCTGAGATGTGGTGTGACACATGACAGGGGCGCGGTGTATTGCGAGGTGATTGCGATGTCTGAGCCAGGGTGGCTGGTCGGACCGCAGCATCTCTCAAACATTTCCATTCCTTCTCCCTCTGACAGCTAATCAATAATGAGCAGCCTCCTCAGGTTCCCTGGTGATGGCTCTCTTCCAGCAGGCGAGCTATAGCGAATGAGAAATTTGTCTCCACCGGTTTCTCACTGTCCTCGGTGCTGGTCCGCGCTTTGCATACGTCAAAGCAAATAGAAAGAAAAAAAGCCATTCCCTTCCCCGCCTTTTGTGTGTCGCATTCTGAAAACTGTTGACCGCAGTGTGCACTGCGGCTATATCTCTCATCAATTTTCCTGTCATATTCTGTAAGGAGGCTTCAAATCAAAGAGATTGACAGTACAGGTTAAGTGTCAGTGGTCTGCCTTTCTCTGGGAGAAATTATCACAGGGTGTTTAAGGAGGAAAACTAATGGTACTGGGGTTATGTGATTAATCTCTTTGAACCAAACTATGGTTTGAACTATATGGAAGTAAAATAAGATTATGTTGCAATCTATCAAAATCCAGGGGTGCTCTGAAATGATGTTCAATGACATGATTTACCCTAGAATGTAGGCAATGGTTTCCATTGATTGTAGAGTCCAAGAAGATGTACTATATTTCTTAGTCTTTAACTTAACAACATAGAGCTCATTATATTCATTGTATCTGTTTGCATTTCATCATTATGGCAACCATGAAACAGATAATGATCTATGCAAAGCGTAATATTGCACACAAATATTGTATGTTGCTAAGAAATTTAAAAATGATACATACTCTCTTTGAAGTTTGAACGGTATTTATCGTGCAGTTTTCTATGATTAAAATATAAGAGAAAGCATTTAGCAGCCAGGACAAAGCAGATGCCAGTAGGATGTTTGACAGCACTCTCCACACCATAGACGCTAGACAGACATGACTGAACCCAAATCACAGGCTCAGACAAAACATTAACAGCCTCAAATTGAGTCACAGCTACTCTGGAGCCACGGAGAAAAGAGTGAATTATCAGCCGTAATCTCATAATTAATGTGCCATTTCCCTGGGAGTGGGAGATGGAGCTTCAGAAGGGCCGCGCCGCCGCGGCCGGAAGACTTATTGCTCCCGCCTTCTGCAGCTATGAAGCCTGCGCCCGCGGCCGGAATTTACAGCGCACCCCTGGTGAAATGGAAACAGCGCTGTAGCTTTCACCACTGAGCTGAGAACATCCTCAAGTGTTTCACAGTGCAACTTTACAGCGCTGTAAATCAGCCTGTCTTACCAAAACACGTCACACACGGCTGAGGATGGGGCCAGGTAAAGATTAATTCTTAGATATAACTGGCTGGCACCGAGGTGGCTCTCTGCACCAATATGGAAAATAAATATACTGCAAGATATCCCAGTACTAAATAAAATTAACAATATGGGCTCCCCCTGTTGAGTCTGGTTCCTCACAATGTTTTTTTCCACATGCCTTCTAGGGAGTCTTCCCTTGCCATTGTCACCTCTGGCTTGTTTTCTGGGGTTTTTAGGCCAGGGCGTATACTATGAAGTGTATTTTGACAAATTATTCATAAAATGTGCTATATAAATTAAATTATTGATTCATTGATTGAGCAGAATCATTAGCCATCCCGTAACACACAGAAAGCCCATCTCTTCAGAATACATCTTGGCTCCTTTCCCCTTTCCCATCCACACCCCTTAGCACTTCATATACAATGTAATTAATTCACTTTTTTATGATATTTGATGCTTCTCTGTATGTATTTATGATTTGTATCATGGTTCTAGGTTGGTATAGTTAACTTACTATTAATGCTTTAGTTATGTTGTGTACACATTTTCTGGTCTGGAAATGCCGATCGTCAGGCCTATTGCCCTTGCTCATATACCACTCTCTATATACAGTGAGCACCATAATTCATTGGACAGTGACAGATTTTTTGTTATTTTGGTTCTATAATCTAGCACTTTGAGTTTGAAAGGATACAGTGACTGTCAGCTTTAATTTGAGGGTATTTCCATCCATATCGGATGAACCATTTAGAAATTATAGAACCTTTTGTACATAGTCTCCCCCCCCATATTTTTTTCAAAAAATATTGGACAGTTTAACATAAGTAGAATAAAGTGCTAGAGTACGGAACCAAAATAACAAAAAATATGTCACTGTCCAATGAATTATGGTGCTCAATGTAAGTCACTCTGTATATATGAATGTAATGTACATTTTTTAAAATGCAAATGCACTGTTATACATGTCTCCTGCCCAAGGAAGCATTAAATGGGCTTTTGCTGGATGTTTCAGAGGTTGACCTTTGATTCCTGATCCTTTTTTTCCAGAGAAGTCTGTGTTCGTCAGGACGGGAGAATCCACCTCACAGTGGTGTATTTCGGGAAGGATCAGATGAGCGAAGTAAAAGGAATCTTGGAAAACACTTCCAGGTGAGTCAGGCCATCTCCTCTGATAATACTGCCTACACAGAAACCTAACAGTCTGTGAGTCAGTTTCCCACAGTTCACATACCCGGATTCAATCAACATTTGTCCTCAACGTTGACTCAGATTTTATGACTTAAATCTAGAGTACGCAACTTTGTAAAACGGTCGCATTTGTTGTCAAAACATTTCAAAGTCATACCCCCCTTGGCCCTAACAGAGAAAGAGACACACCCCCCAACCCCACTGCTTCCACAGACCTTGTCCTGAATGCGCATCCGAGTTTTCTAGATATGATTGCAGGAATACAGACTGGTATAGCTACCGTTACAGTAAAAATGTCAGCTACAACAGTCCAGGTAAAACAATGGAATCTTTTCTGTTGTTGCAGAGTTGTTGCATCACACTGAGTTTGTGTAGCGTTAGTCTGAACCAGGAATTATCTTGCCACAGCATGCATGGCTATAGCCGAGTAGCCGGTTCTAGCTAACGCAATCTACATGACAGATAACTAGAAAATATTTCCTTTTTCCAAAAACTAGCTGCTGAACAAAGCAACCTAGCTACTATTCAATATCGGTAATGCATGAAATAGTGCCGGTTTAACAGGTCGTTTCGCCACCATTGTTGGTAAAATGTCTAGCTGGTGAACGCCCAAGTTCAATCTCATATCTCATATATAAATTCAATCTCAGTTCTTTCTATGACTGCTACCAACTAAGCATGATATTTTGCATACTCCAGCTGTAACTCTAACTTCAATGTATCTGTTTTGTTTTCTTTTGCAATTTGTCAAGTTAATTCTGATTATCACTGAACTAGCAAAAGAGTATATGAGAAGAAAATATTGAACATATGCTAATAAGGAGTCAAAATTAAATGAAAAATATTGATTGAATTCAGTTTAGAGACTGAGACATATGAGTTTTTGTCCTCATCTTTTTATCTCCAACATTTGGAAGCACTAGTTCTGCCCCTCAAGTCGCCATTGTACCACATGTACCCATGATGGGAGCTCGGCCGCTAAAACACATGCACTCCCAATACATTCAGCCAATAACTATTTTGGAAAATACATGCACACAGTACTGCAGCAGAGCTAGCACCAAATGAGACATATCCTTCACGGATGGCAGCTGGTAGTCTGGGGGTGCCTGGGGTACTCACAGAAGGAGCGCATGCACTGGTTACCCAGGGATTCCTGCCAAACCATGCCTAGCAGAACAGAGCCAATTGCATTCCACTGTTGCAGATTTCTGGCTACAGTCAAAAAAAGGGCATAATTGTGATTCACACCTGTAATGTCCTGGCTATAGGGCCCAACAAGCACCCATGGTGAACTCCTTTCATACTGAATGCATTTAAAACTGAATGTGTTTGTTTCATGCACATCATTGTTTGACCTCCCTCCAATATACCAACTATGATGTAGCAGGATTCAGCCGTTTGTACTTGTACTGAATGACATTTTCACTTGTCTTCATACTACTCATTTGAATATAAATTGCCATAAAATTACATTGGCTGAGTTAATTTTTGTCAGTGTTCTATCTAAAAGCGTGACTGTCTCAAATCCATTGAGCTCTTATTTCATATCCTGGCCCATACATTTGCCATATTAATTCCACCTTTTATGCAAGCAAAGGCTTTGTACATAAAACTAGATAAAAAAATGAAAACATAACTTGGACTGAAATGGGCCACACCTTCTTTTCAGTGAGACTTTTCAGTGAGACACTCAAAGTATGCATCTGTCATTTCCCCACTTACTGTAAGTCGCTCAAGCCAGGATGCAAGTAGGGGGAAAAGCACTTAACAGTCAAAATTCAAGTTAAGTATGCTTATCTCAAGCTTGGATCAAGCCATTGCTGCATACCAGCCTGTAATTGATTGTTTGTGAAGGCATCATTAGAATTATAATCTCATAGATATAGATGTTCAATTTTCAATAAATAAAATTTAGGCAAATCTATTTCTGCCAAATAGATTTTTTATTTATGGAAACACTTTTTCTCAAAGACTTCACCATAATATACCCACATGCCAAAAATCAATTATATTTATCATAAAGGCAGTCCATTTTCAATGCTAAATGTGTTTTTTTTTTTCATGAGCACAATTTTGCAAATGGCAATAAATAAATCCACCCACAATGTGCTTCTTTCCTGGATGAAATTGATGTGGTAATACATTTCAATAAAATTGTTGTTGAGGATTTGTTTTCCGTTCAATATAAGAAATACTCCCTTGCACACAAAGGTATCAGAGCAAATAGTGGATACTCACGCTGCATTAATAAAGCATTTCAAAACAACCTTCATCACTTGATGAATAATGTAATAGTGTGCAACCGGCAACGCAGACTGACCCCCGAGCCTGTTTAGAAAATTACAGGTCTTTGTGGTCAGGACTGATTGTGTCCAGGATAACATTACATCGCCGGGTTTTTTTGACAGGTTGCTGATGTCTGGCAGGCTGCCATTATCGCCGCACCCTCGCCAGATAGATTCTTGCTTTCTGCCTTACTTGATTGAATCTCTGATGTCAATCCCTGCCCAGAGAAATTAGACAGACAGGCTCTCAAGGGAAGCTCATCACAGCTCAAATCATTGTTAATAGATCTGTCTAAACGCAGTTTTTTTTGTTTTTTTTTGCCTGCTGCAGTGTTTTCTCCCGAGAGATCTTCTATACCTCTCTTGGTTTTATGAGGATTTGAAGAAGAAAAAAACACTTAAAAAAAATAATTAAAAAAAAGATAATGCTTGGTCCTGTTTTTCTCCTTAAGCAAGTAATACAACTGTTTTTACATCCCACAAGTGTCTTCTCAAGAGTCAGAAACCTGGCACAAGGATGCTATTTAATTTCAAATCTAAATGCAGACTACTTCAATTAATAATTCAATTAAATAATAAATAATTGGTGAAGAGGAGGGCAAGAGGACTTTTGACATAAGTAAAAGGAAGCACAGGTTTGTGGCCCTTCAGTTGAGGGTTTCAACAGTTTATTCACAGTGTAATGCTTTTGTGCAACCACGTAAAAATTACTTATTGAAATTGGGACGTTCCTAGTTTTCAACTTAAAAAAATAAGTTGCGGAAGGTCACTGTAAGAACAAGAATTTTTAAGATGGTAGAATTATTTTAATATTTTGCGAAATAATTTAGTATTTCCCATGGAGGGAAATTTACACAGATGTCTGATTTTCCCTATACATTCTAATTATTTATTGAAATAAGTTATAATAAACAATGAGTCATTGTCATTTATTATTCTATATGACTCTATATTGATAATATATTCTATATTATTTTATATGTTGAAATTCTACCCTAGTATGCAATATCTTAGGTCAAAGGAAGCAGAGCAGCTTGTTATTGTAAGATTTCATTGTCTCTGTAACATCCGTTTTGAGAATGGGGACAAATTTGTGCTAATTGCCAACTTCTCAGTGTAATTTTTTCTTGTTTACTCTGAACATTCAAAGATAACATCTTGAAGGAAATTTACTCCAAACTGAAGGTAATTACCTATTTTGCCCGCTGAGAGATTAGCTCCACAGATACTGTACATCAATATTGTTTTTTGACAGCAAACTAGTGAGTTGCATGCAGGGTTCTGTATTGTCTTATGCATTTGCATGCAATACTACCACCTGTTGCCTAAGCTTTCAAGTCCTAATGTGTTTTGGCAATTATGATAGGGTTCCTACCCAGTCAGTTATTCTGAAATCTCTGACCTGAGATTATAGGGTTGAGCTGATACAGTGAAGGAGCAGTTGGGATGAACTGGGTAGATTCCTCAGTACCAGACTGAACCTGTACACCAGACTCCACCTTAGGAGACCCACAAAGCACAATGGTCACAGCAAAACCACTGCTGGCCAGTTGCCAAGCATTTTTTAATAGGTAGGTGCAGTAACTACCCTAATATCTATTAAAGTCTAAAGGAACAGATGGGTGCATGTCTGAATGTCATATTCAAAGAAGTCAAGCATCACAAGAAGTCTTCCCCCTGTATCAACAATAAGTAGGCCTAATGTGTATAAGTGAATATAAAGGGCTGCATCATGTTATGCAAAATGGGTGCCAGCCACGCATAAGATGAGGAAAATGGATAATGACCACTGTGTTTAAATAGTGATTTTCCCCTACAGATGCTTAAATGTCAAGTCCATTCATATTATTATCATACCGTAAGAAAAATGTTTTCACATCTTGAGGATGCATTGATTTGTAATAAAGCTACAGTAAAAATTCTACTCCAGCAAGCTGCCACCACTGAGAAATGCTTGTAAGAATATAGCCCTTAGGTATGTTTAAATGCACAGGGAACTATCACAGGAAAGTGTAGAATTTGGTATTCCGACGAGGATCCTGTGTTTCGAGCCATAATGGTTTTTGTGCAACTATGTAAGATGAACAGACTTCCTTCCTTTTCCTAAAGTCAGCATAGACATGACATAAAGATGCATGTGTGTCCATAGGGGGAAGGGCTGTTTTTCTTCAAAATTGCAGATAAAATAGAATGTCAGTAGCTACGTACCATATATCTCCAAAGCAAACGTCCAGTTTATATTTTGCAAACTCTATCTCCCGAGAGAGGAAGCCCTTCCCTGTTAAAGTCAACAGCAGATGGGACGAGTCAGATGCCACTTTCCTGCTTGTTGAGGTCTGGGCCAGTCGAGACAGTGTAAACACGCTTCTTCCGCTGAGCACCTGCATTTCCACTGGGTGTCTGTTTCCATGGCCAAGCCGTCTCCCCGTCCGGAGGGCTGAAGGACAAACTCATTTGTTTGTGTCGAACTTCCTGTTCCCGAGCTGCATTGTGGTGGGGGGCTGGTCCCGGTGTGCAGAGATGAGTCACGCAATGGTGCACCCAAAGAAACCTGGGGCTGTCTTATGAAACATCAGTAACTACTGTAGTTTGCCTTATAATTATCTTTTCAAGTGTATACCTAATTGGGGCTTTAAACTGTTATTACATTTTCTGGGAACAAAAATGTAATAATTGAAGATGAACCCGGGAAGGCATTAGGTTGGACCTACCAAAACACATGGCAAGTCAGTGGGGCCTTTTTTCTTAACCCCTTTGCGCAGATGCCTAGTGACCAGAACGCCGGCACCAAGATTTTGCTCAACTGAAACATTTGTTGCTCCTGCAGCCAAACTATTAATGGAAACCTCAAACTCTGTGTTTTATCTTTATTAGTACACGATTCGTGACAACTCTGCAGAATACGGAGTTTCTGAGTGTCACTATTTTATTGTAGCTAGTCCATTCAGCAAGCAACCCCCCACCCAGTCTATACCTACCCATGCATGACATAGTGGACAATAGCTATGTGTGGGTTCATAAATATATTTATTCATCATATAAAATTAGAATTAGAATTCCGTCATAGCAACACGATAAACCCAACAATTGCCTGATCGTATGCCAAAAAAGCCGTGAAAAGCCCTGCTCACTCAAATGCAAAATAAACATGTGAAACTATTGTGTCATATACCACGTCATTGTACTATAAATATCTAAATGCTGCTACTAAATATGAAATAAATATACAATACCATTGGTTTTAAGCATCAAAATTTAGTGGTCATTTATTGTCTTGGACAATCTGTTTGAGAAATACACACCAGTTTAGCTCATTACACAACATCGAACGTCTGCGTGCAACACCCCATATACTGTACATGCAGCTCTGAAGTATTTCACATGATTCCTGTTTTATTCACAACTATCTTATCCGATAGAGGACAGTATATCCTTTTCAACCGTTTTTGTAATTTTCTCTGGGATGCTTTGAACAATAATTTGCAGCCCAGCTTAAACGGGAACTCTGGGTTATTTCTCTGTGCATATGAGTGCAAAAGGACATGCGTTCCACAGACTTCCAATTAAAGATTCGAACATGTGCAAGAAATGGCTAATAGCAATTAGAAATTAAAGATAGAATAGAATAACTTTTATTTTCCCGCTAGGGAACTTCAGTTGTAGCCCCAGGAACAACAAAAAAGACATAGACAGTGGGGCAGACCCACAACACACAAACATATCAATCAAAGACATTCAATATAATCATTGCATTAATCAAACTAATTAAGTGAATTATAGTGGAATAAAAGTGGAATACAGCCATGATTAAAAATAGCCCCTGCTGTCCCGAGATGTCCAGTGTCATTATTAAGCAGTCCAACACACAAACTCCACCTCCACGACTTTCCTCCATACACGCATTATTGTTCTGTACATCATAAACTTGTGCAGCATTTTTATATATCCACATTTATGATGACATAAAGTATTAATATGTTTTACGAAGATTTGCATTTTAAATTCTCAATGTGCTCAATGTTTTGTAGATTTTCATAAATTTGTTTTAATTGCCTGAATTATGCGTTGCGCTCAACGGTTCAAGACACATAAGAGAATGACCTCTAAACTTATGCTTTCTAATGTTTAAATCGTTCATTTGACAATTAGAATTTGAGTGCCGTCTTAAAATTAATTAGGCTACATTCTTTAACACATTCAGATTATTGCCATCCTTGTTAAATAATCTGAAGTTGTAGTTATGTCATTGTCATTATTATTTCTTAATCATTATAGGCTTTGTATTGGTATTGATTATTCAGCGAACTAATTGCTTGATTGTTACTGAAGCTAAATAAACGGAAACAAGTAATGTTTTAGCCTACACCTCGCGCACCAGCCGTCATATCACATTTTATGGCACAAAGAAAAATGCTAGCACAGAAAAACTTGCAATATTCATTGATATGTGTTATTCAGTTAATTAATTGCTTGATTGATAATTAAGAACTATAAATGGACACAGGTTGAGAGTAATATTCATATAAAGGTAAGGTTACAGAAGGCCTATTTTTACAGCCGACAGTATGCCACTGGTGCAAACATATCCAAAGACACAAGATTTAATGCAAGGTACGAATGCAAACACTTCCCGAAAGCTGTAAAAACTGTGACACATCTCGGAACAAAACATAAGGGAGTAGATATCCTGGGGCCTGCTCTGCACCTTTCACAAGGGTGTTCTAAATTCGGTTTGATTTTATACACTAAGGTATTGAACTGAAAGTAACTTGGCCGTATTTCAACAAACTATGAACATGCTCCAAAATAGATGGCTATGTTGTGCCCGTAATGAGAATATTCAGCTCTTTTTCCTGGTGCTCATTAAGAATTGTGAGTTTTGTGCACTCAGCTTGGAGAAAATTGTGCCAATAGCATCCCCAAATACTGAACTTACTTATAATACATCATGTAAAGGGACTTAGGAGTATGGGGAAGTGAGGCAATTTGGAGTCCACAAAATGACGTTCATATTTCCAAATATAAAAAGCTTTTTTTTTTTTTTTTTGGTGGATTAAGCTTTTCGGGTAAAACAATAAACTAATTTGGCAAAAACAAAGCTAAATGCTCTCTCAAATCTAGAACGAAGGAAACAATGCTTTTGTAATAATGGCAGAGACGCTCATGGAGTTAAGGATAAGGAACAATTTGTTCCAAAAGTATTTTAAGTAGTATTTGCATGCACAATTTAAAATGGAATTGCTTAGTCTGGCTGACATCTAAAAATCGCACTGTGCCTAATTTTTGTTCGTCTGCCTCATGCATAATTCAAAATCTTCAACAGCAGTTATAGGATGCAGAGAGACCTAAATTAGGACATAATTCTGAATGACTGCGCTGTAGAAACTGCCCCAGAAATTAATAGGAAATGGAAGAGATGGTCCCTTCGGTTAAACATATGCTTCGGAAAGCATTCATTTCAAAATAAAATGAGCTGTTCTTGTCTTCACCCCAGAGAAGAAGAAGGGGTCACAGACAGAAACAGGTGGTGGACGTCACATTAAATTGAATGGACTGTGCGTCTAAAGTTGTTCTCTAAAACTGAGCACTTTTAAAAGTACTTTTGTCTTAACATTCTTACCAGCGCATTCAAATATCCTTGCAGAATCCAAAATAACACACAACATGTAATAAATTATGCTATTATGTTTTTTACCCTTGGAATTTTCCAGCAAACAATAAATGAATAACAGCTACCTCACAGAGCAGAGAATTTGTGTATATCTTTATCAGATTGTTACATTACTTCCTGGAGCAGTATCAGTGTGCTGGGGTGGTTGAGGCTTGAGGTCTAGTTGTGTCTGTTCAAATAATGAAGTATTAATATACAAACCCCCCAAAAAAAGTTGGGACAGTATGTAAAATGCAAATAAAGGCAGAAAGCAGTGATTTGTAAATTCTCTTTTACATATATTTAATTGAAAACACTACAAAGAAAAGATATTTAATGTTTTACCTTCATTGATTTTTGTAAATATACGGTAATTCCGATATACGCTAATTTGATGCCTGCAACACGTTCAAAAAAAGTTGGGACAGGGGCAACATAAGACTGGGAAGGTTGTGGAATGTTCAAAAAACACCTGTTTGGAACATTCCACAGGTAAACAGGTGAATAGGTAGCAGGTGATGCTATCATGACTGGGTATAGAAGCATCCACGAAGGCTGGGGCGTTTACGAGCAAGGATAGGTCGAGGTTCGCCACTTTGCAAATAATCCAACAGTTTAAGAACAACGTTTCTCAATGCACGATTGCAAGGAATTAAGGGATTTCACCATCTACAGTCATAATATTATTTAAAAATCTGAAGGAATCTCTGTGCGTAAAGAGCAAGGCCGAAAACTAATATTGAATGCCCATGACCTTCGATCCCGACATTCTTCTGTAATGAATATAACCACATGGGCTCGGAAATACTTCAGAAAACCATTGTCTGTAAACACAGTTTGTCGCTGCATCTACAAATGCAAGTTAAGACTTCCCTGGGCTCAAGCTCATCTGAGATGGACTGACGCAAAGTGGAAACGTGTTCTGTGGTCTGACGAGTCCACCTTTCAAATTGTTTTTGGAAATAATGGACATTGTGTTCTCCAGGCCAAAGAGGAATTGTTTGTTACCAACGCAAGTTTCAACAGCCAGCGTCTGTCATGGTATTGGTGTGTTAGTGCCCATTGCATGGGTAACTTGCATATCTGTGAAGGCATCATTAACGCTGAAGGGTACATATGCATTTTGGTGCAACATATCTAGACGTCTTTTTCAGGGACGTCCCTGGTTATTTCAGCAAGACAATGCCAAGCCACATTGTGCAAGTGTTACAACAGTGTGGCTACGTAGTCAGAGAGTGCGGGTGCTAGACTGGCCTACCTGCAGTCCAGACGAGAATGGGAAAGATTCCTTTTTTGAAACTACAACAATTAGTGTCCTCAGTTTCCAAAAGATTACTGAGTGTTGTTAAAAGGAAAGGTGATGTAACACAGTGGTAAGCATGCTCCTGTCCCAACGTTTTTGGGACGTGTTGCAGGCATCAAATTTAGAATGAGCGTATATTTACAAAAAACAATAAAGTTGATTAGTTAAAACATTAAAAATCTTGTCTTTGTACTGTTTTCAATTGAATACAGGTCAAAAAGGATTTGCAAATGATTGCTTTCTGTTTTTATTTACATTTTATACACTGTCCCAACTTTTTTGGAATTGGGGTGTGTACAACAGCTGTTGTTAAATTAGTTTTGCATTTTAAAATTTACTGTTGACCATGTTACTATTAGTTAGCATTTGTTGTAAACAACTGTCATGGTTTAAGGCAATTTACATATCTTAATGTTTACTGTATAAAGCTGGGCATTTCATAGAACGTTTACATTGAAGCACCCTGCTGAAGTGATGTTTCACGCATGGATGTGCAATGTTTTGTCCAGTCCCCTAACCACTGCTGTCCATTCCTGCCCAACAGTTCTATGCACAATAAGCATACTGAGAGCCATACTGAGTGCTTATAATTTGCACCACGTAGGGCACTGAGCAGTTAGACTGATTAAGATAAATTACTTTAACAGACTAGAGTGTGGGTAGGATAATTAATCCAAATTATCCCAGTAAACTGACCCTCGCTGCTCTGCTGTCCATTTGTCAGTTTGTTTATTCACTCATTCCCTTTAATCATTTAATTTATTTATAAGTTTATATAGTCAAGAGTGGAGCGCTTGCTTGGCAGTTTGGAATAACAACGCATAATTTGACATATTCTTTGGATGCTATTGACGAATATGTAAATATGTGCCTCACACCCCACCCCTCTCCAATCTATTCCTCAGGCACGTGTGCAGTTCTAGTTTTTCTTTTTTTTGCAAGAATATGCTGGCTCCCTGCTGAGAAATCTACATTTGCTAGCACTTACAGGAGGAAAATAATAAATATAAATTAAATCCTGGTTATTTTTAGCAGGCTTCCCCTACTGTAGAGGAATTTTGATGAGGTGGAATCAACCATCCTCTCCGTCTTTAGAATTGAAATTCTGACCTAGGTGTTAATTGCTCAACTACTGTTCCCGTGTCCAAAATATTAGCAATCAAGTACTCAGCATTTATCCTGTTTGGGCACTTTTACTGGAGGCTGAAATGGAGCCAGACTCTCCAGCGCCTCCTATCGAAGAGAAGATGTCTTGTTGACTCAGTACTCTAAAATAGGTGTGTAAGCCGTCACTCTGGATAAGAGTGACTCCCAAATATATAAAATGTAAATATTGCAGGATTTTATATTTTGAGTCATGACCCAATAATGGCATCACATTCTTAATTTCCTTCACTTGTCAGTGTGACTCAGACCAACTGGCATAGTTAGACCTGCAACTGTGTCAGCGCATGCCAACGTCAACTTCAGCTGATGTGTTCCAAACCCACTGTGACACTTTGCTTTCACTGAGTCAAGAGTGGTAAAGGTAATAAATGATTTTGCATGACAAACAATACAAAGGGAAAGTCAAGGCATTCAAAAATAACTGACGCCTCTCAGTACTGGCTCAAATGAATAAGGATGGATAACGAAACAATGTTTTTACTGTAGGCGGGGTACAGGAATAGAAGAGACTTCAAACTATTCAACTATTTAATGATTATTGAAATTGAAAGTCTACGCAGCCCTTTTGGGGATGTGCTCTGTTTGAGGTATGAGGTACAATCAAAAGGAATACTTAAGTACTTTAAAAAATATATCGGACTGAGATTCAGGAACATACTGTAAATATGCCATTATATTGAGATGACGTCTGTCTCTGATGAGCAGGACCCTTCAGTTAAAAGGAAAGGGGTTGAAATATAAATGTAAAGTTAATGAGTAGCCCTACTCTTGATAGACCATCTTTAGTACTCTCTTCTATAGGAACCAAACAAATCTGGTGAGGAAATGACAAACTCCGTTCTCAAGCTGAGGCCCTAACGTAAAATATTCAACATGTTTGCATTATGTACTTAGTTCTTCTCCCATAGCATGAGAATGTCTTGATGGCTGTGTCATGGGACATAAACAGACCTGGCACCCTGAGCAACAGGCACATCACCAGAGGCAAAATGGCCGACATTGATATCATAGGACGAGGGTACCTCAAGGTGCTTCGGGGGTTCAGTGTGAAGGGAAAAAGCACATAGCTGCCTTTCACCTTCGCGACTGTGCCTTGAGGATAACTGTGGGCCTGGTCAGCATGTTGTCCTCTTTACTGTGCATCCTTTACTCAGTTATCCATTCAGGCAGTCATATAAAATCTGATGAGATGGAGTAAATGGTGCACGGAGAGCATTGCTGTAGGAGATAATGTTTGTGAAATGTGGCACGGCTCCAGTCTGGTGCTTGGGGTATTATCTTTTTTATGTACCATGTGCCCGCTTAATATTAGTTGGCAATTATTAGGTTAAACTCAGGATTCAGGCGGTCTCTCTGTGCTTCGTTGCGGACATTAGCGATGACTAATCGGGATGGGGCTATTGTGTGACGTACCTAATCAACAAATCTTGTGAAGCATTTGGACCCAAGTGACCAGTTCTGAACTTTCTCTGACGAACAGTTCCGGAGTGTCCTGTACTTTCTGGTTATGGAAGTTGGCTATGCATGAATGCATTTCCTGTGGGACTGTCCTAGGAATTAAAAGTAGGGCGTTTGAACTCACATTGTTAAATGCACAATATTAAAATCATATCAAAAGTCTGGTCACTGAAAAGTAAAGACTGACATAGCTTTTTCTTTGATTTCTTTTTTTGAATCTACCATGTAAGACATTCCAACAATAAACTATCCACCCAGCCATTCATTTTGGTCGTGAGGAGGGTGGGGGTGGGCTGGAGCCTATCCCAGGATACATTGGGTAAAAGGCAGGAATACACCCTGGATAGGTCACTAATCCATTGCAGGGCCCACACACCTTTCACTCACACATTCATACCCCAAGGACAATTTAGACTCCCCAATTAACATAACCTGCATGACTGTCGACTCCGGATTACCCAGAGGAAACCCACACAGACATGAGAACATGCAAACTCCACACAGAAAGGCCTTCGGCCAGGATTCAAACTCCATACCTTCTTGCTGTGAGGTAACAGCACTATTCATGCCGCCCAATAATATACTACCTCATTTCTATTATTGTTTTGTCCTTGCTTTTACAGCTCATTTTAAATTGAATTGCAATGTAAATTATGCAAAAGTGTGTCATCTAAGATTTAATCGACCCCCGAGTTAAAGTTAGCGACTTTATTATTTCATTACCAGATACACTTGAAGACTAAATAAATTTATGGTCCATGCCCATCATAAATAAATGGGAAATGTACTTGATATTTCATGCAAAAGGCTCCTGTTATGTCTCTGGAGACTCCATTCAACCTTGTGAAGTCGTGAGTGAAGAGTTTTTGGCTCTTAGTCATTCTATCTTTTCTTAAGTAAAGGCTTATCATGCAGTTCAAAAGTTATCAAGAAAATATCACTTAAAAACATATGAAAGGTCAAAGTAATAGCCTATACAATGGTATAATAACATGAACATCACACTGAAATGCCAAATACAAGAGATTCAAACCATTTTCTTCTTCTGTGCAGAGAGATAAACTTCAAGAACTTTACCCTGATCCAGCTGAATGAGGAGTTCTCTCGGGGGCGGGGCCTGGACGTGGGCGCGAGGGCATGGAAGGGCAGCAACATCCTGCTCTTCTTCTGTGACGTGGACATTTACTTCACGGCCGAGTTTCTGGACTCCTGCCGACTCAACGCACAGCCCGGTGAGGACCCTCTTCGTTCATAGAAACATGGAAATCTGTGAGCATCAGTGATTCACACCTGGTATAGACTTGAGATTAATCCCATCTCCTTTAGGCAACAAATGTGGAAGTTCAGCATGAAGCAGTCATTGTTGTATACATCATACTATGTCCTGTAGTGTGCATTCTCAGTGTGCAGGCACATACAGTTTGGACCATGGCACTGTGGACCACATGGCATACGCTTGACTTGAACATTGATTGGATGTCCCAGTGAGAGATTTTGTAATTGATGGAGTGGTCATTTTTTCCAATGAAACCCAAGAAAGAGAACACAGCTATTTGGGTGTACATCACCTGTTGAGCTTTATGTGAACAGTTAGCTACCATTAAGATGCATAGGTCGTTTTTTTGCCAATGTTTTTAAGGCTTAACCATCTTGTTTTTTCAGATGAGACCTCATTTCTGAGGTAATGTTTTTTTCTTCCAATCTCTTAGGTAAAAAAGTATTCTATCCAGTTCTATTCAGTCAGTATAACCCAAGTCTGATTTATGGCCACCATGACAACATTCCTCCTATAGAACAGCAACTGGTAATGTATCCTCTCTAAATGTCTCAATTTTTGTGAAAACACTTTATGAAAAACCTTAAACCATTTTTAAAAGACGTGTATGTTGACAGTTTTTCTTATTTTTATTCTTATCCTTATCTTTTTTCAGGTAATCAAAAAAGATACAGGATTCTGGAGGGATTTTGGCTTTGGAATGACCTGTCAGTATAGGTCAGATTTCATCAATATAGGTAAATGCATTTATGTCTAATAGCTTGCATATTACTAAACTTATTGATTATATCACTTGAGTTAGCATATACATATGTGAATGACTATATGAATTAATATAAAGGTAAGGTCTACATCCCCAATACTGTATGGAAGATGTACCCTCATTCATATAAGCTTGTTGCATTTTTGGACGTTACATCAGTTGCACGTCATTTACACGTACATGTTTCATGGTATCTTATGTGTTTGTATACAAACAGCACAACTTGGAATTGGTTGCTTTTTGTGAAAATTGCCTTGTCAAATTGTAATTGAAGAAAACATGAAGGACATCCTGGTCCATTTGCAAAGTGTCATGGATTTCTAGATCCACACCATTTGCAGTATAGCAAGCCCTTGGGGTATCACCTCCTTTAGCAAGTTTGCTTCAATTGATTTTTCCACTCAAGGCAAAGCCAGGAGATGAAATCAGAAGTTGTAAAATATTTTAGAACCACCAATTTCCAGAAACTGGACAGCATGGCTAGGAATGGAAGTGCAGTCGGTTTATCGTCTGTCAGTCTGTTTTTTCCTGTTATTGGAAAACATAAATAATGAAGGGGAAATGGTGATATGTTATAGGAGTTTCCTATTTATTAATTGTTTTGTATTTGTTATTTTTTCATGTGGGATAAAAATACAAACTCCTATATATAAAATATCATATTTCACATTACTTACAGGCGATAAGACTCATGTAAATGCATCACATTAAAGGCAATAAAAGATTGTCTTTAAAATTGTCACTTGAAACGTGTGTGTGTGGGTGTGTCTGTGTGTGTGTGCGCGTGTGTGCGCATGTATTCATCTGTTTAGGGGTTTATATAGGCTAATTTATTTTCTAAATGTGATATGGTGGTTGAGGAGGGTCACAAAGCACCTCTAGTGCTTCCACTGCCTCTATTCATTCTCTGCAGTGGAATTAGAGGACAAGCGGGGTTTATTTGGGTCACAGGCTCAAAACAACTGCACAGCTGCAGAAATAGAGCGCCATTCATGTCAATGTGTTTGGCCAATAAGATTTTGGTATTAGAACGTGTCTCGGGCCCTGATATGTAAATGACGTATGAAAATGGCTTCTTAGCTATTCGTGGTTCAGCTCTTTGTTCTGGCTCTGAACACCATATTACCAGTTTGATGGAGATATGAAAAAAATATCTTTTTCACCTTCTCCCTCGCTCCCTTTTTTCTCCCTCTCTCTCACCTTCCCTCTCAATCTTTGACTCTCTCTTACAAACACAGGCACACGCACACACACACACAGCGATGTACCCAGTGTGTTCCATGAGAGGTTTCCCATTTGTTTACTACTTGTTTTGAGAAGATGCCTCTGTCCTGTAATGCCAGACCCCTGTGGTCTGGGATTGCAGGGCAATAAGCATAAGCAAAACACAACTGACCACAGTGCCCTCGCTATATACTTTGTAAATGATTGTTGTCAACAATAGTCTGTTGTCCTTCAAATGATACTATAATAGTATATCTCCAGATCATTTTATTTGAATATTTCTTTAATGTAAGGTTGCTATTCCTTCTAATGCAATTATTCATAAATTAATCATTTTCTGAAAATGGGGGCACCTCAACATAATGTCTTACTGTTAGGGCTGGGCGATACATCGAATATTATTCGAATATTCAATATTATTTTGTTGGGGAACAAACAAAATAAAAAAACTCACACTTAGTGATATGGAGAAGGTTTAGCTTCAATAGATCAGACGCAGAACAAAGCACCGTCTTTTGTAAACTGCTCTAAAAATATACTTTCCAAAGCTAGCAGCACAACCAATCTGTTTCATCGCCTCGAACAGCATTACATATGAGAAATGCGCGAAATTGCGTGAGCCAGTTGCCTTTCCTATCAGCGTCTCCACTGTTCCCGTCCTTGTACAAGCGAAGCCAATGGATTCCTTTTTAAAAATACTGGGATGTGGAGAAAAATAACCACTGCATTTAAATATTTAGCCAAATGAATTGTTCTTATCAGTGCTATTATGAAAGCTTGGTTCAAGTGGCTGCTTAAGACAAGCGATCCCAGATATAATTTACCGGAAATTATTTTTCGAGGAAGCGCTCCCAAAGCTATACCTAGGTTCGAGAACAGCTTTGAGCAAGATTATCCAAAGTCACGCACACAGAGTTTTTTTTTTTTTTTTAAGATTTGGAGCAATATTTAGCGCAAGTTTATTGTTATTGAGTCAGCTTCGAAAAGAAGTCATGCACAAGTTGTGCACATCTGATTGCAGTAAATAGGCATAAATCCTTTTTACTTTAGGTATACGTTTCTGATTGTCTCTTATTCTGCGTTGTGATCATTTAGTGAGCACTAGTTTTGTTTGTGTTGCCTTTTTATGCCATTGAGAAAGAGTGAAGCTATTTATTTTTATTTCAACTGTTAACAAGTTGTATACATTTTTTATTGCATTTGATTACTTTTTTGCACACGCACACACATGCACACGCACACACACACACACACACACACACACACACACACACACACACACACACACGTGGTGTTGAAACAATGTAGTCATTTGGGACATTGTTCAGTGCAAGCATGAGTTTATCCAGGCACAGAAGTTGTGCACAAGCTGTGCACATATAATTGCACTAAATAAAGTATATTAAGTATATTACTCTGATTGAAAATCACTCTGTTAAGCTATTTCATATGAAAGCTTTAATATCGAGATATGTATCGTATATCGCCAAAAGGCTTAAATATATTGATATATTATTTTTTAGCCATATCGCCCCCGCCTACTTACTGTAACATGAATCAATTGATTTTTATATATACACTCGGAAATAAAGGTATGAAAAGGACCTAAAAAGGTACAAATGCTTGTCAATGGGGTAGTACCCTATAAGTACATAGAATTGTACTCCCTAGCCTGCAATTCATAATTAATTTGTACCTTTTGTGCTTGAAAGTGTACTTGTATTTGTACCCAAATAGAATATTATTGTACTTTCAGGGTACATCTAGGAAATTTGTTCCTTAAAGGTATACTATGTAGTTTCATTGTGAACAACTCGTTCTTTGTTTACATTAAAATTTTCTCCCCAAAAAACATTGTATGTGTCCTTGTGGTCTAATAAACATGTTGAATGTATTTCCTACCTCATAAGTCGTTCGCAAAGTGTTTTTTTGTTAATGTTTTGAATGTTACACTGTTGACAACCCGCCACCATTTTTAAAGCCAGAAACAGCTAAAATGGTGTAAACGTCATGAATGGGCGGTTCCTGCTCATTTGAATGACATGGCCAGGCCATGTGGGCAGGCTTCCAGGTAAACTCTTATTTTAGCTTAGGACCGAAACATGCCTTATGCAAATACGCAAACGTGGACGCTTCGAACTACGCGAACAGTTTTTCTTTTGCCATGACATTTGTGAAAGACAAGCCAGAGAGTTGCAGCAAGGGACGCTATAGCAGCAACAACAGTAAACAACTTTCTTGTTCGATCTGTGCTTTCCTCTGGTTTGTCTTTCACAAATGTCATGGCAAAAGAAAAACTGTTCGCGTAGCTCGAAGCGTCCACGTTCGCGTAGCTATTTGCGTGAGGTATGTTTCTGCCCTTACTCATTAGCAAGATGTTTTCAGCCGAGGAGGTAACAATATCATTATAAAAAATAGCGACCATACACCTAGCTATATTACATTACATTATAGTCATTTAGCAGACGCTTTTATCCAAAGCGACATACAATAAGTGCATACAGAAACGTAATCGAAGTAACTACAGAACAAATAAGACAAAGAACATCCTTCCCATAACGTAGCAGCTATCGATAGCTAAGCTAAATTTGACCACTGTTCATTTTCATAAAATAATTCAAAATCATCATTTTGTAATTCTGCTCGGTTCATTCTGTAGCCATCAACATCCAGTGGTCACGGCCCCAGAGTAAGGGGGAGGGGCAGTCATTACATAAACATTACATTACAGTCATTTAGCATACGCTTTTATCCAAAGCGACAATCGTGTTCGTGGTGGGCGAGGCAGGGCCAGGGGAAGAGGACATCTTGATCAGAGTGACCGTGATAGAGTCAACAGACTCCGGGAGGAGAAACATTGCAGAGCGGCGCTTTATCACAAAATGCGAAAAATACAATCAAATCAGAAATAAATATTTTCCCAAAATAAATCAGAGATACCCTCAATTAAAAAATGTAACAGACATCCAAAAACTCCCCATCCTCTTAGGAGAGGAGAGGACGTGCTGTGACCTGGCAGCACAATATATAGCTGCCTGCCATCATCTTAGGGACAGTGAGTGACCGAGATCATTATAAACCAATATTAATTTTTTATATTTATTATATTCACTTTATAAGATCATATGTGTCGTTCTCATCATCATTATTATAATTTCTATTGATAATTATTATTTTTAATTGTACTTTATTATTTTACATTATTGTTATTTCTAAATCCATAATCAAAGAAAAGTTCTTGTTTTCATGTATGGTTACTGTTCATTCGTTTCTAGTCTTTGCTGTTTTGTATTGTTCAGAGTTAGATGTATGTCTTCGACTGTTTTAATGCAGTATGCTTTGACAATACAGATGCAATGTCTAAAGCGAATTGAATTGAGTCCACGGTCAGAGAAAATATGTGTGAAACGTCACCACAATGCTCATGCGTCGTCGTGTGTGTCTGAGAAGAACACGTGATAAGCAATTTTCGGGGAGCCCTTTTCTCCTCCGTGCTCTATATCGCCATCTAGTGTTCTGAAACTACATAGTATAACTTTAAATAAGGAAAATGTGCCTCCACTGTACCTTTATTTTTAGAGTGTATAGTGCATTAGGATTTGTCACAATATGCTTCACAGTTTCACAAATTAACATTTAACATTACCCCAGGTACTGTATAGTCTTCGTGAATTGTAAATGCTGCTTCTCCTTGTATCCTGGCAGGTGGCTTTGACGTAGACATTAAAGGCTGGGGCGGGGAGGACGTGCACCTCTACAGGAAGTACCTGCACAGCAACCTGCTAGTGGTGCGCTCACCGTCGCATGGCCTTTTCCACCTGTGGCACGAGAAGCGTTGCGGAGATGAACTCCCGCCCGACCAGTACAAGATGTGCATGCAGTCTAAAGCCATGAACGAGGCCTCCCACGGACAGCTGGGCATGCTCTTCTTCAGGCACGAGATTGAGGCCCATCTGCGCAAACAGAAACCCCACGCAGCTGCCAAAAAAACATGAGAGAGGGCCGGTAGAAAACTTAGAATGGTGGGGTAGATGTTTTCAGAAACTGCAGGTAGAACACCTGAAGTGGCTGAGGTTGAAAAAAAAAAAAAAGTCAGTGGGAAAAGATTTGAGATGGTGGAAGTAGAGGATCTGTAATTGTATTAGTGGAGTTTGCATTTTGAATGAGTGGAGATAGAGGACTTGAAAAGGTATGGTAGAAGAATGGCAGAGGCAGGGATGACAAGTTAGAGATGTAGGACAAATAGAAAGGACAAGATAAAAGAGATGTAAATCTTTGCGAGCCCCATCCCCAACTTCCACCCTCCCCACTGAGGCCTGTATCAGAACCTGCAAGTTTGTGGCAGATTACATTTCTAAAGATGTGAATAGATGGCAGCTGTATTTTCTCTGGATAAGGACCATGTGTGTTGAACCATTATTATAAGAAGTGTAGAAAAAAGTATCACAATGTCTTTGTATTTCGGTCGGGTTTCACATTGTACAATACAAGCAATTTAGCTAGAGGAGGGGGGGATTTTCAGTAGGCATAAGAGTATGTAAAGGCTACCAAGAACAAATACCACAAAGTAAACACCTAGAGACCTGCATGCTTCAGTGCTGGAAGCTACACAGTAAAATGTTTAGAGATGATGCAACTCTGAGTTCGACTATGATGCCAATAGGGATCATAATGTACTACATTAGAGTAAAATCTACTCGATGAGAGTTGATTTAGCACTTAAAATTTTACTGTGCATGAATGGAAATATGCCCACTGGTGATACTTGTTAGCTGACAACAGCGCTGCAGCTACAGATTGAGTCATGCAATCAAAAACCTTTCTTGGACAAAACTTGGCACAGACCTTGAAGGTGTTAGCATTTGCAGTGTGTGAGCTTTCTGTCTGCATCAAGGAGCTTAAAAGTCTATGATTAGTGTTGACAGTCAAAACAAATTTGCATATGATCACAGTCAGAGTGCCCTGCAGCAAGGTTCATTTCTCCAGAGAGGCAGTGGTTGATCTAAATATTTATAAGGTCAGCCTCGATGCCTGCCGAAAAGCTTAAAACACTTAAAAACATGTTTCCCCTGTCTTATAGATATGCTTTTATTTTTTAAATTATTTTTTTGTTATTACAAACAGTCTGTGACTATGAGCACCCTTTAAGTATTTATCATACTACTTGCATAACAACAGCCTGGAGGCAGACGTCAGTCTGCATTATGGTCACACCAAACTGAACAAATGGGGTGGCTGGGATTGTTGGTGTTACTGAAAGTTAAACTTCTGTTGCCAAGGAAAAGTCAACAGGATTTCTGAAAATGAACTATGAATTTACCATATGTATGCAAAGCTGGAGGACCTCTTCCATTGTGATGAATGACACGTAGATTTGAAGGTGGCACATTCAGCCTGAGATTCAGTATCCAAGCAGAAAATACATTGAATATATACATAATACATACAATCCATTTATAAAGATAGTTTAACTAACACATAAGGACTGTAGACATATAATAGTGTTTTACTTTGTGTCACAGAAATCTACTGGTAAAGACCAGATTAATACAGTGTGACTGTATCTGTGCCTTGGTTTGCTGTTCATATGGACATATTCTCTGTCTTATTTTAAAAACCGTCCAGTCTATATTTTCTCCTACCCATTTTGTCTTTCATGAATCAAACAATATTTATTTGACATGGTCGCAAAAGCTGCATTGCTTGTATGGTCCATCTTTTTGGAGTGAAAAGCCATTGGAGTTGTTGACGCCTGGTTGAAAACCCAGGATTTAAAGGTGCAAATAGAGAAATCTTGTGAAAATGCATAGATAGGCTACCACTGCTGGATAGCTAAATTGGTTAAGACATAGATGAGCCTCACAACCTCGAATCAAAACTAGACCGTGCCAGTGCCGATTGTGGCCAGTAGCTCCATCGAGGGACACGCAATTGGCAATTGTGTCAAGACCCAAGAAATGGGAAGATTCAGTTTGATAGGGTTCCGCGTGTTTCGCTATCTAGCGACCCCTGCTGGTCGATCATGTGCCCGTAGATTGCAGTCAGGGCCGCATATGAAAGGTCCTTCCGCAACTCTGCTTTATGCGAGCTTAGCTGTAGTCTGTGGTGTGAAAAGAAGCAGCTGGCGACACCACATGTTTCAGAGGAGAACTGTCCCATATCGGCAGTGGGGTTTGCGCAATGTACGCTGCGGGGCTGCGGTTGCAGACGATTGGCCATTCCAAATTGGGGTGGAAATTCCATATGTTCAGCCTTGCGTTGGCTACATTTATAAAAGAAAAAAGAATGTATAGACATTAAACAGATTTAAGAGCACATTTTTTTCCATATTTCAAACACTGTATGCAACCCCCCCCCCTCCCAAAAAAAAAAAGTTATATATTTTGCTCTGTCTATATTTATTTTTGTGTACACACTACATGTAATCTTTTTACTGATATGAAAAGAAAGACTGCAGTATTTCAGTTAATTGAAACTGTCTCCATACTATTATGAAATTGTAAAGAAAGGTAATACAAAAACCAAATCTGATTAATGTGACAAATCATGCACAATGAGGTTTCAGGGCAGATTCACTGAACAAATAAATACAATTGAAATAAAATGTTATACTGCTAATATTCAGCATATGACTAAGGTGTTGATATGCCAAAATAAATGTCAATGTAGTTGTATTTGTTTCATCTATTTTGGGTAATCCTCAACCATAGGACAGCATTGATAAATTCTCCCCACGTATGTTTTGCAATAGTTAACAATCCTTTGTTCTTTAGAACTGCTGACCGTTCATAACAATGCACAGCTTTTACTTAACGGGCAGTTCTAAGAACTGTGACATTTAAATACCTTTAAAATTTACAGCTGTTTATTGGTTGAAGTTCTTGTTCCACCTAGTGTCCAAACATTGTATGTGCACTGAGTAAAAAGGGGGTGATCCCAAACGCGCTACAAACCGGCTATATAGACAAGGAACTATAGGTGCTCAACAGAAGGACCAGTGAATAAAGAGAATACCAAACCCGGACTACTTCGCTAGGACTAACCCGAGATAAGGAGGACTGGAGCACACAGAGCTCAGAGCAAAACAAAATATTTTAATACGACTGAAGTCGTATTAAAATATTTTGTTTTGCTCTGAGCTCTGTGTGCTCCAGTCCTCCTTATCTCGGGTTAGTCCTAGCGAAGTAGTCCGGGTTTGGTATTCTCTTTATTGTATGTGCACTCTCGGGCATGTTGTTTCCTTCAATGGTGTCTCATTAACGAGATAACCTGAATATCTAACTTAAAGGGTTAGTTTGGAATTTTGGACATAATGTCAAATTTACGACTTACCCATGATGTTGTTGATTGATGGAGACCATTTTCAGCTGATTCCATGCTGTCCTTCTTGTGGACATACCAAGGGGCTAAGACTGGGCTTTCGTTTTGAAGCTCACTTCCTGGTTGGGCTGGGAGCAGGGTCCAGTATAGGTCTTTCACCATGTGATTGGGTCCAGTATAGGTCTTTCACCATGTAAGTCAATGGCAGCAATGTGGTCAAAATACTCAAGTCAATAAATCTTTCCCACAAAAAAATGTAATTGCAATAGGTGCCTTTCCTTCATCTAATGCCTCTGCATGTGCTGATTTTTTTTAAATATTGTGTCATTTGGACAGGGTATTAACATTTGTTCAGGACCAATCAGACGGACAGATTAAGTCCTCTTCGGCTCCAAGGAGCAGGCACAGTTTGTACAAAAGGGCGGCAAAAAAGACATCCAGAGCTTCAATTCAGTTTTTACGAGGCCATGGAAAGGCAATGGGTAACGTCACAGTGGCTTTGTCCATATTTTTATACAGTCTATGGGACATACACACATTGCTAATGCTAGCGCAACTCTATGGTAACCGGTAGCATCCACTACCAAATGCACTTAAACACTCCACAGTGCACCCAAAGCAAATAAAATATGACGACAGTCTATCGGGGTTAATTTTTGTGTTTATACCATCATTTTTGAAGTGAAACTATCATTGAATCCTTTACTTTGTGCTGACCTATATTCTCTGTGGAAGTACGGCGGCCATTGCAACTTGGCCAACTTTGTTGTTGTAGTCGACCAGTGCCGGCACTACATTTGTAGGTAATGTAAAGTATAGCTCTGCCGCCGTACTTCTCCGCATTTTCTACTTCCACAGAGAATACAGGTCAACACAAAGTAAAGGATTCAATGATAGTTTCACTTCAAAAATGATGGTATAAACACTCAAATTAACCCTGATTTTTATATTTTTTGTATTTTATTTGCTTTGGGTGCACTGAGGATTGTTTAAGTGGGTTTGGTAGTGGATGCTCCCGGTTACCATAGAGTTGCGCTAGCATTAGCAACGTGTGTATGTCCACAAGAAGGACAGCATGGAATCAGCTGAAAATGGTTTCCATCAATCAACAACATCGTGGGTAAGTCGTAAATATGACATTATGTCCAAAATTCCGAACTAACCCTTTAAATCTATAAGCTTCATAAAATGTAGTCTTTATAAACAATATTTTTAACAAAAATATAGCAATTGCAGTGTTACGCACAGAACAATGAAAGGCCACAGTTTGGAAAAGCAGCTGTTGTAAATTGTATTCACACAAAAATGAAGGGTTATTAAGAGAGGTTTGGTTTTTATACAAATTTTACTTAAAAATCTTCTATGATATGTTTTTACTCAGGACTGAAGTCCTATTTTTGTATTTGGTTAACCAAAGCCTGTACAGAGAACAATCTAATATATTTAGGAATGCACTTTGCATTGAATGCTGTGGTGTTTGCATATAAATATAAAGGTTGTTATAACTGTCACAGAAGAAAAAACCTTTTGAATGACATGCAGTTTTTGTTTTGAATTTGCTGGATATTGTAGTGAAATTGCATTGTAAATAAATTAGTTTGAATCATTTCTTTCCTATATGCATTTTCTGTTGAAGAGAATGGAAAAATAAAGACGGAGTTCTGAAAATAATGAAAGTACGTGTGCTTCTTCACAGATATCATACATTCTCTTTACCTGGCACACTGAAAGCTGTGTACTATACACTACTCACAAAAAGTTAGGGATATTTGGCTTTCGGGTGAAATTTATGGAAAATGTAAGTTCACGCTACAGTGATATTATACGTATCATGAAAGTAGGGCATTTAAGTAGAAGCATGCAATGGTGATTTCCTCATCTCAAACAATTTATTGAAACAAAAGCCAACAACAGTGGTGGGTATACCACAACAAAAATGTCAATGTCTCAATAACTTGTCATGTGCCCTTGAGCATCAATTACAGCTTGACAACGACGTCTCATGCTGTTCACAAGTCGACTTATTGTCTGCTGAGGCATGGCATCCCACTCTTCTTGAAGGGCGGCCCTCAGGTCATTGAGGTTCTGGGGTACAGAGTTACGAGCCTCTACACGGTGAGTCAGCTGATCCCATAGGTTTTCTATGGGATTCAGGTCTGGAGAAAGTGCAGGCCACTCCATTTGAGGTACCCCAGTCTCCAGCAGCCTTTCCCTAATGATGCGACCTCGATGAGCTGGAGCATTGTCGTCCATGAAGATGAAATTAGGCCTGTGTTGTTCATGCAGGGGCACAATGACTGGATTAATGATGTTATTCAGGTAGTATGGGCTTGTCACTGTACCATTCACAAAGTGTAGGGCAGTTCTATATTGACTAGACACACCTGCCCACACTGTAACACCGCCACCACCAAAGGGTCGTCTGGTGACAACAGTGGCTGATGCATAGCGCTCTCCTTGACGTCTCCAACATCGTTGGCGGCCATCATTTCTGCTCAACGTGAATCGACTTTCATCAGAGAACAGCACTGAGGCCCACTGGTCCTTCGTCCAGCGTAAATGCTCCCTGGCCCATGCAAGACGATGACGCCTGTGCCTGGTGGTGTGGTCAGGTACCCTTGCAGGTCGTCTAGCATGCAGACCACGCTGATGTAAACGGTTTCGAATGGTCTGACGTGACACTTGGGTGCCTCTCACCTCCCTTAAATGTGCCTGGAGTTGAGTGGCATTCATCATCCGGTTCCGCAGGGCACTGTTCACAATGAAGCGCTCATCAGTGTGGGATGTGGCCAAAGGACGTCCACTTCTATGCCTTTCTGTGACTCTTCCAGTCTCTCTGTATCTCTGTTGCAACCTGCTGATGACACTCTGTGACACTCTAAGCTCAGTGGCCACTTCCCTCTGAGAACATCCTGTTTGAAGCCTCGCAATGGCGAGGTACTGTTAATCAATTGTTAGGTGTCGTCTTGGTCTCATGATGTCAAAATGTGAACAGCATGATGAAGAGGACTGTTTAAATACCAATTCTAATTGAACCAGGAAATTTATTGGTCGATTCATGGATCAAACACCTGTTGTGAATTTTGCCGTTCAGCTCCTTGTTAGAGAACAGCAAGTTGTGCAAAAAGTACTGAAACATTGAATAGTTGGACATGTGCATTCAAAAGTTTAGAGAAGGTCAAATTAATTTCACCTGTAAAGGTTATAGTGCATTTTAGGTTCATCCTGAAATTTCACCCGAAAGCCGAATATCCCTAACTTTTTGTGAGTAGTGTATGTTGATTGAATGCATGCATTTTTCTGCCTGACTGTGCAATATGTCAATACTTAAACTATGAAATTAGTGAATTTACATGGGATTCTTTTCCTAATAATAGAAATCGTAATCTTAATC
Organism: Synaphobranchus kaupii; assembly: GCA_029718625.1. NCBI lineage: Eukaryota > Metazoa > Chordata > Actinopteri > Anguilliformes > Synaphobranchidae > Synaphobranchus > Synaphobranchus kaupii. Next base: position 24,561,894 of record CM056392.1, on the reverse strand, counting down.
ATAAGATAACATATCATTAAAGCTGACATTTATTTTGTTTGGGGTTGCATGTTTGTAGGATTAATACACTGCTGTTAAAAAGGCTGTACATTATTGGTTGTAATTCTAGTGCTCCTGAGTGGTATTAACATTATTCATGCATTTATGCTGATGGTATTATGTCTGGCTGCTTGGAGATAATTAATGGTGTTCCACAAAGTTCTATTTTGGCTCCTGTACTTTTCTGAATTTACATAAATGATTTTGACTATTGAGTGTCAAATACCAATATCCATCTGTATTCAGGTGACACTGTAGTCTTCTCCCAATTGCTAATGCCTTTAATTGTGCCTAGGGAAATGTTCAATCTGCTTTTAGTATTATTCAGAGCAAATAGTTTAATCTGATTGGGATGGCAAGTATGCACCATCATCTTACCATCTCAAGAGAATGTGGTCATTCAAACATTATGTGCCACATCAAATTATCAAATGGCAATAAGATGTGATGTGTTACTCTTAGAAATTTAAAATAATTACTAGAGTATCATTTTTCAAAGTGACATACATACTTGGAAAAAAGACCTAATACATGTTGCTGAACCTGTGATGAAATGATTTGTTATTTATTATTTATTATTATTATTATTTGTATTTGAATAGAACCCTGTGTGTTCCTACAGAGACAAGACGTTCTTTTGTTTACAAAAATGTGTTCACAAAATAACATTTGTTATTATTTGACATGTTAAAAGAATTAGTGCTATAATGGGGCAACCATATTCATTTATATTTAGGCTATTTACTAGGTCTAGGCTATTACTAGGCTATTACTAGAAAGATTTCTAGCAGCATAGAACATTTTTTAAATCTGCAAATTTTCTAAAATTAACTTGACAACCAACTTTAAACATAGCTACAATAGCCAATATTGTTTGTTTGAACTTGGGCTCATATATATACTTTTATACTTTTTGCAAGTTTTAATCAATTATTCACAGACAATGCTTTGTAGGCTATGCATGAGTAACGTGGCATTTTTTGTACATTGAAAATGTTTTTTGTTGAGATATGTGGTTTACATGCTAACAAATCTAAGGTTATGACTTTCACACACTCACACAGGTTACCAGCACTGATCGTTACCATGACACTGCAATCGAGCAAATTTCATGCTACAAGTACCTCGGTTTTTGGCATGATAGCGATATACATTTTAAAGTTCATATTGACAAAACGGACCAATGTTGAAGCTATTTTTTTTTTTTGTTTGTTTTTAAGTCATGTCTTTCCTCTCTTGCAAGAAAAAGAAACTTGTGTCTACAACCTTTCTGCCTGTTCTTGATTTTGGTGACATCATTTATATGCACATTGAATTGCCATCTGCGCATGACTGTATACGTATGTATTATGGAAATCCATGATATAACGATGTCACAATTTACATATACTATGTACTACTTTGATAAATAGTCACTCCATGCTAGCCTCTTGCAGGTGTTGGATGAAGGTGCCTAAAGTGAGTGGAGTGGGGAGTAGTGGGGGCCCACAGGCCTTGGGATGTATACATTTGGGAATTCCTGTCTTAGGTCATTGTTAATGACAAAGGATGCTCTGGCATTCCAGCACCAGTACCGCCTTCACAGTTTTCCTCCCTCATTTCTCTTATTCACTCAGCCTGCCTCTAACCTCTCTTTTTCATTTGTGAGTAGCAGTTACAAAAATCTCAGAATTAGAATAAGCACGGGCCATGGACTAGTTAAACCTTTTGTAGTTTGTTAGTTATAAGTTATAAGTAAGTTATATGTTATGACAGGTTTGCTGATCTGAAATCACCTCTTGGAGATGCATTGCTTGTAAAGCATATCTGACACTATGAGTGCATTGCAAAATTATAGCAGGCCACAGTTCTAGTTCAATGTTGAGTGTCTGAAGCGTCTGCTTACAAAGGGCAGCCAACAGATGGCAGTGTTTCATTGATGCAGTCTTCGGTAGGTGTCCAGGGGTGCATCCATCGAAAGATACATCCTCCTTTCCTCCACTACCACCTCCTATCCTCCGTGCCTCGGAAACAGATCTTCGTGTTTTAATCTAATGTTGCTGATTACATATTAATTACATATTAATGGTTACATATTAATGAATATATCGACACAAACCGCAATGTCAGGTACATTGTATACGGTACATGCAAAACACTTTAAATGTAGAGGCTGTTTTGCATACAGCTGGGTAGGAGAAGAGTGGAGGAAAAGCGGTGAGGAGTGAAGTATATTGGGACACACCCAGGGGTTCATTCCAATCGCTTATTTTATCCGTCCTCGGTCTTCGCCTGACCCGGAGATCAATCGAAGTCCGCCATCCTTAAGGACATTCCAAACCACTAAATTCTCCTCGGAGGAGCAAGGAGTGAGGAACAAGGAGGCCTCCGGAGGATGCTTCAGCGAGAAAACACAAGTGTAGCCTTTGAGGAAGTCTTTTCTCCGAATGTGTGACGTGTATAAATTATCCACCTTTCCACATCTGCCACATGGTGGGTACACCCCTAGACAAATCCAATTTTCCTGTTCCTTTCCATTTATTATAAGGCACTTTAATCCATAATGACACTCATTCTTTATGACTAATGAAAGCCATGTTTATTCATTTATTTTTTTGCTCACTTGACTGAGAAATAATATTTCAATCTATGTGCATTTGCTGTCTTTTACCGATGCAATTCATTCATTTTAGGCTTTTACTATTTGCATCATTTAACGTATATATTTCAAGTCTGAATTACAGCGTCCAATAAAACAGTAAATACCATTTTATGTGCAAAAACCAGCTTTGAGGCAACAATACGGTACAGAACCATCGCTTGCAAGTCCACTGACAGCAACACGTCATTGGTAATTGGCGGAGCTTGACGTTCCATTTGCCTGCTGTTCTGGATTTCAGTTCAGTTTTTGTGCTAACTCAGTGATCCTTCTTTGTGAAACAGGACCCTGGGGTTCACTCCAATTGCTTCCTCGCATCCTCCACTGGGTGGAGCTATGGAGCGAGGAAAGGATGCAAGGAATGAAAATAAGCAATTGGAAGAACCCCTGGGTCCTGTTTCACAAAGCAGGATTACTGAGTTAGCTGGATAATTGCACTAGTAAAATCCGGAACAGCTCTTTTTACTTCAGTCCATGTTCCAGATTTGGGAGGGTTCTGGGTTTTACTCAGAGCAATTATCCAGCTACCACAGTAATCCTGCTTTGTGAAATACTCCCACCGTGGGGGCTATTCCACAAAGCAGGATAAGCAAGTTAGGCAAATAACTAAAGTAATCCCATGAAATAACCTCAGAAACGTTCTTCAATATTAGCAGCTAACAATATGTATGACTAAATCATACTCCACTAAACCAGATTCTAGTGTATTTTCATTGACTGAAATCTCACTAACATAACAATACAGCCTTATCATTCTCAGTTATCTGGATAACTTGATAATCCTGTTTTCTGGAATACCCCCCAGACATGGCAGAACAAGAATGTAAATATTTGAGAGGTAATGTAAATGAGAATGTAAATGATGGGAGGTAGTAAGCAACCTTAAAAGTATTGATGCTTTATGTTTTTTTTTTGTTTGTTTGTTTACCTATGGTTTAAGTTTGGTTTATGTCCAAATCCGTCCACGTGGGCCACTATAAACCTTAAAAAATGATTTCTAATTAATGGCTCAATACAATCCTGAAATTCTATATACATGGTCCAGGGCTGGAATTTATGAAATTGGCCATGACCTATCGACCAGTTTATCTGAACCACACAATCAAACGGCACAATCAAGTGAATAATTATCCAATTGAGAAAAAAAATTATCCAATTCAAAAAAAATTATGCAATTGGAGTTGCTAATTAAAACACTAATAAAAACAATTAGTTGACATAGTACATGTGGAGGCTGCAAAAGCCCAGCTCCGTCTTGTCTCCACCCGAAGCTTGAGTGCAGAGAAACCCACCTGCCGACAATTCAGCGCAATTAGCCAACACAACTGCCGTCCTGCATGTTTGAGCAAACAAGCCTATTCACTGCCCTCGTATTCTCCCGAACATTCTTTATTTTGTGCATCAAGTAAACGTGAGTACAGTTATTTATTACTAACGCAGCGGTTATGTTGAACTTCCAACAAGTTGAAAGAAGTAAAAGTAAATCAGATAAAATGATGGTCACTTAATTTATTTAAGGATGTGCAGAGATTTTATAGGTAGGCTACTTTTAATAGGTTTCAAAAACTTCAACTGCAGAATTAATAACTTGGACAACTTGGCAGTATATTGTCGTATATACTTCACTTTCTTTAGGCTTTTAACGGCTCAAACCCCCAATTGCCGCTTGCGGCTATATTTATGATTAAAATTACTATTAGTAGTATTATGATTGAAATGATATTAATTTTAATTAATGATTTATTAATTATGATGAAAAATTGAGCATCAAAAGCAATAACAGTTCCTCATCTGCCTTTACACTCTTGAGATGTCCAGTGTCATTAAGCAGTCTAACAGATGTAGGGACAAAGCTGTTTCAGGCTCTTTTGGCTTTAAGGGGCAAGGACCTTAATCTTCGACCTGATGGAAGAGTCTCAAAGAGAGAGTTCAGGGGATGTGATGGAAGGGCCTTCTTTTTTAAATTGTACGCTGCTCATATATGCAACTCTAATGACCTCTGCTTTTTAAATGTCTGCACCACTAGAAGAAAATACAAAATCTTTTCTTTTTTTTTGGTGGTAACACATTAATTGATAAAAATGTGTCATGTAACAGTTATTGCCTATTATTGACATCATGGTATCATTATGTTTATCAAGTATGATTGTAATTGAACTGAACACAGCACCTGAAACATCCAGTATCCAATACTGGCATGATCATTGTAACAAGATTTATATATATAGTGGACACACATAATTATGAAATTCCTATTCTTGGTCCCACAGGGCTGCAGTCCATGTTGAAGTGGAAGTTAATTGTGATGTTCGCTTAAATTCATGGATCCATCCATCCCAATGGTATACCACCAAGTTCATTCACTTAATACATGACCAGTCCTTTAAAGTGACTTTACAGTCAAGACAGGGAATAGTCATGTGACCAGGATAGTATTATAAACAATGAGGACCTGAAGTTAAAAGCTTGACTGAGAAGCCACATTTTGTTGTCGTACAACAGCTGACGTTTACGTAAGAGGGGGAAACCAGTCACATGGTAGCCCACAATAAACGTAACACTCTTTGGAATAACAACCAGGGCAATGTCTAAAGGTTACAGTGACTGTTTGCTAAGGCAACACGTATATTGAAAAATACCAGTCAGCTTAGTTCCATTTCAAATTAGTCATGACATTTAAATGTTCACTTATGTTAAACAAATATGTACTGTACAGTGCATAGCTGTCAAAGTAGTATTTTTATGTCACAATGTGATCATATCATTATTATACAATAAAGGTGATGAATAATGTCATATTGTTTGTAATAGTTTTTTTTCTTTTCCACACTCTTCTTTCACAGCTTTCTTGTACCACAAGGGTTGTGAGAGAGAGAGAGAGAGAGAGAGAGAGAGAGAGAGAGAGAGAGAGAGAGAGAGAGGAGGAGAGAGAGGAGGAGAGAGAGAGAGAGAGAGAGAGACCCAGTATCTTCTTTCATGAAAGCTTTCCCACTTGTTTACTATAGCTTACTTGTTTTGTTTTTGAGAAAATGACTGTCCTGCAATCCCAATTTACTAAAGAAAAACAATCATTGTTTATAGGCTAATGAGTGGAGCTACACATTTACAAATCATAAAGGTGTTGGAATGTGTTTTAAAAAGAATTACTTACACGTTACGTTAGCATATTTATTTATTATTTCCGTTCTATTATCTGTAAATTTCTGACGTAGCCAGCGGCGTGACTAAACAAGGAAGTGGTCTTAATTTTCCACCGCAGAACTGCAGTGACAAGAAGGTGGAGCGATATGGACGTGACGATGCTGGCAGGCACGCGATAGGCTCCTCGCCTTATCCCTGTACATTACCAACATGACATCTCAATGCTCATCTCTCCAAGCACAGTTCGGGCTGGGGTTGTGCTTGACTGCCTCCATTTGAGAAAAGCCCTGGTAAATGAGACGGCAGTGGGTCAAGTTCAGTGGGAGAGGGTCCGCGCCCTTTGTTTTTATTTTTTTCGTCTTTGTGCTGTAGGCTAGCCTACTTGGTAGGCTACTAGATACAAAGGGAACACGCTAAGTATTCCGGGTTTAAATTGTGTCGATTAACGTAGTCGTACGTATATCATATAGTCTACGTTTTATTTGTCTTTTATCCGCGAATATTTGTATTTCAGTTTTACCTTTAAATGCAAAAAACGATCGGTGGATGTCAGGCATTCTCAAGGAGATCAATCGCACAGTCATCCACCCAAGGAGCAATTTTATAACAGTATTACCAACTAGGCTACGAAGATCGAACATGTTTGAAACAAGAGGAATCCCATTCATTCTCCTTGACATAGCCTGTCTTATACTTGGTATGTACAAAGGGGTTAAGTGTGTTTATACTAACCTACATGTGATTTCGTGTTGTAGGCTATTTGAAGCAGTTAAGCATGCTCCTTGACAGGTTCATTCTTGTTACGTGTTACGTCAAGACAAAGGGAGTGGTCATGCTTTTGTCGTTGCTTAAACTCATTTTCCACAGGCAACTTGTGGTGGATAAGTGCTATAAAATAATGTCAACCTTATATTGGGACACATACGCAGTCATCATGTATCACAACTTGCATGCAAACATGAACGGATGAATGAACATGGTATTTTTTTCTGGTTGCACGTTTGTAGTTTGGGGATAAATTAAACTCCGTTATTGTAGACATAGCTAGAAAAGTGTGATCACTGGTCTAGTTATCTCGCTGTGTTATAGTAGGGAGCGTGTTAATCATAGCTATTTTGCGTTAAAAAATAATGCGTGCCTTTTTGACACAGACGATCAGGTGGAACGTGTCGTGCCTCGGTGTGCGTGCAGGTTTATCCTCAAAGTGAAAAGAATAGACGCAGCCCGCGTGTTGGTTTTTAATGTAGGCATATTGAACATGGGCTAGAAGTTGTTGTAGTTTACGTTACTAGCTACGTTGTAATCGGGTATTATTCTTGAAATAGGCTATATTCTGAAGTCATGTTGCAGTTCGGAAGAATTGACGTTTTCAATGGACAATGATCGTTTAACCATGCTCTGACTTCCTAGTGGCTATAATGTCAGTCTGTCTCCCTTTTAGTTTTATCCACAAGTATTTTTAATCTGTACAGGTTTGCGTAGGCTAGGCCTATTTCTAATTCGTTCCTAGCATAGAATCTAGTGCAAATTGACATTAAAAGAGATTTGATACAATGTTAAAAAACAACCTTACAATCGCACACTTTGCCTAACTATTGCGTTAATTAACCTACAACGATGTTATTAACCATGATGTAGGCCTATCTATGCTTAAATTCAAAAGCCTAAGCTTTTTCCTGTGGCAGTAACCAGCGACTCCACAGTGCTTAGCTTATTCGTGTTTTGCACGTCCATTATTTCAATATTGATACAGTAGCTAGGTGTAATTGTAGCCGACATATTAAAGAGCCTGGAAATTTGGTGAAATACCTATCATGTCCACCACAGTGTGTTGCCAGATGCCTGAATTAATTTCCCTCCCCAAAAATTCCGAAAATCCCCCATCTTCAATTGAGTCCCATACAATTTTCTCACAATTTCCCCTCATACCTCCTTTTAAAATCCCCCATCTATCATTGACTCCCACACATTTTTTCTTTAAAAATTCCCCCATGAATTTTTAAAATCCCCCAGTCTGGCAACCCTGGTCCACCAAAGGGGGTTAGTTTGAGCTGCAGTTGATACTATGCATGTAGGCTATTCAGGGACAATGTCATGCCATCGTAAATGTTGTCTCGGTGGAATATTATCTGAGTACAAACCTCTGTGGAAACTCTTCCATTGTTTAGAAGATATTTGGTTTGGAAGAGAGCCTGTGATATGCTAAGGAAATACACCATGTCGTAAAGCAGAAAGAATTAGCCTATTTATAAATGTTTTCAAGTATAAACTCCGGTGTTTGTCCCCACCTAAATTAATGTGCTGTTCATTTGATAACTAAACTTGGTTCCATATGGAAGGATTCGCCTTGGATCCCTGCCCTAACGTGCAGTCAATATTGTTTCAGCAACCTGCATGAAAAGCCATGGTTGGCAATTCCTTTACTGTCCACCTTGTTAATTTATGCAAGAACCCATAACTCTTTGGCCTAAAATGGATTGTAACAAATTTGATAAGATTTTCCAAAGTGGAAAGAGGTTTTTTAAATATTTTTTTTAAAGTTACATGCATTAATGTTTCCTTACATGCTATTGGACTAATGGACTTCAGCCTAACTGGAAAGTGTGTGTCACATGATCAGAAAAAAAAGGCGATGGAAAACATTGAATTCCCAACAAACATTCTAAGGCATTAATGCAAATTAATATTCCGAGGTTAGTCATTGACCCAGTCTTCTGTATTCAATTCATGAGTATAACAAGGGTGGAAATGGTTTCCTGTAGTCTCCCTACATTATATGACCATATTAAACATAAAGGCCCTGTTATAAGCAGAGACAAGAATATGAACATACTGACAAGCTATTATAGCACCAGAAAAACATTCACATCATAATAATACTGTAGGCAACACCATGACAACAAGCCATTGCTGAAGAACCACCTTGGAAAAGAACTAGGCCTAGTTAGAATAGGACAGAATGCAAAGGCTCAGGCCTGTTCACTGATGTTCATCACGGGCAAGGGCATTCACCTGAGGGTTACACTCACAAACATGCAAATATAGAAGAGTACCAACCCTGGCTTCCCCCCTCATGTTTTTATTGGTTGCCTCATTTTGTGTGAGTGTGCTGGGTGTGGCTATTTAATCTTTAATCTCCCCCTTTAACATTTCATAACCTTGGGTAATCTTGAGTTTCTTTTTTTAAACAAACAGTTATTCCTGATAATTCTACGATAAGCCTTTTTTACTTTTAATATAACCCAAGCCATCAAAGGCCTTTCTACTCTCAAGCTGATATATTAGAACTTCCCCCAACATTTTATTACAGAATAAAACTTACAAACAGCTTACAAACGATAACTGATGAGGTTGATCTGTGAATTTACATGCCTTCAGCATAACACCATAGCTTATGGATATAAAATCCCTAAACAAGCGTATGGATTCAATTAAGACACTCACAATTCAGGGAGACTAGTCTTGTAACTGTTGGCTTGTTGCTGTTTCATTAGTTTGATTAATGAATTGAAATAATAGGGCATAAGGCACTTAAAAAGGTTTGAAAAGTATGCATAGTTCTTTCAAAAATGTTATTAATATTTTTTTAATAAAAAGTACTAAATGCACACCTGAAAAAAGGCTTATCACAGGTGCATAGGAGAGACACAAACTGAAGTAAATGAAAATAACTCCTGCAGAGTGAGATACTGTAGTTAAAGACATTTAATAAGTGCACATAGACATTCGTCAGGCAATTAATATTTTTTGAAAAGTGACATAAATATCAATGAATTGAAGCCTACAGTTGCATGCTGTGCAGGATTAAATTTATGGTAAAGAGCCCAGATTCAAAATTGAAATATAATTTTGAATAGAAAGGTGGAAAAACCTGGACAATACCATGATATATTTTTGGTTATTTTGTTTAGGATACATTTCAAAGTCACTTCACTTTCTAAAATTACGTCATGTTTATCTAATATTAAAACTTTAATGTATTATTAAAATATAATTTAACAGTTGTATGTTTATGAAGTAAATATGACCCTCAGCCTTGGTTCCAAATGTAGAAAAAAGTGGTTGTACGGTCACTTACAGCATGCTCTCATGTGAGAAAGTGATTACTGTCTAGTTTATCCACAAGTCACCAGTTTAATAGTCCTGTGTTTGTGTCGGCATACATCTGAGGCAGGGGCAACCCTATACTACTAAAACCAGGGGACTGTTGGTGGGTGGTGGGATTAACTGTTACTTTGTAGTAGAGACTGTCACTCTGGTCTTGGTACAGAGTACTGTGCCTACTCAAACAGAAACCAAACCTGTACAGACTTCAGATCTACTGGTTTCCCTCATTGCATGGGGTTATTGTAATTACATGACACATATAATAATTAACCTTAATTTATCTTGTTTGTCTTGTATTACTGTAAAAAAAGAAACCTTTTGATGATGTACGTGAAAGCAATCACAGTTATGTCACTGTAATCAGAGGCTATAGACTCAGTCTCTCCACATTCTTCAAATTAGTTTTTTGAGAACATGAGTCTTTCAAATATATTTCTAGCATTTTTGTGGGAAGGGATTGTTACTTGACTCTGGTATATGTCATATTCAATGACTGTGGTCTGAACACAAAAAATTGTATACGAACCAGATTTGTCACACCGGGACATCTTTGTTGAATTTCACCGATATCAGATTTCACCTTCAGCAGACACTCTTATCCAGAGCAACTTACTTTGCAAACACAGTTGCGAAGATCAGGGATCAAAGTCCAGCAATTTGCTAAAGTATGTATATGCCAATGTATTGTCTCAAGAGAGAGACCTGTAGTGGATACGAGGTTAGACATGGTCTTTGTGGCTAGGAATGCTCATTACAGCTGTTAGGGCCTCCTGGAGCACTATAGGTCTTAGGAACTACACTGCCCGGACAAAAAAAAAGTCGCACACTAATATTTTGTTGGACCGCCTTTAGCTTTGATTATGGCGCGCATTCGTCATGGCATTGTTTCGACAACCTTATGCAACGTCACAACATTTATTTCCATCCAGACTTGCATTAATTTTTGGCCGAGATCTTGTATTGACGACGGGAGAGTCGAACCACTCCGTGAAGTCTTCTCCAGCACATCCCAAAGACTTTCAATGGGGTTAAGGTCAGGACTCTGGTGGCCAATTCATGTGTGAAAATGATTCCTCATGCTCCCTGAACCACTCTTTCACAATTTGAGCCCGATGAATCTTGGCATTGTCGTCCTGGAATATGCCCATTGATGGGATAACCTGGTCATTCAGTACATTCAGGTACTCAGCTGACTTCATTTTATTGCTGCATGACGTTGCTGAGCCTACACCTGACCAATTGAAGCAACCCCAGATCATAACACTGCCTCCAGAGGCTTGTACAGTGGGCACTATGCATGACTGGTGCAACTGCAACTTTTTTTTTGGCCAGGCAGTGTATATCCCTTTGTAAAATTTTGATTACTATCAAAAATGTTCAAAAGATGTATGAAGTCAAGCAATTCCTCTTCATTTCCAAGCCAATGCAAAAAAAAAAGAAAAACAAAAAAATATATATATCTGAACAATTGTAATAACAAATTATGATAAATATTAATTTAAATATATTAAAATATTAATTAAACTATATTTTTTGCAGTTTTGATCATTTGTACATGTACATTTGTAAATATGGAGCTTATTATCAAAAAGTCAATTATCTCTGAAAAGAGAATGGTCACACATGCAATTATATAAAAATAAGAAGGTAAACTATTAAACCATTTATTAAATTATCAACACCTAACAAAACGCTAACGTGTTCCGGCAGCAACAAGCCTTCATCAGAGCATTATGTGTCAGTAAGCTTGAGCATCTATAATGTTTTGATCGGATTTCAACGTCAATGCTTAAAATTCAGATATTCTTTTATAATAATCTGTTGTTATCATCTTTTTAGCTGTGTTTGCTTGCTACAAAATGTTCCTCAAAAAGTGGTACATACTTCTGTAATCCACGAGTAATTGCTTCATCATGTGTCCCTACAGCTGCTTGAAGTATAGCAGGATAGCATTTCAATGTGTGCTAAAAATTTGACAATGCTGACTCTACCATGGTGTGGTTTTCATCAGCTAGCTATATCCTTTTGAACATTGCCCATTGTCATTGCCAGATGTACCACTTGCCAAAGGGTAGAATGTGCAGGCCGTTCCCAATGTTTAATCTAAGGCCTGTGGCAGCTAATTTGTTTATGGTGCAACCCTCTTCTTTGAGTGTATTATTGCACATCGAACAGAACACCAAATGGAATTCTTTCACATGTCATGTGACGCAAAGGGTGTCATTTGTTCTCTATTTTAACAAGCAGAAGAAAAGCCCTTCAGTTCTCCTACCGTAGTTCTGTACAAATTTGATTAGTTCAGTTGTTGGAAGAGGAACTGGGGAATGTGTGGGATGTGGCGAGCCTTCTCGAAAAGCTGTTTCGCTAACTTTCATTCAACTTAATTGGCTATCAGCTGACAAGGAACACCAACAGATACGTATGTGCTGAAGTGCTAGATTAAAAATAAACGTACAGAGGGATTCTCTGTCCTGGCTGTGTGAAACATGAAATGTTAACTGTTGATAGAACCAAATAGAAGTGCAATATTATTTTCACAGATTGGCTATAATCCCATTGTAATGGCAACCTAAATTAAAATTAACCGTACGTTAACACCCCCAAAAAGATTATCGTAAGGTATAAAGCAACAAGTGACCTAGAACCGTTCCCAATGTAACGCGTCTTGTCTGAAACCACAATGATTCATTGCTCTGTTAAAAAACAAAGCCTGCTCATGAGAGGAAGTGATTTTATGTATAATCTAATGTGTAATTTTAAATATATAATTAATGCATTCATTTAATTTTGGTGCTTGTTTAAGATAGTCAGTACTATTATTTAAATGTTGCATCATTTTACTTTTAATAAATGTGGTAGAAATATGTTTATAAGCCACTTTAAGGCAACTGTGCATTTTGTTTACCTTTTGTTTCAACACATCTAGGGCCTGATTTACTAAGACCTTTAGCGTGTGCAAAACCTTTTAGCACACAAAAAACCAATAACATGACCAATGATTGGTCATAGTATTTGTTTTGCACCAATCATTTGTTGTTATTAGTTTTGGGTGTGCTAAAAAGTTTTGCACACGCTAAAGGTCTTAGTAAATCAGGCCCCTAATATGTAGCTATAAGATGTAGGCCTATAGAATTTCACATAAATATCCATTTTGATCTGCTATATTCAATGTGACAACCCACATTTGCAAGGGGGTGGGAGCTAAGTTACTACCATATATGTCAAGTGAGCAATCACTGACGTCTTCCCTTGATCTGACAAGGTATCTTTCATATCAAATGGTACTCCTGTAGCCTATCCCTGCCATATTTTCATTATTTAGTTCATTGTGTTATAGTACATCTGAGTTAAGTGGTAAAACAACCTACAGACACATTGGATACTAGAAAACGTGACAGGAGGTTGTTTTTGTGGATCCACTGTCCTCTGTGGGAACCTCTGATTGGCCATTTGAGGATGCCTATCCTCACTAACAGGAGGATGTTTTTATGGATCCACTGTCCTCTGTGGGACCTCTGATTGGCCATTTGAGGATGCCTATCCTCACTACCATATGACTGCTCTAGAGTGCGCCCGCCCCTGATAAGGAACATTTCAGCAGAATTGTTAATGTGTGTAACCTGTTTCCATCCACAGCGGGCTTGCCCCTGGCAGCATTTAACCTGGGCAAAATAAAGCCCTATCAGAGGGGATTTTTCTGTAAAGATGACAGCATCAGTTACCCGTTCCATCCCAGTACGGTCACCTCCACTGTGCTGTACACAGTGGGCTTCTCGCTGCCAATATGCTCTGTAAGTAATCTCCTCCGGTCTCTGGTATGGGAGAGGCAGAATGAAGCATGTTTAAGAGCCTCCAGTGAGTGAGTGCCATGGCCTGCCTCCACGCCGTTGCTACCATGGAAAGTCATGACTGTCACTCTCATGGGCCGTCTCACGGGGATCTGACTGCTGCCGTCTCCTTTGTTGCAACGTCACGTGCATTCTGACCACGCGTATATGTAGCGTGAGGCTAACTAATAGAACGTGGTCAGGTGCACAGAGACTCAACTGTGGTGATGGGGGTCAACAGAGGAGAGTGCTTCTGCGGTACAGCTCTATCGTTGCTGTACCTATGAAATTTGGCACTTAAGATGAGTTAAAGTAGGCGTGCGCCAAACTCTCTACGTTGCTAATGCTCCACGGAGCATTACAATGTACAGTTCACAAATCTACAATGAATACAGTCCGATCCTTTGATGGGCCTGTCAGGCGCATTGATCTATTATGCAGTTGCAAGTTCTTAACCCCCATCATCTTACAGTTTTTTTTTCTGATAGCAACTTTACGTCTAAATGCAGGCTGGGTGTCCTCTGTCAGCAGCTGGAAGGATCAGATGTCTGTAATGCTTCTGAAACTGCAATGGGAATTAAGTGAGTCAGTAGGGTAATTTGTGGTTTTCATCAGCAGTTGGTGCATTTCTAAACAGTTATTATGAACATAACACTGGACTGTTTTTGCAAGTCAGCTGTAGTGTTATTGAAGGGCAGTCTTTACATTGTCATCCAAAAAAGGGACTGATTTAACTGGACATTTTACCATCGCAGTTACTGTAAGAAACATGTACAAATTAGTCTGTGACAGAAATACCATATTTTTATGTAAAATATTTTACATTTGTAAATAAAACCTGTATAGAATGTGAAAACAAAACAAGTAACAAATAAATTAAGTTAAAAATTATAATTTGCATTCAATAAACACATATTGTACAATAGTTATATACATATTTCAAAGTAACAAAACAATTTATGAGTTGAATAAACTGCTGAATAAAGTAGCTTTCTGAAATTTATCACTGACTATCAAGGGCCAAGGGAAGACTCACTCCTGGCAAATAAGTCACTGCCCCAACTGGTCCTGTATTGCATGAGGGATAATTAACATAAGGAATCGGTTAACCCTCTTAGAGGAATTAGGCACCGTGGGATATAATCTTGTCTTCACACTGGAGCAGAAAGACATGATGACAGGACAGATTATTGTAATCAAAGCCAATCCCGCAGTTGGAGCGACATTGTGAAGGGGCGTATATTGTATTTATATCAAAGTATTCCTTAGATGTAAGCGTCTGCACGTTACAGTACAGGCCATTCTTTCGTTTTAATGCATAGCCTCCCGGTCCACAGCAGAATTAAACATTGAAATGCGTCCCTCCGTTCTATACAAAAGAAAAACAAATTAATTATTCATATTGTCAGGAAGAAATTAACATGCAAGCCGTGTAGGTGCAAGTAGTATTTCATATGTTAAACATATAAGCATATGTGTTATGTGTTTATATGTTGTACATGTTGACAGGTTTCACCATGAAGTTTTCAGTATGCATTCCTAAGAAGACTTCTGTTGAAACAATATGCCTGAATACAAAAGTAAATATTACTTTGGGCCTACGTCGAGTGTGCTATTACTTGTTATCGTGTTTAAGCTCACGTGAAAAACTAAGCATGGTGAGTGCGGCAATTTAAGATTTAAAAAGATCTGCCCCTGTCTCCGATTTGAATACAAATGTTTATTGTAGCTCTGGAACACACAGTTGCATGACTTTTCCCCTGCAAGTCATTTGCATAAAAATGTTTTAAATATTTTCCTAGAACACGTGGTCACTGACCTGATTTAAATTGGTCGATGCAAATTCAATATTATTTAAAGAATGTTAGAAGCCGAAGTGGCTGGGGTGCAACTTTATCCCCCTCCCTCGCGTCACATGGCCAGTGTGCAGATCTTCAGCTGATTTGCAAGCAGACCTGCTGACAGCTCCTGCTCCTTCTGGTGACCCAAAAAGCCCTGTCTGCAAGGTTCTCCTTCTCCTGCACTCACATTAATGAAAACCTAAAATAGCCACGCAAGAAGAGCTGGGTCACATAACGGAAAAAAAAACATTTAGAAAATGCAGAAATGGCTTGTAACCTGTTGCAGTCCTTGTTTGTGTCTTCTGAGCACCCCAGGATTGTAAGATTAAAACTGGTTTGCGGTTTTGCGGCCATGTTGGAGTCAAGTCAAATCGGTGGTACTTTCAATGCAGCTGTTGTGGGTAACGAGTGAATTTTTCACCGGGAGATCTCTTTAGATAAAAACTTTGTGAAGGGTCCATATTGACAAAATAGATCTGCTTTTGTTTGCTAGCGATTTCTTAAACTATAGTGTGGACCGTCCCCCTTTTTCAGGGGCTGTCTGTTGACATTGTCTTAAATTACGGGGTTTTGTTTGTGTGGTTTTATGCCACTAGAATTTTCACTATGCTATTATTATGGCTTGTCACTGTAGACTCATAGTCTAACTTTTATGAAGGCATTAGATCTGCAAGATTTAAGAAAATGGAACATTTGAACTCAATTACTTTAAATTTGAGTTTATTGCTTTAAGCATGTTCTGTAGTTACAGTGAATTGACTTTGTAAATGATTTACAGTGTATGTATGTAAGAAATACATTATAAATTACAATAAAAAAGACAGAAATCATGTTCAATGCACTGTGGGAAAAGCTTCATTCCATTAAGTACTTAGTTGGAGCTTGACATTTAATCTATTGTAAATATTTACAGCATACAAAGTGCTTATAATGTGATTGCTATTTAAAGAATGACACTTAAGCGGTTAACTTCGCATGCTGGGTCTTCTGTGCGTTATGCTTACAGAATGTGTTTTCACTAAATTTCACAAACAGTGCTGCGGACCATAAACCACAGGGTGTTTTCTCTTTCTTATTTCTGTTTTCTGTTACATGAGGGAGAAGCATGCGGCCTGCCTCTCTCACTCTTTGAGGAGACACTGGTTGTTCTTGTCAGATTATTTTAATAAAATGTCAGCAGTCGTATTGTTTTCTGTGGTTTTTGACTTTCCACAGAAAGGAAAGCTCAACCAGGGGATTGCACAGTGCCCTCTGAACCTGATGGTTTGAGCATTTGATTTTGCTTGACCTATGGCCACAAGTTATTTCCTGATATGTTTGGTATAGTGTCACTATGGCTACAAACTGTGAGTTTGAAGAGCTGCCTTACCGGTAGGGCAGTTGCCAGAATCTCAGGCCAATATTGTCTTTGTTTTTGACTAGGCTGTTTTTCCTCATAAAATGTTCCCAATTTTACAGTTTTCTTTTCAGTCACTGCAACTTCACTAAAACAATAACAGTAACCCTACTAACATGGCTGGCGATACATGCCTAACATTTCTAATTTCACATTTCCGTAGTATCACTATTATAAAGGTAATTTCAGGAAACAAACTGATTTTTTGTGATTTTGATGATGTGCACACAAGAAAGTCAGGCAAAGAGCAGAGCCAATACAAGTTATCAGTGTCACAAACAAGCAGAGCAGAAGTCCTTACATAAGCCTACAACATAATGTCAAGTTGCATAGTAGGTATGAGAGGCAGATTTAAGTAGCAAAGGGACCTGAGGGTGTAGTATTACAAGTATAGCACAAGTAGGTGTATTAAACCCACTTTTTTATTTGTGTATTCATAGTTAACGATACACATACATCTAGCTTTGGACTCAAACCATTAAGGAAATTTCAACTACCACTAATGAGCATTTGGACAACAATACATTTGTAAATGCTATTTATTGGTAGCATCAGTTAATTTCCCCTATCATTTGGTATGCCACTTGTTAAATGACTACCATTATAACATGTCATCACAGACAACCATGATAACACCAAAGTGCAGTGAACTTTGGGACAGTATCTATCAAATAAAATAGTAATTTGGCAAAGCATGGTATTAATAATGCATAATAGCATATAGCCTCCTCGTCTCCAAGCTCGCCATGGCTTGATTTGGAATGAGCTATTTACATTGCCACTAGGGAGGAGATGTTGATTCTCCCCGTTTCTTGGCATATAAGTCCAGCCACTGCTATTTCCTAATTCAAACCAAACATTTTCACATGCACAACAGTGGATTTACCCACAGGAAAATATCTGTGGGTAAATCACACTTGTAGACTAGTTTGAAATTTGAGGTCAAGCTTGGAGAGTTTATCCCTCGAGAGTTGACAACCAAGCCATGATTTGTCTTGAGCCATGCAGTGCTATGGGAACATTTAATTCCCACAGCCTACATCCTTCATACACTTGGACCTCAAGTAAATAAAAACATAAATATAGTACCATTTATACAGTGTACTGAAATGCTGTATACTTTTCTGCTTTGTCCTGTTTTCTCTAATTAGGCCAACTTGTTCAGGACAATGTAGTCATACAGTGACAAATTCACTGACTGAAAAAAGTAGGAAAATTTAAGTTAACCACGGATAATCATTTCCGTTCGGGGTTCATCAGAATTTAAGCTATTTATGTCTTGGCTGCTATCTTCTTCAGTTAACATTTTCTTCATCAGGCAAGCTGGGTGCAAGTACATGGCTAAAGTCTAACCACTGTGAATTCCTTTCTTTAACCCCCATGGGAATTAGAAATGGTCATATCTCACTGTTATCTTCTCTGTTTAAATACTAATTTCCCTCAAGTGAGGAATCTACAGTAATGTCTGGGTGTGGCGCCTCCTGTTAACTGTTCTCTATTCTCTTATTGCTTTTGCTAGCTGGACTCCCGTTCGCAATACTCACACTGCAACACAATCCATTCAAACGAGGATTTTTCTGTAACGATGATTCAATCAAGTACCCCTTTAAAGAAGACACCATATCCTATCAGTTGTTAGGCGGATTAATGATTCCCTGCACAATGCTTGCTGTAAGTCCCTTTTGCTTGGTCTCCTAACTGTGCCCTTTCTGCTCTCTGTCTGCTCATCTGCTGTTGCATAAACACCATCGTCGGCGGTAGTGTATACCTCAGCAATAAAGATGTAGCTCTGTTCTACACTGTAGCGCTTACTCTACCCATGCCATTGCCTTGCTGGCTTTGTCCAACAGGTTCATCCACATGAAAAATAAATGCAACACAAAATAATGGTGTTAATGACACACAAGCAAAAGGCTCATAATTAGGAATAAAAAAAGGTGATATACTTTATATTACATTACATTACGTTTAGTTGGCAGACGCTTTTATCCAAAGCAATGTACAATAAGTGCATACCGAAGGTCATCGAAGCAACTATAAAACAGGTCAGACAAAGCACATTTCTATCATAACATAGCAGCTATCCATAGACATGAGCAATATACTATACTATAGCATGATTCCATCCAACAATGAAATCTGGGCACATCTGAAAACATTGCTTTAAGCCTTTATTTCTCATGTGGTGAATTCTGTTTTACATGCGTAACCCATCATTGTACTTCTCTGGTACCCGTTGACACACTGCAAATGGAGTAGATAGTGGTGGTTGTGATCGTTTTAGTTACTGAAATTTTGCCACCATCAGAATTTAAATATCTTCACTGTGCATGTGAATTGACTGACCTGAGAACAAGAAAACAAAAGTCAAACCATCACGTCACATAAATACCTCACACTTGAATAACAATGCATGCCAAACGTAGATATTTGTAGGCCACAGAGATAATATTGTTGCTAAAGATCTACCACCGAGTTTATGCACATTTGCAGTGTGTCGAGACACAGTATTTAACAATGAAAGCGAAACAATGGCAGGTTACAGATAACAGATGATTTATACAAATTATGTATGCATCGTATGCCTAGATTTAATTGCTCAATTCCTGTATTTCCTTTTCTTGCACACTATTTATAGTTTGAGTATTTTGCATTCCAGAAGTGTTATAGAATATGCCAATATTTCTGCACCATTTGCTTTATTGAGCATCTGGAATGGTGATGATATTAGTTTGTCCCAATATTATTATTATTTCCTTCCCACATTATTTCTTGAGTATATAATTTAACTTATGGCTTAGCGGATGCATATTGAAAAGCAATAACTAGTTTCAGAGTGGGGGAATCTTAGTGGCATCAGTGCCTCTCTGCGATTTATGAGAGCCACGATATGCTATGAATGAAACACATTAACTCTGCAAGTCATTGTTTTCTGTATATAAGCATATAATGCATATACAGGTAGAATGTTTCATTCCCATTTACTTTGAGTCCCCAGAACACATTTTAGCCAGTTGCGTCCATTTTGTTTATTAGCAAGAGGCTAGTGTAGTGCTAAAATTGACATAAATCAGATTCCACACAGAGTGAAATACCTTACCTCTGTATGTGGGGTCTCTGTGTTATTGTGTGATCAATAACGAGTTTTATTTTATTTATTTTTTTTAAGAATGAATAACAACAATGCAACAATTTGCAATCATAAGCTTCTGTAATTGACATAGTAGTGGGAGCCAGAGCACATAATTGTAGGTTCACAAATGAAATTGTTCGGTGCACATCCATCTCCAGCTGTGTCTACTTTATGAAAATCAGTGACAGCTGCATTGTGAAGTACCACTTGTCTTTTTTGTCTCCATATGGTTTGCATTCCTGTCATTGGTGCACTGCAGATGTATGATGTAGCCTATTTCAGTGGACACTCAGTCACAGCTTAATCTTTCCTTTTTTTTGCTAATTTTCCTACTGTCTCTTAACTGAAATTGGTAACTGAAGTGTTGGTAACATTTTGCATCAGGATTCCCTAATGTTGGTATAATGTCATTTTTTATTGTGTGTGGTGGTACCTATATCCACTGGCAATGGTAAGCATTGTTTGTTCAAAATAACTTACGGGCATTTGCATAGAGAACTCTTCTGTTAGGCTGTATTCATGCAAAGTGTTGCCAACAAAAGAATTTGTCAAAAAGTGATAACCGTGTGTTGGCAAGTTTTGAGCTTGATATATGCATTAAGCTGAGCGATGGTGGCAGGAATTTGTGGCATTAATCCTTGTTCACCCATCTCATTCTTACAGATGATCTTTGGGGAGTGCCTTTCAGTATATCTTAAGCGTGTCAATTCAAAGTCATCCTTTGGCAATAGCTATGTGGCCTGTGTTTATAAGGCAGTGGGCACATTTTTATTCGGTGGGGCTATGAGCCAGTCACTGACTGACATTGCCAAGTACTCAATCGGTCGGCTGAGGCCCCATTTCCTGGATGTATGCAAGCCCGTGTGGGACCAGATCTGCAAGACGGACGGCTACGTCGAGAACTTCACCTGCACCGGCGACAAGACCATGGTCAATGAGGGCAGGTAAGTGATGCTGAGATGGAAATTATTTATTTCCTCTACAGATTTATGAAGAATATCAGCATTTTATCTTCAACTTAACTGTAGAAGGAAAAGCTTCCTCATATGTTTAAAGGCAAAGGTATGTCTAGATTGTATTTTATAGGTCATATTTGCACACAAGCACAGTTCACAGTTAAAGCAGGATTGCGATTAAAAGGCTGCAGTGAACACTGACTCAAAATGAAACCATGAAAGCCGTTCTACAAAAGCTGTGAGCCTGCTGATATATGTGACATGTATAGCCTTGTGGCAGCACTTCCTGCATGTTGCGTGCAGTCAGAGATCGGAACGCTGCATTTAGTCCCTCATTGTCAGTTGTCTTTCCATGACACATGGGTTGCGTCGCACAATACAGTGCCGCATTATCTTTAAAACTGAATTATAGTTGCATTTAAAACAGAATTATAGTTTTTTTATTGAACTTCAAATTCTACTTTGTTTATGAAAACTGATCAAAAGGGTACCCATTCATGACACTGGTCAGCAAATCCACTGGTGTGTTGATTTGTGATTACTCGGTATAATATTCCTTGTTATCTTTTTCTGGAGCTGTCATATCAGAGGGGGCTTCTGCTCTTCTACAGTTAATTTATTCGATTTGAGCTTAGTTACTAGTTGAGCATTTGGCCCACACTAGTTGACCATTTGTCACCCGCAGTGGATTTTAGATGACGCGTTCAGAGCAGGTGGGCCATCAGCTTTGTATAGTTTGAATCACCAATACGTTTATGATGGAATCACGTTTTTACATCTGTGCAACATTCATCAAGGTTATCCGATATACTTTCCAGTTTATAATTTTATTCTGAGTTAATAAAACAAATGACTACTCTGTCTCTTGAGTATGCAAAAAAACCCATTGTTGTATGCATACATACTCCGTTTCGCATAGAAAAGGGTCAGTTTATGTTTTTGACTGCATGGGGACCCAGCGGACCTAGTTTCAGATTTAGGGGGATTCACCGCTGTGATTTCTTGGTGACAGTATGGAACGACCATCACAACTGTCCGATGCCATAGTTACTGGGGGTGGATGTATCACGATCCTTCAGAAATGGGAAAATTGAGGCACAGGTCAAACTCATGTCATGAGCTATAAATAGTTTAATATTGATCTAGCTCTTTGACCAACGTGATAACTGTGATGATGCTTTAACCCGTGTCACAATGTGCGGCGGCCCAGAACACTTGTTAAACAGAATTCTAATCTCAGACAAAGCTGTTCCTTTTATCTCTGTGCAGTGTGCACACATGATAAGTATGCTTTTGTCTTTCTTACTGTGAAAGATGCCAGACTGCTCCCACAAATGTTCCATTTTCACATAGATGATTTTGAATAACAACTGAAAGAGGAAGGTAAAATAACTGATTTTCCATTTCTAACAGCTGTGATTTTTACATTTTCTTATCCCTTCAGTAAATAATTGCACGACATTCAGTAATTTAACCCATTTTGGTATAAGATAGCTTTGTAAGAAAACAAATAGTAAAAGTAACTTGAATCGACATGAGAAAACATGCAAATGATCGCATGCCTCTTTGCCACAGAGGATTTTCATGAGGTAAACAAGACTCAGGCCTCTGCTTCATCTACTTTCAGAACTCTTGGTTTTAAATTTTGAGTAACACTTTTTTGGCAAGCAAGATTTAATTTAATTTATTTTTAATATTTCATTTAACAGTGGGTGGCAGTGTATAGTATAATGGGTAGGGAACTGGGCTTGTAACCCAACGGGTGCAGGTTCCCAGGTAGGACGATGTACCCTTGAGCAAGGTAGTAACATGAATTGCTTCAGTATATCCAGCTGTATAAATGGATACTATGTAAAAATGCTGTGTAAGTCGCTCTGGATAAGAACGTCTGCTAAATGCCAGTAATGCAATGTAATGCAATTTAATTTAAATGTTTCTTTCTGTCTTTCCTGGGCATGATACCTATATCCAGTATGGCTGATATGATGTATGATGATAAGTAGAAACAATTAGGCAAGAACATCTGTCAGGGTGGAGTGAATAATGAACACACTCAGATTATTCTATGAACTTGAATCGCACTGTTTGGAATTCAAGTCTCTACATGGTTATATTTATAGAAGGTGTGGCTCCTGTGCCTGATATAGTAAAATAAATCTGGCACTGTTTCGATGAGCATGGGAGTCATTAGTGGAACAAATAAATCAAGCATGGCTAGAGAACTGCTGTTCTGAGTAGACCAGGATAATATTTCAGGAATTTGCCTTTGGAAATTGACGCTCAGCAATGCTGCCATGTTGTTGTCTGAAATTACCAGTTTCCTGGAACAGAAAATGCATGGCGAACCAGTTACATCCCATCCCCTGTAATGAAACGGGTGTGGATATTTTACACATGGTGTCATGCTGCATTTATACAATTTTTCTTTTCTTGGCAAGACCTAAAGTACATGCCATGTTAATGCATATTTTAATGCAAATTTGGCATTGTCCACATTGCATGACTGAAGCATGCCTGCTGTTCTGCTGCTGGTTTTATATGATATCTCTTGTGTCCGGGAGGCTACGGAGAGTTT
Organism: Synaphobranchus kaupii; assembly: GCA_029718625.1. Lineage (NCBI taxonomy): Eukaryota > Metazoa > Chordata > Actinopteri > Anguilliformes > Synaphobranchidae > Synaphobranchus > Synaphobranchus kaupii. The sequence continues at coordinate 24,538,241 of CM056392.1, read as the reverse complement.
AACAGTGGATAATATAATCCGGGCCTAAAACAACGACACATGTACTTAAACAGCAGCTCCCCTCTTTCACTACACGTGGCCTCAAGGTTTTAATTCAGCAGTTCCTTATCAGAGCCATCTATGGGCGGATTCTGCTCTGCCCTGCTTAAGTAAACAGGAAGGCCCTAAATCCGACAAATAATTCCGCCACATTTTCTGGTACTGTTTCAACATCCCCTGCTGCGTTGGATTACAGACGCCGATGGATGTGACATTTTGCAAGGTTCAGTCACCAGGAAAAAGGTGTGCGTGTGTTATTCTAGTGAACAATGGGGGAATATATCAATCAACAATAATGGCGTATAGGGCTTTGTTTCTCAGTGACCAGTCTTAGAATTCAACGAGACTGCACAAACTCCCATGTTCATTTCGTCTTTTCTTTTGTTTTTGCAGGCTCTCCTTCTATTCTGGTCACTCTTCCTTCTCCATGTACTGTATGCTTTTCCTAGCAGTAAGTATCAACTCTGAGCCAAACGTTTAATTCATTTACAATTGATTCTCTGCCATCTGCTTTAATTGTGAGAAGGGGACGGGTCCATTTCACTTCTGAAAATGTCTGAGGACAGTGGTCTTTTCGAATCAGACTGACCACATTTCCTTTCTGAGAACCAAGCAAAGAAAAAAAAAAATTTGAGTTTTACCAGTCAACGATGTTCAGTAGGCTACTGCAAGGTCCACCCCACTAGTTTGAGAGCCATCGGAAAGTACTACCTCGCAAGCAGGGACTAAAAGGGGGGCCAATAACCAAAATCAGCCTTGGTTCCTCCAGTGGAAAATGGACTTTAGTTTCTGAGTTCCACAAAAAACCCTGAGTACCGGAAAAGGTTCCTGTGGTGGAAAAGGGGCTATAGTGTTAAATTATACTTGTAATTATAATCAAGACAAAACTATACTGACAAATGCTGCCGTTGTAAATCACCTTGGAATTACGTATTAACCCAGTAAACAGTGGACGTCCCAGGGACGTACCATTTTAGTCCCCTCAAAGTTATGATGTGACGTTCCCTGGGGATGTCCTAAAAACATTACTAGGATGTTATTAAATTCCTAGGAAGGTCACTGTTTGGTTACAATATGACATTTAATTTGAATTTTTCGGGGACGTTCAAGCAAGGTCCCTATGCGGTTATGAGATGACGTTGTGCTCATAACATTCATGGGACATTCAGGGACGTTCCTGCAACGTCTGTTACTGGTTACAATATAACGTCATGTAATGAATGTCTGGGGGACGTTACTAGAACGTCCAGGGAACGTTCTCTGTGACATCCACTTAGGTAGAAAACCCTACAAAAAGACGTCAAGGCGACATCCTGATGACATTTTGAGACGTTCAGGGGACGTCCGGGGGAAGTCCCTTATTTATTCTGCAGCCACAATGCTACATGGGAAGTTATATAATAGACAAAACTATTGCAGAACATTCCTTTCTATTTATAATTCATTTCTGGTGAACTGAATGAACCCACTAGTGACGGTAGTACTGTAAGTTAAATTTACATAATGTTCATATGGTACTGGGGAAAGGGTGATTGTACCTCATAGGGATTTTGATACATCTGTATAGCCTACACTTCTTAAAGTAAATCAGAATGTCATATTGGAAGAGACAGACCTCTGCATGGATTTTAACTTTACAATTCAACCAATAAGAATAAATGTTTTAAAATATATATCTGTACATTCTTGGATCATGGTTACTCGACCACTGCCTTGATCAACTCATTTTTTCTCTGTTCCATTAATCTAATGGTTTAAAGAAGTGTGTAAAATCTACTGTATTACATTCCTTTAGGACTGGACTTGAGGTAACCCTCATTTAAGATGATCCCATTCTCTGTATTTGCGTTACATCGCAGTCCATAATATGTCACATGGTAATCCAGGATTTAGTGTAGCTGATAATACTCTGACTGCAATGTTTATTTCCTTAGCAGACATCTTTATCCAGGGCTATTTATATGGTTTACACCTCTTCACAGAATATAGTTATACAACTGTCCATTTATTGAAGCAACTCAGCTTAAGTAATTTATTCACAGCTACAACTACAGATGGAAAGTACATCGTTTGGATAAGCATCGGTGGTTTAGGCACTGCACCACATCACACAACCATTCGCTACAGTAAATTTACCCTGATCCGATAAGAACATGGTATTTCTCTGTCCATTCTATGGCAGTATAGTGTCAGTGTATTGAGGCAGTTTCAATATTTCAGTGCAGAAGTTCTCTCTTCTACATCCCCCAGGCTATACTTACACTAGGATATGTACTTTGCTGGATCCATACGACAAGTTGCCACACATTTATTGAACTCACTCAGGCTTCAGGCCTTGGAAAAGCAAGCGTACAGCCCGCAGTGTGTTAGGTCTGGGCCAGGGGAAGAGGTTAAGCAATGAATAAACGGCCTATTTTTTAAATAAACGGCCTATTTTCAGATAAAGCTTATCTGATACGACAGCTGTAGGACTTCTGTAACCAAGCGGAACGAACACTTAAGAAGTTTCCGGGGGTAACCGATCTTAGTTTTGGAAAGGGGATGTTTTTATTTCACCAGAGCTTTTCGGGCTGACATCCTACTGAAGCGCAGATCACCACGCTCCCATCAAGTCTAATCAGAGGCCAGGAAAAGGAGCCTTATATTTGGCTCAGACATCATGTTTTTGCTCACAGCAAAGCTTGTGTCAGAGAATTTAAGTCACTTATAGTTTATTACTAAAGTGATGTCAGCCGTATTGTATGAGACCGTAGGAGGAGTGAAGTGACCCCATCTCTCAAATCTTAAGCATGAATAACTGCTTACGCAGCACCGTGGAATACAGCTGCGATGGGTCTCTGCAGCCGGATTATAATTCGCTCGAGGGTCATTTTTCCTGTTGCATGGCTTTTAAGCCGTTGCACCAGTTGGCGCGCATCCACTGATGAAGTCAGCTGGGGCTAAACCCAGATTCCACGTGCGCACCAAACACGCCATGCTTACTTCATATTGCTCCCCCACTGGGATGTGACGTCACAGCACTAACACACTGTCAGGTCACGTCAGGCCTCATACACGACACCTACCAAGTGTCATATTCCCTAGTAAAGAATTTTGCCTGTTGTTCTTCCCACCACTCTTGCAGTATGTAGAGGAAATGGATTAAAGTAAACTGAATCAAGGGGTAATGTTCGCATTTAGAGTAGCGTGTGGAATGAACACTATTTAACGTAGTCATTTTTACATGTATGTAATTATGTGCATTAACGCTGGTTTCTGAAAGAATGACCAAAAAACAAAGGAGAGCATTGTTTTAAGGAAAAACAAAGACGGTGTTTATGAAGGAAAAATATGGAAACATCGAGCCACATATTTTCAGCCACCCGTATGCGATCCATTGGTGACAAAGCAAAAGGTTACAGTACCTCTCTGTCACAGAATGACAGCCTCACTCTGTCTCCTCTGACAGAGAGGGAAGAGCGCGTCTAGCCTGGAGAGTAGGCTGTGGTCAGATTGGGGTTTGCGGTCACCAGAAAGGCTCGACTCTACGTGTTGTTTATTATCCGAGGACTAGCTCACGCGAGGCCTCCCACCACATGGGCTGGGCTAGGAGGGAACAGAGTAGCTCGGAGCACCACTGCCCTGCGTCTCCGGGGCCACAGAGAGACTTCATCGAAAACAGGGAGGAGTGAGGGCGCCCACAGCACTCGGCATTCAGTGCCCACCCAAGACAAAACAATACTAGGCACACAAACCGCACCGTACAACCATTCGGCCAATTGACTCCCTTGGCAAAATGACAACTTGTGGAGGCGAGACCTGGCACTGCCTGCTCACTGCAGTCTCTTGTCGCCAGTGTATTTGGATTTCTCTCTTAGGCTTAGGATACGAGGGAAAGTCTGTCATTTGTGTCAGTCAGGCTCAAATGTAAAAATGGCGTGACTCTGGATTGTTTTTGAAGGCAGACCCGCGTCTCTCTTTGCTTGATTTATGTTGCTGTTGGATGAAATCTAAAAGGCAAATGTTGTTATTTGCATCTGGGCTGGAGGAGCAAGCTCAACAGCAGCTGGTTTTCAGACTAAAGGAAAAGCAGACAGGCAGCACATCCAATCAGACAAACTACAGACCGCTACTTCATGTTTACTTTTGCAGCGCGTGGCCCAGAAAAGGACTGTAAAATAGTATACCCAAAAATGGCTCCCCTCTGGGAGGTTAAATCTAAAAGCAGACACTGGTGTAGAACAAACTTGCCCATGAACATGTATGTTTAATGTAAGTTTAATGCTACCTAAAAAGATTTAGATCTAGAACAGGGATGGGCAAGGTGGGTCGTATCTGGTTCAGGATTTCAGACTAAATTCTGCTCTTAATTATTTAAATAGCCCAATCATTTACATGATGATATTGTGGTCTAATTTACGAGTGAATCGGTGTTGGTGAGTATGACTAATTAGCTGATTGAGGCAGGGTAACTGGTGGCAACAAAAACCTGCATACACACTGGCCTGCACAACCTGGAGTTGCCCATACCTGATCTAGAAAATGATGAATTATGCATTACGGTGATGCATAAGTGTATCAGCTATCCTTCTACATGGACTTTACTATGTAGGCCTAACTGAACTGAACCAAAGGTGTTATCACAGATCTTTTTCTTTTTTGCTTACTGTACTCTGGCTGAAGCAAATGGCTAAATCCTCCCGAGTATTTTGTTCTAATCACCTAGATTTGCTAATTAGCACAATTCTTCAGCTGGGAGGTAGAACTAATTAGCGAGTTCATGGGTGGAAAAAACACATGGCAGGACTTTTATTTTATTTTTTTAATATATTTTTTTAGAAGTTTTCAGCTTTTTTTTATTGGTAAGCACAGTGTAGAGAGACAGGAAGAATGGGAGTGAGAGAGAGAGAGAGATGCGACAAAGGTCACACTGCCGGATTCGAAGAGCAGACCTCGCAGCTTGCAACGAGCATGTGGATAGTGCTCTACAGGCTACGTCACCGAGACACCTGGGACTTTTATTTTCTGACCCCTGGATTGTCCACGTCTGCTTACACCAAACAAGATACATATGGGTTCGATTTGCGTGATTCAAAAGTTGACACTACTTCATTTTAGCTGAAAACAACAAGACTTCTGATATTATATTCATATTTACATAACCAGCATTAACTAATCAGTCGATCACAATCTTGTTAAAGTAAAGCATCGGATGGGGGGGGGGCTTCGGCTATTGATTCAGGAACTCAGTTTTTCCCGTTTCCACCCCAGCTTTATATTCAGGCCAGACTTCAGGCGGAGTGGGCCCGCCTGCTCCGGCCTACCCTCCAGTTCTTCCTGGTCGCCGCCTCTGTGTACGTGGGCCTCTCCCGCGTGTCCGACTACAAGCATCACTGGAGCGACGTCCTCACCGGGATGATCCAGGGAGCCCTGATGGCCATACTGATTGTGAGTACGCAGCAGGACGGTCGCCCCGGAAACAACTCGCCGTCCAATTATCTGAGCTGAGCACACGGTGGATTATGTCAGTTGTGGCAATTAATTTTATTTTGCGATCCAGTAGAGAGCAGCCATGTGAGATTTTTTCCCCGCTTAATTACATAGCATTTAGGGGTTCAGTTTGCCGCCATCGCCGTTTCTGTTCCGTGATCCCATTGCTGTCTGTAACCCCATCCACTGCTTTCCCCCGTGTGGATACAAGTGAAAAAAAATTGCTACAACAAGATGAAATGGGACAAATGTGTTTGTAGAATTATAAGATATCCCAAAAGGACACCTTTCCTCTCTGTCCCCTGCGCAGGTGGTATTTGTGTCTGATTTCTTCAAGAAGCCGGTGGTGCCAGCAAAAGAGGAGGAAATACCCCATACCAGTTTACAGGAAACCCCCACTAACGGAAACCATTTTGGCAGTGGCCACTAAGACAAGGAGGACTGAAGCGGACAACCTGTGAATGTAACCCTGCTTCTTACTCTCCAGACGGCATGTTCAAGCCTGGAGGGCCAACTCATTATAGACTATTGTGTGATTATGTGAAATATTGCCTTCGCCAGACTGCCACTACTGCAACCGAAGCACCCTGTGTATCCCTCCCTCTAAGCACCCATATTATGTACATGTGCTTGCAAGGAAAACACCTCCATTTAAACTTTTTTTTTACTGTTCCATATATATATATATATAAAAACAATATGCAAAATTATTTTTTATATTAAAATTGTTTTAAAATTTTATTTACAAATTTGTGTTTTGCGCTTTATGAAAAATGAAAAACCCACTATGCTTAGTAACACAAATAAATAAAAAAATCTGCATATTTTTGTCCAGTCTTTTGATGAACACGTTAAATCTATGCAGGGTGACGATGTCTAGTCACTGTATGTACTAGAGTATAGCCTGATAGCAGTTACGATTTCAAAATGTCACTTTTTTTAAAGACTCACCCCAGCAACAGCCATTTCTGTTGACCTTTGACGGCAACTGCAAAATGTCACACTTGTCCGCTAATCGTTGGAACAATTAACAGAGTCCTATTGTAAGCGCCACCTTAAGAGAATGGACGGTCCCAAAATTGGTTTGTTATCCTGAAATTAGACGAAATCCTTGGATTTACTTTGAATGTAACACTGATGTTGCCGCTGTTAAAGGGTCCTGTGGACATCATTTCACATACGGGGAAAAATGCACAAGAAATAATTTTATTCAGAGGGGGATATCTGGTATCATACAACAGAGAGTGTTGCAAGGGACAAAAAAGCAAGAGCCACCGCAGTGGCCGCACAACTTTCTCCACCCTGAGGTAGGCGGGGTTTCCACTCACCATTCATATAGGCCCGCAGATGGACACAGTTTACCCAGGATCCTTTTCTCCTGTCTGCAGGTACCCTTAGCTGTCTGACCCATCTCTCTCAGCAGCTCTGCCAGACACTTCAGTCAGAGAGTGATGCTTCCTGCAGACAGGAGCGGGGGGGAGAGGATGAGTCACTGGGAACCGAATACAGCCAAAGAGGCCAGGAATTCACACCGTGAAAGGCAAGCGGTGTACCTCGGTCGACAGTAATCTGAGTGCACGGCGGGCTTTGGGCAGACTGATGCCGGGCTGAAAACGTGTATCTTCAAATCGTCCTCCAGTAGCCAAACTGTGTTTCCATTGCAACACATTCCACAGGTCATTCACTTTGAATCGTGATTTAGGAAATAATAATTATATTATAATAATTTTGCTCCCTTTTCCTTTTCAGGGGTTTTCTTTTTTATTTATTTCCCTGTAGTTTTTCATTTCCAAATGTTAATGATTAAATATGAGCCATGGGCACCACCATGTCTGCAAGCTTTCTCTCAAGGCAGGCATTTAATTGTTAAAAAATGGGAATGTTCAGAATGCATTGGCTGCTGTCTAATAAGATACTTTTTGAGAAATGTAGCATGGCATTACTGGGCCAACATTGGCCTTTGATAGCTTATTTATACACACAAACAAGCACACGCACGCAAGCAGGCACGCACAAGATGATTTTCGGGAACACTAGAGAATCTGCCCACTGACATCATGGCCAATTCCTGTAAGCTAGCTCCCTGGTGTGTAATACGAGTGCTCCACTGATCCATCAAGAATACTCCCCATTAGTAGCACCTCCCAGCTGCATGAATCGACTGACCCTTTTCTGTCCTGCCCTTACAGGGGGCAGAAAATTGTTCCCTATCGAAGGATAAGGTTGTTGGCCATCTTGTTCGCTGAAAACCTGAAACCAAATATTAAAGTTCATGGAATTCCAACATTCCTGAAGAAAGGAATAGTTTAATTTACTGCTCCATTTATTAAAGTTGATGTTGTTTTGCTAAACTCATTTTCATATTTCTTGGCAATCACTGTAGTAAGGTTAAATTAGCATTACGTAACTTAAAGGTTGTATCAGCAATTTTGGGTGACGTCACTTCTGAAGCGAAATCCCAAACAAACAGAGCCAGCTCCAGCTCAGAGCCAATTATGTTATGTTTTAAAAAATAGTGTTCAAGCATCCAGAATTATAACCACGTTAATAACGTTTGTAAGAAACCAAACCGTTTGTAAATCCGTCAAGATTTCAGCGAGATAAGAGTATTAGCGTATTAGTATCACCCACGGCCTGCTTATGGGGCGGGCAGCTAGCGGATCGTGAGGAAAAATCAGATGAATGTGATCATTTATGTTTCGACCCAAAATCGCTGATACAACCTTTCATTTCTTCCTTTCATTAGAATTTAGATACATATTTTGTTGCGCATGCTAACATAAAAGGAAATGGCCAACCCAAGCTAATTTTTGAACATTCCTTGGGAATGTTCATGTCAAGAGATCCGTGATCAGTTCAATTCCACATTTTTTGAATCGTAATACTCAACTGTATTTTTAAAAAGCAGAACCAGTGCCCAGCAGCATTAAAATGGGTTAATTAATCTTTATGAAGCGCGCATAGGGTGAATCACAGGCCCAGAGATTAGATTAACCTGCCAACAGAAAATGACTAACTCTACCATGGCTAAGCCCTTGATAGCAGCCTTTCAGCTTTGCCAGAGATGACATGAGTTCTGGTGTTATGAGAATGCTGGTACTTCAGTGTGGCTTCAGGCCAGTAAGAATGACCAGAGGCTCTCTAACAGAACAAATAAGATTTACAATAAAATAACTTTATAATAAACTATAAACTTAACAAACTTAAATTTCCGATTAAAATAAACGCTTTAGACTGTACTGAATGTCTTAAGAGGGGAAGTGTAAATCAAGAGACCTGTTTCCATTAGACATTTAAGCTACATAATTTATGTGAGGAAGAAAATATCTCCAACAACCAACTAGCCTGTGAAAAACTGCTCTATTCAGCCAGTCACTGCAAAGAGTAAACAACATGTGTTGGAAACGAAGTGGTTTCGATGTACATATTTTTTAAACCAAAAATATAACTGCCAAAATAAATTAAATGACAGACATATGTGTATTCTCCTCAAAGCTTATCTTATATTTTAAATATCTGTACAATACAGTAGACTACAACGTCATTCTTTAAAGTATAATCTTTCATTGTGATAAATAAAATCTTTATCTCTTTTGTTACAGGTGACATACAAGCAATATAATGTGTACTCTATAATGTTTATTCTAATGTGTACTCTGTAATACCACTTCACCTCTTTTCAACATTTTCCCTATTTAAGTGTATTGACCAATGTAGGTTACATGGGCATCTCCAGAGGAGAACCACTTCCCATCCCTGATAACCAACCCCTTCTCTGACATCTTGCCCTCTTCCCTCCCCTAATCATTGAGAAACATTTGAGGGGGGAAATAAAGCCAAAGGACAAGCTTTGTTGGCAGCCACACCTCCCAGCAAAAGGTTAAATGAATAGAAGAATCCACATTTAGAAGGACAGCAATAGGAAAAGAGTTAATTTTTTTCTTAATCCTCCTATTATGTTGAAATTGTATGATGCCTTTTATGTTTGGGTTAAAACTGGCCCCAACAGTTTAAACTGACCACAAAATTATTGTAATAGAATATTGTTCAAACTTTGTGAGTTGCCTTCTTAATGTCTCCCAATTGACTAGTCTTTTATCCCTAAATATTAAAAATCTGTGATTAACGTCTCATTCTACAGCGGAAGGTAAGTGAAAGTTTGTAAAGTTTAAAACCTGTAAGGGAAAGCACCCAAAATCACCCACAAAAAATCAGAGATAAAAAAATAAGGTACAGAGCTACAGAGCCTCGCGTCAAAATGACGCCATACAGCACATCCGAAGTTGGTACAGGACTAAAAACAGAAATATGTTTATTGTATGTTTACTATTTAATCCCACCAAATTAGGAAAAGTCATGGTTTTTAAGAGACTTCAAACACTGAATGGGGTCAAATTATATTCACTTAACCGGTGCCAGTCAGCGGCAGATGCGCTCCCTCCTCTGAATCATGTTCTGCTCAAGGTTTCTTCCTATTACCAGCCAAGGAGTTTTTCCTTGCCACTGTCGCCTTAGGCTCTTGGGGGTTTCAGGGCCGGATCTCTGTAAAGCTGCCTTGTGACAAAGCCCTTTGCGAAAAGCGTTATACAAATAAAATTGAATTGAAGTGAATTGAAATTTACCGCAAACATAATAGGAGATTAAATACAATACAAAGGATTCATATGATCTGCCTCACAAACTATATCAACATCATGTGAGTTAAACCCAGGGACTCTTAATAAATTGCCTTTTTTCAAATCAATTTGACCATATATAACTGAGACCTATTTGTGCGCTTAAGAAACTGACATGCAGTCAGTAATATTTGTTTACCTTGTAAAACTTCATCATCATCTTGCACTTTTGTTAGAATATGAACACGTTGTAATAAGTGTAAATCACATACAATGGGGTCGAGGAGGGGGTGTTGGAAGGATCTGAGGATCTGTATGTCTCCTCTTCTACTCCAACTTGGCCTGTGTGTACACAGAGGTGCATTCCTGATACCAGGCATCTCACCAAATATTCACTTGAAAAATATTTGTGAATTCTAAAAAATATAAGACTTGTTCGCGGATGTGGAACAGAAAAATCATTCAATTTACCGGCTATGCATATGCATTGCACGTGCACATGCACACGCACGCACGTGCGTGCTCACACACACACACATCTAAAAATGCCAGCAAAGCTCAAAAATAATCATGTAGCCTGCTAAGAGATAGCTTAGTTATACAGACATGTGGTTGTAAGCTTTGGTGTTTGGAGGCAGGAAATGAAGTTGACTTGGCAATGGGAAGTGTTGTTACTTGTTACCGTTACCGTTACCGTTGTTACCGTTTACTTGCCTACACAAACTGGGAACAGATCACAGATTGTTTCTGAGCGCTATGCCACTGACACATATATTTAATGTTGAGCTTACCTGCACCTTCTGCCAGCAGTGGAGTCAGCTTTCCATATTGGCAGCCCATCAGAGATAGGGAGAGAGAGAAAGAGAGAGACGGTAAATCACATCAGCGTCCTCAATATACACGTAGGGCCAAATTACTGGATTTTTAAGCAAAGCTGAATTATATTCCCAACACAGTTGTACATTTAAGATATGCCTACAAGTTTGCTTGCCACAAGGATTGGCAAGTGAAGCTACTGGGACACATTTCAAATTCAACTTTTTTGGCAGAGCACAAAAATACACCTACAGAGTTAGGTTATACTTTGGGGTACACTCTTTCTTTAAACACGTTTGTCTTTTCCCCCCGATAAACACTGCACGTTAGCGGCCGGGATTCTCACTGCTAAAGGCAGTGACTTGTGGCAAGGAGAGAAACAGAGATATGAGATGAACTTCCATTGTAATGGAATTCTATGTTAAGTGGCCCTTGTCAACAAAACAAGCTGGCTGATGGTACAAAAAGCCATTGTGGGGGAAAATAAGCCAGCTGTTTTAGCGTATGTCATGCAATAGACTCACACAGAGACAAAACAGCACAGTCCCAGAGACGAGCGGGGGGCGTTCTCAGGCAAGCTCTGGGCCTTTGTTCGCCTGCAGCTGGCGTATCTCTTCAATATCCCGACCCCCGACCTTTACCATCGCACTGATCTGCACTCAGGCCTGCCGGACACCCAGCCGCTTGTGCGAAGTCAATATTTGCACTGTCTCCCCACCCCACCCCCCCCAGCCCCAATCCCGACAGTCGATTTGGCAGGAAGGTGCTAGAAAAGGCTGACTGTGCGCGGGGTGTCCTCTCCAAGAGACACTGACCATCCATCATCTCCAGCCTTCCCCCATATCTGTCCAGCATAAACAGCACTTCCTGCCATTAGCATCAGAGCAATCACCTTAATCCCCTCCAGTCAAGTAAACACTCCTCCACAGCTTCTAATGCATTAGTGTTATGCTCTGATATCAGTGGCTCAAGGAAAAAAAAGAGGTCACTGCCTTTCACAGTTATTTGCCAGGTTTTGGAAAGCTGAGAAACTGGGTTCAAGAGGAGATGGAGATGTTATTAGTCAATCAACAGAGAAACAGTTCAAATGATACATTGGGGAGTTGTATTACAAATTTCCCAAATATATGATACTTTTCTAACCTCCAGCCTGCGAATCATGTTTTATTGCTATGGTGTTATATCCTGCTTTTTATTGGTACAACGAAAACATTTCCTCGTAACAATGATTGTTTCCAAATAAGAAAGCTTTCTGAATTCAAGATGCTATCTTAAAATAAACAGTCATAAAATAATTGAACTTTTTTTTCTGCATGCTTGTTCAAGAATACAAAAAGAATAATATCTGGCCTAACGTAATTGCAGGGATTCATATCCCACCCTCTGTTCACCGTCTACAGGCCTGGTTAGGTTGGTTAACTGATCAGGTGGCTCTCCCCTAACATCTATGCAGCCCCATTCGCATCCCATGATGCTCCATTTTTAGGGCTGAGCTCCAGTCTGACTGCTGAGTGAGAAGGCAGCTGTGCATTCAACAACTGAGGTGCCCTTGGCCCAGATTAGCCCGCTGACCGACTACAGCACGTGTCCACAGCACATCTCAAAGCCCGCTCTCCCTCCCCGCTGAGAGTGAAGACTGTGCACTCCTGAGCCACTAGGGGCAGACACCATAAGTGGTGCTTTTACATAGAAGCTGAGGGGACTTCAATAGTTCTAGTCACCAAAACCAAAGTCTGACACAGCCTGGGTGCGTCCCAATATTCTTCACTCCCCACCTCCCTTCCTCCACTCCCCCACTACCACTCCTCTCCTACCCAGAAGTATGCAAAACTACCTGAACGTTTCGAGTATAAGTATTTACACGTACAGTGTACAATGTACCTGACATTGCGGTTTGCGTCGAGACATTCATTAATATGTAACCATTAATACATCATTAAGATGTAATCAGCAACATTAGATTAAAACACAAAGATCCGTTTCCAGGGCATGGAGTAGAGAGGTGGTAGCGTAAGTAATGCGTTAATGTAATAATATTAGTTTTTCAGGTAACATGGTAATATAAGGCATTACTTTATAAGTGCGTGTAATAATATTCATTTACATTTTCGAAATTAGCAACGCGTTACTCAACCTAATATTGTAGGCTACGTTTCATGCTGCGAATGAGATTTGCCTTTAATGAGATGTTTAACTGTAGCACATGGCTACCTAGCCCAGCTACTATGTGGTTATTTCCACACTGAATGTTTTGTTTATTTTATGTTGACTATTTTTATCATGTATAAATTTAATGGGCTATTTTTTGTTATCCTTTACATTTCAATAGGCTACATTAGTGAAATGGGATTTAATATAATTCATTGTTTGATGGGTTGAAGTGTTAATAATTTGAACGTTAAAAGCAGTAGCGTAGGCTATTTAACCTATTTCCACGAATCCACACTGACTGAGTGTGAAAGCCCTATTGAGACGGGTGCATGAGGGTAGGACCCGAAATGCACGACTCAGAAGCAGTGGTTGCAGATAAAGTCCCTTGAGGGCTTTTAATGAAGGAATGTCCAATGAGCGTGGTCAAAAAAGTACAAAAGACAGCAGGCAAAAACTCGTGGTACAGGCAGGCAGTGGTAAACAAAACAGATGTCAATAACAATGGTCAATAACAGGCTTGGATCGTAAACAAAAAGGCAGGCTTGGAAAAACGCTCAAAAGTGCACTGACAAACAGGAGGCAACAATTTCACAAAGACATGACATGAACACTGAGCTTATATGCAGGTGTAGACAGGTGCAGACACTTAGCTTGAGAGCAGCATGCAAATGGAAATCAGGTGTGGAGGGCTGACAAGGTAACAAGATAATTAGTAATCGTTAGTAATAAACCTATCCTGACCTAGCATTAGTAAATTAGTAAATGACATGCACGAGAAACGTAAGGTAACCATGAACACATGGTTAGAGAGTTAGTATTACCCAATCCTGATCTAACGTTAGTAGATTAGTAAACTAGACACGGGAGAATGAAACAATTAGGGAAGCATGAGCGACAGCAAGAGAGATAGAGAAGCATGAACGCAAGGCTGCGGAAAAACATGAAAATGTGTATGCTAACAATGAACGGGAAACGTAACATGACATAGGGGGTGAGGGGAAACAGGCTTTAAACAGGAAACATGGAACGTGTGGTGAATCTTGAGTGAAGCAGGGAGTGACAACTTAACAGATGAGGGGTTGATGATACAGAGAATCTTAAAGGGGCCAATGAAACGGGGTTGCAGTTTGTGGGAAGTGGATTGAAGGGGAATGTCCTTAGTGGAGAGCCAGACGGAATCACCTGGCTTGTAAACAGGGGCTGGTGTGCGGTGGCGATCTGCGAAGCGTTGATTACGGTCTGCCGTGCGTAAAAGCGCGGCCCTGGCGTCCTTCCAGATCTTAACGCATTGTCTCATGTGGGTGGCGAGGGAGGGAACAGCGATCTCGGCTTCCTGGTCGGGAAACAATGGAGGTTTGTAGCCAAGGGCGATCTCAAATGGGGACTTTCCGGTGGCGGCGCAGGGTAGGGCGTTGTGCGCGTATTCTACCCAGCTCCACCAGAACTTACGCTTCAGCACCGCCAAGGTGCGGGTAAAGCCGGGATGGCAGGACAGGAGAGACGAATGAGCCCACTGAAGCACCTGTGTCCGAGCAGCTGAGGGGACGTAAAGGCGTGTGACGGGGTTGGACCTGGGATCGGGCTCCTCATGTAGAGCCCTCTGGATCACCGCCTCAATCTTCCAGGTTATGGAAGCGACAGTGCAGGAAACAGGGAGGATGTTCTCAGGCATCTCTCGCTCAGAGCACGTGTTGAATTGTCGGGACAGGGCATCTGGCTTGACGTTCTTGGAACCTGGGCGGTAGGTGAGTGCGAAGTTGAACCTTCCAAAGAATAGCGCCCATCTGGCTAGGCGTGAGTTCAGTCTTTTAGCTGTTTGGAGGTATGCCAAGTTCTTGTGATCTGTCCAGACGACAAAAGGTTTCTTGGACCCCTCCAGCTAATGCCTCCACTCCTCCAGTGCCAGTTTGACAGCGAGGAGTTCTGGGTTCCCCACGTCATAATTCCTCTCCGCCGGTGAAAGTTTCTTGGAGAAGAAGGCGCATGGGTGCAGCCGATTGTCGGAGGAAGAAACTTGCGAAAGCACGGCTCCCACCCCAGTGTCGGACGCATCCGTCTCCACAACAAACTGGCGGTGGGGTCGGGGTGCACCAGGATAGGAGCGGAGGAAAACAGTTTCTTGATCTTGATAAATGCTCCCTCTGCTTCGGGACCCCAACGGAATGGCATGGCAGTGGATGTGAGTTTGGTGAGGGGGGAGACAACTTGGCTGTAAGACCTGATGAATCTTCTGTAGAAATTGGCGAATCCCAAGAAGCGTTGGAGGTGTTTCCGAGAGGAAGGCGTAGGCCAGTCAGTTACCGCCTGAACCTTCTTGGGATCCGCCCTGATCTGTCCCTTCTCCACAATGAAGCCCAGGAACTCGACAGTGTCGGCGTGGAAGACACATTTCTCCGCCTTGACAAACAGTTTGTTCTCGAACAGTCTCTGGAGAACTTGCCTGATGTGGATCTCATGTTCCTTGGCATTTGTGGAGTAGATTAGGATGTCGTCGAGGTAGACGAATACGTGTCGGCTCAGTAAGTCCCGAAGGACGTCGTTGACGAGTGCCTGGAATACGGCTGGTGCGTTAGTGAGGCCGAACGGCATGACCAGGTACTCAAAGTGTCCGAGGGAGGTATTGAAGGCGGTCTTCCACTCGTCACCCTCTCGAATACGAACCAGGTGGTAGGCGTTGCATAGGTCTAACTTGGTAAAGATGGTGGCATTGTGTAGAGGGTGAAAGGCGGAGTCCATCAATGGCAGAGCATATTTGTTCTTAACAGTGATGTTGTTCAGTTCTCTGAAGTCGATGCAGGGACGCAAAGAGCCATCTTTCTTCTGAACGAAGAAGAATCCGGCGCCCATGGGTGAAGAGGATGGGCGAATCAGTCCACTGGCTAGGCAGTCCTGGATATATTTCTCCATGGCCTCCCTTTCAGGTCTGGAGACATTGTAGAGACGGCTTGAGGGGAGTGTGGAACCGGGGTAGCAGCTCGATGGCGCAGTCGTAGGGTCGATGAGGAGGGATTGTCTGTGCCAGCGTCTTGGAGAAGACCGTGCCCAGGTCGTGGTAAGGGGTGGGCACCTTCTCAAGAGAGGAATTGGGAACTTGCGGTGGAGTGGGTGCGCCCTCTGCTGGTGCAGGGGCGGATCGCAGGCAGGATTGGTGACACTCACATGGGGCAGTGGGAGGGTGGGAATGTCCAGTTCCTTGACCATCACATTATCAATGAGGTTCGCATCCGCTCAGGAGTCCACCAACGCGTTCACCTGGACCATTCTATCGGGAAGCATTAACATGGCGGTAAGGGTGGGACGATGTTCATTCCTAGCAGACCCCTCCTGGTTGTCGAGCACTCTCACCTCATACATTTAAGAAGGTTAATTAAAAAGGCTATTTTCCGTCTTGTCTGTTGAATTAATCTGTCAAGGCACTCACCAGTTGATCTGCGCCTTTCATTTTCTCAGTAATCAAATTATCCTGAAATGACCATACAAAAAGTAACTTTTTGAGCACCCTGTTACTACGTTTATGTTGTCAATTGAAACGAGCTGAATACGTTTAAGAAGGTTAATTAAAAAGGCTATTTTCCGTCTTGTCTGTTGAATTAATCTGTCAACTCTAATGTTGACGTGAAGCGCCCTCATCAGGATTTTAACAAAAGTGCAAAGCATTGTAAGAATGCAAGAACGAATACGGGTAGACCTTTATTTTATCGGTTGCTATAGGCCTACTGGCTAGGAAGGCAATACATTTTTCAATTGTTTTGTAAAACAATCTACAACATATTTCAACAACATTTTATAATGAATACATAAGGTTAAATGGTCCTAATAATCATACTTCTGAAAGGGGAATAATTTAACACTGATTTAAGTGATTTTATGACAGAGTAACACAAAGTAATATAACGGGTAATATAAAGCATTACCTTAATTGTATAGTAATATAGCGCTTTACTTATTAAAAAAGTAACTAGTAATATGTAATATATTACAATTTTCAAGTAACGCCCCCAACTCTGATCATATATTGAAAATTATTCTATAATACACTGAATAATACATTACAGTCTATGGTGACACTTCAATTATATTTTCCACCCAACACCTATTGTACCGCCAATTCGCCATAATGACGAACACTATATTACATTTATGGTAATAACTGGGTTGGAGACAGAGTACTGCAGGTCTCCATCTCTATTGTCCAGTTACAGTACAGTGCCAACCCCAATCAATCCCATAATGCCTTGATGAGTACAGGTGCCAGCAAGGTGCAAATTGTGCAATATATAACAACACCAACATATTGTCTTTATTGTTTAGTAGTACATTCTGTTGGTTATATTCAGACCTGAGATCAAAGTGGCAATAATTCTTAATTACTTATGTATAAGTCACTATTATGTCTTAGTTTGTGATATCATTAGTATGTGTAGTTAAATGCTGGAAATACAACCCTCTCTTGTCACAAAACATTTGCACATGAAGACTACCAATATATTGGCCACAGGGTACAAAAGGGTACAGAGTAACTCTATACCAGTGTACACCCCAACTACCCAGGCTCCTCTCTGACCCTACTGACCAATCCAGCTGCACAAACATGTTCAGTATTAGGTTCTCCAGTGCCAGTCCTCACAGAGGGTCAGTCAGTCCATCTCTGTCTTTGGGCCAACCAGAGACAGCCCCCAATCCCAGAATGCTGAGCGGCTGCCTGGGGTCAGTGGGGAAATGCTGTGAATAACATCTCCTGCCACACCTCCTGCCTTAACCCATACTATTTATATTGGGCTGGGAAAGAACATTTATGTTTTCAAGGCACTCACCAGTTGATCTGCGCCTTTCATTTTCTCAGTAATCAAATTATCCTGAAATGACCATATAAGACCCAAATGTATTCAATAACATATCCTGCTCTGTACTACAAGAAATTGATTCAATACACCAGTGCTGCATCAAATGTTTCTGGACAAGAGCCCAACCAATATATCGGACAGCCAATATATCGGGCCGATATTTGCATTTCTGGACCATATCTGTATCGGTCGTCAAGGATGACATGTGGCCGATATGTGGGACAGATATTGTGAAAAAGGCTGCTTTCCATTTAATTCAGTTTGTAGTTACTCATGGTAAGGTAATCCTACCAATCAGTGCTCCTTTAACGCTGCAGCTCAGCCAATCAGAGGCTCAGAGCACTCCTAACTTTCTCACAGTTCTAAGTTATAAATAAAAATAATTTAATTTAATTTAATAAATTTTTATAAGTCTTTATTTTTTGTTCATTTCTAAAAATGATTGTTGTTAATCATGTTAATATTCTAATAATATAATAATGTTAAATATTTTAAAATAAAGTTATGTGTTTAAGAAAGCAGCCTTCTGAGTACCTTTGCATAGTCATATCGGTGCTAGAAAAGGTCTATTTTCATTCCAGCTCAAAAATTCACTATATCGGCTGCCATATCAGTAATCGGTGAATTTCCTTCCTCTAAAATCAGTATCGGCATCGGTCTTTAAAAAGCCCATATCGGTCTGGCTCTATTCTGGACCTTGCATTATACACTGCCTGGCCAAAATAAAAGTCGCCGTTGCATCTGTCATGAATAGTGCCCACTGTACAAGCCTCTGGAGGCAGTGTTATGATGATGTGCTGGAGAAGACTTTACGGAGTGGTTCGTCTCTCCCGTCGTCAATACAAGATCTCGGCCAAAAATTAATGCAACTCTGGATGGAAATAAATGTTGTGACGTTGCATAAGGTTGTCAAAACAATGCCACGACGAATGCGCCCTGTAATCAAAGCTAAAGGTGGTCCAACGAAATATTAGAGTGTGTGACTTTTTTTTTGGCCAGGCAGTGTATTTAACCTGCATTTGTAAGCACTTTCCAGTTGGCTGAAAAACAAGACCTCTTCATTTGTCTGCTTACCTTCATAAGTCAAACAGCAACTGCAGCAATCCATAATCTTTACAGCAGCCTAATCTAAGAAGTAATTAGTGAAGAGTGGGAAAGTTTGGATCAAGCAAGAGGCTAGAACCACTGAGGGAAACAACATAATCGCTGGACGGCTTCATAGACAGATAGGGCACAGGCCTTGTCCTGTCTGATTGGCCGAGAATGATTTAGAAGGTACGCATAGCCATGAAGTGTGCTTAAAAATAAACCCAACACTTTTCAACTCCACCCTTCGCCAAGGGACGACACAGTGTACCGATAACCTGGAAACGTGATTACACGAACGGTGAAAACAGCAATGTTTATGCAGTGAGGACTTCAGCAGATTGAAAGGGCAACAGTCTCCTCAACTAAAAATGCAACAGAGAGAGCAAGACGCACACCATACTAAAATAGATACAGTACTACTTAGTGAAGCTTTTAAAACGTCCCATGTGAAAACTGGGATAAACAAATCTCTTTGCCATATGTTCATACTGTGACTATTTTTATCCCATTCAGTGGTACTGAAAAGTGAGTAGGAAGGGGAGAAAAGATTTCCTGTTCCTGGAACAAAAAATCTGCTGTGCAGAACAGTCTCCTGTTCAGGAGTCAGGACACAAAAAGAGACCACTGACTATTATCTCAGTCTATGCAGTAGAACAAGCTATTCCACTGCAGAAACACACCAGAGAATGGGCTCGTTTGATACCTCAGACCCTTGATGACTTACAGCCATTTCACCAACCATGTGTTCCATACTGTTCCCGCATAATTTACAGCTAAATCTAGTCCCACCCCCCAATTCCCATAGAGATCCATTCAAATGCAGAGACGTTATAGTATCGCTTGTAAGAGCACCAGAAAATAAGATACCAAGAGTCTTTTGATGTTGTTGGATCACAGACATCAGGAAGTCATGGCAGGAAAAGTACATGCAACCAAATATTAAAAATGACTACTCTACATTATGTTAAACTGTCTAATATTTTTGATGCCCGAAAATGGGGGGGACAATGTACAAAAGGTTCTATAATTTCTAAACGGTTCATCCGATATGGATGAAAATACCCTCAAATTAAAGCTGACAGTCTGCACTCCAACATCATTACATCCTTTCAAACTCAAAGTGCTAGAGTACAGAAACAAAATAACAAAAAATGTGTCACTGACTAATTAATTATGGTGCTCACTGCATGTAGCCAGTCATCAATGGCTGACAATCTAACACAACCATCAGAAATTGATTACAATTGATGAAATGAATTCATGCATGATGGAGATTACTGTTCTCCTGGACCACAGCTGATCCGAGTACAGTAGAAGAGCGCCTAAACACATCCATACCCTTCTTAACAACATTACAGTGTTGCACCGGTAAGATTGGAAATGTAAAAACTGAAAATAGTTTTATGCAATTATGCACTCTCAGGATTACAGCACAACTGCCTGCATTCCATCAACATTTGTCCCTACTCAGAGTTAATCAGAATAATTGTATTATTCCTCATAATCACAAGTTTAACAAATTATTCAAATTTTTCTTTGCATTTGTCGCATTTATCACCTGAAGCCCGATTGGAATACACCTAATCATGCGAAACAACGTCTAGTCATAATCATCTACACCACAACCAATTGTTTGGTCGATGAAACGAGGACAGCTATTCGATTGAGGAAAGCAAAACAAAAACAAATGCTGGAGCGATGGAAGAGGAAACCAATACATTTGCTCATTGCCATCTTCAGGACCATCCAGACAAATATTTGCGTTTGGCTGAATTGGCTCGGCAGCTTTAAAAATCAGTCTGCCCCAAAACAAATCCTCACTTTATTTTGTACACTTAAAATACTTTTTTTTACACAAATGGTGAAATATTATGACAATAAGTTATCCAAACTCATTTTATGAAATAAACCAGGGTGCGCTTTGACACTTTTAGCTTTTTTTATTGTTTGCAGGAGGCAGTGCAGTCATCTTCCCCCTCATTCGGAACAGGGACACTGGGAACTAGTGAGTAATTGCTTTCAGAGAGGCCTATACCCCCAGCAGCCCACTGTAGTCAGAGTCAGGGCTTTTCACAAGGGCCAGCAGTCAGCCAAATGACAAAAAAAAAAAAACAGAAACTTGGAGATGTCATCTGCTTTCAGGCTTAAGAGTGATCGCTCCTAAATGTTTTTACCAGAAATAAACCCATAGAGATTTGAGAACTAGCATTCAAAAGAGTCTCGGGGAGGTATTGAGAAAACTCGCGGTTTCTCACATTTCACTTCTCCCCAAAGAGCACTGCGGCTGGAACGAATAGCTGAATTCCGTAAACGGCTTTGTGCGAATTTGAAGGGATTTTCAGTTTTAACAGAATTTGCACACCAATTTATTTTGGTAGGGGGGAAAATAAATATAGTGAAAAATAAAGCTGGGGATTGAGCAACCAGTGTAAAATTTCTGGCTCTGTAGTAGTTTGTTATGTTATAACTCAACCCAAAATCTGCATCATGTGTGTAGTGATTACTTATAATCAAGGTATGTTGAAAAGAACTGATGCCCTGCAAGAAAATAAGTCACATAAGGGTGATTGGTCACATTCATTTCAATACCTGATATTTTGCTAAATGACAAAATTGAAAACATAATACATTGCTAATTGCAACATCAAACAAAACATACTATATATTCGAAAACAAAAAACTATGTTGAAGATTTAAGCAGCCAAAAGTCGAAAAACACAGGAAAATTCATATTTTCTAAATCTGGCCTCTGCATTGAAATCTGGCCCTTAGCATCGACATTGGCTTAATAAGTCCTGAATGTTGTTCTGATGGCAGCTCAGGTCTTCTCTGGGGGCACTTTCACTTTTTGTGCAGGTTAAGGTTAGGCATATGGATCGGGGTAGGTTAAATTTATGGTTAGGTTTAGGGTTAGACAGGTTTTGGTCAACCTGCCTTCAGAACAAACGTAAGAATTTTCCCAGAATCCAATGTAAAAGCTCGACCAAAGCTTAAATGCTATAGATACAACATTTTTATATAGAAAAATTATTAAAATATATACTGTATATACATCCACAGAGCATGCTGAAAGGTGCAGAATGAAAGTATTGCTTTTACCGAAAAATAAATTATTATTCATTTATCATTAAAAAAAATATTTTACGGGACGTAAAAGAGTGTGGTGTTTATCTATGTCTAAGATGTCAGAGTTTGGTTCCCGCCTTTAACAAAGCTCCTGAGCCAGTAGTATTAGGACATTGATACCACACCCATCTCTGTATCAGGAGTCTCAGTTGGTTGCCAGTTAGCTTGTCTGACAGCACCACCGAAGCCCTCAACCAGCAGTGACGTAACATTAGACCCAAGAACATATTAGACCCAGCCACAGTTAAAATACATTTAGTACAGAGCTTGTTCAACCCTTGGGAAATAAGAAAAGAATCAAGACATTGCGTAAGTCAGATGACTTTATTGCTTATACTTACATTCTCCATTGCTGGCCATAAATCTTGTATAATTGTGCAGTAGCCTCAAGGTTTTCAGCAAATTGAAAATTGAATACAGAGATCACTGCTCATACATTGCCTAAAATGATTGAAGTCATTGGAGCTAAACACTAACGTCTTATAGAAAATGTTTCGGAGCACAATGCACTGTACAAAAGTGGTGATTATGATCATGGAAGTGCACCACTCCAAATTTTTTTAAAAACCTTTGCATTTGATTTAATTTAAACAGGTCCTCACATCCTCTGAAACTGAACCACTGAATGCATGCGGATGGTTGAGTGGAGGAAAAAAGAAGATCTTTTTTTTTGCAGAGAGAGAATTTTTTATTTATAAAAATGGAAATATGATAAGATGGTCATTCGAAGAGAGTTCAGCTGAGGTAGCTGGCTATCTCCCATGACTTGGACAGTCAGTACAAGCAGCACTAAAGGAAGCTCAATGCTGCTAAAAGTCTCTATAAGCCAGTATAAATAGTGACATTCTCCCAAGGGTAGGGCATTTGAATATCACAGGAATGGTCTGTGTTTGTACAGGATGCGATAGGGAGAAAGACCACCTTCCTTCCACTCAATATTATACAATACCATTATTCTTTTTATATGAACTTTCATTTAAACAATGATACCCATTCACATCTAGCACTAAAATAGTTCCTCAGATCTTAACTAAGCCTTTATGTTCTATTAAAAATCCAACACTCTTGATGACTCAAGGGACATAATCACAAATGTAGTAAAATGTTCCCTTGATGTCAACTTTTAAGCAAATGGGTAAGGTTTGTGTTCCTGTTGAATAATGGCAGCGATTGGTAAACAAGTGTTTCCTGGTGTTTCAGTAGTTCAGTGCCTGAGAGGTGAACCATGTTTGCTATTCCAGTTCCCTCACACTTGAGCCTTTACGCTAATTAGACTTTGCTTTTATCAGGGTTTGTTATTCTGAGCCAGGGTGCTAACGTGTGAAACTTTATTTGACCTTTGGTTGTGAACCTGGTCAGTGTCTGTGGACCCTCTGTGGTATTGAATACACAGCCTTGTGGAGCCTCTGTGGTATTGAATACAAGGCCTTGTGGAGCCTCTGTGGTATTGAATACACAGCCTTGTGGAGCCTCTGTAGAGCAGAAATCCCTGTGTTCCAACAGCTCTGCTGTAGCCATCTACAGAGCAACACAAAGCTTCAACACTAAAAAAAAACATACAGTATTAAATATTAAAGGAAGACCATATTGTGTTTAATACAGACCTAAATATAACAAAAATACATAAAGCCCGGTAAGAGGCTTATCTGCCAAGATCTAGTTTGATCTAGCTCATTTAGAAATGCATAAAGAGCACAGGCTCAGGCAGAGATTTGGTTTCAATGCTAAAACATGCAGTTGGTTAGGCATTATTTCCAGTATTGACTATCTGAAATGAGTAATGCCTTCTTTTTTGAAGAGAAGAGTGGAAGAGCACTCATGTAATGGATAAAAACAGCAGAACGACTGATTGGTATATCAATGTTGACCAGGTGTTTGCTGATACGCAAGGTCTAAACATAATTCTCAATGATATTCCTTGAGCTGCAGAAACCCTGCATAGTGAATCCAATTTAATATATAAGACATCAAGTTGTCATACTGACCTACATGTAGCGGGTGTAGCTCGGCTAGTTCGCTAGTAAGCACAGTGAGGTGCAGTAAAGCGAAGGCCTTGTAGCAGGTTACCGTGACAACACTCTCTGGCGACGTTATCCTTAGCTATCGGCGATGTCGTCTTTAGCTGATTGGTAACGCGTTCGCTTACGAGTGAGAGGAGCGGGGTTCAAATCTCACCTTGGACTTCTGAGTAAAAGTAAGCTTCTCTCTTTCTATACGGTTACATACACACTGAACTCAATTAAATTATGTACTGAAAGATTTAATGAAGTCACCAACACATCTTCACTTCTTGGGGGGGTTTTTCTTTTAATATTTACAAAATGCAAAGTAAGGGCAGCTGGGTGGCGCTTTCAGTTAACATTCAATTCCAATTTGTGTGGTGCCCATGGTCTGGTTTCAAATCTCGATCACCTCAATGCATCCGAGACCTCATCTGATCAATTAGACACCAGCAGTCTGTGTGATCCAGCTGTTACAGTGTACTCTTCCAGCACAGTGACTGCGCAGGACAGCTGCTGACCATGGAGTGAAAAGAAGTGGTTTTTTGGCAGCACGTGTTTTGGAGGAGAGCAAGTACTGAGCTGCCCTCAGCCAAATGGACAGCAATGAGTCCATTGCAGCAATGACGCAGGCCTTGAAATAGAACTGGACATTAAAAATGAGGGGAAAAAACAGTAAGGCAGAGCGGGATTTTCTTTTCTTTTTTATTCTGGCTGTAACCCGAAAAGCAATTCTGGACGTCAAAACATTTAAGTTTATATGAGTTGTCCTCCAGCCTCCTTTCCGAGTTTGGCAAGATATTGCAGGATTGTGAAATACACTCTCCTTAATAGGGATTTATACGGCGATGTTACGCGCTTTTAGTTTCTTCATATTGCTATGAGGAAATTGGGTGAGTTTTCTATTTATGGGGACACAGTAGGGCATTCATCAGGTCCACGATAAGAGACAGAGTGTGATTGTTCATATCTCACTGTGAAACTACAGAAAGGTAAAACACTGTAGCCTACAATAATTTCCTGTATATTAGGCTGCCCTAAGACTTGAGGTATAGTGGAAGCCCAAAAAGACGGACAGCTTGACCTAAAAACAGTGCATTCTCCATTTCAGCTCGCCAGCCTGCGACAACCTTAGGGTACAGAATTTTGCCGGACAAGACTATGTTTTCCAAACAGTGTTGCAGGCCTATAGCTTCTGTAATTCTGTTATGGTTCCAGCAAGAGGTTGTCCAAACTATGAGCACTGTAGGTTAAAACACAAGCGTAACACCGCACTATTTTTAAGCTATAGGGATAGCTCTGGTAAATGCCAAGCCAAATTTATGAATAATAGTGTTAGATATGCTCTGCATGTTGGATGAAAACATGCCCTTTTATCAGTGAACAGATGTTATTAATTTTGTTTGCCTTTGAGAACAATTTTCATCCAAGGATTGCTCCATATACAGACTAACAGTTAGAAGAAATGTGGAAACCACGTAGAAAAATATTGTGGTTTTGGATATACATGGTCTTACTTTATCAATGAGCCCACAGTCATTCCTGCATTTGACGCGCTGATCAGTAAGTGAGGTGAGGGTGAAGTCTCAGCAACTCGGTGCAATACCAGCAATGTAGTGCAATACATAATAGGGATTCTCAAGCACATACTCTGGGTGAATCCCTCAAGTCAGTACCGTGCAGTAGGTCAGGCTTTGTTCAAAGGGACAACTACACCAGACAAAATATCTTTGGAAGAATACACGTTTTTCTACCATGAACAATTGACACTCAGCTGTACTTTTTAAAATGCAACTCACACAGTTACAGAAAATGTTTTTTTTTTGTTTTTTTGCCATTTGTGTGTGTGCATGCGTGCCTTGATGCCTTCCTCCCTTCAAATGCTGTCTTCGAAAGAGCAAGGAACAAGGAGACAGTGGGTTCATTCCAATCGCTAAATGCTCGGAGGAGGAGCGAGGAACGAGGACACTCCCCGAGGATGCTTCAGCGAGGAGAGAGGGGGTTTCATTCCAATCGCTTATTTTATCCATCCTCGTCTCCTTGGTCCTCGCCTGACCCGGAAATCGATCGAGGTCCGCCATCTTTAAGGACATTCCAAACCGCTAAATGCTCCTCGGAGGAGCGACGAGCGCGGAGGATCCTGGAAGATGCTTCAGCGAGTAAACAGAAGTGTAGTCTTTGCAGAAGCCTTTTCTCAGAACGCGTGACGTGTATAAATGACCCACCTCTCCACATCTGCCACGTAGCGGGTACACCCCTACACAAATGCAACTTTACTGTTCCCTTCCATTTATTATAACACGCTTTAATCCACAATGACACTCATTCTTTATTACTAACAAAAGCCACGTTTATTCATGAAAAAAGAGGCTAACAAGCATTATAGTTCACTTAAGCATGTGAGCATATTATGACGCTTGACTGAGCAAGGACGTTCCATTTGCCTAATGCATGTGCCACACAAACTTACTCAAGACTATTTTGCAAAGAGAACTGTTGGGTTCTGCGGCTTGATATCTGTTGCAATGTAAGGGGGAGTGTCAGGTTTGGTGGGACAGAATGGCTCCCACACCCAGCTCTGAAGCATCCACCTCTACCACAAAGGGGAGGGAGGGATTGGGAGTTATTAAAATGGGTTCAGAGCTAAACCTGTTTTTTAGCTCTGTGAACGCTGCCTCAGCCCTAGAGTTCCACTGGAACCGCAAGGATGATGTTTTTTTTGTAAGGGCTGTGATAGGTGCGACTCCCGTGCTAAAATTGCGGATGAACCGCCGATAAAAATTAGTAAAGCCCAGAAAGCGCTGCACCTGTTTCACTGATGCTGGAGCGGGCCGGTTCTTGACTGCGAAAACTTTCTCTGGGTCCATAAGGACTCTTCCGTCTGCCACAATGAAACCCAAGAAGGAAACAGAATCAGTGTGGAATGAGCACTTCTCGGCTTTAACGAATAGCCGCGCCTTAAGGAGCGCTTCCAACACCTGCCTAACATGGCCGACATGAGAGGAGAGAAAATTTTAATATCGTCGAGGTAGACAAACACAAACTTCTCCAGCATCTCTCTAAGAACGTCATTCACTAGCACCTGGAAGACAGAGGGGGCGCTTGTGAGGCCGAAAGGCATCACCCAGTACTCATAGTGTCTGTGGTGTGTGTTAAATGCCGTCTTCCACTCATCACCCTCATGCATGCGCACCAGATTGTAGGCATTGCGAAGGTCGAGTTTGGAAAAGATTGACGCCCCCTCAAATGCAGAGTTCATGAGTGGAAGAGGATATCTGTTCTTAACGGTAATGTCATTGAGACCCCTATAATCTATACAGGGCCTCAGACCTCCATCTTTTTTTTAACAAAAAAAAATCCAGCACCGGCCGGTAAAGTGGAAGGTCTGATGAAACCGTTAGCTAAAGACTCCTCAATGTACTCCCTCATAGCAGTGCTTTCCAAACATGAGGGTCATGCAAACTCAGCCATGAATGGCCCAGAACGAGTGGATACGACGGAGATTCAACTAAAAAAAAATGTATTCTCTCCGAGTGCCCCTGGAGAGAAATGCACATAATTAAAGGGCCAGTTATCTCCTCAATGATCCCAGAGCCCAAGGGGCGACCATCGAGAGCCGTAACCTGACAGGAACTAGTGAGTCGGTGAGTAGGAATCTCTAATTCCCTAGCCCATTTAGCGTCAATGAAACACTCGACTGCTCCAGAATCAATAAAGGCGTCTACGCCAACCGAGCGCCCATTCCAAAGCAGCCGGACAGGTAAAAGGGTCAGAGAACGAGTACTATTTTGTCTCACTGGAGATCTCGGTTTCCCCAGTGAAACCCCTCGTTTCCCCCCCAACTTGGGACACTGATCCTTTACATGACCCTTACGCCTACAGTAACGGCACCAGTGCTCCCGCGGTTTCACCCCCTTAGATTTGTGGAGGGTGAGCCCATCCACCTGCATGGGCTCCTCCTGATCAAGGGAGAAATAGGTGGGCACAGTGGGCGGAGTGTCTCTAGATAACACGGATCTTAAACGGGACGGCTGATCTTTAATCGTACGTTCACGTTCTCTAATCCGGTTATCAAGATGTATAGCAGTAGTTATCAATTTACTTAAAGTAGCGGGTGGTTCTAGCATAGCCAAAGCATCCTTGATGGGACTGGATAATGCTTGGAGAAATAAGGATTTTAAAGGGCTGTCCGACCATCCCGTCTCCCTGGCTAGCGCTCGAAATGTAATAGAAAACGCCGCTACTGTCTTAGTGCCTTGGCGCAAGCTGGTGAGTTTCCTAGCCGCCTCTTCCCCCGAAACCTCGTGGTCGAAAACCAGTTGCATCTCGTTCATAAGCTGAACTGGATCATAAACGACAGGGGTATTGGCACGAATAAGAGGGTCCGCCCACACAAGAGCCTGGTCATTTAATAATGACAAAATGAAAGCTATCCGGGATTCTGGTGTGGAGAAACGAGAGGGCTGTGCCTGAAAAAATATCAGGCACTGGGTCAGGAATGGCCGGCATTTTCCTGATTCCCCACCATAGCGATCCGGTAGTTGTAGCTTAGGCTCTTTAAGGGTGCGTGGAGCTGGCTTGTGCAACTGGGGGCGGATTGACAGCAACAGAGAATCTGTGGAGACTCTCCGTAAATTTTTTAAGGCATTCGCCCTGATATTGGAGTTGCTCCATCAACTGGTGTTGTTGTGTTTGTAAGGTGAGAATAGCCTCCTCAGTGATAACCCCTGTAGCGCCCTGACTGGCCGATCCTTTATCAGAAACCTGTGGTTTAGATGGCCCTTCCATAGAGGCTTCGATATTCTGTAAGGGGGAGTGTAAGGTTTGGAGAACCAAGCGCCACAACCAAGGGATCTGAAAGCGTATTTCGTGAGAAATACGCCAATAAGCGGACAGCTCCGCAGTAAAGGGAGAAATGAAACAAAATAATGGGAATCAAAACCTCCCGGCGTAAGCCAACACAAAACAACCCCAAAAGACGGCAAACTTGGCGACTGCGAGTAATAAAACAACAGAGGAACCTCACGCGCTCACACAAGAGGCGTATAACTGGAGGTCAGAGAAAAACAAAAGAAAGCCCGTGAAACAAGGGCACAAGAAACTAAATAGAAAAAGAACCTGTTACCTACAGCTCTAGGTGTGAAGGAGCTGAATAAAAGGTAACAGGCAGAGGAAAATAAAAGGATAAAGAGAGAAAAGGAAACAAAAAGACTAAATAAATCTTTACCCTAACTCTTAACTGGACTACCTACGTTTCTGAAGAGTAACAACCAGAAACGTAGAGACCGCTATCCTTTACCTTACCGACTCCAATAGTCAAATAGCAAAGACAATATCGAAGCGTCGGAAATGCGGAAGTCCTTTATTTATAACCGGCAGGAAATCCAAAACAGGTGAAAGGAATAATTGCCGGGCGAGATTCAAAAACCGAAACGGAGGCGGAAAAATCCGATAGATTGCCCCGATGTCGTCAAACGAAAGAACGACCGCAGAAACAACAGTAGGCTGCCAGAAACCATGACATGCAATTTCAAAAGGTTTAAATTCAATGGGGCATAATGAAAAATGAATAGGCCACAGACATGTCAGGTAGTTTTGCCATTTTCTGCAATACATTTTAATGAATATATTAATGTGCCAAGATGAACATTATTCCCACCCCTTCAAAAGGATGCAAACTTCAGTGCATTGACAGTGACGGATGGAATGGGTCCCATAACCCACAAATACCTCCAAAAGAGTATTTACTTTTGGCACTAACACCACATTAATGTAGCAACAGACCACTAGACTCTCTCCCCAGTAAATTAACATCCTGGACAACATCCTGTTTTCTAGGGAAAGAGAGGACTCAGTCATTTCAAAACAATTGGCACAAATGTACTTTTTGAAGTAAGACAGACAAGGGTACAAGTCCTTGTACCAGGATATTTCCTAAGCATAAACATTACCAATATAGACACAGTTGATGTGCAGTTATTCCGTAAATCTTAACCAAGTCTCAATAGTAAATGAGAGTAGTGATGAGTAGTTATATATAGATCATATAAATATATAGATATTCTAGATTGAGACGTGATTATATTAGGGCAGCGTTACATGGCGATCAAAGGAACTTAAGTCTTACTTCATCGGTGGGAGTTCCAGCTGCAATAAGACTGCAGGAGTCTGACAGAACTCTGAGAACCTTGAGAGGTTGTTTCCCCAGAGTACAGTACATCTCAGCCACATAGATCCCAGTTCCTCCCACCAAAGTGCATTTACCAGGCTGAACTGAAACATAAATGGACTGAGACTGATGCAGACACTGAGGCGCATAGTGCATTACGGCTATTTACTGTGGTACTAATATACAGCACGCTACAGCATGATGCAGCGCTATGTACGTAGGGGAGGGTAAGGCGACCAGCCGACCACCATACCCAGCCAACAGGACACTGTGACCTGCAGCCTAGTACTCACTATACATCAACCTATACACCACCTAATACACTGTAGGTCCAATCATAGCTCTGCAGTAGGCTACCCAAGAAGAACAGTCGTACACTGGAACAAATCCCACACTTTTATTTCTTTGTTAAAAACTCCAAGTCCTTGAATGCATGTTCTCTTGGCACGTTTATCATCACCAGATGTTGAAAACAGCCACTCTGGACACCAGTTTCCTTTCCTAAACTTCACTGAATGCCAGCAGAAAATGGTTCAAAATGAGCCTTTATTCATAACAGCTTGACTCATAGCTCCTCTCACGTAAACAATATGTGGCTGTTTGTTTAATGTCAAATCCTGATTTTGTGAAATGACAAGCATTGTTCAGAGCACACGAACTAAAACCTCTTATTTACAAACATTATTCTGTGTTGCCTTGTTGGATATAAATAAAAAGAACACATTTCATGGAATTATTAATTTTTTTAGCGTGCAACCTCATCTAGGACAACTCAAATCTCACACATTCATTCATACTGGTATTTATCACCAAGTAAAGTACCTTGGTCAAAGGCGCAACCGCTTTAAACCTGCAACCTAATGACTAATTTCTAGGTTTCTGTGCCACATTTACACATCATTATACAGTTTAACTCATTATTATCATTATGGTTTATCAATGGTTAAACAGCACTGTTTCTATAAAATATTAATTCCAGCAACTGTGTTTCAGAAATAAGCCACCAACACAGGGATTGGGTGCTGTCAATTCGAGGACTGGCATGTTTACACCCATTGCAAAGCTCTGAATGGCAAACAAGACCTCGTGGGAATTTACTAAGAGGGCACAAGAGGCTGCAAATCACTACACAAAGAACAAGCTACTGGCACCACTTTAGTCAACTTTGTCGAATCTAAAATGGCGGCTAAGTAAGGAAGAAAAAAATGTTTATGTGACATTCAGTGCTGTGTATTTGCTGCATGCGAATAAACATTTTTTTTGTTTGTTTTTGGAATGTCTGGGAAATGTTGTTTTGTTTTGTTGAGAAAGCACATGCACCATGTGACTTTCCCAAGTCTACCAAAGAAAACTAGCAGACCCTTAAGGAGTCTTAAAAGGACCAACACTGCATTATTGTTTGTGGTAGAGCTAGCTAAACTGAGAGTGAATTGTAGTGCTGCTTTTAACCTGCAGTTTACCTCCGAACACTGAGCGCCTGAGAAACCTTTTAATTTCCAAAATGGCTCTCCAGACTCAAAGCCAATAAGCCATGCTACAGATGAGATGAAAAACATGAATTTCCTCATATTACAATTGCATCACACTCCTAGATAAAATATCCAGAGAAGTCCCCAGTTGTTCCAGATTAACTGCGTTGCGCTGGTGTTGATCTGTGAACCCGTTGTAAAAAGCAGCATTAGACTCAACATTAACGGAGGCTTTGAGCGATTTTCTGTCAAGGTGGCGTGTGGAGAAGATGAAAGCACTTTCTGACCTTGAGCGTGCCGTTGGAGAACAGGATCACCATGGTTTCATGGGGGAGGAGCTCTCTGTGGTGAATCCTGATACCTCTCTTCAGCAGGGGCAGGACATGCTCCACCTTTCACAAACATACAGACATTAGTGGTACATCACAGAACCCCCCAATTTCCAGACACCCAGGATTTTTCTGCTCATTAGAGATGCGCATTTCACACTGACAACCCTCAGATACAAAATACAGTATAGTCTACTGTAAAGAGTGCTCCTGAACAAACATCTTAAAATATTCAAGCCTATCTTGAAAAATGTCCATGCAGACTTTCGTTCCGATTTGAAAAGGCTTTAAGGATAACATTGAAAGCAAATTTAAAAATGAGGAGCTTTCATGTGGGGATCCCCTGCAGTTTTTACAAATCCAGTGCAACAGCAGAGCCTAAAACTCTACAATCAGAAACATGCAACAATATATCAAAGAGCAAAACAGCCTGTGTGCATAATGAATGAAGAAAAAGTTAATGAAAGACACACGGGACAGAGCCACGAGCGGTGTGGAAAGTATTACAATTCTTGTTCAAACGGCACTCAGAGAGGCTAACTTCCCACTCCAAACTTCCTTGGAATCAGACTTAAAGTTCACAACAAGCAAATATCTTTACTTGCTACTTTGTTGTGGCTTGTATGGTGCACTTATATGAACAGAACATATGGAAGTTAGATTTTAATAAAGCCATTAACTGGAGATCAACCTTTTTAAAAGACACATTGTAGTGATACAAGGAAACAAGTTATTTTTTTAGTCTTAGCATAATGACATTTGACTTCATGAAAGTACAATATGAGGAAACTGAGAACGTTGTAAACAATTTACACAGCGCCAGCAGGTCAAATCTGTGAAAATGAGGAAAACATCGACACATTCAGAAGATCCTAGGAGGAAATCTGTGCCTCATAAAAATATATTGATACCATAAAATGTGGAGGTTTCTTGTCTTCATCTAGCATCCAATCAAAAGTGTTGTTAAAAATTGGTTAGAGCTTGTACACAGTAACCTACAATATTTCTTAATATACTACACTGCTCGTCCAAAAAAAAAGTCGCACACTCTAATATTTCGTTGGACCGCTTTTAGCTTTGATTACGGCGCGCATTCGTCGTGGCATTGTTTCGACAACCTTATGTAACGTCACAACATTTTTTTTCATCCAGAGTTGCATTCATCTTTGGCCGAGATCTTGTATTGACGACGGGAGAGTCGAACCACTCTATAAAGTCTTCTCCAGCACATCCCAAAGACTTTCAATAGGGTTAAGGTCAGGACTCTGGTGGTCAATTCATGTGTGAAAATGATTCCTTATGCTCCCTGAACCACTCTTCACAATTTGAGCCCGATGAAGCTTGGTATTGTCATCCTGGAATATGCCCATTGATGGGATGCCCTGGTCATTCAGTACATTCAGGTACTCAGCCGACTTCATTTTATTGCTGCATAATGTTGCTGAGCCTTGACCTGACCAATTGAAGCAACCCCAGATCACAACACTGCCTCCAGAGGCTTGTACAGTGGGCACTATGCATGACGGGTGCAACGGCGACTTTTTTTTTGGACGGGCAGTGTATAATTTAAAGCATGTCAGCTTGTGACAAAATGTCTGCTGGAGCCATTACCTTAATTCTAACTTTGACCTCATTATTCCCTGAATCATGCTGAATTAATCTTTAATGGGCAACTATCCCCTAAGTGCACTGAAATATAAGAGGTAACGCTTGGCTGCGGCAAAAGGTTGCAGAATCACAAAACAACAATTTAACTAAAGACATGCTTTGGAATCTCTATATTTTTGGAGAGTACCATACATTTTGTTTTGGAGCAGACAATTGAACTATGCTATGCTGGCTTTTGCAGCAAAACGTCACAGATTGCTTCACAGACTCTAACGTAGGAGATGATAGCTATTGGTAATACAGCATGAAAGCATCACCCAGCACAGGAAAAGGTCTTTACTTCCCTCCCGCTAACTACAGGCTAACAGTGATAGCCAAAAGAAATACCACTGGGGTTAGTTTCTATCCTAGAAGGGACCCAGCAAATTGGCTTGTAGTGAGGCAGAGCTGAGGACAGGAAATCAATGGAAGCAGATGGAGACCAAACAATGGAATATTGGTTCATTTCCACCAGGAATGGCACTCCTGAAGTTAAACATAAGCAGTCCCACATATTGATAAGCCTCAGAATGTCCTGTGGCTAAATGGGGATTTGTCCACACCATGAGCTCAGTTATTTCCACTTGCAGTTGGCCTTCAGTGGTTTCACATGAAGCTCGGATGAAGCTGTGATGCTACACGTGGCACAAATAAGCATGAACTGCCTTGACACAGGCCAGTGCCTGGACTGGACAATCAGTTTTGAATTCAGCACTTACATAAGATTTGTCCATTTATTTTCATATGTTTATGGTTGATGGATCATTTTATATTATTTGGCATCAAATTAAATTTAAAAAGCTCATGATTATGCAATAACTTGCAAACACTCAGATCTGGTGCTACATGTGTTGGCTTTGCATTTGTCAAAGATAAAAAGCATTTTGATTCAGAAATACATTGACTGTTGCTGTATTTCATCCATTCTAGTTATTTTATTTAAAACCTGTAGGCTACATATGAAGTTGGTGATTTAATATGACACGGCAGGCTTTGTCTTTGAGAGGCAGTAGCCTATACTCTGCATTCCACAAAGCTGAAAAGCCCCAAGATTTAGAAGCAATACCCTTTCCTGTCCAGTGCACTTCTGGTCTTCCTGGTCTTTCAGCCAATCCTCAGGATGCTTCTCTTCTTGCACTGCTTCAACCCCCCAATCAGCAGGTTTCTGGGCTCTGACCCTCTCCTATCCAAGGCCCTCTTCCACCCCCTGCCACTAAAGACAGCCACGTTTGGGGCAGTCATCCTCCGCCAGCACTGGCTGGAACAAGGAGCTATGACGTGATTGCCAATGATGGAGCTCCTGCAACATCCGGCAGGAAGTGCTGGGATCAATTAGCGTGAAACATGCGTTGATTTGACGGTCTTGGGCAGGTTTTGAAAGCATTTCACAGATCAGACGAGAAAAGGAAATACAAACGTGGCTGGGCCTTTTGGCCCCAGAAAGTATCAGGCATAAATAAAAATAAAAATTTCATTTTCTGGGGGTTGGGGATTTGTGACAATTTAGGTCTTGGGAATGAAAAACTGGTCATTGCATTGTCAATTGTCCCTGAGAATTCTTCACCTCATTAGTTCAGTTTGAGAAAATCGCAAAAGCCCAGTAAAAGAAAGCACTGATGATGGAGCTGCCGTGAGTCTTGGCTCCGGAACGTCACATCATTCCACTCGCGCTATCTGGCTAGAACCCGACACCTTCCGTCCAAGCGCAGCGAATGCGCTAGGCCAGGGCTCCCGGCTCATGCTGTGCACTCCCCCTCAAAAGAAGGCCTGCAGGATCAAAGGGAGAAAGGGGGGAATAGGCCACCCGCCAAAGTCCCCATCGCTGTAGCTTGTGCAGGAACGTCCAGTGACTGTTTCAACAAACACCGGGGATAGGATGTCAAACTCAACAAGGCTCTGCGGTGCAGTCAGACCAATTGTAATCAAACTGCTAAAGACAGGTTCATTTCTCCAGAAAAGAGTGCCTAGAAAATATGTGTCATAAGGGAGATCTTTTTGAAAAGGTCCAACAGCAGAGCATTAGAGAAATGCTGCACGTGGCATTCAGATTCCCTCCATTTTGGCTGCAGGACAAAAAGGGGAAGGCAGAGTATTCGACTTCTGCAGCGGAGAGATCTAAGAAAAAAAAGCTTGCATTCCACTTGCAACTTTCTAAAAAATAGAGTCCGTTCTTCTAATCACAGACCAGCACTAATTGGCTATGAAATGACTAATTGCACAGCAATAAAAAATAAATCCAAAGCATTGTGAAATGTGTAAAACAAAGCTAACGGTATGCATGAGGTAAAGCAAGCAGTGCTTTTTTTCTCTAAGTCAGATGCTTTTGTTAAAAAAACAGTATCATTATAGACTCATTTCCTTGATGAACTGTAACAATGTTACGCTACACGGTGGAGGCAAAGTGGTAAATATGGAACACATGCCTCTGAATCCATTAAATGGTCACACTTTTTTTTTTACTGATGCTGTTAACAACCAGCACCAGAGACAGGTAACTGGCCCAGACAGGAATTGTAGGTCCACAACTGAAAGGCACTGGAGTGTCCAAAGTCTGAGAACAGCAGATCCACTGTTCATTTGTCCAGTACTAACTTTGCTTCGTACTCTGCATTTTAACAGGAAAACATCAAAGTAAATCAAGTCCAGGAGGTGGTTAAAAGTGCTGTGGTGCAGCCAGACATCCTCTTCTCAACGGTTTTAGTATAAAAAAGGGAAGCTAGTCACACCTGTAATGCTCAAGTAATTTATTGCACAAACCAACATTTTGACAAACAGTGTTTTCCTCAGGGTATCCATCTTCCTTTTTTTATGATTGCTGAGCACCGTGTTTCTTAGTACACCAAACTTTTGTTGATCAGTTGCTTAAAAAATATGAGTTATTATTGTTGTAAATTGAATTGAAAAAATGTGTTAAAGCAATACACGTTGATTTCTATGTGAACAGAATTGTCTTGATACATTACACCACAACACCTAATGTGGATTTTATTCTTTTGATTGAATGGAGATTTCAGATGTTGGTGCAGACTGGACTAAGAAAAAGAACAATACTGGACATTGTGTGCAATAGTAGTGGAAGAGTGAAAGACTGTTTTTCTTCTGAAGCTCATAATTTACATTATAGATTGTAATTTGTTTCACATGCCTTGTTTATCGCAGTGAGCAGAAAAAGTGATCTTCTCAAAAATGTGAAAGCAGACCAACCTACAGTATGTGTGTCTCAACACATAATTACTGCCTGATCTACTTGGGTTTTTTTTTTTTGTGAAGCACAATTTAAAAAAATTGGGTGTGTACTTTTTTGAAACCTCTCCATTGTTTTTCAACTGTTGACATGTGCCACTTTTTTGAAAGTGACACAATTTCCTGTCAATCTTTAGTCAGCATGTAAATCAAACATTAGGTAATTACAATACAGACATTTAGCAGACGCTCTTATCCAGAGCGACTTACACAACTTTTTAGTATATTGTCCATTTATACAGGTGGATATATACTGAAGCGATTCAGGTTAAGTACCTTGCTCAAGGGTACAACAGCAATGTCCTACTTGGGAATCGAACTTGCAACCTTTTGGTTACAAGGCCAGTTCCTTAACCATTATACTACACTGCCGCCCATAATGAGGTAATGAGGCCATATCTTATTTTCTGAGTG
This sequence comes from Synaphobranchus kaupii, assembly GCA_029718625.1. Taxonomy (NCBI): domain Eukaryota; kingdom Metazoa; phylum Chordata; class Actinopteri; order Anguilliformes; family Synaphobranchidae; genus Synaphobranchus; species Synaphobranchus kaupii. The sequence goes on along the minus strand of CM056392.1, from coordinate 24,500,820 downwards.
GTCAGCCATTCGGATGGCTTCACTTTTATGAGACCACATTTTTCATGAGCAATCCCCAGAATATTGGGCGAGCCAGGCACAGCTCTGTATGATTCCCATGTGCCGACTCAATCTTTGTTTTTGTTCATACAAACAAAACATGGCTGTATCTCGATGTGACCAACTCTGCATTCCTGCTGGTCATTTGTTATAAGACCACTGTAAGCTTCTGCCAAAAATATTAATTGAAACCAAATAATGTGACTTTCTTCCTTCATCAGCTGATTGACTCAAATGTCAAAGGTTGGAGTGTTGTGTGGGTTGAGTTGTAGCTGAGTCAAACCACCAGTTTCAATGACGGTGGCCTATTGTTCAGAACCAGTTGATTTTTGTCGTACACATTCTTCAACCACCCATATGAGAGAAAATTAAGTTTGAGCCTTGAATGATTGAGTCAAACCACCAGTAAAAGTTCTGTAAGTCGCTCTGGATAAGAGCGTCTGCTAAATGCCTGTAATGTATTTCAAGGTAAATTTTTTATTTATTCAATAGGGTTAGCACAAAATGAGCCAAAACCTCAAAGTGCCCAGGTAATCAGGCCCTCATATCGATACTGCATTTATTATCTTTGGTGTCTGATTAAATAGTGATCTGCCTGCAAACCTGCCAACAATACACACACCCCCCCCCCCCCCCAACTACTGCTCATTTATCCAACTTGTTGCTGCCAACCCCAGATTCACCAGCTTTGCGCAACGCTTATAAGCAGTAACGCTTTACTGCTTACTCTAATGGCATTGCACTCTAATTTCTCAGTGATAAAGTAGGCAGAGAAGGCAGAAAAGGATTGGGAGTTCTCACAAAGCACACTGAGCCAGTTAATGATTTTTTGTGGTACAATATATCAAGTAAAAAAAAAAGAAAAACATTTAATATGCTTTTCATTACTCAGGTCAGTGCACGAGTGATCCTGCAATGTTTTCACAATTTCAAAATTAGATAGACCAACTAAAATAAACTTGCACATAAATCAAATAAATCTGTGCCTTACAAATATATTAAGCGAAGATGTGGTGTACGTGTTAGTGATGAGCTGGCCATATTTTTCAATCCATTGAGTCACATTGTAAAAATCCAGACCTAAAGAAAACTGATTTATTTCAGGGTTGCAAGGCAGATGTAACTTGTTATTCAATGAGCACAACAATAATTTAAAGAAGGCTATGAGAACGAAGGGGGTGCATTGGTGGGAGGGGTGAGAGGGCGGAGAAAGGAGTCCCTTTACAGGCTCCCATCATTGTGTCATACTGGAAAAAATCCCCTGCACTGGATTTATGGACTGCTTCTGCAGGTGTCCTCAGACAGCTTAAATTCAATAGCAGACCTGCTGTATCCAGACATTATTCAGCACGTTGGGAATGCATGCATAATCTTTTCAAATTTGCAGACAACGTACCCTGAGACGGTCAAAAGTCATTATCCCACCACTGACAACAGTGTCACCTGGTGAGCTGTATTCTACATCACACCCTGAGCACACCTTTTAATGTAATTGGCAGTGTAATAAATACAGTATATCTACACTGTGTAATATATCTACACGGTGCGCTGAGTGATACTGCTCTCACCAAGGGAGCCCAGCTTTAAAAGACTGTAAGTCTAGGATTCCCTTTGAATTATGGAAGGAAAGAGAAGATGCTGGTCTATCATGTCTTGTCTTCTGCATGCAAAGAAATTAAAGGTAAAATCTCTGGAGTACTCTTGCAGGTTTCAAGCGTGACCTTTCTTGACTCTTGCACTTGACATTCAAACATTTCATGTGATCGGCAGATGGTACATGGTTACCCCAATTAAAGAGTGCCAGATATAAGTCTACCTTTTAAGTAATATCTGTATCAATATCATTATCTAACAGGCCTATTCAATTTATATATGGACTAATCCTTATGGTTTTTATATCTATTATTTACTTTTACTTTCTATATTTTGTTTTTATTCCTCATATTTCTTAAATAGCTGTTCCTAATTTATCTTATTTATAATAATGTGTTGTTTGTGGCCATGGTGTGTAATATTGTGTGTAATATTGTGTGTGCGCTTGCATTAACTGTTCCAGATGTGGAACAATGAAAAGCCATTAAATTCAGGCAATGTAACTTCTTAAATAAACTCACAACTAAATTATACTTTCGATGAAATATTCTAAATTACAGGAAATAGATCATCATCATTGTGAAATATTAGGAGCCAAATCCGTTCATAAATCAGTAAGCAATCCTATATAATTTTTAAAGAATGGTTGGAAATGCCACGTTTTAAAAGGACATTATTAAAAACAGTGCAGGTACAGTATTACATTTCTTATACACCAGAAAGTTAAGTCCATCGCCACCTGCTGGAATGATGAAGCTTAGCCGTGGCGTAGAAAGGAAGCACAAGGCAGTCTATCATTCGGCACGATTTATGATACGGCTTATTCCATACGCTTACTCGTTCTTCCTTGTTGACTTATTTGGTGGTTCACATTACACTCATAGGAATACAGTTGCGGATAGTAACTGAGTGGATAACCCACAGAACTGTGGGAGAACCTCTCACCTGTTGCAAAATAGCCGACAACACCCACAATCCCCTTTTCAACAACAACACACGTATTTCCGGTACGGCCAGCGGGAGAGGACAGTTGTCAATTAAACTAGTACGCGCACGTTATCGTGGACGAGAGTGGCTTTAGTTTGATATGGAAAGACATATAAAATATAACGTTGTTGAAAGGCAGCTAGTGTTGTTAAAACAAATAAATCTATAACGTTAACGCGTAAACACGTACGTGCGATGTATTTAGAAAATCGTCTTAATTTCAAGTTGAACGTGAAAGGCTACTGCTGGCCAGCTAACAACTTCAGCTAACGTGGAAAGTAGGCCGGTTGATGCCAACGTGCCCGACAGATAGCTGGATCCGTGCATAACCTAGCTTCACGGTGACAGGCAGATGTGTGATTCGAATATATAACACTGATTTTCCGGTCAAATAATTATTAGATCGCAATGGGTGGGAAAAAGAAAAGGTCGGCAAATTCGCCTTCGGTGCCACCGCCTGCAGCATGCACCGCTAACGCTCCTGCTGAAAATGACATGCCAGACTCCAATGCTACTGGAAAGAAACAACAGCAGAAACAAAACTCTGTAAAAGCAACTGCAAAGGATAACAAATCCAAAGGTGTGTTGATGTAGCGATTTATTTAGCTTTCTGTTTATTCTCAGTAGTCAATGGCAGTACAATAAACTCTTCCTAGCTAACGTTAGCTCATTCAAACTGGGCTAACATCTAGTCTGTTTAGCAAACTTGGTTTTTGTTGGATTCATAACGTTGTTCCTTCTGAGTGATGTTAGTCTATCCCTCAGATTACATGTCATAAATGTCATTATTGCTGATTTCAGTGCCTAACAAATACTGCGATGGAATTGTAAATTCCAAACACTGTTATAGATTGCTGTCCTTATGTTTAACATTTTTGTTTTTATTTATCAAAGCGCCGAAGACATACAGCTTCACCGGCACTCCGCAAGTAGATACAGGGGGAATCCCAACACATGACAAGTCTATTCTCAAAGTAAGGAGGACATTCCTTAATTCTTGCTTGCACAACCTTTATTTAATCAAGAACTAGAATGAGTATGTTGAACATTGAGTTTTAAAAGCCTATGCCAATGCTTTCTTCTGTTTTTAAAGGTTGTCATTCAAGCAGACTTGGAGAAAAAAATAATCAAGCTAATCAATGACTATAGACAAGAAAATGGTGATAAAGGACCAGTATCAGGGAGGCTCACAACCAAAAAGCTTCTGGTGGGTGGATCATCTATATTTCCCCTTTCAACATGAATCTGGCCTTTTATCATTAAAGTTTCAGCTCCATTTTCAAGTGTTGGCCATTGTCAGCGGCCAGTGACATGGGTTCATCGTTTAGAATTATGTGATTTTCATGATGATACCCTGCAGTCAGAATTGGTGAGGATGGGCTGTCTGATCATGCTTTTTCTCTACAGGACTTATACACAGCTCTGCAGAAACTCCACTTTAAGACGGAGCACATAGAGGAAGCCATGAAATCCAGTGTACTGTATGGGGGGGATCTGCACTCTGCCCTCGATTGGCTTTGCCTAAACCTCAAGGATGGTAAATGCAGAGCAAAGATTTACTTATTTTACCTTTTTATTTTATTAATTTAAGTTATCAGTTACATAAACCCCTCCTCTGTTGCAGTGCACTGAATCTGAATATAGAGCTTGTTATTCATGTATAAAGTCCAAATTTGTGTTGTCTCACAATGTCCGTTTCAATTTTCATCCCTCATGTCTAGTCCCCTGACCACTAGAGTAGCAGTACTGTAGTCCTCCTGCTTTGGTACAATTGCAGCCATTTATTCAATTGCTGTTAATTTGAACAGAGGAGCTACCCGAGGGTTTCAGTCAAAAGATGCATGAGGAGAACCATAAGACCAAGCCAAAATTTCAGAACCCAACAGAGAGGAAACAACAACAGCCTAGAGCGGACGTTCCCAAAGAGCCAGACCAAGAAGATACAAAGGTATATTCCGTTTACTATCCCCTACTCTACCCTTGCCCCAAAACTAGAAGTATAGTTGCATCTACTTCATTTTTCTTGGGTCACATCCCCACTGGGATATGTGACTGTACTCTGCCTGTATCATTCCTGTACTGTGTTGTTAGCACTAAAAGAAGCACTCATAAATTGTACATTGAGTAAGTACTCCTAGCACTGCAGATAAAACAATACAATATTTTATATTTCAGAGCATTCTTATCAGTTATACAGTAGGAAATGCATGAACACAAGTGACACCTGGAATACTTGTGTTGTGAGTGTTTTGTTGGTTGTCCTTGTGGTAGAAGGCTCCTGTCAAGGATGAAGCAGCAAGCATGAAGGATTGGATCCTGAGATATGCTGAACAGTCGAGTGAAGATGAAAGTGAGGAGGAGGAGGACAGAGGGAAACCACGAAACCCAGAGCTGGAGGAGAAGTTTGATCCTGTAAGTTAACATCTAGAGCTCTCTTAGTGTACACTCTCAAAAGAGTGAGTGAGTGAGTATGGTGACCTGATAGAGAACATAGAATTATAGTAAGAAGAGTTTTTTCTTCTGAATACCAATAAAAATACTTTTTATTTTTATTTTCAAGCAGCTACAGATTTATGTATTTATTTCTATGGTAGTGTACAAATACATGTTTATCAGGGTCTGTTATGAAGTCTGGTCTTTTTTTTATTATTATTTTTACTTTTATTTTTACTTTTTTTTGAGTATGACATTGTTGTCTTGGAAATGTGGGTGAGTTGAGATCTCCTCTATCGTCTTGTGCAGAATGATAGGTACCTGGTGCTCACAGCTCAGCTGTATGACGCGAGAGAGATGGCCGTCTCAGCAAAAGCAAAGAAAGACAAAGCCGGCCAAAGGACTGCGCAGGACAGAATCAGAGTTATCCAGCAAGGTCTGCCAGAGAAACACTGACTCTGTGGAGCTCAGTACACCGACTCATTGCTTTTAGATGTAGTCTACAGTGGGGACGGAAAGTATTCGGGCAGTGACACGATTTTTGTTGTTTTGGCTCTGTATTCCAGAACATTGGATTTGAAATGGAACAGTCATTAAAGTGCAGACTTTCAGCTTTAATATGAGGCTTTTTACATCCATATTGGGTGAACCTTGTAGTAATTGTAGCCCTTTTTTATACATAGTCCCCCCTATTTTAGGGGATGAATACTAACTGGACAAATTAACATAAACTTAAAATAATCATATTTAATATTTGGTTCCATGTCCTTTGCATGCCATGACTTCCTGATGTCTGTGACCCAACAACATCAAGACTAATTTTCCTATTGAACTCTGTGGAAACGTAAGTCAGGAGAAGAAACCCTTAAAGTGATCCATCCATATCTACTGCATATCTGGCAGCAGAGTGATGGTTTGAGGTTTCAAATCCAATGTTCTGGAGTACAGAGCCAAAAAAAATATTTTGACGCTGCTCGAATACTTTTCGGCCCCACTGTATTTATGTCCTTTTGTAAGAGACGCTTCTGAGAGTTCCTGTGCAGGGTTTTCACTTTTGTAATCCTAACAGCAAAACATTCAGTTGTTTATATGGTCACTAAATCAAAGGTAATGAGGTAAGAAAATAACGAAGAACCATGACTAAGGCAGTTATTATTTAGTAATTGCAATTGTGACACTATGCCAATCTCGGATCAGGCTTGAGGTAGGACCTTTCACAAAGCTCTCACACTGGGAGGGGAGAGACTAGATTGACCCATGCCAGCCCAGTTCACAGTTACAGCCTCTGAGTGAAGTATGTAGAGTGCACCATAACCACCACAATTGATATGAATGTCATTTTGCTCATGTTTCAGAAATGAAGCCATTGGAATCGCATCCCATGTTTAATCCAGCCATGAAGGTGACTGAAGCTCCCAAGGAGGAGAAGAAACCAGCTCCTGTTCTGGAGGGAAAGGAGGACCTGAACTTTAGCCTTTTTGAAAAATCTGAAACGCCTCCAGCGGAAAAGAGTAAGGCAGACGAACCGGAAAACAGACTGGCCCTTTAATCATAAGTTTGCGTTTTTGAATTATGTCAATGAGCAGCGCTAATGTTGCATTTTGCGACGCTGTGTTTATCCAGCAGTGAAGAAGAACGAGCCAAAAGACATCCGAAACTTTGACTACACGGCCCGCAGCTGGACGGGCAAGTCTCCCAAGCAGTTTCTTATCGACTGGTGCCGGAAAAACCTCCCCAAAAGCCCGCCACCATCCTTCCAGAAAGTTCCTGCTGGCAAATACTGGAAATGCAGGTTTGTATTTGTGCACCGTCAGTCATAATTCTCATTGTGTCTCGTTTGGACATAAACTGTGGGCTTCCCTATGGTTCATATGTTTGAATTGTGGTTGGAAATTGAATGTGTACTGCATTTAAATCGATACATGTTGCTCTTTCAGAGTGCGTGTTCAAAGAGTTGAAAGTGTATTGGAGGTTTGCCCCACGATCCTGACCGAAGACGGTATGCAGGCACAGCACCTGGGAGCTACCCTGGCCCTCTACAGCCTCATCAAGGGACAGGTACTGGACAGGCAAATACACTCACCCCTGCCAATGAGAGCATGAGGATGCGAAGGGCTCTACGAAGTGTACTTGGTCACAGGCAGCACAACTGCTGTTTTTTCCCTCATTTTATTCATGGTCCTTTTTCTTACTTTGTCTTCCCCTATTGCTCTTCCCTCTGTCATTCACTCTCTTCCTCTCTGTCACTCACTCTCTTCCTCTCTGTCACTCACTCTCTTCCTCTCTGTCACTCACTCTCTTCCTCTCTGTCACTCACTCTCTTCCTCTCTGTCATTCACTCTCTTCCTCTCTGTCACTCACTCTCTTCCTCTCTGTCACTCACTCTCTTCCTCTCTGTCACTCACTCTCTTCCTCTCTGTCACTCACTCTCTTCCTCTCTGTCACTCACTCTCTTCCTCTGTCACTCACTCTCTTCCTCTCTGTCACTCACTCTCTTCCTCTGTCACTCACTCTCTTCCTCTCTGTCACTCACTCTCTTCCTCTCTGTCACTCACTCTCTTCCTCTGTCACTCACTCTCTTCCTCTCTGTCACTCACTCTCTTCCTCTGTCACTCACTCTCTTCCTCTCTGTCACTCACTCTCTTCCTCTCTGTCACTCACTCTCTTCCTCTCTGTCACTCACTCTCTTCCTCTCTGTCACTCACTCTCTTCCTCTGTCACTCACTCTCTTCCTCTCTGTCACTCACTCTCTTCCTCTCTCACTCACTCTCTTCCTCTCTGTCACTCACTCTCTTCCTCTCTCACTCACTCTCTTCCTCTCTGTCACTCACTCTCTTCCTCTGTCACTCACTCTCTTCCTCTCTGTCTCACCCTTTCTATCTCCCTCTTACATTCTGTCTCTCATTCTCTCTCCCTCCATTGTCTCCCCTTTCTCTCTCTTTCTCTCCCTCCCTCCCTCCCCTCATTATCTCCCCTTTCTCTCTCCCTCTCTCCCCCTCAATCTCCCCTTTCTCTCTCCCTCTCCCCTCTTTCTCTCCCTCTCCCCCTCTCCCTCATTATCTCCCCTTTCTCTCCCCCTCTCTTTCCCATCATGCTCTGCTCCATGCCGTCCCTCTCTCTCCCTCCCTCTCCCAGTCGGTGCACCAGTTGCTGCCCCCCACCTATCGGGAGGTGTGGCTGGAGTGGAGGGACAGCGAGCAGCAGGAGGCGGAGCAGACCCGCACGGAGATCAACAAGCCCAGGGACCAGTTCATCTCCCGGCTGCTGAGCCGCCTGAAGCAGCAGCAGCCGCACATGGAGCAGCCGGACCCCCAGACGGGCCCGGGGGCCGGGGACGAGCCCGAGGACTCGTGGGAGAACCTCCTCTCGCAGGAGGACGAGGGCCCGGCGGCGGCGGACGCGGCGGCGGCGGCGAGCAGGGGCCGGAACGCGGCGCGCGCCCTCCTGACCGAGCTGCGCGGCTCGCCGCTGGCCCAGCGCCTGCTGCGGGAGAGGCAGCAGCTGCCGGTCTTCCAGCACCGCCAGCGCGTCCTGGAGGCCATCAGGAGGCACCGGGTGGTGGTGGTCGCCGGGGAGACGGGCAGCGGAAAGAGCACCCAGATCCCTCAGTTTATACTGGAGGACCTGCTGGCCGGGGGACCCGAGGCCCAGCCCTGCAACGTGGTGGTGACCCAGCCCCGCAGGATCTCCGCCATGAGCCTGGCCGGGAGGGTGTCCCAGGAGCTGGGCTGCGACGATGGGCCAGGGGCCAAGGTGAGAGGTCTAAAACACAGCCCTTCACCCAAAGTAGGAATGATGCTCTTTACCTTCACGTAGCACTCAAACTCTATACTATTTGCAACTAATGAACATATAAACCATAGGGGAGCAAAACAGAAAGTTCAAACAGAACAGATATGTAATTGTAAATCAGCAAAATAAAATCTTAATGGAACAAAATTACGCGCTAATATACGGAGTGCACGTCACAATAAGGACGATGTTATTATAGTTCAGTTCTGTAGCACAGTTGGAGTTGTATGATATGTATTTAAAGGTGATATAACTGGATGTTTTGCCGGCAGACGTCGCTGTGCGGTTACCAGATCCGCATGGAAAACCGGTCGGGAGACTCGACCCGCCTGCTGTACTGCACCACTGGAGTCCTGCTCCGGAAACTGCAGCAGGACAGCCTGCTGAGCAATTTAACGCACATCATCGTCGATGAGGTGGGGAAAGACTGGCATCCCTTTCAAAGATAATCCGTTCATAACTCTTTTCCCATTTTACCAATGACTTTTAATAGGGATTTGTTTAATAGGGGGCGACGGAGAACGAAGGTAGTGGAAAAGGCGTTTTGTTTGTAACAGTATATACTGTACTGTGCAAAAAAAATTAAAATAAAAAAAAATGTAAATAAAATTTTAAAAAGTGCTTTCAAAAATAATTAAGTGAAAATTTTCTAAACACCAAACAATTGAATATGAAGCTGTGAACAGTTTAAAAAAAAAAAAAAAAAAAACGAAATCAAATCAATCAATCAGTTATTTGCTGTGACCACCATTTGTCTTTAAAACTGCATCAGTTCTCTTAGGTACACTGTCATGCAGGTACACTTTGGCTGTCTCGCTAGTTTATGTCTGTCCAGGTAATCCCAGGCAGCCTCGATGATGTTGAGATCAGGGCTCTCTGGAGGCCGTACCATCTGTTGCAGAACTCCTTGTTCTTTTCGCTGAAGATAGTTCAATGATCAATTAAATGTTTAGAAATAAAAAAATTTGCTCTTTTTTTACTGACGCACTAATGCAGAAGACAAAAAATGAACATTGAAGAAAAAATTCCTGTATATATACAAAGGTATTGCACGCACAAGTAAGGAGCCAGCCTCGATTTAAAGGTCCTGGCGGCTGAGCTCTCGGGCCGTTTGTCGCGATTCAGGTTCACGAGCGCAGTGTCCAGTCCGACTTCCTCCTGACCATCCTGAGGGACATCGTTCAGAAGCGCTCGGACCTTCACCTGGTGATGATGAGCGCCACTGTCGACTGTGACAAGTTTGCGGCCTACTTCAACCGCTGTCCCGTGGTGACGATCCCGGGCAGGACCTTCTCTGTAGAGGTGAGCATCAGGCAAGCATTTATTAATTTAACAGGCACTCTTATCCAGAGCGACTCGCAATATATTGGATACAATGAGGTTAGACAAACGTCAGTAATGGTACAATAATTAACTGTAAAAGTCAAAACCGAACATCATTGTCAAAACATTTGCAGCATTAAACGAATCGTCTTGCATACGTGTTGCATAAGGGAAAGTGTGAATGCTGGTCTGCTGCAATAAAGAAACTGGTGCAAGAGTGAGAGATTCAGGGTTCAAGATTCAGTTCCCTTATAAATATATGGATGATGCCATAATAGTGTCTTTTTCAATGAATAAACGTGCTATATTTGTGGAGTGAAAAAGCATGTGACATTTTTGACAGCGGTGAACTGACTTTTTTTTCCGTGAATGATCATTGGTGAGATGGTCACCGAAATGCATTGCGTGAGATTTGGAAAATGGGGTAAAAAGATTTTCGACTTGTTTAAATGTCCTCTCTCAGATGTTTAGAAACTATCCGTATAACTGCTGACTCTCAAGCCAAACCCCCCCCCCACACGCGGACGGGGGGTTCGATCCCTGCCGTGGCCAACCTGTGCTTCTCCATCTGTTGGTAAAAAAAACGACCGGCTGTTGTGTCGTTAGGTTTTCCATCTGGAAGACATAGTGGAGGAGACGGGCTACGTGTTGGAGCTGGACTCTGACTACAGCCAGAAATTCCTGGAGGAAGAGGAGGAAGTGAGCGTCAGCGTCACGGCGAAAGGAGGGAAGACCCGCGTGCACCAGGTAAGGCGCACCTTTTGGTTTTGCTGCACAGCAGCTCGGCTCGCAAATGGCGATTCTTGCGTTGAGGTTGCGTTAGAAATCCACGCCACCCCTCCCCCTGGTTTTAGGATTTCGTGCCCAGGGACCCGGGGGCCGGCTGGAACGGGGGCCCCGATCTGGACCATTACAGCGGCCGTACTAGACATGCACTTCAGTACATGAACCCCAACAAAATCAACATGGACCTCATCCTGGACCTGCTGGATTACTTGGGTAAGCTTCCACAAGAGTCCAGAAACCGCTAGAGAGTATTTGCTCAGTAAATGAAAATGCTTATAATAGAATACATTAGAATAACTTATTGAGTGAATACTTTTGAAGGAAGGGCGGGGTTACAGTTAGTTATTGGGAGAGACCAATCTCCTTGTATGTATTCCAACAGTGTTGTTTCTGGTCATAGATAAGTCCCCACAGTTTGCAGATGTCGACGGCGCTGTTCTGGTTTTCCTGCCCGGTCTTGCACACATCCAGCAGCTCTACGACCTCCTGTCCACAGACAGAAGGTTCCGGGTCAAAGAGAGGTGAACTTTCTACATAACCGGTGGGGTTTGGTCTGCAGAGAATGGTGGGCCTGACGGGCCTTGGGGTTATGATTTAATCACCTGATTTCAGTCAGTTTTTCAAGTGTTCCCTTACTGGGAGATCATTTGTATTTGTCCAATGAAAGCATACATGAATGTGGGAATTTTCACTCTTTGCAGGTATATGTTGGTTGCATTGCACTCGACACTGTCCTCTCAGGACCAGGCTGCTGCATTCACAGTGCCGCCTGCTGGCAGAAGGAAGGTACTGCCGTAAGCAAATTATTTATTTTGCTGTCTTCATTGTCAGTTACAATATTTGATTTATTTAATTTTGAGATTTTAAATCAAATTTTTATGTGTGACTCTTTAGAGTTGAATGATGTGTTAAGGCTTTTCCTTTGTGCAAACTTTAATGCTGTAGTATTTCTTTCAGATTGTGTTATCCACAAACATTGCAGAGACTGGAGTTACAATACCAGATGTTGTTTTTGTCATTGACACAGGAAAAACAAAAGAGAACAGGTACAGTAACATAGCACTGAAGGATAATTTTCACCATTACATCAAATGTAGTCAAACTTTAAGCTAGCTGATTTATTTTCTACTTGCCAATTCTTCAAAAGGAGTTAAATCACTATGTTGTGCAGTTGGGATATGTATGGAAGGTTAAGCTATTGCTATGATGATGGCTGATTTCTGCCTTGTCCACAGGTACCACGAGAGCAGTCAGATGAGCTCCCTGGTGGAGACGTTCGTTAGTAAGGCCAGCGCCCTCCAGAGGCAAGGTCGAGCAGGGCGGGTCCGAGAGGGATTTTGCTTTCGTCTCTTCACCAAGTATAGGTTGGTATCTCATCATGGACACTTGTCGCCATGGACACTTGGGCCGAATCCGCGCCCTTCTGTAATATTGAGTATGCTTGTTGAGTAGACTGGACGAGAAAGTTAAATCAGAAAAATGTTCTCTAAATGTAGTATACTTAAAACCCCCCGATGATATACAAATCCCAGTTCCAAAAAAGTTGGGACAGTGTGTAAAACGCACATAAAATCAGAAAGCAGTGATTTGTCAATTTTCTTCTGCATATATTTAATTGAAAACGGCACAAAGAAAAGATAAAGATTTATAGATTTTTATAAATATACGCTAATTCCGAATTTGATGCCTGCAACACGTTCCAATAAAGTTGGGACAGGGGCAAAAAAAAAAAAAAAGACTGGGAACATTCCACAGGTAAACAGGTGATGCCATCATGACTGGATATAAAAGGATATCAAAAGACTCTTGATATCTTATTTTCAGGTACTTTTACAAGCGATACTATAACCTCTATCACAGCTACAGACAGCTGTTCTGAAGCCAGAAAAAAATCTCCTGACTCATTTTCCGATTGAACTCTAGAGAAAAATAAGTGGGGAGAAACTTAGTGATCCATCCATATCTAACGTTACTGCATATCTGGCAGCAGAGTGATGTTTGAGGCTCATTTTGGGGGGTGTGGTGGTGGGGTTACGTGTAAAAATGGCTACAATTGCTACACAGTTCACCTGATATGGATGTAAAACCCTCAAATTAAACAGTACACAGTAAACAGTATACAGCTGCTAGTACATAGTACACAGGAGACAGGACACAGTAGATAGGGCTCTGATTCGGACACAGCCTTGGGCCGTGACTGAATGCGATCGCTGTTCCCTGCCTCCTGTCCCCTGAGACCCCTGTCTACTATGTGCCCTCTCCCCTCACTTTGCAAGCAGTGTGCGAAAGAAATCCTGCAAACTAGTGAAGTAGTTCGTAATATATTTATTTTATTTTTTTTATTGAGAATATCAATCAATTTACATATGACGATGGTTACAAAGTGTAGATTATGACTGAAGATAGAATTAACAAAAATAAAAAGAGTAATATGTCCCGTTCTTATACTACAAGTTGTAGTTTTTACTTCCGGTTTACTTCCCAAAATTGCCGGATGACAATTCTTTGGATGTGTTCCTGAATCCCCTCAACAAAACCCCGGAAATAAGGGTTTCATCCATTTTTGAGAAAAATTTGCCCACTCAAAAGCTTGACGAAGACTCATTATATGCGCCCTCAAAGGGATCATATTCGTTTACGGCCTTGGTCTCAGCCCTTGGCCTAGCCTGTTCTATCACAATCAGCCAGCAGATGGCGCAGTATCAAAACATCTGCTGGCAAATTACAAAGAACAAAATTTTTGTCCTCAGAAGGAGGGAATATATAAAATGTAATGTATGCTTGTATGAAATGTGATGATGTAATATTTGTATACATTGGAGATTATTTGTTTTAGTGTTTAATTTCTCCTGTTACAGATTTGCAAGTTTTATGGATTATTCTGTGCCAGAGATACTTCGAGTGCCTTTGGAGGAACTCTGTCTCCACATCATGGTAAATTTGTATTTGTGATTCGTCACCAGCTTTCTTCCACTATTGTATGAAGTAAAATATATTATGTGTAGCATAAAGGCCAGCTGTTGTGTTAAAAATACTTGGATTGTCAGTCATTTCTCTTACAACTCCAATTTGACTATCACTTCACTACGACTTTATCTAACTGGTGCTTGTTCATGTTCATGGATATCAGGGTAGCATAGTGGTTAAGAAACTGGGCCTGGCAGCAGTTTCAATTCCTAGGTGGGGCACTGTCATTACACCCTTGACCAAGGCACTTAGCCTGACTTGCCAAAGTAAATATCCAGCCTTGTAAACGTGGATCACATGTAAGAAAATGATAAGCATAATAAATAACCGTAATAGATAACAATAATGTGTATTTAAGTGATTCTACATGTACCTGAAAATTGACCCCTCGGATGGCATTCGGCTGCATGTACTTGACGCTCATCGAGTTGTTGGACAGCCTGATTTTAAAAACACTTGGCATATCCAAGAAAAACGAATTTCCTTTGTTTTACTTTCAAGAGCCCTTCAGTGCCTTATAAACTCTGCAGCCTCTGCCCATAGACGTGTGTATAACCTTCTGACCCCCCGAGACTCACCCCGCTCTGGGGTGTCTCAGTGCCGTGTCCTGTAGAGCACTATCCATCGCGAGCCGTGACGTTGGCGGTTCGAATACGACCGCGCGACCTCTGTCGCGTGTCTCTCCCTCTCTCTCCCTCTCTCTCGCTGTCCCTATACTGTGCTGTGGAATAAAGCTGAGTAAGCTGGAGGTTGACCCCGCTCAGATAAAGCGTGTGAGCGTGACTGAAGGTCGGTTCTGAGATCGCTTCCTGTGGCCCCTTGCAGAAGTGCGAGTACGGCTCTCCTGAGGACTTCCTGTCCCGAGCGCTGGACGCCCCCCTGCCCCAGTCCGTGAGCAACGCCGTGAGTCTGCTGCGTAGGATCGGCGCCTGCCAGCAGGACGGGCCCACGCTCACCCCCCTGGGGCACCACCTCGCCACCCTGCCCGTCAACGTCAAGATCGGCAAGATGCTGGTCTTCGCCGCCATCTTCGGCTGCCTGGAGCCCATCGTAAGCGCATCTCGTGACCCATATTGCATGTGCAGACACCACTGACTTGTGCGAACCATTCAAAGGGCTTTCTGCTTTGTGCTCAGAGTGCAGCAATGGCTGAAGTCAGTGAGGTATTGGAAGCAAATGTTAGTTCCACCTATTTTTCCAGTATGGGAATCCTCACTTTCCAGTCCCTACGTTTATCCCATCGGAAATTCATTCGCTTCCTTGAGCTTTTCGACTCTTACTCCGAGATATTGTTTTTAACTATTATTTATCATGAAAATGGATGAGTGACTTATCAGTTAGCGAGACATTAGCCACATCCAAGTATAGTATTTTCAGGCCATTTTAGTATTGCAGTGCAATTAATTTTTTAAGTTGTGGTTCATAAAATTAGCTGCTTAACTCATTCAGTGCCGCGGGCGACTTTAGTCGACGAACATACGAACGTTCTGAAGTGTCGAGGGCGACTGAAGTCGACAAGTTTTCACTCTGCTACACCGGTAAAGAATTTAGGATTTGAGAATGGAAAAATTAAACGATGACCAATTTATGAGTTTTATTTATCCCATGTCAATTTGTACCAACATGTTTCTGCGCCAGTGACCAAAATTATAAAGAAATTGAACACAATCAAGTGGGCAATATAACAAACTAGACTACTGCTATACTACTGTCTCAGTAACAGGAGAAAATGACTCCCCTAGCTTTCAGTCGTTCCACGATTGTCTGGTAAACGTTTGAATCACAGACAGTAGCCTACCATCAATTAGTTTTATAATATCCCTTTCCCGACTTATATTTAATAATTCTCTGATTTCCATTTCTGTCCAGTTATTTCCCATATCTCTTTCAGTGACCATCGTTTTGTTGGTTCCATTTTGAATGAGTCCCTCACACCACAGATTTTAGCCTACATTATTTTTGCCTCAGGATAACTTTGTTTGAAATGGTTGATACAAAGTAACTCATGTGGACAGCTCATTTGTACATATCTATACAAATGACCGGTGATTATGTTTGTTGTTCATTTTTTACATATCTATAGTTATGCAAGAGCTGATTTTTTTGGAAAACCTTTCACTATTATTACACATCATCAATATAAGAGTCATGTTAACCAAACGAAGAACTGGAATAGGTAAAATGATGTGTTTTAGTAGAAGTTTGCACAATGACAGGATCAATCTAAAGATTTTGAATGTCGGCAGCCATATTGGCTTGGCACTGCTGAGGCTTAGTGTTCCAGAACACTCTGGCATTGAATGAGTTAAGCTGAGAGTAGGATTCCATCTGTATAATTCAAGCAGAAATATGTATGATTCATATTTTTAGGTTGTTTAATTGTGTGAATAACTTGTGTGTTACTGGGCTGATTTATGTGCAGGCTACTGTAGCTGCAGCCATCTCTGAGAAGTCTCCGTTTGCTACGCCAATGAACAGAAAAGAGGAAGCGAATTTGGCCAAAGCAGCTGTTGCAGTGGCCAATTCAGACCACCTCACCATTTATAATGCATACCAGGGGTAAATATAGGTTATCGTGTGCCTAAATCATTTTCTTAAGGCCAAAACTCTGATTTTCATTGGCTAAGTATAATGCTGTTTCGCTATGAATAAATTGTAGTGGTTTCCTTCCATGTTCAGGTGGAAGAATATTCGCAGTGAGGGCACTCGTGCTGAGATGGCCTACTGCAGGAAGCACTTCCTTAATCGCACTGCCCTTCTAACCATCGAGGTATTTCCTTTGAGACGTCAAAGTAACATTAAAGGCATACTGAACTTTGTTTGAACATAATGTTGCATAGCAACCTGGCGCCGATATTAGTCATAATGTTCAAGCTCACCTTCGTGAGTTGCTCCTGTGGTCAGAAAATGACCAACGAAGAATGACATTTTTTCTCTCTCCGTTCACTTCCATTGCATGGTTAAAAAGGTCTCAAAAGCACGCTTTTGGCACATAAACGAATGCAAACAATGCGGATTATATCCATATACAAAATCACAACATCCATTTCTGGGTGTTTGACATTTTTGAGACAATTTTTGTTTGATTTGATTTTTGTTTGATTTGATTTGAACTATTTTCTGAGAACTAGCAACTGTTGCTAGCTTCTTTGCTATTCGGTTTGTTTACTGACGCACGCTTCAGGAAGTGAGTGGGACCGTTACGGTGCATGAATGTAACAAGTAAGTTAATAAGCTAATGACGGGATCTTCTTCTGAACCTTTGTTTGGAAAAAGTAAAATATCGTGAATGGAGCTTTTTATCTTTTCAAACGCCCGGTTCCGGATGTCGTGATTTTCTATATCGGCATAATCCGCGTTGTATGCATCTGTTTATGTGCTAAAAGTGTGCTTTTGAGACCTGCAATGGAAGTGAATGGAGAGAGAAAAAATGTAATTCTTCGTTGGTCAGTTTCTGACCACTGGAGCAACTCATGAAGGTGAGCTTGAATGTCCAGGTAGCTAGGTAGCTGTACAAAATTATGTTCAAACAAAGTTCAGTATGCCTTTAACAACATCTGAAAGTCTGTTTAGATGCGACTAAGGCAACTCTCTGAATGTCATTGTGGGATGGTTATCGCCGCCAGGGCGTGAAACAGGAGCTGATGCGAATGATGGAGCAGGCTGGGTTCATCTCCCCGAAGTCCAGACGGGACCAGCGCTCTCGGGACCGATCCGACCCGAGGCCCGCCGGCCCTCTGTCAGCCCAGGAGATCGCCATCGTGAACACGGTGCTGACTGCTGGGCTGTACGACAGTGTGGGCCGGATCCTGTTCACCCCCTCTGTGGACGTCCTGGATCGGGCCGTCTGCACCGTGGAGACGGCCCAAGGAAAGGCCGAGGTACACCCCTCCTCGGTCAACCGCACTCTGCAGACGTATGGCTGGCTGCTCTTCCAGGAAAAGGTGAGCCCAGCTCTTTTCCAGTCACTTGTAGGTCAGGCCTACGTTCATTTTAAGTGATTGTATTATTTTATTTTCATTTTATTTTATTTTTTTTCCATTTTTACTTTTTAATCGGTGGTATGTGTTGTCATAGTTAACATAGTCAAAAGTGAAACTTTGTATCATTGATGAACTTTGTATCATTGATGAACTTTGTATCATCGGGCATTATGAAGTTATGAAATATTAGATATTTAAATATTACTTAAATGCAGAGATTCCAGTATCTGTGTGTTTGTTAGTCACCTGTATGATAAGTGGGGATAGATTTTTTCATTAGGATGGCTTTCAATTCTCTTGCTGAAATGTACAAATATAGAATATGCAATGAGGAAAATGGTTTTGAGTGTGAAAACCTATACCGTTCCTAGTTTTTGTTTGTAGTTTCAAACTGTATCTCTATGTAGTTACCATTAATTACCATTTTATGTTTTTTGCTGTTTTCAGTGCTTTTGGACATTGTATATATATATATCATAGCTAAGAAATCAGGCTGCAGCTGAAGATGTCCAGTCAAATGCATTGCATTTCTTTGAGTGTGTTTAGCATCAACAAAATTCTCAAACCGTTTTCCTTCATTGCGGATGATGCTATTTTATAGAGCCCCATTGAGCACATGCTCTATATACTCCTCTGGTATCTAAATATGTAACCTATTTAATAATCAGAATGGTTTAACGGTTGAAGACAAGTCCGTGTTGTGATTACAGGTGAAGTACTCAAAGGTCTACCTGCGGGACACTTCTCTCATCTCCCCCTTCCCCATGCTGCTGTTTGGGGGAGACATTGACGTGCAGCATCGTGAGAGACTCATCTCCTTGGATGGCTGGATTCATTTCCAGGTCAGGAGGTCATGATGGGAATAAATCCGGGAAAGCCATTTCCTCTGTAGTGTTCAAATAGAGAACCTGCCATAGCAAATTTGGACATTCCCATATTAAATGTAACATGTATATGAAAACGGGCACTGGTTTCAAGTGTGTCAAGTGTGTCTCCAGCCACCACTAATAACAGTGTAATTGGCTTTTGTTAGTTTTACTCCCTTACGGTGGCTGCGTGACCTCTGTTTTCGCATTAGCATATGAAAAATGACAAATTAGGGGATCTGCCAAAGTAGTCGTTCTCTGACAACCGCCGTTCTTGTTCTTGTCTTCATATCAGGTGTAACCCATCTTACCGTTAATCTCGTGGGAGTGTATTCCATCACGTATAAGTTAATGATTTTCTTTGTCAGTGTAGCAGCCCGATTAGTTTTGACTGGGAATGACCTGGGAAGCGCCTGAGGAGGGAGTTGTGCCCACGTCCATTATCTCTGACAGTTAGCAGTCTTTATCTCCAGCTCGTGTTGACCAAAGGTTTGGTAGCTTTTTAAAGGGCTCTTCCAGATGTGGAGTCTTAGCCTATGATTCGAATTTTCTGACAAACGGAAAGGTTGCATTATAGATGTCTGACAGGACTAGGTATAAGATGAGCGTGAAACGGAAGCATAGTTTCAAAAGTGATCTTTCGCTGTTGATGATGTAAAAATTATTTCAGCAATTACTTTATTGAATTATTCTATAGCAGCTCTAATTTATTTAAAAAAAGAAAAATAATTTGTTTCAGATTTTTTCGTATTTTCTCCCAATTTTTAGAACCCCTATTCTAATTCAATTCCCCCCGTGTAGCAACCGCTAGAGAATCACCGCTATACAACCCTGTCAGCCGGTAGTGGGAAGGAGGGCGCGTCTCCTCGAGCTCCTGACCGTGATTCCAACTCGCCCAGGGCCGCGATTGTCTCCGAGTCCCTCCCCCCACCCAATTGCCGCTCCCACAGGGCACCGGCCATGCTCGGATCTGGCAGGACCGGGGATCGAAACCCCCGATCCTCGGGGCGCAACAGCACTGACAAAGTCTGCGCCTTAGCCCACTTCACCTCCGCGGTGCCCAGCAGCTCCAATTTTTATTTGAGGAACCTTTTCAGGTTCAAAACATTTTTGTGAATA
The DNA here is from genome assembly GCA_029718625.1 of Synaphobranchus kaupii. Classification (NCBI taxonomy): domain Eukaryota; kingdom Metazoa; phylum Chordata; class Actinopteri; order Anguilliformes; family Synaphobranchidae; genus Synaphobranchus; species Synaphobranchus kaupii. The sequence goes on along the minus strand of CM056392.1, from coordinate 24,480,932 downwards.
ATATCAATAAACATACTTTTTCTAACATTTTAACCTTCCTCATGTCATGAAACTGGGAAGAGTTGCCAGATGCACAGAATCCTTTTTGTGGTTGTTTTAATCTAGCACATAAAGTTAAAACTGAAGCATTAAGGTAAAGCTGCTGTTAAACTCTAATAGTATGCACAACAAAGTTGTCCTCCCAGAAGAGAGGGTCTTGTGGGATTAATTCAAAAATAAATATTTTGCTGATGCCTTAATATCCCCTTATGGAAAAAGAATATACTGCAGTATATTTTAAATATATCAAAATTATCTTCACAATATATTTAAAATATACTGCAGTATATTACATTTGCATATGGGTCAGCACTGTTTGTTGCATAACTTGTGTATATGCACTTATATACGTTACTCTGGATGAGAGCATATGCTAAAAGTAAAGTGGTGCATTGTTACTGTAGGGCTGTGGAGGAATTCAGGTCACAGCAGAAAACTGAGCCATAATGGGTGCACTGGCCTTTTGTTCGCCTTTCCCCAATGCTTTGCGCTGCACAGGCTCCTGTGAGAATTGGAGTGATCTTCAAACACCTCAGAAAGCTGATTGACTCTCTCCTGGAGAAAAAACTGGAGAACCCCAAGATGAACCTGGAAGGTAATGTGCCTGAATTAATTGCTGATTTTTGTAAAGAAGAAATAAGTATAAAAATATATGCAGTGCTCTCCATAAGGTTTGGGACAGAGACATTTTTTTTTTCTTTGATTTGGCTCTGGACTCCAAAAGATTTAGATTTGTAATCAAACAATTCACATGTGATTTAGCTTTTATTAGAGGGTATTTTATACATTTTGGTTTCACAGATAATTACAGAAATTACAAATTTATACACACCCCCCCCCCCCCCCCCCTCATTTCAGGGCACCATAATGTTTGGGACAAATGGCTTCACAGGTGTTTCTGATTAGTCAGATGTGTTCAATGGCTTCCTTAGTGCAGGTATAACAGATCTTTCAGTATCTAGTCTTGATTCTAGGCTTTTGATTGCCTTTGGAGTCTGCTATTGGCATTTTTCAACATGAGGACCAGAGTTGTGCCAGTGATAGTCAAGGAAGCCATTATGAGGCTGAGAAATAAGAAATACAGTTAGCCAAACATTAGGCTTACCAAAATCAAGAGTTTGGAGCATCATTAAGAAGAAAGAGAGCACTGGTGAGCTCAGTAATCCCAACGAGCCTGCCTGCTAGCCCAAGGAAGACCTCTACAGTTGATATCCATATAATTCTCACCATAATGAGGAAATCCCCACAGAGAAAACCCTCCTGAACACTCTTCAGGAGGTAGGCATGGATGTGTCGGTGGCTACTGTCCACAGAAGACTTCACAAACAGAACCGCAGAGGCTACAGTGCAAGATTTAAGCCACTATTTGCGTGTAAAAAGTGATGTAATTTCTACCTGGTGAATACAAAATGTGTAAAAGTACTCTTTAATAAAGGCTGGGAATCTGCACTTTTACTGCATGTGAATGTTTTGATTACAAATCTAAAATTGTGGAGTACAGAGCCAAATCAGGGAAAAAAATGTCTTTGTCCCAAACATTATGGAGGGCACTATATATATACAGTGCTGCTCAAAAGTTTGTGAACCCTTTAGAATTTTCTGTATGTCTGCATAAGTTCGATCTAAAATGTGATCACATCTTCATCTACAGTGCATCCGGAAAGTATTCACAGCGCTTCACTTTTTCCACATTTTGTTCTGTTACAGCCTTATTCCAAAATTGATTAAATTCATTTTTTCCCTCAAAATTCTACACACAACACCCCATAATGACAATGTGAAAAACGTTTTTTTGAGATCTTTGCAAATTTATTAAAAATAAAAAACTAAAATTTCTCATTTGCATAAGTATTCATAGCCTTTGCTTTAACGTATTTTTAAAGTATCATATTTCATATTTGGTCGCATATCCTTTACATGCTGTTACTTCCTGAAGTGTGTGACCATCAACATCAAAAAACTGTCGATATCTTATTTTCAGGTACTGTTACAAGCCATACTATAACCTCTCTGCATTTGAATGGATGTCTATGGAAATTGGGGGGTGAGACTAGATTCAGCTGTAAATTACACTGGTACAGTATGGAACACATGACTGGCTAAATGGCTGTTAGTCATCTAGGGTATCAAACGAGCCCCAAACCATCACTCTGCGGCCAGATATGGAGTAGATGTGGATTGATCACTTTAAGGGTTTCTTCTCCTGACTTTTTTCCCCATAGAGGTCTATAGGAAAATGAGTCAGGAGAAATAACCCTTGCAGTGATCCATCCACATCTACTCCATATCTGGCCGCAGATTGATGGTTTGGAGCTCGTTTGATACCTTAGACCCTTGATGACTTACAGCCATTTAGCCAGTCATGTGTTCCATACTGTACCTGTGTAATTTACAGCTGAATCTAGTCTCACCCCCCAATTCCCATAGAGATCCATTCAAATGCAGAGGTTATAGTATCGCTTGTAACAGTACCTGAAAATAAGGTATTGAGAGTCTTTTGACATTGATGGGTCACAGACTTCAGGAAGTAACAGCATGCAAAGGATATGCGACCAAATATTAAATATGATACTTTAAAAATACGTATGATCCAAGGGTTCACATACTTTTTCCAACAAAGCATTTAATGTTGGATAATTTTGCTCAATAAATAAATTGTAAAAGAATAATGTTTTTTGTTGAGCTGGGTTCACTTTATCAAGTTTTAGGACTTAGATGAAGATGCGATCACATTTTAGATCTAATTTATGCAGATATACAGAAAGTTCTAAAAGGTTCACAAACTTTCAAGCAGCACTGTAGATCTAAATATTTAAAACAGGTAGACCTTAGGCTATGGTAGGCAAAAGTCTTGGAAACCAATAGATTCATTCTCCCATGTTTGTGTTTAGATGCCCTGCCCTCCTCCCATATAATGTGTTGTTCATAATGGGGGAAATGACCCAATAACACAGTTTGAAATGTTCACAACAATGTTGAGATTTCATTTGGTATTGTATCTCATCAACAGTTTTTTTTTTTTTTTTTCCTCCCAAAGATCAACAGCTTAAGCATTGGTTCATAACATCTTGTTTATTTTTCCCCCCGACCCCCAGATGAAAAAACGATACAGTTAATAATGGAACTGATCAAAACGGAGAACACTGTGTGACCATGGGGCTTCTGTTGGAATTTGGCTGAGATTCTACAAGATTGCAATGGCCTGGTGACAAAGCTTAAGGAGGAAACGAGGGAAAGAACAACGTCATAAAATATACTGTGAACCAACTCACAGGAAGGATGGCCTGTCATACATTGTCTACATTGCTACAAAAACGTCAATACATATACTGGGGTTCTCTTAGCTCTCATATTTTCTGTGCAAACTTTACATTTTTACTCTGCTACCTTGGACTTGGAACATACATCTTGCTTTTTTCTTGTTTTCAAAAAGAACTGTATTTCAGTTTGAAGTATTTAAGCATTTAACTTTGAGCCAAAGCTGCAAATCAACAAAGCTTACATCATCAACAAAGAACTTACATCATCCATAAATTAAATAATATTCACAGCAAAACCGAAGAAGCAAAACCTCAACGAAGAAATTCCATAATAAAATATGATTTTTAGAAATGATACAAGTATGTTTGTCTTTCTACTTTAAAACACTGCTATTGTGTAAATCATCTTGACATCATTAGTATGCCATTTACTCTTTTTTTTTAACCTTCACCTGGACACAATAAACACAACTTGTAATCTATCATTGGGATTTTATCATGAGCTTTTTATCTGTACTCTGTAGATAAAGCATCGTTTTAGTCCGTCGTTGACGCATTACTTCTGTGTTTACTCAAAAGCTTTGTTATTTTAAGTGATTCAGAAATCAAAAAAATTATTGTTCTTAGCTATGTTGCAACTGCTTATTTAGATTATTCAAGGCTTCTGTTACATTATAGTATAACTACCAAATGGGCAATTATGCGACGAACTACTGAAAGTGTTTTATTAAAGGTGTGGTTGTTAGATAAAATATTTTTCTTTGAACAATGCTTTAAACCTAGCTTGAGTTGAAATGGTTTATTTTTTTAGTGTAACTTTCATGTGATATTTAATTGATAAATTCCTTTTGTGAAATGTTCTGCCTAATGTGAGCCAACCAAGTTTGAAAGGCTGTGCATACTTGGCTTAGTAATCATTTAAAAATGAGTCTGATTTTGATTTATTGCACACTCAATTTTTATGGTAGTAACATTTCTAAGATTAACTAATATTGACAGCCAATTAATTAAAAATTAATCAGTCATGGTTAAGTATACAAGCCTGAAATTAAGCTTTGTTTACATGTATGCACAAATGTCTAGCTGTCTTTTGAACTGAAAATGACAGAAAAAAGGTTTTTGTGGCTTACATTTGACTATAAATGCACTATATGTAATCTTTCATTTATCAAACATACTGCATTTGGAGGCACGGGTGGGGTAACCACAGCATAGTTAACTGCTATGGAAAGGGCTGGCCAACAGTCTGTCCACTTTAGTTTATTTGTACATTAAATTTATTTCAAATTGTGGTGTAAAGGACCACTGATATGCTGGGTTCAAAATAACTGGTGATAATTATTGATAAATAATTACCTTTTAAATACATAAAGGCATTTAGAAGAGGTTATCAGTTAATGTCTTGACACATTTTAAGAACAATGCTTGCTTTCTAAAGAAGAGCACGCCGTAACTGACAATCATTGACGAGAGCCGTGTCATCATTCACACAGTGGCGGGAATGCCCCTTCAGAAGAAGAAGTATCTGCATGCCATTTTGGCAACTTTATCACTCCGTCTATCTAAAGACAAGTTTAGCCACTTTAGTTTGAGTGACAGTGGTGGTTCGGAATCCCCTAGGTGTTCAGTGCGACGCACGTATGAGCTTTGCTGGTTAGGGACAGTGTAAGGTAGCCACACATGCACCTCATTACCAATATATTATTGAATGGTGCATTTATTTGTAGTGAATATTTTCCATTTCTTTATATAGAAATGAGTAATTCCTTCATGTACATGCAACCGAATCCACATATCCGTGGTGAATGGGCACAGGAATATCGCAATGAAAATATGTATATGGACATAAGTAAGCCGATGTATATTTGTGTGACTGTTCTTGCTGTCCCATCTTTGATGGATTACACTTTTCTGTGTGTGTTCTGAAACAAGGATGTAGTTTACGCTTCCGCCTGGAGTTCCTGAATGGTTGAAAGCATTCAGGGCAGCAAACAACAAAACAAAGGTCGTATCCCTCCAGGTCTCTCACTAATCCCCTATCGACCTCTTCATGACAAACAATCGTCTTGAGGTTAGAAAATGCTAAACACAGATGTGGGTGTTCTTAATGCCTTCAGCATTTGGTTTGATACCTTGCAAAACACTCATCAGTGAAAGTTGATTGCCACACCTGTGGAACTAAGATAAGGAAAAGTCCATTGTGGCTCTTTTCTGAAAGAGCCACTTAAATTGAATCTTTGCAGGAAGTAACTAACATTTTTTGGCCTTTAAAGATAAGTGAAGGGAGAAGCCATGTTAATATACAGAAAAGACTGTGGGGAATGTTTACTTTTACTGTATTACAGCACTTAAATAAAAAAATTTAAAGATTTTTCTCAAATATGCACGTGTGCAGTTTGAACTGTAAATGGCGACTGCTGGAAGCCTTTGAATGACAATGACAGATGATCTCCTCAGGCAATGGACCTTTCATTCAACTTGTGTCCACCAACTCTTTACACTTGGGGTTATGAACTGGGATTCACAAGCCAAACAAACTCTGACCAGGTGGAAGGGCCTGTGAGGTTATCATCTTACCTGACGTGTGGCCAAGAAACCACGTACGCTGCAGAGACAATGGGTCCTCTGCATGCATAAGCAGTGGTGAATAGTATCGTGAAGGACTCTTTGTTCCTGCAAAGCACGTATTTGTACGCACACTGGGGTTTCCGTTTAGGAGATGGCTAAGAGCAAAGCACTATTTTTGTGACCATTGCTTCTAAAGATTTATTTTTGTGAGTACATTTGAAATATAAAATGTATAGATATTAGCTACCTTATATGTGATAACATTATATTTCTATAATTTTTTTTGTCAGGCATTTTTACAAATACCAGTATGGGAAGAAGCCGTGGAGTGGACTTTGACACCAGATAATGATGACGACAACAACAACAACAACAATAATATGATTTTTCTTTTAATTTAATTAATGTTGACAGGACCATTCAGTTCTCAGTGTACTTACTTACATACAGTACAGTTGATTAGTTGTGTTTATTCTGTCCCTTAATGTGTCTTATCATCAGAGGTAATTTCAAGATGTATTAATAATTAATACAATGATGCTTTGTAAGCAAAATAAGGGGTGTGCAATTTACTTGGCTCCTACTCTTGGCAACTCAATCCAAGCTCTAACATAAAAAGCCATGCAACATAAATCTTTAAGTGTGATTGGTAGAATAATTAGCAAGCATCCATGACAGATTTAAAAGTATTTCGGGTTTTAACCCCCTTTTGTTTAATGAATTGGACCGTGGCTTAATTACGGTGGGCTTGTGGCGACCTTCACCTTTGGATGTGCAGGTGTATCTGACACAGTTTACATTGCTGTGTTGGAATGTGCCGGGCGGGGTCTTGGATGGCTCGTGCTGCGAACCTATGGGGCGCCAGAACGCCTGGCTTGTATCAAGACTGTCTGACGAGACCACTCACAGTCCGCAGCCCACGCGACACCTGCACGGTCGCTACTTCAATAGAACGAGTGATTGATTCGTGCGCTCGCCTCGAGGCTCAACGTCTTCACCTAAAGGCAAAAGCGCTATAACTTCAAGAATCTATTCATTGTTATTATTATTTGGTTATCTTATTTTATTTTCCCCCTCAGTAGGCTATGGCAATGCAGACATGCAATTACTTGCCGTTTTCATCTTGCGATTATGGTTTTAAGGTAAATAGTATCACTTTCTTTATTGCAATTAGCCTACCTGCTGAAAGTTATGTAACGTTATTCATCTGTACTTAAACGGTTGTTTTTTTCTGTCTAGAATTCTGGGACATTTAATTCATTTTACGATTTTCAAGATTCGAGCGTTGCAGTGCATGGGATTCCTGGTGAGTTGTGTGAACCATCCTTTGAGACTTAGCATTTAGCCTATAAATATAACCCAATTCAACATTTAAATAAGTCTTTAAATTTTAACATTGCAATTTATTATTGAAAAGCAACACATTCTTAAAAGAACAGTCTAAATATCTCTTGGCACAGAGCAAATGTTGTTCAGGTATCTGTTTTACAGCTAATCAATCTGATGGCAAAAATACATGACTTGTTTTTTCAGATTTAACATTATTACCACAGCCTTCTCTGGACCTGGCTGCACTCGAGTGGTCCTGTTCTGAGCTTTCTGGTTTGTTATCCCCCGTTTCAACACTAGAGGGCCAAAACCTGCATGTGTCCCATGCTTTTCTGTCCCCCACCCCAGTCCAATCACCCTCTGGAGCCTTTTCTTCTGTGGACTGCTACTGGAGAGATAAGGCGGACCTCAACCAGAGGGCTCTGGGAGATGCACTGAAGGCCAATGACCAGGTGAGTGCAGAACTGGTGAAGACCCACAGTGGCTTAGTTTTGTTCAGTGTTTTTATTTTATTTAACCTTTATTTAACCAGGTAAGACATTAAGAACTATTTCTTATTTGCAATGTAGTGACAAGTATCTGAATCACAAAAACATCCTAGTAAAGTTGTGTTGTTCCTTAGGGTTCTAATCCAGCAGGCTTGATGAGCATTTACACACTAATTTCAATGAATTACAACTCCATTGGAACAAATTCAACCACACTACCCAACTGTTAGATTCTTAGTCATTTAAAGAGAGCTGGAAAACCTGATGGGCTAGAACTGGGCACCGATGCCTTGGAGTGTGTTTTCTTTAATATGAAAGCTTTGCAGTGTGGTGTTCTGTGTACAAATGGAGTGTTTTTGAGTGTGTAATTGCTCTGCGATTATTTATGTGTTTACTTAAAATTGGTAATATTACTTTATTGGTAATGTTTTTTTTTGTAAAAATACAGAAAGCAAATGGCAAGAATTGTCAGGTGGTTTGCAAAATGGACAATTGTATTTTCCAGTGCCATAAGGCATTTGAATTCTGCATTTACCTAAATACATTTTACTTGAAATAATTGTAAAATGAACAAAAGTTAACATTGTGTACATGTAAATTCTAAATAAATACAACTGGGTTGCTTTCATTTATAAACATTACATTTGGATTGATAACATACTCTTATGAAACATTTCTCTGTTGTTGAGCCCAATACGGGCTGTGCAATAACATACAGTATATATTTATAAAATTAGCGATATAAAGTCTTTCACCATTTTAATTACTGTAAAAATTAAGGCTACAATAGCTTTATGTCAATTATTATTCTTTCTACTGTATGTAATGAATTTCATTGTCCACAGCTCAGTGTGAGTCTAAACAAGAAGCAAGAAGAGATCCTAGAATTACAGGAAAGAAATAACCAGCTGAAGGAGCTTGCCAGCCAGGCAAAACATTTGGCCTCCATACTTGAAGTGAGTGCACTTTTGTATCTTCCAAAATAGATAAAATATGTAATAATTAATTTCATATTGTTTTCATGCTTCCATGGAATGTATAATGGAGTTTCTTGGTGATTCATATACAAATATTGTTCTCACATGCTCACATACAATGTTTGTACAAGCATTGCAGCAAATTATATTAAATAATCCTCAGTTCTGTGGACAGTGAAATATGAACCAACTTACAAGGGGTGATATAACTTACAGCCATTACCGACACATAACACAATGTGCCTTTAAAAAACATTTTTCTTTTCCAGCTTCTGACACAATCAACAAATGGTGACTGCCCCACTACAGAAGCAACCAATCAGAGGACTGGAGTTAAAAGGCAGAGGCAGGATGACCTGCAAACACTCAGAGTGGCCCCAAGAGACGATATAAATCACAGAAATCTAGACTTCCACAGGGACTCAAAGCAGCCTAAATTGCACCAAGAAGCGGAACCCGTCAGCCAGTGCCAGGAAGAGGAGAGGATAAACATATATGGAGCTTTCAGTGGACTACAGGTGAACACCTCCTGCAGCCCCGTCTCTGCCGACAGCAGCTGCTCAGAGGAAGGAATGTGCTTCAGGACCTCCATAAGAGACCACTGCACCATCAGGACTCTGGTGTTTCCACAGGGAAGGACTCTAACCTCAAAGGTGCCCAGCGGGAGCTACAGGTTTCGCTGGGTGCCAAGTTAGAACAGAGACTTTGAGCTAACTTCAGAGCTAACCCCAAGACTGGTGGGGTGTGTAGGGGGGGCTACAATCCTTGAGGGCTGCAGGCATTCTGGTTTTTGTTCAACCACCTGTTTTAATTGTTTGATTGAAGTCAACAGTTACTGCTTGAATGTTAACTCTCAAATTAGCAGAACCTCCGACCTGCAGGCTTGGAGCTAACGACACTGACCACTCCCTGATAAAACTTTTTTAACGTGTTGCATCCACCTCTTTAACTCAAAGGTTACATGTATAACTTAAGTGTCTAAGTAGCGCCTTTGCAGGCATCTTACGAGGAGGTGAATGAGGTGATCTATTAATTTGTGAAATTGTACCTGAAAAAACTGACTTTGTATATATTCACGTGTCAAAGTAATGTATGGATATTTTAATTTTCATATGAGGACTGTTTGTAAGCATTAGCTGTTGTAATGACTTTAGTAGACTGTAAATCCTTATTTTTACATAAAAATAATTTAAACTCGAGCAGGACTCATCTGTTGCATCTGTCATTTTTCTTTGGTAAAGAGGTCAGAGGTCATCCCCAATAGAAGCAGAATGTTGTTATTGACAGTTAATGAGTATCATACTCAAGAAAAATAGCAGTGTCATATTTATGCACTGAAAATGTTGTTCATTTATTCCATTGGCTTTATCAAAAGCAGGGTCATAACATACATTCAAAACATATAAAAGGAAATTAAACAATAATAAATTATTCTGCTTTTGTAAAGCCATTCAAAGTAGAACTCCAAATACTATTTCTTCACATCATATGTGTACGGCTACCCAAGTGACAGCAACCAATACAAATTCATATTAAAGATACTAAGCCAAAGGAAACTCTATTTTTAAAAGCCTATAATCTGAATACATTTAATAATTATATTAAACTGTAATTTTCTGAGAGTTTATGGATTTACCTGAGTATAAAAATAAATACACACTGGAGGTTGTAGACAACCACAAAGCTTTCAAGTTGAAAGACGACTCTAAGCTATGGTCAACAGTACATCAAGAGACATTGGAGAAAAATGGCAAGTATTAGTAGAAAAATTGTGGGTGACAAACATGTTCAGAAAATTAATTTATAATGAGCAGTAATGTTTACCATAGTCAGTGTGACGGCTAGCTGTGGTCAGAGTTTCAGAACCATGGAAAAAAATGTGGCAAAATATATGATGGATGAGTGGACGGAATGAAAAGTCATAAAAACTGATACAAAACCGGTTTTGTGGTCATACTGATCGTAGGGTTGCACCCAATGAAAAAAAGGGTCCACGCTTGCATCTGCAGATGGCAAATAATGAATAGGAAAAATTGGGGAGGAATCTGGGTGATGCTGTTAAATGTGCTAAAGAAAGAAAATAAAAACAGAAAAAGTAAAGAAACAGGATGAAAACAACAGCCTTTCAGCTCTAGTGATTTTGAAAAATACATTTCTGGAACACAAGGCTGATTCAGAGTGTCTCTTATTTTTGCTGATGGCATTGTGGGATAAAGGCCCCCTCTCTTGGTTATGAGGGACCGGTCTGATCGTAAACTGAAAACAAAGGAATATACTCATTACTCGTTCATTTACAATGTTTATTATTCCATACAATCCTGCTATCTGAATATTCACTGACAAGTGAAGATGCTTAAGTAAGGAATATTTTCAATATTTTCAGTCCTTCTCGATGTATTAAAAACAGTTGCCTATTTATTGCTATATACGTATATATGTGTATACAGTACCAGTCAAATGTTTGGACACGGTTGATTGAATGTACCTTTCTCATTATCTTAGAGACATTTTGATCTAAAGGATTTTGCTTAAATGCTTGAATTTTTTTTTCTTAGACAAATATAATTAGTGAAGTTGATGCCTATATATGAATTTCTTTCCAAAATAAAAATTTTAATTAAAAAAAAATTGTTTTTGAAATGCACCCCCAACAAGTGCATTTTGAGGGGGGGGGTGTGTGTGTGATGGTGTGGGGTTGCTTTGCTGGTGACACTGTTGGACGAGTTATCTAGAATTGAAGGCACACTTAACCAGCATTCTGCAGTGACACGCCATCCCATCTGGCTTGCACTTTAGTTGGGCCCTCGTTTGATTTTCAACAGGACAATGACCCAAAACACACCTCCAGGCTGTGTAAGAGCTACTGGACAAAGAAGGAGAGTGATGGAGTGCTGCATCAGATGACCTAATCTAACACCCAACCTAAACCCAATAGAGATGGTTTGGGATGAGTTGGACTGGAGAGTGAAGGAAAAGCAGCCAAGTGCTCAGCATATGTGGGAATTCCTTCAAGACTGTTGGAAAAGCATCCCATGTGGCTACCTCATGAAGTTGGTTGAAGAATGTCAAAGCTGGTATCAAGGCAAAGGGTGGCTACTTTGAAGAATCTACATTTTGATTTGTTTAACACTTTTTTGGTCACTGCATAATTACATTTATGTTATTTCATAGTTTTTATGTCTTTACTATTATTCTAAACTGTAAAAAAAATAGTCAAAATAAAGAAAACCCCTTCTATGAGTAGGTGTGTCCAAACCTTTGACTGCTACTGTATATATATATATATATATATACACACACACACACACACACACACACACACACACACATTACAACACTGCAACAATATGTACGTACATAATATCTATACAGTGCTGTGAAAAAGTTTTTTCCCCCTTCCTGATTTCCTCTATTTCTCGCACTGGATGTTTTCAGATCTTTAGACAAAATATAATATTGATTTTAGGGAACCTGAGTGAACAAATGACACATTTGTTTTTTACTTATTTCATTTATTTAATGAACAAAAAATCCCAACACCCATTTCCGTTATATTGAACCCCCGTTAATTGCCCCCTTACACTTAACTGCAGTCAATGTAGAATAAAGTAATCATTTTTAATATTTGGTCGCATATCCTTTGCATGCCATGACTTCCTGATGTCTGTGACCCAACAATATCAAAAGACTCCTACATGTGATACTATAACCACTCTGCATTTGAATGGATCTCTATGGGAATTGGGGGGTGGGACTAGATTTAGCTATAAATTATGCTGTAACAGTATGGAATACATGGTTGGTAAAATGGCTGTAAGTCATCAAGGGTCTGATGTATCAAACAAGCCTTAAACCATCACTCTGCTATGAGACATACAGTAGATATGGATGGATAACTTGAAGGGTTTCTTCTTCTGACTTATTTTTCCATAGAGTTCAATAGGAAAATGTGTCAGGAAAAACAACCCTTAAAGTGATCCATCCATATCTACTGCATATCTGGCAGCAGTGATGGTTTGAGGCTCGTTTGATACCTTAGACCTTTGATGACTTACAGCCATTTTACCAACCATGTATTCCATACTGTTACAGCATAATTTATAGCTAAATCTAGTCCCACCCCCCAATTCCCATAGAGATCCATTCAAATGCAGAGTGGTTATAGTATCACATGTAGGAGTACCAGAAAATAAGATATCAAGAGTCTTTTGATGTTGTTGGGTCACACACATCAGGACGTCATGGCATGCAAAGGATATGCAACCAAATATAAAACAATTATTACTTTATTCTACATTGGTTGCAGTTATTAAGTGTAAGGGGGCAATTACTTTTTCACACAACGGAAATGGGTGTTGGGATTTTTTGTTCATTAAATAAATTAAATAAGTAAAAAACAAATGTGTCATTTGTTCACTCAGGTTCCCTAAAATCAATTTTGTCTAAAGATCTGAAAACTGAGAAATATGCAACAATAGAGGAAATCAGGAAGGGGGCAAAAACTTTTTCACGGGACTGTATGTGTGTATGCATAAATATGTATACACACACATGCACACTCAGACACCCACAAAGTTGCACAGTTTTCACAGTAAGGAAGATTTAAAAAATACTTACCTATGCACTAGAATCGTATTACACTGTAACTAGGATCTTGGATAGTTGAATAAACCACATCACCTTTAGGACAAAAGCTTAAAGTAAACCATAAATAAAATAAACTGCAACAAGAAGCTACTAAAATGTAGTAGACAATAATGTGGACAAAGGTAAATTCCTGGTATGAAATGACCAAGAGTGACATAAAATTAGTAAAATACAAGCCATTCATATCCATTATGTCAATGCTATATCCTGCATTGTACATATGACGGTGTTATTAAGCTGTCAGTATGCACCACTTTGACAAAATTAATTTATGGCTCAGTACAAGAGAATGTGAATGTTTCCTAAGTTCCAATATGAACTCAGTTCAGACATACAGTGAGCACCATAATTCATTGGACAGTGACACATTTTCTGTTATTTTGGTTATGTACTCTAGCACTTTGAGTTTTAAATGATACAATGACAATGAGGTTGAAGTGCAGACTCCGATTTAATTTGAGGGTATTTTCATCCAAATCGGATGAACCATTTAGAAATAATATAACCTTTTGTACATAGTCATTTTTAATATTTGGTTGCATATCCTTTGCATGCCATGACTTCCTGATGCCTGTAACCCAATAATATCAAAAAGACTCTTGATATCTTATTTTCTGATACTCCTACAAGCGATACTATAACCTCTCTGCATTTGAATGGATCTCTATGGGAATTGGGGGGTGGGACTAGATTTAGCTGAAAATTACACTGGAACAGTATGGAACACATGGTTGGCTAAACGGCATCAAGGGTCTGACGTATCAAACAAGCCTTAAACCATCACTCTGCTGCCAGATATGCGTAGATATGGATGAATAACTCGAAGGGTTTCGTCTCCTGACCTATTTTTCCATAGAGTTCAATAGGAGAATTTGTCAGGAGAAACAACCCTTAAAGTGATCCATCCATATCTACTGCATATCTGGCAGCACAGTGATGGTTTGAGGCTCGTTTGATACCGCAGACCCTTGATGACTTACAGCCATTTCACCAACCATGTATTGTTCCAGCATAATTTACAGTTAAATATAGCCCCACCCCCCAATTCCCATAGAGATCCATTCAAATGCAGAGAAGTTATAGTATTGCTTGTAAGAGTACCAGAAAATAAGATATCAAGAGTCTTTTGATATTGTTGGGTCACAGACATCAGGAAGTCATGGAATGCAAAGGATATGCGACCAAATATTAAAAATGATTACTTTATTCTACATTATGTTAAACTGTCCCATATTTTTTGATGCCAGAAAATGGGGGGGGACTATGTACAAAAGGTTCTATAATTTCTAAACGATTCAATGGATGAAAATACCTGCAGTTCAACCTCTGTCCAATGAATTATGGTGCTCACTGTATGTACCTTTTCCTCTGCAGTCTAATATTTTGACCTCTGTTCTTAATTGGGGGGTAAAACTAAGAAATTGTATTTCCTGTCATTACGTTTTGTACACACAAATCTTGAAACAGCTGGTGAGGTAAAAATGTCAAAAAGTACATACTTTCTGCATTCCTTGGTGTAGGCAGTGGACCCCTCCTAAAATACATGAACATGATTAGAAAGCCAAAGAGCCACACAGAGCTTCTTCAAGGCATCATTATCAGCACAATAGCTCAGCACTGGCTGCTCTTACCTGCCACCCACAGGTCCTGGTGGCCCCTGTTGCCCAGGGGTCCCTGGGGCCCTCTGATTGCTATAGAAGCTGTCATAGAGGATGGGGGCTGATTGAGAAACAGAGTGGAGGATATTAGCATGGCTTAACCTCTGCATATTCAATCAATAGCTATGCGCTCGCCATTAGCTTTTGCTTGACATTATGTAACTTTAGATTGTCAACTCACAGTTTTGTGCAACTTCATTTAACGGAAAGTGATATTGTGTCATAAAAAATTTAAATTAGTAGTTTTTTTATATATATACTAGACATTGAAAATATACAGACTGAAAAATTAAAAATTCTAATTGAGAAATCCACCATTATCTCCCATATTTCATGTGATCACAGAGTTTATATTAGTCCGGTGGCACATAAGATGCTGCTGTGTAGCTAATGATGTTAAGATTGAGAGGTGGTAGGGAGTAAACTTGGAAATTTGACCAGAACACCTGGGTTAACACCACTACTCTACAAGAGTCATGGGATCTTTAATTACTGAGAGGCAGAACCTTTGTGATACATTACAATTCTAGGATGACAACTTTTACAGCATAGTGCCCCCTGCCTGTGAAGTACTGTATTGGATTTTGTCAAGATCCCAAGGGAAGAGTGCCCCCTACTGGTCCAGCAACATTACTTGCTGGCCTACACTGCAGCCAATAGGACAGGCCCCTGCTACCTTCAGGACTCCCCATTCCTCTACATTCTCCTCCAACACAGCCTGAAGACACACCTCAACAGACTCCACCCTGACTGACATACCAATCTATGACCTTTTTCATACTACTTGTTCCCTGTGTTCTTTGTCTGTAACTGTTTGATGTTATGGTTTAGAATAGTATTTAGAATAGAATTATAGTATAGCTGATTTACCCACAGCTTACTGTGAACCACTCTCAATGTTCATTATTAGGGATAGCTGCTACGTTATGGGAAGGATGTGCTTAGTCTAATCTGCTCTGTAGTTGCTTAGATTACCTTCTGTATGCACTTATTGTATGTCGCTTCGGATTTAAGCGTCTGCTAAATGATTGTAATGTAATGTAATTACTTTCAGGAACAACCTGGTTTTCCCAAGAGGCCCCCTATTCATGCACAAATCAAGCCCAATTCCTCTTAGCAGCTATTCAACAACGCAGGCACTGTTATAGTAGCTTTCAGGAAACTGTACTCTGGAAACCATTACTAATTATTGGTGAAAATGAATCTGTTTGCAGTAACAGCCAGTCTGGAAAGGGATGTCAAAGAAAGAATTGCTAGATTATTCAGAATTATCCCAGTGAACAACAGTCGTCCATGGATGGCTAAATTGTGTGAGAAACATGTCTTTCTAACGCCTTTTCAATGGCTTTTCAACACATTTTGTGGCAATTTGCGCACTGGGATAGGAGGTCACTGAAATAACATGGTGCAAGCAATGTTACTGATAATGATGATAGTGATGACTGCTCTGAATGACTCCTGAGTGAGATTAAAGCTGGGATAGACTTTGACATTGCTGGCTGTCCCCTATGAGAGCAGAGAGCCCCACCTGGTGGCTTGTCCCCAGTCCTCTTGAGGTTGACGAAGTGCTCAATGTCCTCTTGTATGTCACACTGCTCCAGGGACTTCCTCACCTCTTCATACAACTGGAGTCACAATTGATTGCAACTTAAATCACCGTATGGGGTTTTTACAAGCTTTTAATTGCCACTGCCATACATTATAACTGGAACCTACAGTGCCTGTTTTATTAATTTTACAACATATCATGGTCAAGTCATTACCAACAAACGGTTATAAGACAGTTATCCATTGACTGTAGATGAAAGTATGAGGTAGGTACACAGAAAAAATGTTGGTGTAAATCTAACACTGCTGGTGTACATTTAACATCCTAGGGTGTTTATATGAAACCACAGCCTAAGCTATGGAGGATTATTCAACCCAAAATGAAAATGAAAATGAAAATGGAGGATTATTCAGCCCAAAATTAAAATGAAAATTAAAAACTTTTCATTTCCATTTCCATTTTCAAACTGTATCTATGTAAATGAGGGGGTATGGTCCTCCTATCAATCAAAGCAAGCAGGGTGGGCCTCATACAGGTTTAGTGCAGTAGCACTTAATGAACACTAGGGGGAGCATAGCATAGGGATGGGTAACAGTCTATGCTTGATACTATGCTCTCAGGGCACTCGTAAGTTTTAATGGATGAAATAATGAAGAATCTGAGCAGTGTTATAAAGTATTCTTGTTTTATGAAAGAAATGGAGCTAGCTAGCCAGTGCTACGCTGTGTAGGCTATAGTTCAAATCTGCGAGGTGGAAAATCCACGTTCAGAAAGTGAAAGTCCTCCCCAATCATTTGTTCCAATCACCTGGATTTGCTAATAATCACAATTCTTCAGCCAAGAGGTAAGAGCTAACTAGGCTAATTAGTGAAATCGGTTCATGGGTGGAAGAAACACGGCAGGACTTTTACTTTCTGACCCCTGGAATTTCCACCTCTGCAAACCTGGGAGTAGCCTACTATAGTCTACATTGTGGCAGGTTAAACGTTGGATTGGATCAGTTGGACTGCTGGAAATAAATGAAATCCTCTCTTAAAATAAATGAAGACCGCAAATGAATGGTACAAAAATACAGTGCTTACATCCCAGATAATAATTAGGCAGCTTCAAGGTATTGGTCAAATATTATAATCTTCATCAAACTAGCAGATCTAAAAAAAAAAACATTTTAAATGAACTCTTTACTATAAAGCTAAATTGCAAATGGTATTAACATGCAATTTAATTGTTGCCAAATTAACTATAATCAACAATCTTTAATCAATCAAAAAACTAAACACCAGAATGTCAAACATACACATTAAACTGTGTAGACTAGCAGTGGTACAATAATTTAGTCTCCTTCAGTTTCAACATTTTTTTTTTTTTTTTCCCTTGTTACTAGTTACACAGACCATAAATAGTATGCATGCAAATCTGTAAACTACACTCTCTCATGCTGAGAGCTGGCTTGTAAGAGTGAACAACTTCCCTTTGACCTTATCAAATTCCAATTTTGAATGGTACCAAGCCAATGAAACACACATACTGTGCTTCTACTGTTGAACTGTTTAAATGAGTATTACATTAAAGATCCCCTTCCCATCCCAAATTTCTCTATTATAAGCCATAGTGACAAGTCCTCTGTGACCACTGTAACCTTTGATAGATCTCTACCTCATCACTGGTGACACACTGCTGAGAGAGCTGGTTTAGGTGAGTCCACACAATGTTCCGCAGTGTACTGATCCTTTCCACTTCCTGCTTTTCAAAGACCTGTAACGAGTCCACCGCAAACCATTCAATTGCCTTTAATGTAAACAGTACAGAGAAACAGGAATTCACACTATTTAAAAATTGCATATCCTGTCATGAAGCACTGTGGCAGCTCTCATTGCTACAACCTCAGCTATTGATTCAGGAGAGTACGGACAAACATGTGTTTTCTTCCAAAGCACATGATGTCAGCTGCTGCTTCTTAGTACACCACAGTTCGCAAGTTGGGCTCACGCAAACACAAGTCTTTGTGGCCTGCAGGTGAACTTGCGGGTGACTGGTCCACAGGCAGGGGTCACTGACGCATGCCGAGATGCTGCCATCCTTGCTAACTGAAACCCTACCTTTCATAGGCGACACTAGGGTCAATTCGGAGCCGCCCTGCGGGACTATGGCAACAGTCAGCACTGCCACAGTCTGAATTCAATACCCTGGTGCACACCAATGCACTAAAATAGTACCTTACCAGGATGAAACAACCGGCAGCACTGTACATTTTCACATTTTAAATAATCTAAATGAAATGTGAAATGTCTTGAGTAACAAAATTATACCATGTAAAATACACCGAAAAGGCAATTACCAGTAAATTGGTACAGATTGTGCAGATAATTATTTTGTGTGCTAATCAAGTAAAACAAACTAATTTCCTTTCAGATGCTCATATTGTAGTCAGAAGAATAACAGAAATACCATAAATTCTTATTCATACCCTTTTGTCATACTATTTTACCAATGTCTGACTGTAAAACCACTTGTTGGCACCACTGTCTGTAAAACCACCGTCGCACACAGAGTGAGCGAGGCATATACAGTGCTGATGAGACTTCATTCCACAGAACGAGTGACATATACTTACTACCTCTAAGTGCTCAGTTACGTGTGGTTGACATTTATCCAGGAGATATAGCAGCTTACCTCACATGCTTTGACATGTTCTTTCTGCCAGTCCTCGCGGATCTTTCCCAGTACAGAGACATTCTGGCTGTACATTCTATCTGTAATTGAACAAGCATTAACAAAGCATCATTAAAGCAAACACCCATTTTATAAAACGTTTTTATACACTTACTTCACAATCTTACTTCACTGTATTCTATTGCAATGTGTATGAAGTACCGCAGATAAAATTTGGAACCACAATTACCTGCCTCATCGGCTGTCATTTTTGCTTGCTGCGCCCTTGAAAATAGCTAGAAGACGAACGCACAGGGTTACTATTTTCACGCACTGTGAAATAAATCGATATTGAAATTCACCTTAAGTTTTTTTCTTGTGGCTTAAATGCTGGCACATCCTTTTTGCTTTGTGCTGTCTGACAGTGAGTGTCCATGGGGCAGGAGATCCGGAGGGCATTACCTTCTCTTGCTGTTTGGTATTGCTGGTGTTGGCGCTCCGGTTCATGTTCTGCTCTGCGTCCTCTTTGTCACGGCACTTCTGCTCGTAGGTCTTCTTCGTCTATAATCCGCGGATCGACAGACACCGTAAACAGCGTGACACATTGCATTATTATTTATTCGTCTCTACCGCCGAGTTTCTACGTCATAGCCATGTAGCTGTATATTTCTACGTTTTCCCAAAGGTACAGTCAAGCCGGAAAGTCTGCACACCCGTTTCACCTTCTCCACGTTTTATTACGTTACAGACTTATACTACAATAGATTGAGTTCATTTTTTGCCTCAAACATCTACACACAATAGCCAATAATGACGAAGTGAAAACAGGTTTTTAGAAAATATGCAATTTTATTTTACTGAAAATAGGTTATTTAGGGGTTACATATCTGTACACACCCTTAGGCTAATACTTGGTTGCTGCACCTTTGGCAGCGATTACAGCTTCAAGGCGTCTTGGGAAAGAAGCTACGAGCTTGGCACACTTGTTTCTGCACATTTTTGCCCATTCCTCTTGGCATATCCTTGCAAGCTCCTTCAGGTTGGATGGGGAGCGTCGGTACTCAGCCATTTTCAGCTCTTTCCACAGATGTTCAACTGGATTCAGGTCTGGGCTCTGGCTGGGCCACTCAAGTACATGCACAGACTTTCTCCAAAGCCACTCCTTTGTTCTCTTGGCTGTGTGCTTCGGGTCGTTGTCATGTTGGAAGGTAAACCTTCGCCCCAGTCTGAGGTCCAGAGCGCTCTGGAGCAGGTTTTCTTCAAGGATCTCGGTGTACTTAGCTGCATTCATCTTTCCCTCTATCAGGACTAGTCGCCCCATTCCCGCTGCTGAAAAACATCCCCACATCATGATGCTGCCACCGCCATGCTTCACTGTAGGGATGGTATTAGCCAGGTGATGAGCGGTGCCTGGTTTCCTCCAGACGTGACACTTGGTATTCAGGCCAAAAAGTTCAATTTTGGTTTCATCAGACCAGAGAATCTTGATTCTCATGGTTCGAGAGTCCTCTAGGTGCCTTTTGGCAAACTCCAAGCGGGCTGTGATGTGCCTTTTACTAAGGAGGGGCTTCCGTCTGGCCACTCTACCATAAAGGCCTGATTGGTAGAGTGCTGCCTGGATGGTTGATCTTCTGAAAGGTTCTCCCATCTCCACAAGGATACGCTGGAGCTCTGTCAGAGTGACCCTCGGGTTCCTGCTCACCTCCCTGGCCAAGGCCCGTCTTCCCCGATTGCTCAGTTTGGCCGGGCGGCCAGGTCTAGGAAGATTCTTGGTGGTTCCAAACTTCTTCCATTTACGAATGATGGTGGCCACTGTGCTCTTTGGGACCTGTAAAGCTGCAGATTTTTCCGTATCCTTCTCCAGATCTATGCCTTGACACAATCCTGTTTCTGAGGTCTGCAGATAATTCCTTTGACCCCATGGCTTGGAGTTTGCTCTGACATGCACTGTCAACTATGGGACCTTATATAGGCAGGTGTTGGCAATCCCCAATCATGTCCAATCAATTGAATTTATCACAGGTGGACTCCAATTAAGTTGTAGAAACATCTCAAGCAGTATCAGTGGAAACAAAATGCACCTCAGCTCACTTTTGGGTGTCCTATCAAAGGGTGTGCACACTTGTGTACATATGATATTTGACATTTAGATTTTTAATAAATTAGCACAAATTTCTAAAAACCTGTTTTCACTTTGTCATTATGGGCTATTTTGTGTAGAATTTTGAGACAAAAAATGAACTCAATCTATTGTATAATATGACTGTAACATAATAAAACGTGGAGAAGGTGAAAGGGGTGTGCAGACTTTCCGGCTTGACTGTACATAAGCAATGCCCAACCTGCGGTTTCCACCAACAAGCGCATATCTTTAAGCACGACACTACACCCAGAGCAAACTGTTCTCACGGTCTTCATGTGCCCAGTCTTTGACTGTATACACTCTAGCATTTCCATGTTCCCTTAAAGATGACTAAGTTCATTCAATGACCACCTTTCACCTGAAGAATGTTTTTTATTTATTTATTTATTTATGCATTTTATTTAAATGCATAAATAAATTTATTTATTTAACCAGGTTTGTCTCATTGAGATTATAATCACTTTCATGCATACAACAGTTGTATGCATGTGCTCATATGATTTTATATTTTCATTTTATAGTGCTTTCTAAATGATGGCCAGTGTTTTAACCAGGTCATGCTAGTATAAGGAAACAGGACACAAAGTATATCGGGCACTTCACTTTTTCATACTTCTGTTAATTTAACTAAACTGAGATCTAACAAAGCAGCAGAAGTGCTTCCTGTTATGGTTCTGTTTTGTTTGTGTATTGTTTTCTGTTCATTGCCCATAGCCCTGGTCCATGTACAGTATACATTTCCCTCAGATCCCCGTCTGTCTGTGTGCTGTGTTCCTAGTTGTCACTCCCCTGTATCGTGCTGGCACTATTCGGGTGATTTCTGAAGTATTCGGGATTTCTGCCTTCCTTCATGTCTCGTATTCTTTCTTCAGTCTTTTTGTATTAAACTGTAGATAATATTAACAATTACTTATTGCACTTGTGGTTATCTAGTTTAGATTACACTTATTAAATCTACTAATGTATATGTGTTACCAAACAAGACTAACCCCCGTATTGTAGTTATTTACTAATTGATACTAACATACACTGCCCGGCCAAAAAAAAAGTCGCACACTGTAATATTTTGTTGGACCGCCTTTAGCTTTGATTATGGCGCGCATTCGTCGTGGCATTGTTTCGACAACCTTATGCAACGTCACAACATTTATTTCTGTCCAGACTTGCATTCATTTTTGGCCAAGATCTTGTATTGACGACGGGAGAGTCGAACCACTCCGTGAAGTCTTCTCCAGCACATCCCAAAGACTTTCAATGGGGTTAAGGTCAGGACTCTGGTGGCCAATTCATGTGTGAAAATGATTCCTCATGCTCCCTGAACCACTCTTTCACAATTTGAGCCCGATGAATCTTGGCATTGTCGTCCTGGAATATGCCCATTGATGAGATAACCTGGTCATTCAGTACATTCAGGTACTCAGCTGACTTAATTTTATTGCTGAATAACGTTGCTGAGCCTAGACCTGACCAATTGAAGCAACCCCAGATCATAACACTGCCTCCAGAGGCTTGTACAGTGGGCACTATGCATGACTGCCTGTAACCCCGCCTACCAATCTGAGCACGAGTCTGCCTCTGATCCAGGCTATGTTGTCTTCAATATGTTTTCGTGAATCCGGTCCACGTCTTTGTTACCTCCCCATTATTGTATTATCGATTCCCATTATCACCTTTGTCTTGTTTGTAACCCCGCCCTCTCTCACACCTGTACCTCCTTTGTCTCATCCTTCCCCAGTGTTTATAAGCCCTCAGTGTGCAGTCTTTCCTTGTCAGAACGTTGATCAAATTTTCATTGTGCCGATTATCAGTAAGCCTTTGTCATTTGCGATTCCTGAGACGCCCTTTTGTACGACTTCGAGCCTGCCTTTTCCCTTCTGTTTTGTTTGCCGTGTTTTTCTGGTTTTTTGACTTTTGCTACGTTTTTTACTACTCCTTTGGATTTCGATTTTGTACTGTCTATCTCTGATTACCTGGCTTCTGAACTCGGACTGAATAAACAACGTTTTTTGCCTGCTACCTGTGGTCTGCGTTTGGGTCCTTCCCAGAACTTTACACTTCCACTTTTGGCAGCACACAAAAAAAAAAAGACCAAAACCTCCTGTTCTGCACACTTTTTATATCTATACCAGTTTTCTTGCCTGGTGCCATAATTGCTGAAAAATGAATTACATAATGCATAAGTATAATAATAAACATGCAAATAAGCACAGAATCCTGTCAGTAATTTGACATAAATAACCCTGTGATATATCTGTATGATGATCAAGTGGTCAAAAGGATCCCTTTCACTTACCTCCATGGTTTTCTTGTATTGTGTTGCCCGCTGCTTGTGTAAAGCGTCCATTTGTTGTTCGACCTGCATCCAACAACAAGCTATTTAGCCATTAATGCACATTACTTGCAGCCTTCATTAATTACTTTTTCATGAGGGCTGCAATTGTGGCTGCAGCTGCAGTCTTATGACAAAATCTCTGGGAGGGTTGAACCTGCAATGTCCAGACTGTACTAAATAGAATAAAACAGAGTAGACAGAATAGAATAGACAAAACAGAATATACAGTAGCGATTTACATTAACTGCATCTTCATTAAGCATTCATTATGCATTCATGAGCATTAGAAAAGCATCACATTACAATTACATAGGGCGTTATGAATGCTTTATGTGCGCCGTATTCCTAGATCTGTGAAACTCAGGTCAGATCTATCCCATGAAATGATAAGTAAAACATTATAATGCATTCATAATACTCTATGTAATTGTCATGTAATGCTTTTGTAATGCTCATAAATGCATAATGAATGCTTTATGAAGATGCAGTTAATTATTACCAAATATACTATTAGACACTGCCAATAATATACTTTATTGATTCCCAGTAAGGAAATCCATCTTACCACAAGCAGCTGACATAAAACACAATTAAAAACACATATTTAATACAGACGTAAGAACACACAGAAATTTCCATGGGCTGTGGAGCGTCGCGACATAATCTACTTATTTGCATGAACAGTAGGCAAAAGATAGAGCAGAATCACAAAGAACCCTTGATACAGACTGCACTAACTTGACTAACTAAGTTTGTAGAAGAAATTATGACAGATAAAAATGCAAAACAGGCAGTAAAAGATGAAAACGAGGCAATAAAATGCTCTGTATATGAGACCTGCACTTCGAGATCTATAGGCTATACCTTCCTATCACACAAGAGCTCCAGTCAGCTCCGCCTCAGAGGACCCAGCCTAGTGCCTTCACTGACCAAGCCACTCAGCGGAACATGACGATGATCTCTTTCAGGCCTTACCTTTTTCCTGATTTCCTTCTGCTTCTCCTTGAAATCCTCCAGTTTTTTTGCCTCGTCCCGCATTGTTTGCGCCAGTTGGAGATGTGACAAGCTCACGTTTTCTGTTTCTGCAGTAAGACAGCAATCAGGTTTGCAGTCTTACGCACGCACAAATACAGGCAAACAACTACAAGCAATGAGCTAGAGAGCATAAAGGACTAGGCCCTGAGATGCACTGAGATCCGCTAAAAAATGGCTGGCATTTCTGGTCAAGTGTGCTCTTGGCCCTGCATCAGTGAGAACTGCCAACAACACAGGATACAAGCTCCATGTATGTGCTGAGCAAGAGATTCTTAATCCTATGACAAAGCCATCTCACACTAGCATATGGCATAACACTGTGCAACTCTTCAAACGCTACAACATGCACAAAATACCAATTTACTCACGCAGTTTGAAAACGTCCAGTGATCGTTTCAGTGTGCTGAAAGACAGACATTGAGATTAGACTGTCTGGGTCAGCACATGCACTTCGCATTCACTGTAACGAGTGGACGAGCTTAACAGTTAGGACTGCTGAGCCCTCACATACACTTACTGTATGTGTCTCAAAATCTGTGAGGGTTAAAAGTTTCCATGACACGTTTTCACACGTTTGTGCATTGCTGAGTGAAGTTGTTCCCTATTTGGGCAAGATAAATCATGACCATGATGTGGTGGTATCTCTATGCTTTTCCTCAAATAAATACCCAGAGAGACCCATAAAATTAACAAACTGTTTCGTTATAGTCTAGACATTCTTGTGTTCTCCTCCTTCAGTGTCCTTTAATGTTTTCTTATTTTGTTACCCTTAACAGGAAATGCCACTTAATGACTGCTCGACCTGTGACAGATACTGAAGCCACAGAGGCAATGGGACACACACATTCTTATAGCACTTACAGCCTATTGTAAAAAGAAAAACTGTGTTGTACCCTAAAATGTTTGTACAAAATAAAAATTGACAGGATTTCACTGTTTTTTCAAAACACTGTCAAAGTCATGTAGAATAATGGCAATAACTCATTATTTAATGGCCATCCCATAAAAATAACAGCATGTATACAGTTAAATAACGTTTTTTCCCTTTCATTAAATGGTTTTTCATTGGCAACATTGCTGCCGTTGGGATTATTATTATTATTATTATTTATTTTTTTTACAGTGTATGAGAACTGTCACATTCACAATAATAAATCTCATCTGGGTTACTGACCCCAGCCTGGGAGGAATTATTTCCTCTTGTTCTGAGCCACATAAATTTCCACAACACCAAGGGACAGTAAAGAACAGAAATGACACACATTTCTCCTATTGGACAGAACAGAGACAAAAACCTTGAACAGAGAGGGAAGAGCCAATCGGTTCCAAACAAAAGAAAAGTACAATACTACTGCAACTTAAGCTCAAGACAAACTGTCCACCACAGCCCCATTAACGAGCCCAGGGATTTCAGATACAGACGTGGGTTAGCACACCCACCCTTAGCTTAATCCGGCTCACAGTTGTTTATGTCTGCATTTCCTCCTTCTCTCACACAAAGTGAGATGTTTTAAAGGGATTTTTGCCCTCTGTTAATCACTTTGGTTGTAATTAACCACCACCAGCAGTAAACACAGCTGATCTGGAGTTACAAAGTGCAGCTTCTTTCCTGCAACAGCAGAAGTACTTACTTCATTTCGTTATGGCCACAGACCTTCTTAGACAAACTCAGTAAATCCTTGGCATATTTCTCTTCTATAGAGGCCCTGCGAATAAACAAAAACAGGCCTTGAGCCGACACACAGGAACAGCAAAAAGCGAAGTCATGCAGAAGCATCCATTTTCACTGGTTTGTAAGTGTTAAAATAATTTTTAAAAAATTTTTTAAGTAGATGCCTACCATTTGTATCATAACATACAGGTATATCTCAACAATGTCACACTATTCAATACATTTACAATAAGTTCACCAGTTTCGACTAATTGGATCCTGTAGTTGGAGGTTTAAGCCTTGGTTATGTCATTGGTTGGTCTTGTCCCACAAGGAGTAGGGATTAGATGCATTATAGGTAGGTTACCACTGCACCAGTTCCTCCCAATTTTTGCACCCACAGGTTACCAGTTGTCATCAGTATGAGGAAACATATCTCCTCAAATTTGCGCTAGACTCCCCAATAGTACTATGTGGTCTTCAGAGTGTAAAGTAGTCACTGTCTTTTGGGTGAGAACATCAGAGAAGCAGACAAAATGTAATTGTTACAATGAAAAAGCCTGGCTTGCTTTAGGCCCTAGTCAAGAAAGATTTTGGAGGAAATTATTAAGGATGAAGACTCCTAATTAGACCTCTTATTGCAACTGTGAGTGAACACTGATAGTCTAAATATATGGACGTTGGACTGAAATTTACTTTACGAAAAGATAAGCACTGTAAGCTGACCAAGGTCTCCAGGGTTTCCTCATGCCATTCCATACTGATTGCCAAATAATTGAGGAAGCAGAGTGGAGAGCTACGATACAGAGGTCAGAGGCCTTGTGAGTTTGGTGCTTGTCATGGATGCACTACCAGGCTGCTGCTCTGCTTTTATATCCTTGTGTGAGGTGCCAAACATGTTGATTTTAGCCAGAGACTGTCTCTCTGTATGAATGGAGAATATATAATAAACAAACTAAAAAGATTTCAATTAAGTGCTTTAGTGTATTTAGCAGATATGTATTGTTAAATATGCAGTAAGTATCCCATTGCAATTATGAATAAAAAGACTGAAATTATGGGGCCATGAATTTATTGAAAACAGAAAGAAAAGCCCCAAAACACATGAGACAGCACAGCCATATAATTTACTGTTTGTGACTGGTGCACATTTTATGCTGAAAAAAAATAGCCTGAAGATTCTCTCTGTAAAAGCATAACTCACACTCACATATAAACACACACTCCCCTGACAAAAACACACTCTGACCAATAGCAGAAAGAGGCAGTCTGCCTTTGGGCCGAGTAAACCCATGAGATAAATGGATAAATAAAGCACGTTCACATTTTTTCTCGTGGAGAGTACCCTGCTTCTTGAACTGACCTCTTTGTAAAACACCTAGCTTTGTTTAGAGATAAAATTACGACAAACACCATGAAAACCAGTGTATATAAAAATGCATAAAATAAAGGAATCATTTTGATGTAAGAATGGCATTTCCGCACACCAGAGCTGAGAGAGGAAAGGACCAAATAGCATTAATCCTAAAAGTTTAATATGAAGGCATTTCAAAACCAGAAATCTTTCTTTATCCCTACAAACAATGCACTGAGAAAATAATATGACGAATAGCAAAGGACATTCATCTCTGAAGTGATAGCTACTGCCATGAAAACAGGAAGCAAATTTGCAACGATGAAGTTAGTGGCAATCTTAACAAACCTTTTTCAATGTTTCCTCGTGATAGAAAGAGGAATTTACTGTATTTGCCAATTCATGAAGGTTCCCTTATTGTAATTGCATAAATGTACACTGACTCTTTATGAATGCCTAATTTTAGGATTCACTGTAGAAAATAGCTGTAATCAGGTGATTATGTCTCAGAATAATGGCTGACAATGGCCAGAAAGTAATCATAATTGTCCAACACGAGTCAATAATGCACGGTCATAACAGTGGTGACGTCAAACCATAATATGAGTCACTCTGACCCAGCATCAATCAATGATTAATCTGTCTGTCCATCTAAGATTTTCATAAATAACCAGCATGGGGAAATCATCACACAGACATCACACACAGTGTGCACAGGAATGTGTGGTAACGTCCTGTTGAATAATGACTGCTGTGCATAACAAATATGTTTGTGGTGGTGGTGGTTTAGATCAGTTCCTTTGCTTCACTGAAAGGTCTGCAGATGATGGTGATGATTATATCATTATTATTATTATTAGTATTACCACCATAGTATTGTGTAAATTTATGGTGTCTGGAGATGCATTGTAGAAGAGATTTACCTGGCTTTCATAAAATCCTCAATCTCCTTGCATGTCCTCTTTCCTTCGTTTAGATGCTGAATGATGCTGTCATACCCTGCAGTGCTGACCATGTCATGACTCTGTCAACGTAAGAGGGCAAGGAAAATGAGCCAAGGTAAAAGGATGTGTCTGTTACTATCCCACTGCGCACCGCACTTTGAACCATGTGACCCGTGACCCGTGACCCTGCTTAACAGGTTGCCCCATACAATACAGTCGTGGATGGTCATTGAAAAATATGTGCCATCAGAGCAGACTTATACATATTTGAAATACTTTAACCCTTTAGATGCCTGTATAATTTGAAACACTTCCTGAGATCCGTGAGAATTTTCAACAATGCACTTTTATAACCATAAAGCACACTCTTATGAAAGTATCCACCCATTATCTAACCCGCTTATTCCTGGTCAGGGTCATGGGGGGGGGGGGTACCCCCTGGACAGGTCACCAATCCATCCATGTTGGGCACACACTCATACCTAAGGGCAATTTAGACTCTCCAATTAACCTAACTTGCTTTGTCTTTGGACTGTGGACACGGGGAGAACATGCAAAGTCCAGACGGCCATGGCCTTTTTTGCCCCATATGAAAGTATTTCATTCTGAATTATTTTTAAATTGTGTATAAACTCGCAAGGAATTTGCAGGTGTCCAAAGTATTTCACGGTCATTTCACGGTGTGCTCGGTTCCATTGTCCATAGTGAAAAATAAAGATGTACAGCTTTGGGTTTGTTGAGGAACAGCTTCTTCTCTAAGCAATGCTAGTGATTATTGCACCATATTCACATGGTTTAAGGCAGATCACAGCTTGCGGCTTCAGCTGCTTAAAAAAACTACTGACTGAAATGTTTGTACGTTAAGTCAGTAAATGATGCTGTGTGCGTGCTTCAACAAACCCAGTGGTTTTGCTTCCAAAGAGCATGACAAGGTGAAATTCACCCATAACCACATAAAGGCTCATAGAATCATCACCAGAGTTCTGTCACAGGAAAAGACGCCAATAAAGCTAATCTTCAGATCAATAATTCTGGTAAATTCACAATAAATTTTGCAGATCATTCAACATAGCGAAATAATTATCTGCTGGTTAAATGTTGACATTATACAGATATACTGTATAATAAATATGTAAATAACTGTCTGCTTTAGCAAAACAATCTCTGGATGAAACACGAGAAACTATGAGCATGTGAAGTGTTGAAATGGAAGAGAAAAATATTTAGGCCTACCATTCAATTCCAAGAAATATGGCTGAATACATGTTTTTGAGAGTGTTGACTTAATGTTTGTGCTGCATAGTTTTCCACAAATCACTATAATTTACGTATGTTGTAATATATGTCAGACATATAATCATCACCCGCAACCACATCAACGCCTCTTTCAATGCAAAATAAGCATTAAACTTAATTGCTCTTCAATTGAGTAGCTAACGTGGGAATAATGCAGCATTGAGAGCCGTGACGAAACAATTCTATGGTTGGGGTTAGTGAAAATGCACAATGCCAATAGCCTACAGTAGCCTATAGTCTAACCTCACACAGAAGTGTGATTCTCAAATGCTAGTCAAATTGACAGTAAAACCCTGGCCATATAGGCTATAGCTAACATGAATACTCGAACACTTATCTGAAGTTCAGACATTTCATTCATTGCATGAGAGGGAACAACCATAGCCTCCGGGACCATTTATCACATCTGGGCTTTTCATAGTTCACAGAAGGAATATTTTAAAGAGGTTCGGACTGGAAGAAATTAAAGCCCTATCCGTCAGATGTCGTCGCGTGACGTTTGCACAGTTTAAAGACAAGAAGCCTATCTATCCTACCCTAGCCTACTAGCACCAAGAACTAAGTTCAAATGTTGAGAAGTAGAGAATAAAATGAATACAGTCCGTCTCAAAAGAACGATGCTAAGTAGGCTGTAGCTACAACTGTTTTCCACAACTAAGATGTTCCTAGTGTGCTGTAGTAACATGCAAAGCAAAACGCGTATAATCAGCTCTGGTATAGTTCTAGTAGGCTACTGATAGCCCTGAAATGTGCAGCTTTACAATTTTACCAAAATGGAAAAACTTACAGCCAAGGCAACATAAACTGAAGTGATACCGAACTTCTCTCAGCTGACACAATAGCTGACTTCGCATACAATAGGAATAAAGAAGGGGCTTCTAAAAGTTCAAACAGCTCATTAAATTTAATAAAAAACTTGCTTCGTCAACGTACCCAAAAATTGTCCTTAAAGTGGAGTTCCTTCATTCTGAAATTTAGCCGTTTATTCGGAAAGCGGCTCTGCAGAAAAAAATCGCGGATCAGACTTCGCGGATCTATTTCACACCAATGTGTGTGAGCATGACAAGACACAAGCGGCAATTTCTCAAACTTTAGTGGGCAGTTGGTACGCAAGGTCCTAAAGCCCGTTAAAGTGTAAGTGGATTAATGCTATACAAATCATGCATGGGCCTATTGTCTGCCTTGTTACTGTCTACATCAGGGGGTGTCCAATCTTACCCGAAAAGGGCCGGTGTGGGTGCAGGCTTTTGTTCTAGCCCAGCACTATGACACCTGATTCTACTTATCAAGGTCTTGATTGAAGAGCACGATTAGTTAATTAGTTGAATCAGGTGTTGTAGTGCTGGGCTAAAACAAAAATCTGCACCCACACCGGCCCTTTCCGGATAAGATTGGACACCCCTGGTTTACATGGAAGGAGAACAACATTTCGTAACGACTTACATTAACTCTATCTTCATAAAGCATTCATGAGAATTGCAAAAGCATCACATTATAATTAGGCTACATAGAGCGTTATGAATGCTTTATGTGTGCAGTATTCCTAGATCTGTGAACCTCAGGTGAGAGCTATCCCAGGTGGTGACATAATGCATACACATATTTTGTATGGTTGTGATGAATGGATTTTGAAGAGCTCACTGTGCATCATGAATAAGCTCTGCAGTCCACAACATAACCGCTTCATGAGATGATAAGTAAAACATATTATAAAGCATTCATAACACTCTATGTCATTGTAATGCAATGCTTTTGTAATGCTCATGAATGCATAATGAATGCTTTATGAAAATAGAGTTAATGTAAAACGTTGGCTAACATTTTTATAACATTAAATATAGACTTAGCCTACACAGCAAAAATGCCGGTGTAAATCTAACACTGCTGGTGTACATTTAACACCCTGGGGTGTTTATATGAGGCCACGGTCTCAAATAAACACCCTATGGTGTTAAATGTACACCACCATTTTTTCCATGTATATTGTTCTATCAATATCTCTAAAATGATAAAACGGTTTGTAATGCCCTAGCAGCTGCTGGTCCGTCCCTCTGCTGGACAAAGTAAGTAGGCCTACTAGTGCAGGAACAGATACCTGAAAAATTGGAGATACCCCTACCCAGGGTAAAACAAAACATGAACATGTTTTTTCATAACTTTGTCCTCTTCATGAAATGGATGGTCGTAAAAAAAGATCTTACTGCGAAGGTCATTAAATTTACCAATGAAGTGAGTCACCACATAGACAAAAAAAAGTGCAAAAAAAACCCAAAAACAACACCTCCCCTGAAAGAGGGAATACCAAGTTAATCCCATGGGTTCATTCCAATAAATAAACAAAAAATAATTTTTACTCCTTGCATCCTTTCCTCGAGTCCTTTCCTCGCTGCTTAGCTCCGCCCAACAGAGGACGCGAGGAAAGGATGCAAGGATCAGATACGAGGATGAAGGATACGAGGCAACGTATAGCCTATTAGGCAAATGCAAAGTCCTTGCTCAATCAAGCGTCAGCATCATATTATGCTCACGTGCCTAACTATAATGCTTTTTAGCTTATTTTTCCATGAATAAATGGTGCTTTTGTTAGTTATAAACAATGAGTGTTATGGATTAGCGCTTTATAACATGGAAAGGAACGGTAAAATTGCATTTGTGTAGAGGTGTGCCTGCATCATGGCAGATGTGAAGAGTGGTGGATAATTTATACACGTCACGCGTTCCGAGAAAAGCCTTCCGCAAAGGCTACACTTGTGTTTCCTCACTGAAGCATCCTCCGGGAGCATCGTTGTTCCCCATTCATCGCTCCTCCGCGGAGCATTTAGCGGTTTGGAATGTCCTTAAAGATGGCGAACCTCGATCGATTTCCGGGTCAGGCAAGGACCGAGGAAAAGAGGACGGATAAAATAAGCGATTGGAATGAACCCCATGGGTGCGTCCCACAGAACTATAAGTGGTGCGTCCCAATATTCTTCACTCCCCACCTCCTTTCCTCCACTCCCTCACTACTACTCCTCTCCTTCCCACAAGTGTACAAAACTACCTGAACTTTTCGAGTACAAGTATTTGCATGTACAGTATACAATGTACCTGACATTGCGGTTTGTGTCGAGACATTACAGTTTTTTACGATTGCTTTGACTCATTTTGCACAGCAGAATTTCAATGTACAAAACTCAAAATGCAAAGTGCCAAACTGACTTTCAAAATTCATACTCTAAGACACCACACCCTATGCTGACATACAAAGTGTAAAACTGTTAACGCAAAGTGCTAAACTCACATGCAGAATTCTTACTCTAAGACACCACATCCTATGCTGACATGCAAAGTGTAAAACTGTTAACGCAAAGTGCTAAACTGACTTGCAGAATTCTTACCTTAAGACACTACATCCTATGCTGACATATAAAGTGTAAAACTGTTAATACAAAGTGCCAAACTCTAAATCATATGCTCCATTCTCAGAATACAGCCACCTAATATTACAACAATGTTCAAATGCTTATTACTACAAATGCAGATCACTAAATCAATTCAACAGGTCTTTGTAGTCATGTCTCAGTACTTCCAACAACCTTGCCCAGGTGAGTAGCATTGCAACAGAATTGATAATCTCTTCACCACTACATAAAAGGCTGCTTAGAAACCTGAATGGCAGTTTCTGACAACATGGAGCAGGTCAGTGAGGTTGAGGTTGGTAACGAAGGACAGGATCATGGACAGGGTCGTGGTTGTGTTTATGATCATGGTCATGGTCGTGGACCATGTACAGTAAATATACAGTATATAGGCAATAGGTACTGTACATGCCTAGTTTGCCTAGACCCGGCCCTGAGACCTTTGGGCAGGCCCACACACATCCATCCCTGATTGGTCAGCCTGACCCTCTGCTGGGGGCATACAACTCCGTGCGCCTCATACATTTTCTGGATGGGCTGTACAACCGTCTCGTACAGCCAAATGCTCAGATGGTGTTCATCATTGTCTGGGACAATGTAAACTTCCATTGTGCATTGGCTGTGCAAGACTGGGTTTACAGCCCATCCAGAGTTCCGATTCCAATTCCTTCCACCTTACTCCCCCTTTCTGAACCCCATCGAGGAGTTTTTCTCTGCCTGGAGGTGGAAGGTATACAATAGGTGTCCATATGAGCAGGAAACGCTCCTTCAGGCCATGGATGAGGCATGCGATGACATTACAGCCCAGCAGTGTCAGGGGTGGATAAGGCACTCTAAAATATTTTACCAGCGCTGTCTTGTCAATGAAGACATCAGATGCGACGTCGACAAAATTCTGTGGCCAAATGCAGCGGAGAGGCAAAAATGCTGCTTAAGCACTGAGAAGCAGTTTTTTTTTTTACTTTACAGTAAAGTTTGTTGTTACTGTAACTTTTTTTGCTTTTACTGTTGTTTTTGTTTTTACTGTACAATACAGTTGAGTTTACAGTACTGCATTACTGTATGATTTTTCTTTAATGATTAAACTTCATATAATCTAATCTAATATTTTGTTTGTCTTTCATAAAAACACAAGCGCAAAACTGCAGTCTATCACAGGGGATGATTGCTGTACATAATTTCAAGTACTTATGAGGAATTGACCATTGCATAGTCTTTTTTGGTAACAAGTATTTTGTGTTTGATCGCATTATTTGATAATGGCCATTGTATTTGAAAATGCACCAATAATTAAACTTCAACGATGAACATATCCACTGTTCTGACACTATGATAAACTTTAGTATGAAATACAATCTAATTTGGTACAGTTGTTTCTATTGTGCATGCTATATATGATTTTGAGCCCAAGATTAGGAGTATAGCATTTTGCGTTATGACCAAAGAACACTTTCAAACTCTTTTTTTATCAGAAGGATATTGTGTTTGGCAGCATTATTGCATGATGACTGTTGTATATTGAAAATGCAGCAATGATTTAACTTCATTGTTTGAAATATCTAATGTTCTGGTGCTGTGATAAACTTTTGCATATAATATTCTCGGATTTGACACTGGTATTTTTATTTTTGCATGCTATATTACATTTTGAACCCAAAATGAGCAGTATAGCATTCTGTGTTAAGAGTTTTGCACATTGAAACTCTGTTGTGCAAAATGAGTCAAAGCAATCGTAAAAAACTGTAATTAAAATGTAACCATTAATACATAATTAAGATGTAATCAGCACCATTAGATTACAGTTTTTTACGATTGCTTTGACTCATTTTGCACAACAGAGTTTCAGTTTTTTTTGCCTAAGTCACAACGGGCATGTTCGTAAATTGGCCTAAGTCATTTAATTGTTGTATGTTACATTAATTGACAGACAGTATTTGTATGTCAATAGTCATCTATTGTCGTAACATTTTTTTGTGGAATGATTAATAAATATCATATATTCTGTATTTGGTTCAGTTTTTTATGTTTTCTGAAAAACTTGAAAAAGTGACTTAGGCCATTATTTTAAGAGGGTGACAATGTGCAAAACTCTTAACACAGAATGCTATACTGCTCATTTTGGGTTAAAAATGTAATATAGCATGCAAAATAAAAATACCAGTGTCAAATCAGAGAATAGTATATGCAAAGGTTTATCACAGCACCAGAACATTAGATATTTCAAACAATGAAGTTAAATCATTGCTGCATTTTCAATATACAACAGTCATCATGAAATAATTCTGCCAAACACAAAATCCTTCTGATAAAAAGAGTTTGAAAGTGTTTTTTGGTCATAACGCAAAATGCTATACTCCTAATCATGGGCTCAAAATCATATATAGCATGCACAATAGAAACAACTGAACCAAATTAGATTGTATTTCATGCTAAAGTTTATCATAGTGTCAGAACAGTGGATATGTTTATCGTTGAAGTTTAATTATTGGTGCATTTTCAAATACAACGGCCATTATCAAATAATGTGGTCAAACACAAAATACTTGTTACCAAAAAAGACTATGCAATGGTCATTTCCTCATAAATGCTTGAAATTATGTACAGCAATCATCCCCTGTGATAGACTGCAGTTTTGCGCTTGTGTTTTTATGAAAGACAAACAAAATATTAGATTAGATTATATGAAGTTTAATCATTAAAGAAAAATCATACAGTAATGCAGTACTGTAAATTCAACTGTATTGTACAGTAAAAAACAAAAACAACAGTAAAAGCAAAAACAGTTACAGTAACAACAAACTTTACTGTAAAGTAAAAAAAACTGCTTCTCGGTGCTTAAGCAGCATTTTGCCTCTCCGCTGCATTTGGCCACATAATTTTGACGACGTCGCATCTGATGTCTTCGTTGGCAAGACAGCGCTGGTAAAATCCTTTAGAGTGCCTTATCCACCCCTGACACTGCTGGGCTGTAATGTCATCGCATGCCTCATCCATGGCCTGAAGGAGCGTTTCCTGCTCATATGGACACCTATCGTATACCTTCCACCTCTAGGCCGAGAAAAACTCCTCAATGGGGTTCAGAAAGGGGGAGTAAGTGGAAGGAATTGGAATCGGAACTCTGGATGGGCTGTAAACCAGTCTTGCACAGCCAATGCACGATAGAAGTTTACATTGTCCCAGACAATGATGAACACCATCTGAGGCATTTGGCTGTACGAGACGGTTGTACAGCCCATCCAGAAAATGTATGAGGCGCACGGAGTTGCAGAGGGTCAGGCTGACCAATCAGGGATGGATGTGGGCCTGCCCAATGGTCTCAGGGGCCGGGTCTAGGCAAACTAGGTATGTACAGTACCTATTACCTATATACTGTATATTTACCGTACATGGTCCATGACCATGAACACGACCACAACCATTACCCTGTCCTTTGTTACCAACCTCAACCTCACTGACCTGCTCCATGTTGTCAGAAACTGCCATTCAGGTTTCTAAGCAGCCTTTTATGTAGTGGTGAAGATATTATCAATTGTGTTGCAATGCTACTCACCTGGGCAAGATTGTTGGAAGTACTGAGACACGACTACAAACACCTGTTGAATTGATTTAGTGATCTGCATTTTTAGTAATAAACATTTGAACATTGTTGTAATATTAGGTGGCTGTATTCTGAGAATGGAGCATATGATTTAGAGTTTAGCACTTTGTATGTCAGCATAGGATGTAGTGTCCTAAGGTAAGAATTCTGCAAGTCAGTTTAGCACTTTGCGTTAACAGTTTTACACTTTGTATGTCATCATAGGATGTAGTGTCTTAAGGTAAGAATTCTGCAAGTCAGTTTAGCACTTTGTGTTAACAGTTTTACACTTTGTATGTCAGCATAGGATGTAGTGTCTTAGAGTATGAATTTCGAAAGCCAGTTTGGCACTTTGCATTTTGAGTTTTGTACATTGAAATTCTGCTGTGCAAAATGAGTCAAAGCAATCGTAAAAAACTGTAAAACACAAATATCCGTTTCTGCGGCACAGAGTAGAGGGGGTGCATTTTTTCGACCATTGGGACGCTCCCCTACTATCTAGCCTGGTAACTGCCGAAATCACAGAAAACATTTAGCATTTTCAGTTCGGAGTTTTGGCAGGGATTTTGTGTGACCACGCAGAAATGATAATGTAAACAGATGTAATGCCATTGCATTTGAATTATGTCATTCTTGTGCCTCTGAAAAGCATGAAAACCATATGTTAAATGTC
Organism: Synaphobranchus kaupii; assembly: GCA_029718625.1. NCBI lineage: Eukaryota > Metazoa > Chordata > Actinopteri > Anguilliformes > Synaphobranchidae > Synaphobranchus > Synaphobranchus kaupii. Next base: position 24,443,362 of record CM056392.1, on the reverse strand, counting down.
AGATTGAATTATCATTTCCTTTTTTGTCATGGATCATGCGATTACAGTAAGAAACTTTGTTTGCTCATGTATACGTCATATCGCGGAAGCTAGTGCTGCTCTAATTTCCGTTTCATGGTGACTAACATTTTCAAATTGTCAGATAAAGTGTGTAGGCTAGCTACATTAACTTACAAATGAAAATGCAAAGTGGCCTTTTCATTTGAATTATGTCATGGTTTTGCGCACATCGAATGTAAACAAAATTAAATAGCCGATTTGCATTTTCATTTCAATTTTGGCGAGGATATGCTTCCATACAACAATATCCGCCATGCCTTGTCAAATGTTCCCCACTGGCTGCATACAGGCATCCGGGCTGAGCTAGGCTTGCCTAGTCTTGTTTACCTACTGGTTGTATTTACATAATATTTGAACTGATGGCCCTCAAGTAGTATCCCTACACCCCAAAGCAACCAGAATATCAAAATATGGTTCTAATGTGAATCAGAAGCTTTTATATAAAGAGAGAGAGAGAGAGAGAGACTTTCAAACAAAAGATAGTTTTATTTTTGTATTACTGAAATCATCATTCATTTACCCCAGAATCAGCATAAACAACAACAAAAAAGTACGGTCAGTAGAAGTGGTGCCCCTATCCTACCACAACATTAACAGAACAAAGAAGCATCTTTTGGAATGATTGTTAGTTTGCTCAAGGTCAAGCTAAACTTTATCATCCCAGAATAGGGAAATTCAGGTGGTCATGGTATACAAATAGTAAAAAATAAAAATACAATTAAAAGAATAAAAGTACAATAAAAAAAAGTATAATAAACAAATAAAAATACGGTCAAAGTTCAATACAGCTCCCCAAACACGCACACACACATGCTCACACACACACACACACACACCTATAAAATGGATAAACTGTATATTGCACCAAAGGTACTGCACATAACCATTAGAAGCAGACAATTTATCTATTATTTAAGTAGTAGCCTAAGTTGTTCATGTAATTTAATTGGTGTTTCAAAAGGTACATTTTTTTGATTCATGTTGAGATCTGAAAGTTCTACTTGTGTGTTACTAAGTATTCCAGGGATAGTTTTTTCTTACCAAAACTATATGGTGCAGCATGGAAAAGGTTCAGTCAGGATCACAAGAAAAGGATAAATACTAATGGCAAGAATTTGTACTGTCCATGAACTGGGGAAATATCTTTTTTATGGTAAAACACCACCACCACCAGGCTGCACCGTTGACACAAGGCAGGATGGCTGTTTAGGCCAAATTCTGACCTCACCATCTGCATGTCGTAGAAGATAGCAAGATTTTCCAGACCAGGCGGTGCTTTTCCAATCTTCAATCGTCCAGTTTTGGTGATCATGTGCCTACTGTAGCCTCATCTTCCTGTTGTTAGCTGACAGAAGTGGAACCCGGTATGGTCTTCTGCTGTAGCCCACCCGCTTCAAGATTCAACAGGTTGTGCGTTCAGAGATGCCCTTCTGCACACCACTGCAGCTGTTATTTGAGCATTTACGGCCTTTCTGTTTGCTTGAACGTCTGCCAATTCTCCTCTGACCTCTCTCATTAACAAGGTTTTTTGGTAGATTATGGGAAATTGCTGATCAGTTGCCTGAGTAACAGATCACCACATGATTTTATGAAGACAAGAGGTGGGAGATCCAGAGGTCAAACAGTAAAAGTTGTGCCATGGGTTTCGACCCATGAAAAAGTCGTGCCACGAACTTTCCACCCAGGAGGTAGAACTAATTTATGTGATCCACTATGTGTAAATTGTTGTACATGTACACATAGTGGATCACATGAATGCAAGTAATGACTTAAGCATTTTTAAGTGGGTTGTCAAATTTGGCATGTACGAACTTTAGGATTTACTCTACATTTTGAAGGAATAATTGACAAAAAAACATGGTTACTGTAGGAAAATAATGTCTCTCAACTTGAGCAAACCATGTTTGAATCAAACATGTTCATACAAAGCTATGATATAGGTCACCATAACCACATTTAGTGGTCATTGGTAATGTTTGATGAAACTTGAACAATATAGAATTAAATCATGACTCGACATGTCCAAGCACCAGTCAGTGTCACAAATGCACACGGCCTTTTTGTGCTTAGCCCCCTGCTTGCTGCAACACTTTCAATATGATCAAAATGATATTCAAAGTGTGTAAAATACTGCAAATGTAAGGTCTATCATTGAATGACAGGACTTAAATTTCACTAAAACTGAAAATCCATAAAGTAGCCGAGTTACTCGCACACCAGAAAAAGCAGAGAAAATCGAATTTTAATGTAGAAAAAAAACAGATGTTTCGTTCTACAAGACCATCATCACTAAACCTGAAAATCCAATGAGCTGTTCACCATTAGTTAAGAGACGGGGGGCTTGAATTAAATTTCCAGAGAGGGGGGCAACACCCTAATTTGTTGATGAAGGGAAGGTCTCTTTACATCCATGACAAAATAATATGAGCAATGCTGAACTACAAATGATCACTTAATAGTTAGTGTATCCGCTTGTACATGTATCTGAAATTCTGCCAGCTCCAGTAGCAACATGCTTTATGACACTAGTGATGAGTAAGATGGAATTATGTCTGTCTTTTTTACTGCTGGAAACTACAACTGAAGTTCCCCAACGGGAAAATAAGTTATTCTATACTATTGTGCACAAACCCATTTGCTCTTGAAAACAAATGGAGGGGTTAATATTATAATAGCAAAGGTTACACTAAAAAAAAAACATGTTCGATGATGATTAAAACATTCCAAACATGGAGTTAGAACACTTTATTCTCATTTGGAGATATCTGTACATTAAAGATGAAGTGCTGCTTTCATTTTTGAAGTTCATATAAACTGGAGCACTATGGAAACATTGACAAAACAGTCAACCAAAACTCAACACATTTTATGCTTCAAAGCTGGACAGGAAATTCAAGACGACCGCCTTCAGCTTGGCATCGGAAGCCTCCGAGATCTGGCCATCGGCCCTGCAATACAAGTAATTTGTTTGGAGAATGGTTTATATTTGTCCATATATTACATTATGACAATTGTGTACATTATAAAAATCAAACTTCAGTGCATTGCCATCAAATAATTGCAATATTAAAAAAACTATATTAGAGACATCAAATAAAAAGGTTAAAATATCTTCAAGAACACAAAACAATATCTAACATTCATACATGTTAATAGAGAAGTAGCAAATGGGTTTCAGAAACAAATTAAGAAACAACTGTATCAATCTACCCTTGAGCTGAACTCCACTTCTACAACTTAATTCTGTAAATTAAAACCTTAAAGCTGCTCTACATGGTGCAGGATAAGATACTACGTGCATGCATATATTGACTTAACATATCTGTGGGCACAATTAACAATACCAGAGGTACTGAGGGACAAAATAGTGCATGCAGCAGGTACATCATGACTGGTTCTTTAGGAAACGGCATTAAAACACATGTCAGAGGCACAGTGAAGATGACACACACACTGTGTGACCGTTACCTGATTGTGGCTAGCAGTTCCTGTTGCTGGCTGAGGACGTGCTGCAGGAAAGCCTTCTCGAACTTTGTGATCTTGCTGGGTTCCACTTTGTCCAGATAGCCTCTGACGCCAGCGTAAATGACCGTTACCTGTTCTTCGATGGCCATGGGACCTGAGGCAAAAACGGAGGAGGGAATCAATTAGTGTTTGCAAAGCACGATGACAAGACTGCCCAGGATGCAGAGAGGAGACACTCACAGTACTGTCCCTGCTTCAGCAGCTCGGTCAGACGCACACCACGGTTCAGGAGCTGCTGGGTGGCAGCGTCCAAGTCGGAGCCAAACTGGGCGAAGGCGGCTACCTCACGGTACTGAGCCAGCTCCAGCTTCATGGTACCAGCCACCTGTGGGTAGGGGAGGAGGAAGAGGTGCTACTGTCCATACTACTTTTAGGAGAACAAAAACTCCACACATCAACCTGAGACAAAGACCAACCTGCTTCATGGCCTTGGTCTGGGCAGCAGATCCTACACGGGACACAGACAAACCCACGTTGATGGCAGGGCGGATACCCTTGTAGAACAACTCTGTTTCCAAAAAGATCTGCGGAGAAAGGCAATAAGTTGAGCGAAACTCAGAAATTAAGCTTGAAATATTTACATTTCGTCTAAGTGGGCACATTCCAGTACATGCGCACCTGTCCGTCAGTGATGGAGATGACGTTGGTTGGAATGTAGGCGGACACATCACCAGCCTGGGTCTCAATGACAGGCAGGGCAGTCAGGGAGCCTCCGCCAAAGTTGTCGTTCATCTTAGCCGCTCTCTCCAGCAGACGGGAGTGGAGGTAGAACACATCACCAGGGTAGGCCTCACGACCAGGGGGGCGGCGAAGCAGCAGAGACATCTGACGGTAGGCGACAGCCTGGACAAAAGCGAGGAACAGTTGGATGTTTCCTTCCCTCGAGTCTGTGCACAATAAGCCACCTAAACCAGAAAAGTGGACAAGAACGGGCAGCCTCGAATCCCGACTAACCTGTTTAGACAAGTCATCGTAGATGATGAGGCCGTGCTTGCCATTGTCCCTGAAGTACTCTCCCATGGAGCAGCCAGAGTAGGGGGCCAGGTACTGCAGAGGAGCGGCATCCGAGGCTGTGGCAGACACCACGATGGTATACTTCATGGCGTCCGCATCTGTGAGCCTCTTCACCAGCTGAGCCACGGTGGACCTCTTCTGGCCGATGGCGACATAGATGCAGTACAGTTTCTTCTTCTCATCCGTTCCCTCGTTGAATCTCTTCTGGTTGATGATTGTGTCAATGGCAATGGCAGTTTTGCTGCAATGATTTGGTACATTAAGCTCCATTGTAATCTGAACAACTGAAACAATGGGATAAGACTTAATGACTGGTGAGTTGAATGTATAAAAGTCTTACCCAGTCTGCCTGTCACCAATGATCAACTCACGTTGACCACGTCCAATGGGCACCAGACTGTCAACAGCCTTGATGCCGGTCTGCATGGGCTCACGCACAGAGATCCTGGGAATTATACCAGGGGCCTTCAGACCCACCCTCCTACGGATCTTGTTCCCCAGGGGCCCCTGGAGAAACACAAGGAAGTAAGTGATAGATGCAATTTTGAAACCGAATCAGTTCACCAAAAAAGTACACCACCTATGCAGACTTTTCAATGATCCAATTTAAGTGCAGTTGACATTGATGTTAAACCGAAATGGTGATCCACCAGTCCGTTTTATGACAAATGTCCTTGGAACATCCATCTCAAGGGCCGGGAAAAAGCTGCTTACTTTCCCATCGATGGCATTTCCCAGAGCATCCACAACACGGCCCAACAGTTCAGCACCGACAGGAACATCTACGATGGCACCCGTTCTCTTCACAATGTCACCCTCCTTGATGAGCTTGTCATTACCGAACACCACAACACCAACGTTGTCAGGCTCCAAGTTCAGAGACATACCCTGTGAGGAGGAAGTGTTAAGCATTTTGAACTTGGAAAACAAACCATTCCAGGTAGACATTAATAAAAAATAAAATGTACCACTGAATACAGAAGTCAGTACGTATGAAATTACACTCTTCTCTACACTTTCAGTTAAAGGAAAAGCAGCATATTCACAAAGCGATTTCATATTAGTGAGTTCAAAGGTTAATCTGAGTGAGGACCCATCTCAAGCTTACCTTCAGGCCAGAAGAAAACTCCACCATCTCCTCAGCCTGCACGTTTCTGAGCCCATAAACTCTGGCAATACCGTCACCAATGGACAGCACCCGGCCGGTCTCCTGCAGGTCAGCTGTGGTGTCAGCTCCCATAATCTTCTCCTCCAGGATAGAAGACACCTCTGCAGTGCCTAAAAACAAAAAAATACCCAAGGTCAAAATGACACAGCCACAAGAAACTGCATCCAAAGTATGTCAGTCTCACAAAATATTTCTGATATGCCTTAATATTGGATTCAATATTTTATCCAGCCTTCAAATCAACAGCTAAGATCAAATATACGTTTTGGCAGAAGACAAGAGGGTGTTCAAAAGGTTTATTTTTTATTTTTATGCATTTACACTCTCGTTCAATATAGAAATGTCACTTCTGACCCGGAAGAAATTCTACAAGTCTATATTTCTGTATTTTATATAATTTAATTATGCGTAGAACTAACTAGCTACTCGTAGAATACACGTTAGTTGTAGTATTAGCCTATCATGCGAAGATTCGACTTTTAAATGGTCCATGTTTAAATGTTCAACGTAGATTTTCGTAAATGAGTATTTCTAGCCTGTATTATGCGCTGCAAATATACGTTTTGGCAGAAGACAAGAGGGTGTTCAAAAAGTTATATTTTTATGCATTTACACTCATGCATTTGGTGGCCCCGAGATATTACCATTACATGTGTAAAATTTCAATGGCCTGCACATTCCATGTACAAACCAGTTTTCTGCAGCCATGGTATATTGGTGTGGAGGTTCCTGGCACCTACACAGGCAGCAGCAACATTTTTGGATACCTGCAACAAAACGAGTCCATGGTCTGACTTTTCTCTGCAGCAACTATACCAAAACATTTGAAGCCCATCCCTCCTCATGTGAAACATAGTACCCCAGACCAAAAGCAAAACGTAACCTTTGACTAAAGCATTCTCAGTTGCTGCATAGGAAAATTCCAGTAAGTCTGCCTTTGTGGTATAGCGAGTGAAATAGATCACAACTCTGACCTTATTTCTAACAACGCAAAACAAAAGTGACCTTCAGACACTCACCACCTTCAAAGGCTTAACATTAGCGATCGGTCTTATCAGCTTACTAAACAGTATATATAAGAGCCCATGTAGCAGACTTCTATTCCGTCGCAATATTTTCACGAAAGTTTTCGTAACTGAAGGAGCTTCGATGTTAGACTGCAGCAGAAGTTACGTAGTAGCTAACGTTAGCTAGCGAATTTGCAAACTGCTGCGGGAGACCAAATTATCTCATGATCTAAAACCTTCACATGAACATCTTAAAAAATGTAAAGCACAGAATACAATTTGCACTTTTTAGCTGTCGAGGAAAAGGGAATCAAAACCTGACCTTCATACTTGTTAAAATGACATTCAGTGCAGAACCAACGCTTTGTAAACTTGAAGTTCAATATTATGAAATGACCTGTAATTGAATGAACATTTTCTGTCCAATAATATATTAGAATGTGTACCATGACTATCATTTCACACAAGCGTGCACGTATATCAGTAACAGTTAACGTTATTAGCTAGATAGCCAATAGCTACTAGCAATCCGACGGAGGCCCTCTCCAAGTGCAAGATGGCGGCCTGCATGTTCACGTCCTCGCCATTCACTGACATTCAGAAAGCAGGTTGTAGATATACACTTTTCCTAGATTATTTTAAAAGCGGATTTAATATATACAAAATGCTTACAAATCCAGCCCGCCTAGGCAGAGTGCGGGCAAGTGCCGCAGCAACGCGTACAGACAGCATTTTGAAGTGAAATACGCAGCACTCCTCCTCCGGCTGGCTGTATTGGGGAGTGAAGAAGATGGAGGGCACAGCACAGCTCTCGTTCAATATAGAAATGTCACTTCTGACCCGGAAGTAATTCTACAAGTCTATATTTCTGTATTTTATATAATTTAATTATGCGTAGAACTAACTAGTTACTCGTAGAATACACGTTAGTTGTAGTATTAGCAAAGGAGGCAAATGTGTCGTAGTTTGCAATTTAAATTATAACACAGTTATGTTGACTCTGTACTTCTGCTTCCGTGTCAGAGCGCATCCATAAACCCGACGTTAGCAAGCTAGCGAAACGAGCTTCCATCACCTTTCTGAAGAGCGAGGTCATTGGCTATGGACTTGAAAGACTGCACCAATAGTACAGTAGAGACGACATCATAATGAAACTATACTATAACCTACACTTCCAAACTTTTATTTAAAAAATTCCATAAATTATGTGTGCAATATAAATGCCATTGTACACACTCGGGAAGAATAAAAAATATAATTTATCATAAATGTGTTGTCAGGAAGCGGTCATAGCCTAGGTACTCTGCTGTCAGACTACTGCACCACCCTGCTAGAAAAAACATTAGAAACCATCACGTAATGGTAACCATTACGTGATGGGAATTGGGACATCTTGGTTTTGGTCTCCCATCAGGTTACTATTACAGACCATTAGAGACCATCAAAATCCCCACAGATACCATTAGAGTCCAACAGAGCACCACCAGATGACCATTAGAAGCCACTGGATTACCAATAAAGACTATCAGAAACCAGCAGAATCCATCACAAAAACATGAAATTCCATTAAAACCATTAGGAATTGTCTGATGGTTTTTAATGTTTTTTCTAGCAGGGCATTTACGTGTGATGACAATAGTAACAACATGTGATGCAAAAATTATGCCTGCATACAGATACAATGACACCTTTTAGGCTAAGAATTGTTCTAAATATTGGCCAGGTGATCTCATAATTTGGGGTAGCCTATGTAGGCCTGTGTATTAAACCTTAAAAGATAACAGTGCTGAGTCTTCTCCTGTAATATTTGATGAGGTTGGATCTACCAGTGTAATTTACAGCTGAATCTAGTCTCACCCCCCAATTCCCCTAGAGATCCATTCAAATGCAGAGAGGTTATAGTATCGCTTGTAACAGTACCTGGAAATAAGATATCGAGAGTCTTTTGCTGTTGATGGGTCACAGACTTCAGGAAGTAACAGCATGCAAAGGATATGCGACCAAATATGATACTTTAAAAATACATTAAAGCAAAGGGTATGAATACTTATGTACATGAGAGATTTCAGTTTTAGATTTTTAATACATTTGCAAAAATTTCTAACAACATATTTTCACTTTGTCATTATGGGTTATTGAGTGTAGATTGATGGGCAAAAATGGCAATTTTATCCATTTAAAATTAAATCTACAACACAAAGTGTGCAAAAAGTGAAGGGGTAGGCCTATGAATACTTTCGAGCACCACTGTATATTACTCATGAATACCGTGAAAACGCGATTGCCGCGGAATTTTTCAGGATGGTTATCATACCATCACTCATACTGCAACATCCCTAGACCGTAGCAACTGGTTCCAATCTAAATTCCGGTAACATTTAGGATCCAGGCGCTTACGTTTGTGCAGTGGCGTACCGTGGGAGTAGAACTAGGCCTTCTGTAAACTTACCTTTAACGGATGATCACTCTCAATCTGTTTCCGTTTACTTTTCCTGATTGTCAATCAAATAGGCTAATTGATTCACTCAATAACCAAGAAGTAAATTATTAGGCTACCAAGTTATTTTGAGATAGCATTATTGTTCTGTGCAACATAAACTTGTGTTTCATTTTTGTATATCGACATTTATGATGTTGTGTTAGCCTATCATGCGAAGATTCGACTTTTAAATAGTCCATGTTTAAATGTTCAACGTAGATTTTCGTAAATGAGTATTTCTAGCCTGTATTATGCGCTGCTCTCAACGATTCGAGACACTTAAGAGGCTGTCCTCTTTAAATTTATGCTTTCTAATGTTTAAATCGCTTTGACTAATTTTAGTGTCGTCTTAAAATTAATTACATTCTTTAACGCATTCAGATTATTGCCTGATCCTTGTTAAACAATCTTAAGTTGTCTCTTTGTCGTTATCATTTCTAAATCATTATATGCTACAAATTGGTCTTGATTATTCAGAGAATGAATGGATTGATTGTTAGGCTACTGAATCTAAATAAACGGAAACAAGTAATCCCCACTTTTTCCAACGCGCAGGCCGTCGCTACATATATTTAAGTGCTACCCATTTTATGACGCAAAGAAAAATACTAGCACAGAAAAACTTGACATATTCATTGATGTTTTTTATTCAGTTATTGAATTGCTTGATTGATAATTAAGAACTATAAGTAGAAACAGGTTGAGAGTAATATCCGTATAAAGGTAAGGTTACCGAAGGCCTAATTTACAGCCGACGTTACGCCACTGCGTTTGTGGCATCACGAAAACAGCTTTCTTCTGGCAAGCCTTCTAAATAGCTTATTGTCATGGAAGTGATGTCTAATTGTACTTTTTGAGATCTAGGGCTTGATTTACTAAGACCTTTAGCATGTGCAAAACATTTTAGCACACGCAAAACTAATAACATGACCAATAGGTAGGTCATGGTATTTGTTTTGCACCAATCACTGGTTGTGCATTCGTTTTGCATGTGTTAAAAGGGTTTGCACATGCTAAAGGTCTTGTTAAATCAAGCTCTAAATCTCAAAAAGTACAATCACCTCCATGACAATAAGCTATTTAGAAGGCTTAGTGACCCCAGGATGCAGCCGACTTCTGTAATTCTCCAACTGTGTTCCTTGGAGAAAAAACTTCTTAATTATTTCCTGAATGATGGAAGGTAGTTTCAGACATTCAGCTATTTATCTATAGCCATTGCCTCATTTATGCGTTATGTCACATTTTCATTTGTGTGTTCTCTGATCTTTCCCATGTTGATGGATGGCTAAGGGGATTTTGCCTGTGTCTCACCTCATATTTATGCCCCAGTGGAACAGGAAGTTCAGAATGACCATATAATAGTATGTATAATAAAAAAGTAAAATATGAATGGGAATATACTTTATTCATGCTTTGTTTGTAACTATGTATAGCATTGTGACACTTAGGGCTCAGGGCGGACATTGAGATTGGGCCACTATCGTTTCATGAAATCATACAAAATGCTTAGTTTGCATATCCCTTGCTTTATCAAGGTGGAGGCCAGTAAAAACAAGGGGTCTGTTGCCGACCAATAAGAAAGTGTGTCTCAAAGAGGGAGTACTCATCTGGGTGCCGGCTCATGTAAGAGTGAGGGGAAATGAGAAGGTGGCTGCCTTAGCAAAACATGCTCTGGTACTAGCAAAGCCCACAATGCATGTTGCAATGGGGAGATCAGAGGCATAGCCCTCATCCGACAGGACATTACACAGCAGTGGCAGACTCTGGGATACAGGGGTCAGAGGCCGACACTTGTATAGCATACTAAAGAGTGTGGGGGGTGCACTGCATATGGGAAAAAGCAGGAGGGAGGAGATGGTGGTAGCTTGATTACGACTGGGTCACACATCTCTAAACTACAGCCTATATCATGTTGGGAAGCATGCTACAGGATTATGTGACTATTGCGCAGTGCCGGAAGCAGTCAACCATGCCCTACTTGAGTGTGCTGCTCATGTAGAGGAGAGGGTGCGACTGAAACAAGCATTCTTGGTTTTAATATCATAGGGGTGTTGGGGTACTCAGCTGGTCTTAAAGTTCTGAGCAGAGAGCTTATTTTATATCTTAAAGAAACATGATTATTTTATAGATTGTAGAGGGTTATTTTTTTTCATAAAGTACTACTGGCTTACACTACATGGCCAAAGGTATATGGACACCTGCTCATCCAACATCTCATTCCAAAATCATGGGCATTAATATGGAGTGTGTCCCCCCTTTGCTGCTATAAATCATCCACTCTTCTGGGAAGGCTTATCAATAGATGTTGGAATGATTGATGCGGGGACTTGCTTCCATTCAGTCAGAAGAGCTTGAGTGAGGTCTTGCACTGTTGTTGGGTAATTAGTGTTTTCCACACTGATCTCGATAAACCATTTTTGTATGGACCTCGCTTTGTGCACTGGGGCATTGTCAGGAAAGGGACAGGAAAGGGACTTCCCAAAACTGTTGCCAGAAAGTTGGAAGCCCCAAATCGTCTAGAATGTCATTGTATGTTGCAGCGTTAAGATTGGCCTTCATTCGAACTAAGGGGCCTAGACCAATCCATTGAAAACAGCCCCAGACCAAGGGGTGTCCGGATACTTTTGGCCATGTAGTGTATCTACAATAGGGGTTGCATTAGCAAGCCCATATCTAAACCAGTAGGTGGCGGTATGCGCCATTAAGGCTGTAACACGCCATTAAACTAAGAAGAAGAAGAAAGTACTCATTGCACTGGCGAATGGCTAATGAGGTTAAGAAGAGTGCTCGCTTATTGGGCAAGGTTGAAAGGGAGTTTAGAAAGACACCCTGCGGTCATAGCAACTGGGGAGTGCTGAGAGAGCAGAGTAGGAAAACTAAGGGCATTTAGATGAACAATTGAACTATTAAAGTGGCTGAATATGGATTTGGGGAGAGAATAGGGCCAGTAAATGCATTAGGGAATGTTCCTCCATGGTTTTTTCGAAAACCAAGAGTAGACTTAGAAATGATTGAAGGCAGGAGAGAATGGGATGAAGAGAGTAATTTAAATAGGTGTGTGGAGGGGTATATTAATAGAAATTGTTATGCATTTGTTAAAATGTATACAGATGGATCAAAGGACCCAGCCAGTGGCAGGGGTATACAGTCAAGCCGGAAAGTCTGCACACCCCCTTTCACCTTCTCCACGTTTTATTACGTTACAGACATATTCTACAATAGATTGAGTTCATTTTATGTCTCAGAATTCTACACAAAATAGCCCATAATGACAAAGTGAAAACAGGTTTTTAGACATTTGTGCTAATTTATTAAAAATCAAAATGTAAAATATCATATGTACACAAGTGTGCACACCCTTTGATATGACACCCAAAAGTGAGCTGAGGTGCATTTTGTTTCCACTGATACTGCTTGAGATATTTCTACAACTTAATTGGAGTCCACCTGTGATAAATTCAATTGATTGGACATGATTGGGGATTGCCAACACCTGCCTATATAAGGTCCCACAGTTGACAGTGCATGTCAGAGCAAACTCCAAGCCATGGGGTCAAAGGAATTATCTGCAGACCTCAGAAACAGGATTGTGTCAAGGCATAGATCTGGAGAAGGGTACGGAAAAATCTCTGCAGCTTTACAGGTCCCAAAGAGCACAGTGGCCACCATCATTCGTAAATGGAAGAAGTTTGGAACCACCAAGAATCTAGACCTGGCCGCCCGGCCAAACTGAGCAATCGGGGAAGACGGGCCTTGGCCAGGGAGGTGAGCAGGAACCCGAGGGTCACTCTGACAGAGCTCCAGCGTATCCTTGTGGAGATGGGAGAACCTTTCAGAAGATCAACCATCCAGGCAGCACTCCACCAATCAGGCCTTTATGGTAGAGTGGCCAGACGGAAGCCCCTCCTTAGTAAAAGGCACATCACAGCCCGCTTGGAGTTTGCCAAAAGGCACCTAGAGGACTCTCAAACCATGAGAATCAAGATTCTCTGGTCTGATGAAACCAAAATTGAACTTTTTGGCCTGAATACCAAGCGTCACGTCTGGAGGAAACCAGGCACCGCTCATCACCTGGCTAATACCATCCCTACAGTGAAGCATGGCGGTGGCAGCATCATGATGTGGGGATGTTTTTCAGCAGCGGGAACGGGGCGACTAGTCCTGATAGAGGGAAAGATGAATGCAGCTAAGTACACCGAGATCCTTGAAGAAAACCTGCTCCAGAGCACTCTGGACCTCAGACTGGGGCGAAGGTTTACCTTCCAACATGACAACGACCTGAAGCACACAGCCAAGAGAACAAAGGAGTGGCTTCGGAGAAAGTCTGTGCATGTCCTTGAGTGGCCCAGCCAGAGCCCAGACCTGAATCCAATTGAACATCTGTGGAAAGAGCTGAAAATGGCTGTGTACCGACGCTCCCCATCCAACCTGACGGAGCTTGCAAGGATATGCCAAGAGGAATGGGCAAAAATGTCCAGAAACAAGTGTGCCAAGCTCGTAGCTTCTTTCCCAAGACGCCTTGAAGCTGTAATCGCTGCCAAAGGTGCAGCAACCAAGTATTAGGCTAAGGGTGTGTACCAGTGGCGGCTCCTGAGCTGAAAATTGGGGAGGCAGAAAACTTCCCTTTAAACTGATTATTGGTCTTAATCATTTTTCAATCAGTTTCCTTGATTAACAATAGGCTACATCAGCGTTTAATTCACCAATTACTCAATGCCATCAAATGTAGCCAGTTCTCCTCAATTAGGCTATTAGGCAAGTAATAAAATTATTTTAACTTGCATCGCAAAATTGTGCACATTTTAATCAACATTATAATTGTGGATACATGTGCTCTTCGTTCTCCGCACTCTTAATTCCGAAAATATCCATGGAAATTAAACGATCTTAAAGCTCAGCTTTTGTTAGATAATTTTTTTAATTATTTTTTAAAAATAATCTAACAAAAGATGAGGTTGTGCTAAACCTGCAATAAAAAAGAATCTAACAAAAGCTGAGCTTTCAGATCGTTTAATTTCCATGAATATTTTCGTAATTAAGAGTGCGGAGAACGAAGAGCACATGTATCCACAATTATAATGTTGATTAAAATGTGCACAATTATGCGATGCAAGTGAAAATAATTTTATTACTTGCCTAATAGCCTCATTGAGAAGAACTGGCTACATTTGATGGCATTGAGTAATTGGTGAATTAAACGCTGATGTAGCCTATTGTTAATCAAGGAAACTGATTGAAAAATGATTAAGACCAATAATCAGTTTAAAGGGAAGTTTTCTGCCTCCCCAATTTTCAGCTCAGGAGCCGCCACTGGTGTGTACAGATATGTAACCCCTAAATAACCTATTTTTGTCAGTAAAATAAAATTGCATATTTTCTAAAAACCTGTTTTCACTTCGTCATTATTGGCTATTGTGTGTAGATGTTTGAGGCAAAAAATGAACTCAATCTATTGTAGTATAAGTCTGTAACGTAATAAAACGTGGAGAAGGTGAACGGGGTGTGCAGACTTTCCGGCTTGACTGTATATCCCAGAATTTAATATCAGGATATACAATTGGCTGTCAGACCATGTTGCCGTGTATACGGCTGAGATGATGGCTATCATTGTAGGATTAAGATGGGTAGAGGAGGTAAAGCCACTCAGAGTAGTAATCTGCTCTGACTCGGCTGCTGTATTATACAGTGTGAAGTCTGGTAGATCGGACAGGGGCGATTTGCGTGTGGAGATGATGGTGATGTTGATGGGATTGGAGAGGATGGGAGTGGTGGTTTGTTTTTGTTCAGTACCTGCTCGTGTTGGAGTGGAAGGCAATGAAAACGCAGATGCTGTGGCCAAGATTGCTGGAAGGAGAGAGGCAGTAGATATACAGGTAGCACTGGGACGTAGGGAAGTCAAATCTTTGATCCGGTCGGCAGGGCTCAATATTTGGCAAAAACAATGGGACAATAGTAGTAAGGGGATGAATTATTATCTGGTTCACAAATTAGTAAGGGAAGAGGTGGGGAATAGGGAATGTAGGAGAGAGGAAGTTGTATGGAGTAGGCTACAGTTTGGACATACAGGATTAAATTTTTCATTAAGATTATTGGGAGACATGAGACAGGACTGTGTGTCTGTGTCATGAATGTTTAATGAGGAAACAGCGGATGTGTTCATGTTCTGTGAATTGTATGATGTTGACAGGGAGAGGTTGTATGAGAGAGTTAGAGAGAATGGACGGGAATAGGGATTACGTGGGATATTAGCGGGAAGAAAAGGGAAGGATGTGGTGGACAAGGCACTTTTTATTTTTCTTCGAGGGACAGGGTTATTAAAAATAATTTAATGTAGGTAGGCAGTGACCGGCCTCACACTCCAGCACATAGGTGGCGGTGTATGCACCTTAAAGATTAATACGATCAGACAACCAAACCCAAAGAAGAAGTAGAAATACTCATTGGTGGAACGGTTTTCGTACGACCAATAGATTTAATCAAAACTTCCCCATACTTAGCGCGGTCAGGAAGAAAATAATGGAGTGTGTTGTTAACGTCAACTAAGTTAGCTGACTGAACCAGAAATTTAGTATTTCATATTTTGTATTGTGAACATGTGTGAAAAAATAACAAAGGTATGTCGCATATTAAGATAGCGGATTTATAAAACTTGTAGTTTAGGTAACTAGATGTTTCTATGGCTACAACTTTAAGCAGATAACAAAGCTGGCTAACGTTAGCTGTCTAACTGTTACTGCTGATGTGCTGCAAATCTTTGCTAATTTAGCCGACTGAGCTAACTGTATATATTCTTCCTAAAATAGAGAAAAGAGAAAAGATTTCACTGTTCGTAAACTGTTCCATTTCACTGTTTCAGGTTAGCCAATGGCTCACCAAGATCTTCGGAGACCAAACTCCTCCAGAATATGAAGTGAACACTCGGACTGTGGATATATTGTACCAACTGGCAGAAAACAGCGAGGCCAGATGCAACGACGTGTCACTGGTTATAGAAGATCAAAAACAGAAAGCTGTTGAGTATCAGTCAGATGGTGAGTGATTCCTAGACAGCAAACGCACAGCCAGACATGATACACGGTAGATGTATTATAGATACTATTCATACAACTAACGTTACGGAGCAAATTTGGCGTTTGTAGTGGCGGTCGCATGCTTCCATATGCTAAATAGTTTTGATCGGAATTGACTTGGTTTTCTTTGAAGGTTGCCATCTCCAGGAAGTTCTTTTACAAGGAGTTGGCCTGTCATCTGGGATTTTGGCAAAACCAGCCTCGGATTACTTGAATGCGCTTGAAGCCAGTGCTATGGTACTTAAAGTCAGGGACACATCATTGGCAAGGTAATACAGCCAAGACGCATCGTATCCATAGATATAGAACCATAGATGTGATATATGTCATAGTTAATGGCACAATTTTTGAGACCATACCATAGACTGTATAAAAATAGGACCATACCCAGGTAAGATGGTGACCAGTAACTATGGTTTTATGTCTATAAGCCAATCATGAGCTATCTGGCTTCTGGAGACCGATTATGACATCACAGTGGGTTTAAGCAGATACTCTTACAAGCGATACTATAACGGAACCCATTGTGTAATTTGGAATTCTGAAATGGAACTATTTGACAGATGGCTGCCAAATAGTTCCATTTCAGAATTCCAAATTACTATTACATTTCATGATATGTCACATCTATGGTTCTATATCTGTGATCGTATAACCTAGAACCATAGATATTGTTGCGGTGTGTGAGGTGCTAGAAGACTTTCTGCACATTCCAACGCATTGAGAGGGACTCCGGTGTTGTGCCGTTTTTCAACTCTCCTGCAGATTTCAACCCCCTTTCACATAAACGCGCTCGTTAAGCTACACGATATGTTATGAACGCCCTGCGCTTTTCTTTTGCTTAATTTCTCCAATTAAAAATTCAAACGATAATACTGTGATTTGTGGTACGAGCATAGCTAAGTACAGTTGAAGTCGGAAGTTTACATACACTTGAAGTCATTAAAACTCATTTTTAACCACTCCACAGATTTCATGTTAGCGAACTATAGTGTTGGCAAGTCAGTTAGGACATCTTGTGCATGACACAAGTATTTTTTCCAACAATTGTTTACAGACAGATTATTTCACTTTTAATTCACTATATCAGAATTCCAGTGGGTCAGAAGTTTAAATACACTAAGTTGACTGCCTTTAAATTTTTAATATTTGGTTGCATATCCTTTGCATGCCATGACTTCCTGATGTCTGTGACCCAACAACATCAAAAGACTCTTGATATCTTATTTTCTAGTACTCTTACAAGCGATACTATAATGTCTCTGCATTTGAATGGATCTCTATGGGAATTGGGGGGTTGGACTAGATTTAGCTGTAAATTATGCTGGAACAGTATGGAATACATGATTGGTAAAATGGCTGTAAGTCATCAAGGGTCTGAGGTATCAAACAAGCCTCAAACCATCACTCTGCTGCCAGATATGCAGTAGATATGGATGGATCACTTTAAGGGTTGTTTCTTCTGACAAATTTTCCTATTGAACTCTACGGAAAAATAAGTCAGGAGAAGAAACCCTTCAAGTTATCCATCCATATCTACTGTATTTCTGGCAGCAGAGTAATGATTTAAGGCATGTTTGATATGTCAGACCCTTTATGACTTAGAGCCATTTAGCCAACCATGTGTTTCCATACTGTTCCAGTGTAATTTACAGCTAAATCTAGTCCCACCCCCAATTCCCATAAAGATCCATTCAAATGCAGAGACGTTATAGTACCGCTTGTAAGAGTACCAGAAAATAAGATATCAGGAGTCTTTTGATGTTGTTGGGTCACAGACATCAGGAAGTCATGGCATGCAAAGGATGCGACCAAATATAAATAATTTAAAGGCACAGTCAACTTAGTGTATGTAAACTTATGATCCACTGGAATTGTGATATAGGGGAGGGGGAGATATGCAGGGGAGTCGGAATGTTATCGGATGGATCATTTTAAAGTAGGCAGGGAACCCATTATATCTAATAAGTTATGCAGTTAATTAACAATTCCTCTCTATTTAAATCGGTTTACCTACACAAGATGGGACCTCGGGACTACGAATGAGAAACTCTTCCTTTTTTAATGGGCTGTGCGACAACATATGACCAAAAATAATGCACAAGCATCGGAGGATTGCCTTATGTTTTAAAATGAATTCAGTGATAAAATATTATCTAGCAATAAATTCTAATTGTATAGTAAACATGTTCTCAAATACTACTTTAAATATTATGAATTTAATTATTTTACAGCAATGAGCATTCAAATTAACTAGCAATAGTTTGTTTCAGTTACATAATTGCTGAGACTGATTTTGGGAAATGTTCTGCATCTAGTTTTGTGCCTGCGATAAACGACCTGACCAATGAGCTCCTGGAAGCAGAGAAAAGGGACAGACTAATGGAGAGGGAACTCACCATCATCAGGAAGAAATTGGGCTCCAGTTTAGTGCTGCGGAGGACCTTACAGGAGTAAGATGAACTTCTACTTTATCACAAAATAAAGACACAAGCTCTGATGAGCCGTTAACAGTATTCAGACCAACATGTTAAAGACAGCAATAGTTTTATGCGACCTGACCAATGAATAATTATTGACTCACCAATAAGTAATTGTTCAGTTCAGAAGCATACAGTACATTTGAATGATACAGTCATAAATATTGTATGCTGCAAAATTATGTTTCTATGTATTATAAAAGTGAATGTGATTTCTCTGCATACCTGAATAATACCCTATCATACTTGAGTAATTTCATTCTAGATGTAACACTAATAGAATTAGAAAAACTGGTCCCTTGAAAGGTTCTTTTCTTTTCTTTTCAAATTACTCCTTTCTGACCGAGAGTTCTAAGGGAATAATTCTGACAAAAGGTGGGAAGAACCAGCCGTGATTATTAAACATGTAGATTCCATTGTGTTGTATTGTATACGATGTTAAATGTATACTCTTTATGAACACAGGCATAGATCTTGTATGTATGTATGGTTTAGGTAATCATATTATTTTTAACAGAGACCTCAAAAAAACATTGAAAAGCCAAGAGGTGGAGAATGCACAAGCTGAAGAAAGACTCCTCAACATGGACTTTGTCAAAGCAAAATCCAAGGACCTTTCATTCAGAATAAATATGGCAGAGGTCAGTGAATTATTCAAAACTCTAGGATGAATAATTCAGCTCTTCATGTGAACTTCTTTAAAAGTGAGCCAGTCATTGATTACCTCAGTTTATGGGAATTAGGACAGGAGTGTTTAGCTAATGGTAGATTCATAAAACTAAGTTTTGGTCAAGTAGAATTTTATTTAATTTTATTTCAGACATTAAAGGTGCACTATACAGGATTTTTAGCCTTGATGTGGGCCTGTGTTTACAATCAAATAAGTCTCGTCCTCAACCCTGCCCACTCAAGGTACCCGAGTATGACCATCTAGCTACCTAACGTAGCTAGCTGGATAGCTAGGGATAACGTTACTTACAGGTCCAACAGAAAACACGCCAACTCTGTCGCTTTTCATCCCCTTGCTAAGCTTAAGCACCACTGAGGAAAAGCAAATTGTAGGTTGACTCTGCTTCTTGAACGCACCGTGTCTGCTTGTTGGGCTTTGCTGTACTTTCGCTTCCTCACCTCCACCATTGCTGTAGTTAGCTGACGCTCCACTGAAACCTGATCCCATCACACAGGCTCTGAAGCCACAACCACTCCTCACACAGAAAAGAGCCTCACACTCAGAAATGTCCTGAACACATAAATCCAGGCAGCACGGATTTGGCAAATGTGCAAAATGACAGAGATTGCCAGTGCATCATCGATACGACTGAGCATGGTTATTTGATAATTTTTCAAGGTAAAAATCTTGCATAATGCGCCTTTAAATGTACTAATGCAGTGTAACTGGCGGTGCAAAAACAGAAGGTGGAGCGTTGCCTATAAAGTTTTGCCAACTTAAAATGACTAAGCTGGAAAACTGCAAGCAAGGGCACCCTGACATAGTCCTGCCTCCAACATACCAATGACATGCCGGCATTGCTCTTCATAAACAGGGCATGTTGGTTTCTGTGCTTTTCTTGCTTGATTTTTACATTATGGAATGTGAGAGTGGGTGAATAACAATGATGGGGGTAGGGGATGTGATGTGACCTTCGTATCCCGCATATGTCCTGGCTTTTTTCTGTTTCCTGGAGTAATCTTGTGGCCCTGGGGCTGGCGGGGCTTAATTTACTAAACAATTATATTTTATTCCTACCATAATTACAGCCTCTAATAATGAGCTGTTACTTGTTCTTAATTAAACGCTTAATGTTTACAGAAGGATGACATGCCCTCTGAAAGTCACATTATGTCAGAAATGGCTATGTATGCCACAAAGAATAAATATTCCACATCTCAGGAATTTTAATCAGTCAAACCAACTCATGCTTTATATTCCTGTTTATGTGCTGTATATGACACATTCATTTAAACAGAGGTTACATTTGAATTGATTCAATAACAGACTGACAGGTGAAATCATTGGGGTCCTATTTGCTCAAACTGGCTATCTGGGGATATACTACGAAGCAAGGTCACTGAGTTAGCTGGATAATTGCACTGAGTAAAACCCGGAAGAGCTCTTTTTACTTTAGTCCATGTTCCAGATTTCGGAGGGTTCCGAGTTATACGCAGTGTAGTTATCCAGCTAACTCTGTAAGCCTGCTTCGTAGTATACACCCCAGGTCACTGAAACTAAACTATTTGTGAAGATGGGAGAGTTCAATTACAGCAAATTCAATGAGGTAACCTGCATAAACCTACAATTGATCATGATAATGGCTTAACCCACAGGTGTCAAACGCCAGTCCTGGTTGACTGCCATGTCTGCTGGTTTTCGGGGTATTCTTGGCAACAGTGGTTAATTTAAGTCATTGATTGTCTAAAGTAGGGTGGGCAATACCGGTTCTGGGGGGCCGGTGTGTATGCAGGTTTTTGTTTCCACCAATTACCCTGGCTAAATTGGCTAATTGGCTGTATAATCCAACACTGGTTCACTCATAGATTAGATCATGGTAAAATGGTTCATATAGGGACATAAAAACAGTCTTCGGCTGTCATTCATGTGCTTACCAAAAAATGCAGCTAAAATGTCAGATGCCGTAAATGTTAGAGGTAATTAAGTAATTAAGGCCAGAAGTTGGCATGAAAAGCAGAAACTGATATGACCCTCCTTGCCCATCTCTGGCCTAAAGAATCACACACACCTTGTTCTCAATGCCTTAATTGGCAGCTGGAAACCACAAAAACCGGCAGGCTCCCTGGGAACTTAGTTCGACCCCCCTGACTTAACCAAATTTGAAAACTGTTGGCATAGAGCAGAGGTGGGCAACGAGTAATCCTGCTTTGTGATACAGGCCCCAGGGGGGTATACTACGAAGCAGGATTACTGAGTTAGCTGGATAACTTCACTGAGTAAAACCCGGAACCCTGGTAAATCTAGAACATGGACTGAAATGAAAAGAGCTGTTCCGGGGTTTACTCAGTGCATTTATCCAGTTAAATCAGTAATCCTCCTTTGTGATACAGGCCCCTGGTAAAGAGTTTTGGTTGCCATTTTTCAATCTTTGCCCTTCCTTTAGCTTATCTAATTAGGTTGATAGACCACCGTGTTTTCCCGGGGTTTAAATTTAACTGTTTGAAATTTCACTGGCTTGGAGTTTTTAAAGGAGTTAGTCATTGGCTTATGAATGTGCCAGTTTGTAACTGGTTTAACTGAATCCTTGTACAAACTGACGTACTATACATCTCCCAACATATACTTTGTGTACCTCAGGAGCAACTGGCCTCCAGGAAAATGGATAATTCCCTAACCCACGAAGCAATACTAGAAGTCTCAGAGGTGAAAAAGTTATCTTGTTCTTTCACTTGAGAAATATGATTTGCATCACAGATGCTTGGTCTTAGATTTAAATATTTTCACATTCTGAATTGTCTTGGGATATGCTCACTTTTTTTGCACTTTCCCTCCCCTTTCCCAGAAAATAGCAAAGTTGAAACACGAGATCTTACCACTAAAAAAGAAACTGGAATCGTACAAAGACCTGACCCCTGTAAGTTTTTAAAAAAATATTCCAGCAATTAATTGAATTTTGAAGTTCTGTGTAAGAATTGTTGGTTGTGAGAATCTGGTGATGTCAATGGGTCGGAGACTTCAGGCAGTCATCGAATGCCAAGGATTTGCAACTAAGTACTAAATATGACGACTTTATTTAAGACTATATTAATTAGTACAAATTACTTTTGGTAATTTGGGGGGGGGGGGGGGTCTACGTAAAAATGGCTGTAATTCCTACATGAATCTGTGGATGTGGACGGAAATGAATGGAAAACAAACAAAAAAGTAAAAACTGTCCAAATACTTATGGACTGCACAGTATATATGGTGACTATGAGGTTAAAGTGCAGGTTTGAGGGTGTCATATCAGGTGAACCATGTAGCAATTGTAGGCCATCACTCTGCTGCCAGATATGCAATAGATGTGGATGGATCACTTCAAATCTCCTGATTTATTTTTCCATAGAGTTCAATAGGAAAATGAGTCAGGAGAAACAACCCTTAAAGTGATCCATCAAGATCTACTGCATATCTGGCAGCGATGGTTTGAGGCTTGTTCAATACATCAAACCCTTGATGACTTAGCCATTTAGCCAACCATGTGTTCCATACTGTTTAAGCATAATTTACAGCTTCATCTAGACCCGCCCCCAATTCCCATAGATCAATTCAAATGCAGAAGGGTTATAGTATTGCTTGTAAGACTACCTGAAAATAAGATATTATTTAGACTATAAGATAGTCTTTTTATGTTGGGTCACAGACATCAGGAAGTCGTGGCATGCAAAGGACATGGAACCAAATATTAAATATGATGACTTTATTTAAATTTATGTTTATTTGTCCAATTACTTTTGGTCTCCTAAAATGGGGGGGGGGGCTATGTATAAAAGGGGCTACAATTGCTACATGGTTCACCCGATATGGATGTAAACACCGTCAAATTAAAGCTGAAAGTCTGAACTTTAACCTCGTAGTCACTGTTCCATTTCAAATCCAATGTGCTGGAGTACAGAGCCAAAACGATAAAGAATGTATCCCTGTTGAAATACATTTGGACTGTACTGTATATATACAGTCAAGCCGGAAAGTCTGCACACCCCTTTCACCTTCTCCACGTTTTATTACTTTACAGACATATTCTACAATAGATTGAGTTCATTTTTTGTCTCAAAATTCTACACAAAATATCCCATAATGACAAAGTGAAAACAGGTTTTTAGACATTTGTGCTAATTTATTAAAAATCAAAATGTAAAATATCATAGGTACACAAGTGTGCACACCCTTTGATATGACACCCAAAAGTGAGCTGAGGTGCATTTTGTTTCCACTGATACTGCTTGAGATGTTTCTACAACTTAATTGGAGTCCACCTGTGATAAATTCAATTGATTGGACATGATTGGGGATTGCCAACACCTGCCCATATAAGGTCCCACAGTTGACAGTGCATGTCAGAGCATGTCAAAGCCAAAAGGCACCTAGAGGACTCTCAAACCATGAGAATCAAGATTCTCTGGTCTGATGAAACCAAAATTGAACTTTTTGGCCTGAATACCAAGCGTCACGTCTGGAGGAAACCAGGCACCGCTCATCACCTGGCTAATACCATCCCTACAGTGAAGCATGGCGGTGGCAGCATCATGATGTGGGGATGTTTTTCAGCAGCGGGAACGGGGCGACTAGTCCTGATAGAGGGAAAGATGAATGCAGCTAAGTACACCGAGATCCTCGAAGAAAACCTGCTCCAGAGCGCTCTGGACCTCAGACTGGGGCGAAGGTTTACCTTCCAACATGACAACGACCTGAAGCACACAGCCAAGAGAACAAAGGAGTGGCTTCGGAGAAAGTCTGCATATCCTTGAGTGGCCCAGCCAGAGCCCAGACCTGAATCCAATTGAACATCTGTGGAAAGAGCTGAAAATGGCTGTGTACCGATGCTCCCCATCCAACCTGATGGAGCTTGCAAGGATATGCCAAGAGGAATGGGCAAAAATGTCCAGAAACAAGTGTGCCAAGCTCGTAGCTTCTTTCCCAAGACGCGTTGAAGCTGTATTCGCTGCCAAAGGTGCAGCAACCAAGTATTAGGCTAAGGGTGTGTACAGATCTGTATCCCCTAAATAACCTATTTTTGTCAGTAAAATAAAATTGGAATAAATACTAAATAAAACGTGGATAAAACGTGGAGAAGGTGAAAGGGGTGTGCAGACTTTCCGGCTTGACTATCAAATTAACAGCGAATATGTGTGCTGTACTGATGTGGTGAAGTAGAAGAAAAAACTGAGGACACCAAGTGGTGTTCTAAGCACACTGCGAGAATACAGATTTAGATGCGATAATACAATCATAGATTTTAATGCTGTGAATTTCATAGTTTCTGTTAAAGTTGAAACTCTTTTCCCCCTGACAGAGTCCATCTCTTGCCCGAGTGAAAATTGAAGAAGCCAAGAGAGAACTGGTCAGTATGTTTTTCCTTTTATCATGATGTGAACAGTAAAGAAATAACATTTTCAAAAGGTCTTGTGGCAAAACTTAATGTTCATTTGATTTCTTTCTTTTTTTAATCTCCAAGGCTGCAATTGATGCTGAGCTTGAAATGAAAGTGGACATTCTCAACACAACAATACCCAAGCAGCATGGACGATCTCTAAAATAAATGTATTTTTTTGAGGCGGGTGGTGATGTATGACATAATCAACATGAACAATAAAGGCTGATCTTTAACATACACATTCTTGATGACCAGTTTCTCATAAAAAAAGCCTTTAAGACTAGTGGGGTATCCTATATCACAAAAATATATTAGCCTTGTGTTGATATACACTGATTACGAAAGAAGATTATATGCTTTTGATGGCTACCCCTCAGTATTTTGACATTAACACCATGAAAAATGAAATGCATACTTTCTTAATTGGTTAAGCTTACACATTTCTTCACTAACATCACAGTGTTACTTTAAGCTTAAAAATGGCTCTCGCACCAATATCACTCCCTTTAATAATCAGGTGAGATCAGTTGATCGGTATTACACTACATTTTGACTCCCATTTGCTTTTGCGTCTGAGTTTTTCATAAATAAAATGTGAAACGTCTTGTAATACCACGTTTTTAACTGAACTATGAAACGGTTCCTTGTTGGGAACACAACTTTCCTGTGGTTGGGAAAACAGTTGTCCTATGGTCAAAGTGCTGCTAGCCTAGTTTATGGGCCGCCGCAGTGGACGAGGGCGCTATCCTTTCACAGATAAATATGGATACATTGACCGGAAATGACGCACGCATTTTGATGCGAACAACGGCTTGTGGTGACATTTTAAAATAGCTAGTAGCTAGCAAAGTAGTATAAGGTACAGGAAGGTGCTAGCCTAGCTAGCGGTGGGGGAAAATAGAATTGGCCATAATTGATCAAAGTTTACTACATACCAATTCAGAGTTGCAGGCAGCTTAAGATGTTAAAGAAGTCAGGAACGTAGCTGAAGCGAACATTTTTTCCATCCAGGTAAGTAACGTTAGGCTGCTAAAAAATTGGACATTCTCAGTTGGCTAGCTAACATACTCGCTATTTTATCCAGCTTACGTTCGCTCATAATGCTGGCTGCTATAGCTAGCTATGTCCTTCCATTTTGTAGCCACGATTTCTAGCTTGCTTACTTGATATCTAGAAAGTTAACGTTACCACTGACGCTATTCATTGCTTGTCATAGTTGGCCAACTAACCAATTTTTATCGAATGTAGTAATTGGTTTTAGTACTAAATGACGTTGGCTATACTGTTACCTAGGTAGCGAAGTTAGCGTCGAGAACAAGTAACGTTAGCAGAACACGACGTGAAAATAGTTATCTGGATAACGTTAGCTAACTCGTCCAGTTATAACGATATGTAACGTTAGTTGACGCTAGATATTTATATTTTTTAACTGTGAAGTTATAATCGGGTTAACTGGAATTAAGTTATTTCGGAAAGAAACTTTTTACTTTGTACTTTGCTAGGCTAACCTTAGCTGACATAGCCAGCTAACGTAGTTTACCGATGCACCCAGTTGTGGTGTGAGTGAGGCAATCGCCTGTTGTGTCGAAATGTATCCAATGTGTTTGCATTTACATTTTTGCATATACATGCAGGTAATTTTGGCTAACGTTAGTTGACTTTGTGACTGGCACAACTATGGCATAAAACAAGCCTATGGTTGGCATGTTTTTTTCATGCATGATAGATGAGTGTGTCTAGTCTCGATGTTGGCCTGGAAATGCAGCTTGCTGCAAGCAGGCAATGGGGCAGCCCCTGCTATAATGTTAGTGATAACGTTAGGTCTTTGCATTCTCCACTAAAGACTGGGTTATGATTGCACGGGTTGTAATGTTACAATGTTCACCAGGTTGCGCATTCAGTTGAGTCCGTCTACTTGGCATATGCTCTGGTTTGCACACTAACGTTATATCAGTAATATTTTAGGCGCCCTGTTAACCGAAGTTGAGCCTCAGGATCTGTTGCCGCAGCAAGCTTCTGTTCTAATATCGCGCCTACGCGGGCTAACGCTACCCGGCTAGCCTAGCCACATATTAGTTAGCAGTGAGAAATCTAAAAGGCGCCCTTTTATAGTGAAGTTAGCAGGCTAGCGACCTGGGGTAACGTTAGCTACAGTTCTGCTAGTTCTTTTAGCAGGTCGAGGCTAACGTTTTCTAATGTATTTAATTGGCTAGATTGAAATATGTAAAGGTAGCGTTACATGCCTCAACATCAGCTAACGTTAGCTAGCAACCCACGCGGTGGTGGAAATGAAAGTTAGCTTTGGACAAGTGCTCCGTTTGTATAGTTACTGGCTCCTGAGTGGTTAGTTGTCTGTAAGCTAACGTTATTTGTGGTGCTGCTGCAGGTGTTAAGTAGTCAGCTAGTTAGTAGTGTGCTCTAATAAATGATGCGGGTTTCTGTAGCACTGCGTCATTTTCACCCTGTGGTAGGCATATACAGTCTAGGAATAGCATAAGCCTTTAGTTTAAGGAGTCTAACGTTAGCTTTCTCGTTACGTTGCCTACATATCGCTCGGTTAACTAACTTGAGCTAATGTACAGGCAGTGTTCTCTGGTGATGTTGGGAGTTTTTAGTCTTTGCAATAACTTGTCCAATGTTAGTTGTACGTAGTTAAGTTAACGCTACACCACCATACTTCTGAATTTTTTCTGATTAATAAAGTTGCTTAACGTTAGTTTTTTGGAGCAAACGTTATTTCAAAGATGGGAGCTTCTGCTGACTTAGTGGCGTACAAGGCATTTGCAACAATGGAAACTACAGGCAAAATACCTCTATGATGCTGTTGATATATGAAGTCATTTAACTCAGGTTACAAGCATCCAAAAATGGTAGTTAACAGAATGGATAGTAACAAACGTATATTCGTATATATTATTTTCCATAGGTAACAACTGGCATAGTTGTAGGCTTTCACCCCAGGCAGACTCGCCGCGCCTGCCATTCACCGCATGCCAGGTGCGGCGAGTCGGCCTGGGGTGAATGGCATGTCATGGTGTCTTCTAGAGGTACTGTATATCCAATATATAAAAAATGAACGTAGGCTGTATTTGATAAACTGTATTTTAATCAACCCGAGTACAAGATGAAAATATATACACCTGCCACATTAAGGACATTCTGGTCGCAATCTGCATACTTTACTAGTTGAATTGACATTGTTGATCAACTGCGGAACTCCGTTCTCGCCGTTAATTACTGGAGATCACGTTTTAATGGCACCGTTTTCTAGTCAAATTGCAGTAATATGTTAAAATGGTGTAAGATGTGAACCATTACGTCTTGTCTGCTGTATCTCTAGTTTCCACATTTCTCTGCTTGAGGGAGAATACTGCAAGATGAAAGTTAACATTGGCTGACTGAAAATGCACATCTATCCCTCATTAATTTGAAAGTATTCAGTTAAAGCTATGATGGCTATAGAACTAGCTATCAATCTATACAGCATTATCAAAGCCAGATAGTAATGGATTTTGTTTTCACGTCCAATGAACAAAAGATATTGAGTAAGCTTTCAAGTTAAAATGCTGGAGTAGCTATATATCTATTCTATCTTTTAAGATCCTTAGCACCATGACCCCAACATCAACTAAGCGGTTCAAAAATGGATGTGAAGATGGATCTGTAGCATACTACAGATACATGAGAAATATAAAATGTTAATGTTAGTGAGCCATCCAGCTCTCATTACAGTTAGCTAATGCTAATTCATGCAACAACATCTTGACCTTGCTAGCTAGCCACCTGTCTTGTGGAGTTACTGAATACTTCTAGCTTACTACTTGGTCAAAGAGTTTAGGCCGCTTGCATCTAAAATCTATTTAGCCAATTGTTATAAAATCTGTTTTAGTGAATGCATAGCTTTGACTTTTTAGTGATTATTTGGGAGTTTACCATCTGTACCTAGGCTTCACTCCCAGATGCATTGCGCCAGCATGACACAATGGAATAATAGGCTTTGGTGCCATACATTGCATGTACCAATGTTTCAGTCATAGGATAACGGTTAACAAACTTATCACTGTTCTCTATTTCAGGTTTAGTCCTGCTCAGACCTGTTCAACTGGCGTGCCCCACCAATCTGTGCTGTCGGACAAGAGACAGAGAGAGGCTCTGCACTTCCCTGAGATGAAGATGGCGGACACAGAGAAGACTGAGGAATTTGCCGACTCGGAGATCCCGCCAGAACACCCTACGGCAGGCTCAGTGACGGCTCGTGTGGCTGGCGCAGGACAGGATGAGCCCATTAAGACGGAGACGACCTCCCCTTCCGAGAAGGAAGTTGATAGCCCTTTGCAGACAGAGCCCAGCCCGCTGTCCATGCCCTGCCTGCTGATGGAGCTGCGGAGAGACTCCCCGGAGTCTCAGCGGGCCTCCACGGAGAGCGAGAAGCAGCCTTCCTCTGGACGCGCCTACGAGAGCGACGACTCCAACCCCTGCATGCTCTCCCCGTCCTCCAGCGGCCACCTGGCCGACTCGGACACCCTGTCCTCCGGGGACGAGGACGCCGCCACGAGGGCGGGGGCCGGCGGCGTCGCCGCCGAAGAGGGAGACCCCGGCACGGCGGCCGTGGGCCAAGTGGCCGCAGGGGGCAGGAAGTCCAGGCGGTTGCGGTCCGAGAGCGAAATGTCCACCGCGATGGCGGCGAAGAAAAACCGCTGCCAGCCAAGCGGAACGGAGAGGCAGCCCAACGGCCGGCTGGCCAAGGCGAAGGGTCACCGGAGTCAGAAGCACAAGGAACGCATGCGACTGCTGCGACAGAAGAGGGAGGCGGCGGCCCGCAAGAAATACAACCTGCTGCAGGACAGCAGTACGAGTGACAGCGACCTGACGTGCGACTCCAGCACCAGCTCCTCGGACGATGACGAGGTGTCGGGGAGCAGCAAGACAATCACCACTAACATCCCAGGTATTTCCTCACACACAAAACGGGGGCTTTGAAGAAGCCCTGCACACACGTAATTGTAATTTTCCTTTTCAAGAATCAGAAAGTTTACAAGCAAGAGTCTTTTGCATTTTTTTTTTCTTCCCTTTTTGCTTTCTTTCCTCCCCTGTCCTTTCTGGGACATTCTCATTTTCAGTGGCTCAGCCATAATTTTGTGCAGGGGTCAGTTGTGTTTATTACCGGTGCATATGGCATTATTTACAACATATTAGTTTCATAATGAATCATCTTGGCATCTACATATTGCATGAAATAATGTAAATGAGTAGATCTTTTACAGGCAGTTGTATAGGTATTGTATTATTTTTCCCATTTTCTCTGTTACAAAGGTACCCTATGTTGCCTTGGTCTTATTTACATGCTTACTTTGTTGAGGGAAACCATTCTGAATGTATCCAAAGGCATAATCGTAGTATAATTGCACAATGCAATTGATAGCGACGTACAACAAAGTGATATTATGCCAAAGATGATACTGACACTAAATAGCTTGCACTTTGTCTTGGTTTTAAGTAGGTTTACCAGAATTTAAACAGAAATTTGCTAGCTCACTACCAGTTGGGGTGTAAAAATGTTAAGATTGTTCAATATGATTACAGATAATTTAGTGTAATATAATTCACCGTTTCTGGTATTGTTTAGTAAAGTAATTCAATTTATTTTCGTGTTTATTTATAAAGAAGTTAGTTTTCCTTTGAGGCATGTTCTTGATATCATATTGAAACAAAACAATGTTAGGCATAAGCATTGAGACATTTAAAAAAATATTTATGAAAATTGTCAGTTATTTTATAGTCAATATAAAAGGAATAATGAAAACCTGAATCCTGACAAGCCTATTTTTAATATTTCCAAGTCATCAAGCAAATGATATTAATATTTTTTATGTGGAATGACCCATATTTAAACATGTTCAACTGAGCTGCCTCCTACATTCAAGAAGCAAGTTTAAACTTTGTGGGCATCACCCTGCCATGTTATTTGAGTTCACCCGCAGCTTCCACATTCCATATTTGAATAATTATACACAAGTTAGGGTAATAAATATAGGCTCTCGGTGCAGTAGAGGTTGATGCATTCCCTTGTTTTGAGGTGCTTGACTTTTTTAAAAAAATTTTAAAATGTAATTAATTTCTTAATTTATTTTTGTCTCGTATGCACATTGCCAGGAAGAAATCCTTGATCAAGTCTGAATATTGTCTTGCAAAAAATGTTTATGTATTTGGAACAGTCCATTCCCTTCGGCTCTGTGTCTTATTCAAATTAGTTTTTGAAACATTTAAAATGTCATGTACACTGTCTTGTCAGATGCCATTGGATACAGAAACAGACATGATTTGATTTATGGGCATCTGGAAAGTGCTGCAGTCTCACATTTCTGTCAGAACACCTCTACATACTGGTAACTTCTGGAAACCATAGATTATTTCTATTGGTTACAGCTGTTCTGAATGTGGATGAGGCAAATGTGTAGCTGTCTTAATGTGTGGGAGGTCTAGCTGAAAATGTCTAGCTGGTGGTTTGATCATTTGAGTAAGTGTCAGTTTTTAGTGGTTCAGGTGGACCCAACCACTTGTGTGATGTTATGGTTGTGTGAGTGTATGAGTATTTCCTTTGATTTTTCAAATGCATTTGAATATTTACAAGTGCAGACAATTTTTTTTCAGAATATTGAGAACTCAATATTTGAGCTCAATTTAACAATGTCCCTCTATGAAACTATGGTTATAAGAGTAGGTTATGATTAGAGTTTTGTTTATAATATTCAGTGTGCATTCCTGATGTTTTTATAATTTATTTAAATATAGCCTATAGTCCTCCCAAGTTTTAAATGTAATGAAACACTTGTTTATATGTACCCCTTGCTGTTAGTTTGGGCATCAACTAATTCCCAAAGTCTTCAGGTAAAATTTCATGAGGTGAAAAGGGAAAATCTCCACTGCTCCTTTGATTCAGAAATGTTCTGTCATGATGGCACAATTCTAGGCTGGAGGTTATTTGAAGTGTAGTGCTATTGAACAGAGTGATGTATGCTGGAAAGCACTGTCATAATGATTTGTTGGAATTTTTTTGTTATTTTGCTTTAATCTCTCATTTTTTCACTTTCTCATTTTTTAATTGACTGATGGGCATGTATTAAGTCACTTCCAGGTTTATGGGTTCTTATCTGACAAATTGTAAGGTACATTTCTATACATTGTTTCACTCATCTTTGAAGAACTTCATATTCCAGAAACATTCACTCCAAGTTAAAAGACTGCTTTTGTGGGTACGTTATACATTCAGTTAGGGCTGGGCGATACATCGAATATTACTCGGATATTCAATATAATTTTGTAGGGGATACAAAATTAAGCAACATCGAGAATTTTTTTTGCTTATAGGCTACTGCGCTTTTTATGCGGCCAAATTGGTATTTAAAAAATCTTTTATTACCATATGCGGCCAAATTAGTTTATTGAAGAACCGGTGAGTTGGCTGCATAACCACGCAGCACATTGCAGACGTAACTGTTTGGGTCCTTATTGGGCGCAATCAACTAACCATAGAGAGATACAGACAGAGGAGATAAAGGAACAACTCACACTTGTGATATGGAGATGGTTTGGCTTCAATAGATGAGACGCAGAACAAAGTACCGTCTTTTGTAAACTGCTCGAAAAATATACTTACCGAAGCTAGCAGCACAAATAATCAGTTTCATCGCCTCGAACAGCATTACATATGAGAAATGCGTGAGCCAGTTGCCTTCCCTGTCAGCATCTCCACTGTTCCCGTCCTTGTACAAGCGAAGCCAATGGATTCCTTTTTAAAAATAGTGGCACGTGGTGAAAAATAACCGCTACATTTAAGTATTATTTAGCCAAAGGAATTGTTCTTATCAGTGCTATTATGAAAGCTTGGTTCAAGTGGCTTAAGACAATCGATCCCAGATATAACTTCGATGTTGGAAATTATTTTTCCAGGAAGCGCTCCCAAAGCTATACCTTCAGGTTCGAGAACAGCTTTAAGCAAGATTATACAAAGTCACAGGCTTCTTTTTAAAAAAATTTTTTTTTTTAGATTTGGAGCAATATTTAGCGCAAGTTTGTTTGAGCATTGTTTGTTTATTGAGTCAGCTTCTAAAATAAGTCATGCACAAGTTGTGCACATCTGATTGCAATAAATAGACATAAATCCTTTTTACTTTAAGTATATGTTTCTGATTGTCTATTATTCTGCCTTGTGATCATTTAGTGAGCACTTGTTTTGTTTGTGTATCCCACTGGAAAACGGACCCGACTCAATATTCACAATTTATTGAAAAAATAATTTTTGTAGCCATATCGCCCAGCCCTACATTCAGTCCAAAAATTTCATGTGGTTTTTCTTTTCATTTTTATCAAAATTACTTGATGCCCTTTCGTAGATGCAGGGCAAATGTTATATACACAGGTCCTTAGGCACTTGGAAACATTACATGAATCATACGGATGTTCTGTAATGTGTATTAAAACCTTTCCAGTGTGTGAGATTTAATTTTATAAAACCACATTGTGTAAAATGTCATGGAATATGGTTTTATTCCTGTTGGAAAAGAACACGGCATATCTTAATGGAAAGTTAGGACTAACCATTTTTGTTGTTTTTGAAAGTGGACTTTTCTTTGTTGTGGTATCAATGCTCTTAGGATAAATTATTTTGTCTCTGATGGTGCAAAACCTTTGAGGTCCGGAAAGCTGTTTTGCCCCATTTCGGATTCAAATTAAACGTGATAATTCAAGTGTTTCCAGTTACTGGTTTAGAATGGTTTAAAGCACAACTGAACTTTGGTAGAACTTTGGGTTGTGTAATTACCTGGCCATGATATGAGTCCAAATAGTGGCGAAATATGTTTGTTAGTTGCTCTGTGCTCCCCTGGGGTAATAATCCATAATAGGGTATTTGTCGCTCTCCATTCATTTTTATGGGGCAGCTAAAACGGTCTCAAAATGACACTTCTAGCACACCTACGACTGCGAAAGAAGTGGATTCTGTCGATACAAACAATAACCAGTCCATGCTAAGAAGTGTAAGTCGCTCTGGATAAAAGCGTCTGCTAAATGCCTGTAATGTATTTTATTTTTTAATTCAATGGCCCTTTTCTTGCTTTTTCTTATTTTATTTGGAACGTAGATCTGGTAGGTAGGCAATGTTCTTGTGCCAGAAACTGCGTTAATGCACTGATGCATCAGAAACCACTCATTGCTCCAAATTTCCACAGAAGCAAACGTTCCTAGTACTAGTATATATCTATGGTCCAACCTGCCAACATTTTGGTAGTCTTTTCTGGTAGCTTGCTAACAATATTGAAGAAAATAGTACTTTATAAATCATTTTAATTACACAAAAAAAATACGTATGAGGACTGGTTATTTTTTGTATTGACAGAATCCGCTTCTTTCCCGGTCATATACGTGCTAGAAGTGTCATTTTGAGACCGTTTTAGCTGCCCAATAGAAGTGAATGGAGAGCGACAATTACCCTATTTCACCACTATTTGGACTCGTATCATGGCCAGGTAACTACACAACCCAAAATTCAGTTGTGCTTTAATTTCTACTGAAATGACCATCTATAATTTTAAACCATTTATCATGTTCGATATCAAATTTTTTGCATTGCATGATTATTAATATATTTTTTACATCCGCATGCGAGAGTAAAACCACATGAAAACCCACAACCTGACATGACAAAAAAAGAAAATTCTAAAATGATTCTTATCGAATGGCCTCAATGTCTTTAAAGCTGGCTTTGGCCGTGCCGAGGGATCGTCAGGAGGTGACCAGTCAAATTCAGGGCCTGTTGGACAGCGGAGCAGCCTGGGACCGGAACAGCATTGGGAATGTTCTGGAAGAGGCTATGACGCGCTTTGCTGTGATGCAGCGGCAGACGGAGGAGCGCTTCCGCGTTTGGATGGAGAAGCTCACACGGCTCGACTCGGACGAAGACTCCTCAAAGAACTCCAGCGACCCCAGGGAGCCCAGAAGACACTCGGGCCGCCACAGGGCGCCGCGCCCTTCCCCACCAAGCTCCTTCTTGCCATCCTCCGAATCGCAGGAAACCTTGGCATCGTATGGAATAACCAGGCAGAATGTTGCCGTGGCGCCGCTTCTCCTCAACAACAACCCGCCCGAAATGATTTCCCAAAATGGAAACCCTTCTGGCGAAGACCCTAATCTTTTAAACGTTTAAGATCAAAATCTACTGGACTGAAGGCAGAATACAATCCATTAAAATCCACAGATTAGACTCATTTTCAGGAAACCAAAAGCATCCTTTCTCCCAGAATAAGATTCCCAACTGTGTGCATGACAGTTTACATTTCCATCACTTTGTAGACATCCGAGATTGAACATATGCGAGAAAATTGTCGCCTCTACCCTGCAAATAATTTGACTCGTTTCCACGATGTGATGAAAATGCATACACCCACCATACAGTGACAGAGATGGGAATCCCTATATTAGTAAGGGCATTTGCCGTTTGTTCAAGTTTTTTTTTTGCAGCCGAACGGAACAACTGATTGCTATTACAATGAGTTTCACACTGTTTTATACCTTTTAAACCTTGTGTTGTATCGTTTAGAGAACACTGAAGGTTTTACCAAAAAACTCATACACCTTATCAGCAGTTGTTCGACATGCTCAGGCTTTTAAGTACACATGGCAAATTCACTGTGCTCTTTCTGAATTGGATGAATTTCAATTGATATTGTTAACTGATAGGAGGAAAGATGCTGCATTAATGCCAGAAATTGGCCTTTACATCTTGCTAGAAATAATCATCTGAAGATGGACTTCTCTGAAAATATCTTTTTGGAGCTGCTGCTGTTGCAAGGACCAGTCTCTGGCAGGTTTTGATTAATCCGGTACTAATGAAAGGTTTTCAGTACCGTCTTGTTTATACCTTGGATAAAAAAGGAGAGAAGGGGTTTCTAAATACCTGCAGCTAAATGCAAGATGGGGGCCAGGTGAAATCCTACTCGTGGCGTGGGGGAGCACTTTTTGCACGTGCCTTTTTAAATGAAAATCCCAATGGTAATGTGTGAAAATAAGTGTGCCATTAAGAATGACTCAAGCCTTTCAGACTACTGAGTTTTTAGGCAGCAATCCTGTGTTTTTAGAGTGTTTCTGTGTTAGCCAAAAAGTCACATTTGATTAATTTATAGAACTGTTAGTGATTCTTTTGTTTTTATTAAAATCAGAATTTCTAGAAATGTTGCCAATATTCTCAAATCCTGTGTTTTATGTAACGCAGATCTTTTTTGTCAGGCCCCTTTTC
This sequence comes from Synaphobranchus kaupii, assembly GCA_029718625.1. Lineage (NCBI taxonomy): Eukaryota > Metazoa > Chordata > Actinopteri > Anguilliformes > Synaphobranchidae > Synaphobranchus > Synaphobranchus kaupii. Next base: position 24,407,186 of record CM056392.1, on the reverse strand, counting down.
ACTTCTTCCAATTGATTCATAGTTGATACTGATAGTCCTGATAATGTGCTTTCTGACACATGATGACCCATCCTCTTTTGCACTAAACCAGTTCTAAAGTAGCAGCTCCTCAGGATTCCGCTTGAATGCTGCAAACTGAATTAATTTCACAGGTTTGTAGATTAGCAACAACTTGGTTTCCGCTGCACTTTCATTCTGTTCTGGACTTTAGACTTAATTTGGCACATGTTAGTGCTCACGTTTTAGTACACATTACTCTCAATGTTGTAGTGTTTCAATAATTAACCGTGTCAAGAATTGTTCGCCTTGTCCAACAGTATTGTTTACCTGTTGTAGTCTGAACTTTCATTTGTAAAAAAAAAAATAATAATAATAATAATTACTTTCATTGCTAATAACCCACCTCTTTTAGATTATCAGTAATGCCCAAGTAGAGAACACAAAATAATCCCTGGATTGAATTATTTCAGAGTGTCTGGAATTTTTCTAGGTCATTTAGATACCAAAATGTATGACCCTTGAATATATTTTTATTTTAGTCTTGTATGGCCTGCCTTACCTAGCATTCTCTTAACTTTGCTCATCAGAACTATTGAAACTCGAAAGCCTTAATTATTTACCATAACTGGCACTCTGGTCCAGGGCAACTTACACAGCCTTTGTGAATGGGGATGATTAAAGGTCGCAAGGGATGTGCTCCTACTCTAGTATACTGACCACCACTGGTGCGCATAAGTGTTTGGAAATATTTGTGTCTTCAAATACTTGCAACATGGACTAATGCCAAGGGAGTGGTGCTTTTCATTGTTTGAAATGATTTCTGAAGGATTCTGCACTACATGGATATATTTTTGAGATTCATATAGATATCTTACTGTTTTGGCAATATTTCTCTCTCTGGCTAATGCATGCAACAGTAAAACCAAGTAAACTGCCACCACTTGAAGGAATAAAAATCAAATCATGTTAACTGTAGACTTGGATTGCTCTGACTTCTGTGATTGGTAACCATTTTTATGTTTAATCAGCGTTTCACATTGTAGGATGTATGCCAGTATGGTTGACTGATAAAATGCAAAGAAAATCCTGTATTTTATATGATCTTTTGGTGGGTGGTGCAAGAAGCCTCCTCTGATTGGCTGTTTGAAATGTTTTTCATAAGTTCCCCCTCCCACCACCATTGGTTTCATGTATGGGATTGCATATCATTCACAGTGCAGGGTTCAATGTGGATGCTAGTAAGGAAGGATTTCCTTTAGCTTTTCTGCTATTTGTGGCCACCAACTTAATGAATTGGCCTCTGAATACAGGCAAATCATTTTATATCCTTAATCCATTTGGATTTTTTGTTTTGTATGTGTGAGTTGCCCTATGCCACAGTGACATTCTGATATTTATGGGGCTTGAATAATTTAAAAAATATGCCCATCAATGTATATTAATCAACACTGAATTAACACATACTGAAAGCATAAGTAGTATTCTAGAAAGAAAATTATGTATTTTGTGCATTGAAATACGGTGACGTATTTGTATTTTTTCAGAAGTTGAGCCTCAACCAAATTTCTCATAATTGAATGCCAGTGCTTACCATATAGGAGAGGAAGTATTAGGCCAGCATTTTAGTTGGGATGTAAAATGTCTGTAGTCTGCATATTGTATGATCTTTCAGTTTATGTAGCCTAAGAATTTGTAATGGTGTATTTCATAGCCTTTCCCAAATTAACAATATGGTCCCTTGCCCTTTGCCCTCTTGCCATCATGACATGGAACATCAGACTTAAAGAAAAGGATGTACAGGCTAACCGCTACTTTCGAATGCGTTATGTTCCTGGCTTTTATTCAACAAACTTTCCGTTCTAGTTCAGTAATGGCTGAAATAGCATTTTCTTATGCTTACCTGAGACATGGTATATCCTACAGTGTTGCATGTTTAAGAAAGGAATGCACATTTTCAATGGGGGGGGGGGGGGGGGGGGAAACTGCACTTCACTCCAGAGCAGTGTGTTTGTGGGAGAGAGAGCGAGAGTGTGTGTGTGTGTGTGTGTATACACACACATGCATGTTTTGTTTTTGTTGCCTTCAAATGTGGCCTGTTATTTTGCTTATGAGCTTAAAATCATGTTGAAATTTCAACTCACTAAAGGGCCATAAGTGCCAAAATTCTAACCTGATGTCCAGGGCACATGGATTCATTCCTTGGGTTAGGTTTTTCAGATCATAAATCTCATCCGAGGAACCCCTGTTCCCTCTGAATGCCAGGTAAAGTCATAATGGTTCCCAGAGTTCTGTTTCGATTTCTTATCAGTTCTTAGTGAGAATGTTTGGTGTGACCAAAGAAGAGTTGCCAAACTTGAGTTTCACTCACTCTGAATTAATTTGTAATGAACTACAGCGTTTGGTTCCAACGCTAAGCTGTCTATGCGTCAAAACCACTGTGCAAGACTGATTCTTGCTACACACCTATACAACTTTAAGGCATGTTGTCTATTAAAGGCATGGCTAATTTAGATTCGTAATCCAATGGGATTCCTAAAACAGGGTATAATATAGAATGCCTCAGCCAAAGCATGCCCTGGATATCACCTCAGTTTAAAAAAAGCTGCTTAAACTTTCCTCACATGTAGATACTTGATTTTGTATGGTCTTTTAAACTCTAAAGCTGAGAGAAAATGGGCAGGTTCTTTGTTTGAAATTCATTTATTTTGCGTTCTGTTTGAACAACACCAAGTACTTGGAAATTGGATAGATTTTTTTATATGCAGCTGAGCTGATGAATGCTTTAGGTTTTTACGATTGTGAATGATGGCCGTTTTGACCATTTAAAGTGCGACTGTAAGCGGTTTCATAAAATAAAATGTAAAAAAAAAAGAAGTAAATTCGGCATGGTGCTTTGTTCTATCGAGTCCTCACTTCAAAACCATTACCAACTGTTGAAGTGGGACAATCAAGCATTTATGTTGGCAGAACAAATGTCATTGCAGCAAGTTAATCTGTTTCAATCAAGATGCCCCGTGTGTGATTGTCTACCCCAAAGCATGGTACATTTTTGTTTTTCAACTTGGAACTGAACATGCCTGCGCAAAGTGAAAGGGGCAGCCTGTGTGAACAGCAGGCAGTGATCGGTAGGGAGAAATATTATTTGAAAACCCTTATGTACTTTGAATTGTATAATCTGTCACGTTCACGCAAGTGTTTACAAGAGATGACTTTTTACAAGAACAGATACTTGGGAATGCTGCCTTCTCTTTTGTTGCAGTGCCATTAGATTGTTACTGGTTTGGTCACATCTAAGGGGTCTCGGATTGTTTGGTTTCACACACAAAAAAAGTGTACCACTGCCTGGATTTACGAGTGGAGAATATGATGTGTTCATTTAGTTAATTTTCTTCATGCAGTGTGTATAGACCTGTAAAATGACTCGCAGTAAATAAAGTTTTGAAATGTAACATTGAATTTTGTTTTTCAACCAATGAGTATGAAAGTGATGACACAAGCCATTTTAACTTGATGTTATAATTGAATTATAATGTCAGATGCTTTTAATAACTCATCCTCATGTAAGATGGCCTGAGGTGGTAATTTAATTAGGATCAAGTACACTTTTGTTTTCTTAATCTTTAAAGATGAAACTCTTTTTGGAGAAGAAACCAGGACAATTTGGGAAAGTAGAAACGGATAGGACAGAAAGTAGGACAACTAATCATGACCTTGGCCACAATGTTAAGATTTTGGAATGTGCATGAAAGTCAGTGATTGCACCAATTAAACTTTTTTGTTGAATCTAAAGCATACGTTATCACTCTTTTTGGAAAGCAGTCACTTGTTTGGAAAGACTATATGTAAGTTCAGTTAACAAGTGGCCCGATTTTTTTATTTTTTATTTTGGGTCCAAGCACCGCAGAACGTTTATTGTTTATTGTTATTTTTTCTGCCCTAAAAGTGTGCGCCCAGCAAATACTGTACATCAAAACTGAACCTACCTCCCAAACCAAATTTGGCTGGTAAGTTCCTATTCCCACCCGCTACTCAGATACAATTCTCATTGGCCAGATTGTGGCGCTAAAGGAAGAATGTGAAATTTGACATTTTTTTGGGCTGTAATTTTTGAACTATTTGGCCTAATGTTTTCCTCAGATTCCCTGGCTCATAACTAACATTTTCTCCAATGACCCAAAAAGTGTGCCATATTGGTTTATGCAAATAAATAAAAAATGCAAATAACTTTTGAAGACAAATGGGCAATGTCTGATCGTCACAAAACTTGACATTTCAACGGGAAGAAGAAAATCCTTCCAAGAAGGTTTGTAAAATGTGGTTATGTTTGGTCAATAGGTGGCGCTATTGCAAGGGAAAAGGTCAAAATGCCCATTCTAAATAAAATTACCAATCCTCTTGAAATTTGGTACAAAAGTGCTGCCACCAATGTTGTACCAGTGGGCGAAATTTCCTGAGAATCGGCCAACTGGAGGTCCTAAATTCTTTTTGTGATTCAATTTTTTTAACCATAACTATGGCATTCTTTGGCCTAGATTAAAAATGTAAATGTGTATACATTCAGTAAAGTGGGCTCATTATTTATATGGTTGTTTAATTTCTGCTATGACGTTTTCCACAACTTAAAATTGCATTTCACAGCCTAATTGAACTCCTCCGAGACCGGTGGGCCAATGCTCTTGAAACACTGGATTCTGACCCTTTGCAGTATGCTGTTGAAAAGTTATCAAAGTTTTTTTTAATCCAAAGCGGTTGGCCACAAAGCACTTTCAAAATTTGTTGCAAATGTGCGTAAAAGGGTTGTGATGCATAACCTCTGAATAATGCGTCCTGGATGAAACTTACATTCTCATGTTTGAAGTCCGCAAAGTATTTTTTAATAAAAATGGTGCCACTGTCGGATGAAGCATGTATCTCTCATATTTTTGACAACTGTACTACATTAAAAATACTTAAATTCTGGGATTCAACAGTCAGGTGTTGTGTCATTCATTACACATCATACATGAGAATACAGTTGTGTGACATTTGCCCAATGCTGCTTGAATCGTGTTAATTGCCGCTTGCGGCTATATTTTCTTGCAAACATTTGGAAGAGGTATTCCGCAACATTCAACTCAAAATCCCAGATAATACAGCTGGGGTTTTTTTTTTTTTTTTTTTTTTTTTTTTTTTTTTTTTGTCGTCCTCACCTACTCTAAGCTTGTTCCTTAAAGTGTCAATCCTTACTTTTTTCATATTAAAAATGCTGTTAATATTCAGACCTTTTCACACTGATGTTTTTGTAGCAGTATCCATTCAATGCATTTTTGTTCTAAAATTGCACCTTTATATGCTATTTTCCATTGGTGCCGTCGGGTGTGAAATCCCTTTGAATGTGTAAGAGCAATTGCCTAAAATTAGGTTTGATATGTCAATATTACCGTGGCGGACGACATTGTTGATCGACACTTGGCAGTCTACTTTCTCCAAAATACGCTGCCGCTGGATTATCTTCTAAGAAAATTAAACGCTCAACGTGCTCCTAGTGCTAAAGCCCCAAGCAAAACCATGCTGCTTTGTATGGGGGTATAGCTTCGTTTCAAATGGAACTCTGGGATTTGGAGTATAAAAACTAAGGCCTTAATTTACTAAGCCCTTTAGCGTGTGCAAAACCTTTAAGCACACTCAAAACCAGTACTTTTTTGCACCAATCATTGGTTGTGTTTTTAGTTTTGCGTGTGCTAAAAGGTTTTGCACACGCTGAAGGTCTTGGTAAATCAGGCCCTAAATGTTGTGACCACCAGTTACCCACCCCAGATGTCACCGAATGCACCAAAACTGAAAAATTTAGGATAGACACTTTAAGATTGTCCAGACCTTGTTTCTCAGAATTGTGGGATGAGAAGTATTGATGCTGGAAAGAACCTTTGTTGTTGTGATAGACATTAAAGGGATAGTTCTGAATTTTGGACATAATGTCTCAATTACGACTTACCCATGATGTAGTTGATTGATGGAAACCATTTTCAGCTAATTCCATGCTGTCCCTTCTTTTGGACATACACACGTTGCTAATGCTAGCGCAACTCTAAGGTAACTGGTAGCATCCACTACCAAACACTTAAACACTCCACAGTGCACCCAAAGCGAATAAAATATGACGACAGTCTATCGGGGTTATTTTCAGTGTTTTTTTACCATAATTTTTGAAGTCAAACTATCGTTGAATCCTTTACTTTGTGCTGACCTATATTCTCGAAGTACGGCAGCGGAGCGAACCTGGCCATTGCAACTTGTTGCTCTTCTTTGTTGTAGTCGAACAGTGTCGGCAATACATTCGTAGGTAACGTAAAGTATCGCTCTCCAGATAGACTGCCGTCGTATTTTATTTGCTTTGGGTGCAATGTGGAGTGTTTAAGTGTGTTTGGTAGTGGATTCTACCGGTTACCTTAGAGTTGCGCTAGCATTAGCAACGTGTGTATGTCCAAAAGAAGGGACAGCATGGAATTAGCTGTAAATGGTTTCCATCAATCAACTACATCATGGGTAAGTCGTAATTGAGACATTATGTCCAAAATTCCGAACTATCTCTTAGATATCCACAACAGCATAGGAACTAGTAACCCGGTGTCTCTAGGTGAATGGTCCATTTTTTTATCTTTCCAGCAAATTTCATTGATGGAAAACTATTATCTATTTTTAAGTGTAGAAACTTCTGAAAGTGGCCCCGTCACTAGCATGTCTAGTCTTTCATATGATGGTAATGGTGTTTAGTACTGGTCATGTTTCATACACATTATTTACTTTAAATTTAGGATACTTTCAGAATGCCCAAAATGTCCCATATCCTGTGGGAGATGCGCCTGTAGCAGAATACCCAAAAATACTTTGCGTTGCAGTATCTTTTCCCTGTACTGGTAAAATATATCAAGGTCCAATAGGTGCCTTTTGCCAAAAATCATACAAAGCTAAAGAAAAAGATATTGTCCAAGGGTTTAGACGGTAAAGAATTATGCATTTTTCTCATTTCTTTGAGCAAAAACATGTCAGAACTGATGTGGCTGTGGTACATACTTAATAAGCCTTGTGCAAATATCAACAAATAGCTTTGTAGCTATGATGTTTCTGAAAGAATGCAGCTTGTACTGTTGGCCCAACAGTTAATTGTAAAATACTGTATTAAGATAGTCAAACTGTTCTTTGTTCTGCTGTACCGTTTTAAAACTCAACAGGTTGTACTTTTGTAATTGCCAGTTTCAAGCGTTTTCATGCATGATATCTGTTTGAAATCCTCAACACGTTACGCACAATAACAATGGCGCCTAATTCTCACTGAACTGTATAATGCTGTATTGGGAGATGTTGCAGTGTGCTGCTTGTTTTTACTACTGATGAAGAGTTGAAGTTAAGCCCAAACACAGATATAATCATGGGTAGGTGGCTGGTGTATTAATCTGCATGTGTATTATTAATTGGAACAAGCATGATTGTCATACCATCAGTTCAGTACAGTTCAGACTAATTGTGCTTTTCTTTTATGCGCACAATACTAACAATCTTTAACCGACCATATTTACTCTGAAGAGTATTCGTCTTTGTATGCAAAACGTGTGAAAAGTGATGGTCATGTCTGTAACGCATGGGGCTGCAATGTATGAACCTTAATGAGCAACTGATGCATTGGGGGGCTGGGAGGGGTGAACTCCAGCCATTGTAACACCGATGTGGTGTTATTTCAAGCATGGAAACCGGTGTTCACCAACTTGTATAGTTGTGTTCAAGGTTCAAGGTTTAAGGTTTTTTTGGTGATGCACACTGATTGTCATGTTGCTTGCCTTTCTGTATTTATGTAAAATAACAGAGAATGATCTGCCGAATATACTTGGGATTTTCCTGAGCTGTCCCAGCATTCCAAGGTCTTTGGGCAGAGCAAGTGCGAGCATAACCTCCCCAACAGGGGTTTGAATCTGGACAGTAATATTTTTCCAAAATTTTGCTCAGATAAATTTCATGTGTGCATGCTTGAATTTGATATTTGATAACATAGCACTGTTGGCTTCTGAATTCGGATTTGAAAAACGCAAACCCTCCGCTAACCTCAAGGCGGTGAATTTTAGATGTTATTTTTGTATCGCAATTATCATTTCCGATAGAGCAGCGGGTTGCTTTATATGAAATGTACAAAGGAATTGTAACCCGAGACTTCGCCTTTTTTCTTGAATGTCAAATATAAGCCTTTTATTTTGTTAGAGACCGTAGCGGTCATAAGACTACTATTCTGTAGAGGTGAGTTTAAACAGAATTTACTTGTTATACGCTACATGCATCATTAGCAGTAATAGTATTGATGGTACTGATCATGGAATATTTTCAAGGCAAAATGGTTCCTGCTTGTTAATGTTCTTGAGTGATTTTGTTCAGGTACCTTTCCCTGTCTGCTGTAGTTAGATGTTGGTTATTTTATGGAAGTATAGTGAATGTTTAATTTTGCACAGTGACATCTACTATGAGAGTTTGTTGGGCAGTGCTTCAGTGCTTCTTGTATTTTTTGGTTACACGAATAAGGTAATGGAGTTGCAAAACAGGGTTGGTTTTCACAATAATGTTGCGGTCAGAGGTCACCCAAGTCTGCGAAATGCTTCATTGTTGTACTCATTCTTCTTGAGCCTTGTAAAGAACACAGGGGGTCAGGTGAAGTAACATGTAGTATTTTCTGTGTTCCTACAGATGGGCCTCCAGTAATTGCACACTGTGATATTTCAGACACTAATTCTGACCAGGAGGCCTTAAGTGTGGACAATCTGCTTGCAGCTGCTGTAGCTCAGGAGCTAGAAACATTCAGAACCCAGGATTTGGGGGCAAATTCTTTGGCAGAAAGAGGGCATCCTGGTTCAGGATCCCAAACAGGTTAGTTTCAAATGTGGCACTTGAAGCTGTCCTTTCCCATCACACATGGTGAATTGTAATGCCTTGCCTTGACGAAGAAAAAAAATGCTTTTATTCATGACGAGTAGATGAGGTCATCCAAGCTCAGTTCGTAGGGGATATAACATACTCGCGTTTCACTTGGGTCTGGAGTGAATAATGGAATCTCAACAGTGTAAGATTTCACCCATATAGGTAATCTGTCTAATCTTAGAGGACTACTATGCATAAAAAGGAAGGCTACCATTGTACCATAAATTTTTTTTTTTTAAATTTCATTATTCATTAATTATTTTCTTTAAAATTGAGCTACTGTGAAAATATTTAGGGCTCAGGTGAATATATTGGTAAATTTTGCAGCAGTGGTTTGCACACAAAAAAAGACAACCTACCTTTCCTATTTGCACAGCTGTTAGTCATTCAATGTTTTATTTTATGTGTAGTCCAAACGCTCATTCTGTGTGGTTGCAGGCATTTTTCTTTTTTGAGTTTTGGGTGGGTCAGGTAAAGCAAGAAGACTGTTGTCTGTGGTCAACGATTCTGTGTCTCCAGATTTATTTATTTCTTCCATTTATTCATTTTTCATAACTTTGACTGAATTATTCCATTCACTTCATGTGCAATTTAGCCCCTTTTCTGTAAATATCAAAAATATCTAAACCTTTAATTATACCCATTGAGTAACAGTATTCCACTCTTCCAAATTGTTTCTCTATGACAAAGAATGCCTGAGTTTTCCTGCCAACTACTGACACCTGCTGCTGTTTAAATTTATCAGCCTTGAACCACACTGGGGCAATTGAACAGTACATGAGATAATAGTTGTACTTGTCGACTAACCGTCGCACATTTATGATTTATTAATTGAATTATTTAAATATGTATTTTTGAGCATCAGAAAATGGTTTGACTTCCATCTGATCTATTGTAAGTTTACTATATTACAGAGGAATACAAAACCGTCATTAGCATTTAAAATATAAATTATAGCTACAAGCACAGGCTGCGATTTGCTGGCCTGCGCTGCCTATTAACAGCATCGGTTTGCTTATGGCCTGCGCTGTAGGCTATTAACAGCATCGGTTTGCTTATGGCCTGCGCTGTAGGCTATTAACAGCATTGGTTTGCTTATGGCGAGAGCTGTAGGCTATTAACAGCATCGGTTTGCTTATGGCGAGAGCTGTAGGCTATTAACAGCATCGGTTTGCTTATGGTCTGCGCTGTAGGCTATTAACAGCATCGGTTTGCTTATGGCCAGCGCTGTAGGCTATTAACAGCATCGGTTTGCTTATGGCCTGCACTGTAGGCTATTAACAGCATCGGTTTGCTTATGGCCAGCGCTGTAGGCTATTAACAGCATCGGTTTGCTTATGGCCTGCGCTGTAGGCTATTAACAGCATCGGTTTGCTTATGGCCTGCGCTGTAGGCTATTAACAGCATCGGTTTGCTTATGGCCTGCGCTGTAGGCTATTAACAGCATCGGTTTGCTTATGGCCTGCGCTGTAGGCTATTAACAGCATCGGTTTGCTTATGGCCAGCGCTGTAGGCTATTAACAGCATCGGTTTGCTTATGGCCTGCGCTGTAGGCTATTAACGGCATAGACAAAGCGGTAAATGAATGTGTCGGAAACAACACATTTCCTCCGATCGCAGTCTTCTCATATTATGCCTGAGGATACGAGTTTGTTGACGTTGCTAGGGAGACGTGAGCTCCACGTTTTGCTGACAATGAAGCCGGCCTTTGAGAAGATGCACTGAATGATAGGCGAATTGTTGCTTGCAGAGTTTACATTTAACTTATTTGGGGTCATCCTTTAGATGCTCGAAATGCTCGCATACTTTTGATTAATGGTTTAGTAGGCTATTTGGCAGCCGCCCTACATTTTGTAATATTCATTCAGTTGTGGAAAGCTTCCATCTCCAAATGCATTTGCAAATGGGTTTAAAAAGGCTATATGCCTGGTTTCAGATTTGCTCATTTTTAACATTTCAATAATGGCATCTGCCAGTAAACTGAGACTAGAATGCATGCTGTTTGAGGATTCACAGCTATCATGCTTGCCATTGCGGGGAATTCTGAACAGCATGGTCTTCCAGTGAAGGAATCTGTCTTTTTAGATGGCGAGTCTTCATTATGGCTATATTATGATTTTGTTAGGGAATTCACTACAGTGGAGGAAAGTATCTGTGCTGGTCCTCTGATTAAAGGAGATGTAGGCCTAGGTAGCATTTTTAGCTTTAGCTTTAAATCAAAATAAACGTTTTACTAACCTGCATTTTAAACATTTTAAATGGCCATTCTAAGATTGTTGTTCATGACTGAAAGTAGCTTGTCTTGAATGGATTGAAGTGTAATTTCGACTTTCATCGATTTGGAACCGTGGTCATATTGTAAAACTCTGAATACGCACATTGAGCCAATTGTAAAACTCTTTTCTAAGTTGGATTTCTTTTCTCGTCCTATTTTAAAACTATTAGGTCATAGTCACAGGAGTATACATGTCTCTCCCCACTGTATAATTTGCTTCTGAAATTACAGCAAAGAGGCTTCAGCAGTGTAGCCGTATTTTCTCACTGCTCAGAAATGCATAGGAAATGGGTTTCCCTGAAGTGCTGAAGCCCATTCAGAATGTCCTCCCACACTGAGAATAAGCCTTACTCACCCATAGAAAAACAGATGGGTGATTCACCCTGGCAAACTTGCTAGTCTGCGGGGGTCGGCTCATTTCAACTGGCAAATGGTTGAACAGGGACCTCATGACTCTGTAGAAGTATCGTGGGTCCAGCTAAAGCACCGATTCTTGGTGCAGCGATGCGTCTCAGTCCAGAAACCTATCCCAACAGCCCCAGAGCTGACTGGCCCAGAGTCCCATGGGGGTGAGGTGTAATTGGCCCAGGGTGGAGAGCATTTCTTAAGCAGTCCTGACTGATCAGGCACCTGCGCTCTGCCTGCACCGGCTGCTCATGAAGAGACCTCCTCCGGCGCCATTACCGCCCAGAAGGCAGGCTGAAAATACGCGCTGGCGTGCTGCAGCATCCTCTTCAGCAGACGTACCAAATGTTCTCCCAAATTGATGATTGATGATCAAACTGATACCTGACCCACCCATGTATATGAATTTAAATAGAAAAGAATGCAGCTTGAGCTGGACAGAAATTGAATTGTACTCTGGCTTTAAGACAATGTAAGTGTTGCAGCATCCAACCTGAGGTCCATTTCTCCTTGTTTTTTCTTTTTCTTACCACCGTACGTCATTCTTGTGTCTAGTGTTTCAAGCGCTTCAGACAATCAGGTCTTCCAAATAAGTACATTATGACTGCAATACTCATCTCATTCTATCAAATTTGTTGTGAAGACTGAAAACCTTTCAGATTTTTGTTTGGGGCGTAGACTTCTGCTTTGCTTTTGTCTTTGTTTTCTTGTTTTATTTTTTGTTCTCATTCTGTTCAGTGCCGATTTTCAGGATTGTTCTGCAATTGAAGCAATTCCATGATTTCCAAATGCAAGAACCAGGAACTGAATTGATAGTTGAAATGTCAATTTGTGTTTTGTTTTTTTTGGTCACTTGGTGGGCAGTGGCTCACGTTCAAGTCCACAAAATGTCCACAGATGTTCAAGTCCACAAAATGTGCTTGGCGTTAATGAAGGCCTTGCATTTAATTCCCTCCAACACTGACGTGTGCTGTCTTGTTGTTGCAGGTCACACAGAGGCGGAGTTTGCACAAGGCGACACACCTACATGTGGGCCTCTTCAGATCAAAGAGGAAATCAACATCCCTTCCTCAGACAGTGAGGTGGAAATCGTCGGCGTGCAAGAAAACACAAGGTGAGTGGAACATCTTCTCACAGTGAAATCTTACTTGTGGATAAGTCTTAGCTAATGCCTTATTTTTTCAAAATCCATCATAAACCCAAGGCATAAATTGAGCATGTGCAGTGATGGGAGAAAGTTCATATTTTAAATGGAAAATTCCAGCATTGATATCGATATTTGTAAGGCTAAATCATGGCTGCAAGGCTGTATCCGAATGCTTGCTTGTCTGTGGTTGTGTCCAGATGCATCCATCCTCGAGGAGGAGTGATCCAGAGCATGTCGTCCTGGAAACATGGCCCGGTCGCCCAGTACAACAACAGCACAAGGCAGTCACACCTGTGGACAGCAGTCTCACCCCAGCCCAACTGGGTGTCCCCGCCAGAAGTGGTGGACCTCACTTTGGACGAGGATGCCAGGCGCAAATACCTACTGTGAGCAACCAATGCACTGATGAGCCCGTCCCCCTCGAGGTGCGCTGAAGAAATCCCTCCCCCTCCCGCCCCCTTCCTGGGGGCCCTTCCTGGTGTTACAGACAAACTTGTAACTTGTGGACACTTCCTTTTCTGAGTGCTGTCTATTTGTACCCTACTGTAAAATCTTGTGTACGAGACCGTTTGTTGCTTTTGCCTGGATTTTGTTTCTAAGAAGGCAGAAAGTGATAATCAGAGGCATATTTATACACAGGATTTTATGGTAAATATAGCAATATTGTTTTTGTTTTTATTTTATTAATTTTTTTTTCAACCTCTGACCCAGAGGCATGTTTTTAAGTAGGCATTATTTAAGCGAGCTATAAAGTAAATATAATGATTTTAAGCTGCTGCATTTTAAAGACTTGCAAGGCTTCTGAAGAGTAGATTTGTTCAGGGGCTATAATCCTTAAGATTTGTCAGTTCTCATTTGATTCCAACTCGAGCTAATGTTGGATTGTTTTTATAAACCTATTGCTGCTTGCTCACTGCTGATACTCTGTCATTGGTGCGTCATCAGTAATTTGTTCTGAATAGTAATTGGCAGCTGTGATGTTTCGTATAACCTCAGAGAGTGCCACCACTTTGGCTTTGTAGTCACATGGACAGCATTCTCCAGTGTTTCATTTGCTTAGGTTCTCGTGCCCGGCTGAAAAGTGCATACTTTCCCCAGCAATAATGGATGCTAGTTCCACATACAAACCAAGATGGCTCCATTGGTTGCGATGGCACCTCTTTGCTGTTTTACAAGGAAAGTAACGTCATAAAAAGTGGATAATTCCACTTTTCCAGACTTTTACAAATCTGGTCATATCCTTGTAACAGTACTGTAGCGTAGTGATCTGCTTTATGTGTAGGCTAATGCATATAAAAGGAGAGAGCAATGAACATCAGATACACACACACACACACACACGAATATAATACACTGTAATCCACTGTGCTGTTGATTTTTCTCCAGAAGCGTGTGGTTTGATTTAGTCAGCAAAATAGTTGGCTATAATATTTTTGTGCTTCTGGAATCACCATTTAGTCCATCACCATATTTTTTGCAGACTTTCAGTACCTCCATAAGCACATGGAAAACCTGGTTTGAAATGCTATTTGGGCATTTCACCCAAAAATAACATTTTGATATGGTTCTACATACCTGGAGAGCTATCCATCCAGGTAGTTTCGCTGAGAGCTCCCTAGTTTTGTAGATATCCACTGCAGCTCACCGTGATATCACCCTGATGGAATGGACCTCAACGGGTCCAAACTTTGGAGCCGTTGAGGTCCGTTATATCGGGGTGATGTCAGTGAGTTGCAGCGGATATCGATGAAACTGAGTGCTCGGCAAAACTAGCTGGATGGATAGATAGCCCTCCAGGTATGTAGAAACGTCTCAATTACATTTTTGGGTGAGCTGCCCCTTTGTCAGAGAAATGTTGCATCTGCATGTCAGGGCTATGTAAGTGTTCCTTGCTAAAACAGCACTGTTAATGTCACACTCGCAGAATATGACTAAAGTCATAGATTTGTAGACCTTTTGTTCTGAATTGCCTTGATAAAAGGGATCAGCGAATTGCACAAGAATTCAATTGCAAATAAATGGCAAACGTTCAGTTCAGTACACTACTGCGGGACTAGATATTGTTGCAATGGAAACTGATAATCACAGTATCCTATTCCACTAAATGGTTTTTCTGTTAGCAGAGATGCTGTGTAAAATGGCACAGCAGTTATTTGAATCACTGGACGTAGTCGCATGCATTTCAAACTGTCAACTCAGCGAAAGTACAACAGGAATGAAGCCAAGCTGTCTTTAAAATGCCAGCACGAATGAGGAGCCTTCCTTCCACCCTCTTAATAACCCCCATAGGCAACCTAAAATATTCTGGAACTTCCATCAAACCTTTAATCGCAAAAGCATCATGGCCTTGTATGCCTCAGAATGTGCACTATTTTGTTTCAGAATCTCCTATATTCTTTTACCTTAAACACGGCATCCTTTGCCTAATATACAAAAGATATTTTAATAATCGATGTGAATTTGTTACATAAATATCAGGAGAACAATGCTGGTGTGTGAGGCTAATGAGGGGCACAGAGTTTATGATTTAGACATGTACTGTTTGAGATTAACAAACCGTTTTCTTAAGTGTGATCTCTGTGGTCTGTCCTTTTATACACATTTATACCAGCTTGAAGAAGCTGGGGCTTTGTTTTAAATCGACGATTTCAAGGTTTAACACTTCTGGTTTATTTACTTTTGGAATCTCCTTCAGATGGCATTGAGAACCCCATGTCATGCCTGTGAAGAGAATCACGAAACACATTTAGAGACCCCTGATTTCATATGATTAGTCTCATAAAGGGAATTGAGTTTACCAAAGTCCAAACTGAACCTCTCAATTCAACATGGCTGTTAACCCTTCTATACATGTCAACTTATCTGTCCTCGGTTGTTAATTTGTGGAATTGGGAAGTATGAAATTCCCAGAATTCATGGGTGAAAACCGATTCATTGTTTGGAAGCTGACTAGGACATAACGCTCTGCTCGGTTCTTCACCTGGGTCTTTGATTAATGGACTGAATAAAATCAAAACTTGAATGCGAAACACTACCCCCCACAGAGCAGATGTTCAACTTCTGCCTCTTCATTCATTTATACCTTCCAGTCTTCAAACTGGGGGTAGCATAAATGCCCAGAGTGTTTTAGTTGAGTTTAAACCACTGGATGCAGCTAGTGCTTCATTTTGATTGAGCCTGGACCTCTTTACCTTGCATGGAAGACTGTATGTACTCTACTGATCTGAAAAATTGTAATACACTTCCTGAGGTACCCACCGTGTTCATAACAAGGGAGGTGTCTTGTTGTTCTCCTTAACCTCTGAAATATGGTGTGGAATGTTTAACTTGAACCAAATATCGTATGAAACGAGTCACCTAGCGTTGCAATCCCTTAGAGAAAAAAAATGCAATAAGAATGCTGGGTAAAATTTCCCTGTTGTCTAGTTTGACATTTAGATATTATAATTTGCATTACATATAAAACTAGGTAATATGTTTGAGCTCAAGCATGGTTCATTTAAAGGCAGTTATAATTTGAATTTACCCTCACCTCAATTTCTGCATCATTTCCCATTGTAACTCGATCCTTTTTCTGTTATTCTCATTGTTTTTATTTTTACTTTAAGTATTTAAAATTAACAAAATGTTGAGTGTTAATATTTTTTTCTTGCTTGCGCAAGTCCCTGACTTCCTTGAAATTTTAAGTCTGTAGTATAAAAGGAAACTATTTTAAGGCAAAATAAATAGAGTGTATTATTTAAAGACTAAAACGGTTGTCTGTCTGTTTTCTTCTTTTTTTAAATTTTTTTTTTTTTTTTAAAGAGACCATTTAAGACATGGGAGGGTTGAGCACTATTACAGGAAATACTTCTCCATACATTGATATGGGATGTACAATAATATACAGTGTATTGCTTTAAGAATGTCTTCATGTTACCACTTTAAAGGAACAGTTTACAAGCTAAAATTTTTAAATGCTAAATATTGGTCGTCAATGTAAATTTATTTTCTGAACCATGACGAGGATATCTCGTCTTCCATCAATTTGTTCGTCCAAGTTCTTTTCCAGAGACGTGCTGAAGGCTTTAACAAGCAGCAGTGCCCTTTCTGTAACCCTACACTCCAAACACATTAGAAGATATTGTCTTTCACAGTCTTATTTCAGTTCACTCATTACGGCGTCTTAACCGCACCTTATGCCATTGCTCTCTTAAAATATGTGGCGCTTCGCCGTTCCGTTGCCGCCGGCATTAATCTCAGGACGTGAGTCGCGCGCGTTCCGAGAGCCGCCTGCAATGAAGCGCCTGTGAAAAGCCGGGCGTGCCAAGGATGCAGCGGCGAGTAATTGCCTCGCCGCCTCCTCTCACCCGATCCTCTCACCGCATTAACCCGCGGCCGCTCTGGTTACCAGCGCGCAGCCGAGCGGGCCCGGGCGTCAGTAACTTTGCGCCGGTCGAGCGCAGCCTGGCCACGCCGTACGGACAATGGCCTCCGTCATATATGCTTAGTCCCGAAGCTCCAGGGACTGTAATCGAGAGGAAATTTGCACCCCTCTCATCAAAAGGGCTTTTCTGTTTAGGCATCCTGTTGAGTCCTTCAGGTGTGCTGATCAGGTTTTTACCTCAGTCAGGCTACAGGGGGCTGTTCTGTTTCTGCCTAATTTCAGCCCTCCGTGTTGCACTTGGAAAAGTTAAGTACATCTAGGTGCTATACAGTTGTAATTGCTTCGTACTGGAACACCACCTTGAATGACACTGCGACTAACCCTTATTTGCGTCGTTCAGTGACCTGCCCATGGGCGTACGACTCGATATGAATTTAAGTTTTTTTGTTTTCTTTTTTGACTGCACAATAATCATATGTTGATGTGCAATTGATTAGTTTTCTTTGTGATTGTGGGGTTTTTGCAAACACAATTATTCCTTTGGGCCCCTGATCTCAACCTCCAGCAGTCATTGTGAGTTACGTGGGTATCAATAATAGAGTTGGTACATTCAATACAGTGCGCTGAAATAACACGCTCCCTTCTGGAAATACTGATGAAATCATCGGGCAAAATGCATCATCTTAATAATGACCTTGGGGTGTCAGTCGAGAAAATCGGCTAAAACAACTGGGCCTGCCGTTTAAGCTTTTTAAAAACTGAATTCAAATGCAAATGGAATGTAGCCATATTTGCACCACGGCAGGTTTAAAACACGTTAATGTATATTGTGTGCATGTAGGCCTGCACACTATTTTTGGTTATGGTACTTTTCCGGCCTTTTCTGTCACGGCACAATGGTGACAAAGGGATGCTTCAGATATACCCGCATATGGCCCTTGTGCATTGGGGATGACATAATTGACCGAGGCCTGCGTCCGTGAACGTTTCTAGCCAAGCGGGGATTCCCTCCGACTGCGGCGTACGTCACCCGCGGGTCTGATGGCACGCCGTCACCCGCGGAGTGACTGTCATTGTTCGCTGCTGCCTGCTGGCTCGGCTGTCTAGACAGCTCCGCCAGCGGAGACAAAGGCTTTGTGGGCCTACAAAAGGACGGGGGTCAGAGGGTAAGGACGGGCACCTGGCGCTAGAAGGGCATGTGGAGCACAGAGGTCCCATTGAAAAGTAGTAAACGTTTTGGGGAGGGCTAGCTGTTACTTTAGCTTCTGTGTGTAGCAGTGCCATTGCGCTGCGTGTATTGCGTTTCATTTTGCCCTGCGGTCATTTGTTTTTGGTTGTTACACGACACCTTCACCATCGTGATCAGTGATGACGGAATGCAGTCGGTTTTTCCTTTTTACTTCAAGTTTGGATTTGTTTTATTCTGTGTCCTAGTTTACGACTATGTTGCACTGCACTGATGATGAAACTGTTTTCCAAGGTATATTCTACAGATTTGGAGACCAAAATCAAGTATTCCAACAACAATAGTTTTTTTATTTTTATTCTTAATTTGCTTTTGAATAATTAAAAAAATGTTTTGGTCCATTCCTTGTCATTGTAGTATATGTTACCTGTAGGATTTATATATTGATATTTATCAATATGTTCAGTAATAGTCACTGTTAAATAGGGGTTCAGCCTGCTGTGGATATTGTGTGCTGTTAAGATGTAGGCAAAAGGAAATCTTTGCCTCTCAGGCTGGCAGCCTTGAAGTTGAGAGGAAGTCGCTGATTTGAACTCATTTCTGTACTTAAATGCGTTTAGACGGCTTCCTGTCTAAATAGGATGTTGAAGGTCCAATATATTGCAACTAATTTTGAAGCCGTAAATGTTTTGTCATCAGAAATGATGTCCACATATGGTGTCCTACAGTGATAGGAAACAGTGGGCTAAAAGCACATTTGTATTACTGCATTTGAAGGTGAATATTTAAAGGGAAATGTGCAGACATGGAAGGGCAACATGTTTGAGTGATATGCTTGTTTGTTTACAGCCAGTAGGTTAATCTGCAAGCAAGATTTTGTCCGAAAGGCTTAAATCTTCTTGGTGTTTTTTTTGTGACTTTTATTTATTTATTTATTTTTTAAAAGGAGACTAAACAATTCATATCACCACTGATACTGAGAGAGACTTGAGGTAATTTAAGAGATTATTTCAATGAATGACCAATAATAGTTAAATCTGGTGACGACTCATTTCTTAAACATAAACAATTGCCTTTTAAAAATCCACGCTACTAAACACATCACCACAAGAGGGCGACTTCTCATAACAATTGTTCCTTTTGCATTACAATGAGGGGTCATGCAGGGTTTGCTCTCACGTGAATTGCCTTATGTCAGGCGACGGTGCATCTGCCTGGCCTTTGCATTCCATTTCATTGTGAATGGACCCAACAAATGCTATTCAAACCCAAACCAAACCCACCCCTCAAAATAGAGCTCTATTTGTGCTTTGTGATTAGCGGAGATGACTATATTATATGTCCACCTAGAATTGTATTGACAGTTGTAACAAAATGATAATAAACACTGTTTTTGTTTTTTGTACAGCTGATATTTAAAACAAAAAAACAACTACTTACTGCAAAATCCATTTCATTGATCACTATTGTTCATAGTGATCAATGAAATGGATTTTGCAGTAAGTCGTTTTTTTATTTTTTATAAATCATTCCGCTCAAATAATTGCACATATAGCCTATTCTCTTCATTGGTCGGAGTTGCTTTCATCCATTGTGGAAACAATTGGGGTTTTGGGACGAGGAGAGCTGATCCAAGGGTTCAGGTGAAATTTTAAAAAGTAAAGGCTAAATACACTTTTAGCAGCAAGAGATGCCCCAGAATGCTGGGGATACATTGACATTGAGCATTTGAAGTCATCTGGTTTGTTTACATTTTTGTTTAAAATGTAGATTTAAAAAGATATATATTTATGTCAAGAGTCAGCAAACATTTTCTGTGTATTGTTACTTTGAATTAGACAATGATGGATTTATTTACAACTATTTGAATTTATGCCATTTATGCATTACATTGTCCATCCCTATTCTGGAATGTTTCATGCTCAACACTGTGCTTTTAAGCTTCGGATAGTGTAATTTCAAGATTCATATTCTTGTTCCAAACCAGAAGGTTTTAGGAAATGTTTATAACCTTTATGTCTAGTGTTGCTGAGATAATCAGGATGTGCAACACTCCCACAATAATCAGGATGAATGGCTACAGATTATATGTCTAAACATATGCAATTAAACCCAATATGAATAACCTGTAAGCATCTAATTAAACACAGGAATGATGTAAGTCTCTAGATAGTGTGGTTTAATGCTGTATTAGTATTCTAAGATTAGAAGTGCTTTCCTAACAATGAGATCCACTGTTTTGTTTCTCATAACACATGGCACATGCCTGAGGCAGCGGATTTGGAGCATGACAACCAGAAACATGGAGAAATATACTGCCATGTGAACCAGGTACAAAGGTAGTGGGGAGCTTCATTCATTTTTTTCAAGTTTTTTTTTCTTTTCTCCTGTACACCTTGGTTATTAAAGACATTGATTAATACCAGGTGGTCGTTATATTTAAAAAAGGATTTCTTGCATAGTGTGTTAAAAAGGTTTTCAGGTCCTTGTATCACATAGAACACATTTCTCATAGACTTTCCTTAACACGTTTTTTCTTTTCTTTTTTTTCCTGCCTGTCTATCATCATCTGCCCATGTCCTAGATAATCACCACGGTTCCCAGAGTTTTGCAGAGAATGGCCCTTCCTCTATCATGTCATTACTGAAGGGAGCTGACACAGGCCAGCAAGTAAACGTGTGACTGCACCTGGAACCTCCACCCCCCTCCCTCCTTCCCCCCCAGGTCACTAGGGATGGAACTGTTTGAACGTGCAGCGTTTGCACGGTGCCAATGTGTAGGTCAAGGGAGGGAGCCTCCGACGGACGGATGATGTGAGTCAAGGCCCCCAGGCTGGAAATGCTGCAGCGTGCATTGGGTAAAAGCAGCAAGGGGGGGGGGGGGGGCATCTTCCCTTTCTCACTCGGCTGCGATAACCTACTTGCCTGGGAAAGAAAAGGTTATGATATTAACAGTATGTAAATTCTGCAGCGCCTGGCTCCTTTAAGAAACAGACAACCTCGCGAGTCAGAATAATTTTCTGAGGGAGATGTGTGCAGCTCGCCAGCTTGCTTCAGTGTAATGTGAAGATGTGTCTGGCCCCAGAAGCTTCCACTCAACAGTGTTTTCTCCCCTCTCCAGCCTCAGGTTTCGACTGAATGCTTCTGATTTCTCTCTGAGGCCGCCATCTGTATGCCGGTTTTCAGGGTTCATACAGCTTGGCTGATGCAGGTGCGCTCACCGCTGGGCCAGATGGCTCAGTGATCAGGCAGAGTGACAAGTGCAGTTTGGATGCAGACTGCTTCCCTCATCTTTGTGCTGAACAAACCATACACAGGAACCTGACGTGTAATATCCATACTTCATCAATATGATTCGTTTAGCTAATTTGCTCTTGAATAACGGAGGTTAAGGCTAAAATTTGGGGTTAAGCAGAGGCATGACGATGATCACATCATGACATCTTTGGAGACATGACTAAGGCCCATCCCAGGAAGTGATGTAGACAATTCATTATCACAGATTACATACCTTATTTTAAAAATGAATTCAGTTTAATGACTGGTTCTAAGAATGGCAGTATCAAGATCACGGCAGTAGGTAGAGACTGGCCGTTTCACGACTCCAGGCGAGTGAAATGTCCTCCAGTCAGGGCAGCCTTTCACCCACAGAGGCCTGTTCAGCTATATGGCTATGACCTCTGTGAGCTTTTGTGCTTGGTTTCTCTGTTGGTCTCAGCTCAGTGGCTTCCCTCCCAGGATCACGTCAGTGTCATACAATGGCTTGCTGTTTCTCCATCTTTTCTCAGGGACTGCTACTTCCTTGGCTATAAGTATGTTCAGGTGGCAAAGTGGAATTGTCCAAAAAAGCAGGAAACTGAGACTTTATAGATGTGAAATAATGCAACTATTTGTCCTGTTTATTTATCTTGCCTTGAAACAATGTTATTGCTATGCATTTTGTCGCTCTCTGACACTGGACATTTGGGTGCGGAAGCAGAGCTACGACCAGGCTCCATTAAATGAAATCATGCTGCAATGTAAACAGCTTCCAGTGTTTTGAAAGCATGCAATTACACTGGGTACAGAAAACAGGGTGGTGGGAATTGCAGAGCCTGAATTCCAGGTTAATTTATTTCAGGGTGCTGTGTCAAAAGTCTGACCTCAACCTATCCAGCTCCATTGTTTTGTTTTGTTTTGTTTTTAATCTTTTGCCATGAGACTCAGGTTTAACGCGTTAAAGGACAAATCAGGAAGGTGTAGGCAGGCAGAGGCGGCTGAGAGACTGGTGTCAGCGTGAGCTGCAGCCAAGTGTACCAGGCCTCTGTCGTACTGTGATGAATGTTACAGTTTTCAAACGTGAGCCGTGAGGGTAAAAATAAACACAATTAGCATCATCACTAGTGTCCTTCTGTGCGCTTCAGCCCAGAATGTATTTAGTCATAGAGAAGAATTTTTTTTTTTGTACTCAAACACAATATCTAACCACGAATGTGAGTCAGACATTGAATGTCAGGGTTGATAAAATGGCTCCCTTACTCTCAGGGTTGTAGCACAAAAGTCTGGGCCCTGTGCAAATGTAGTCTCTGCGGGCCCCGTTAAGATTGCAGACCAAGACTAACTTTTTATTTCAGGCCTTGTGAGGCCCCCTCCACCACCTTGGGTCCCTGGGAAATCAGTTGGGTCCCCCTCCCCCCACTACGATGCCCCTGCTTAGTCTCTTCAACAGTTACCCAGAGAATTAATATAAACAAAGAAGCATAAAGATCTGAAATTAGACATGCCAGAGCACACAGACATCAATAGGAGCATGCTGAGAAATGTATATATGCATGCATTATATTATAAGTGGACACACATAATGTGTGCTGGGTGTTTTTGCAGAGAAATTTGGTGGCTTAAATAGTACGATAAAATTGCCAGTGCCACTGACAATTATGAGCTTAATTTCCCTGACTATACAAAGCATTAGTTCCTGTGATACACTGAAAGTGACCATTTGGAATATATGTGGCATCTATAAAACATCAGTATGGACCAGATTTAATCAAATTAGCTAATAAATTAGAATAGTCGCCAGACTAAATGAATTTTACAAATAGATGAAATATTCCTTTCCTTAGCTGCTTTCTCATCGTGAACAGATAATCACTCATTCCATAACCGCAGACTCAATCTCTGAGTGCATTGGTATGTTGTCAATCAGGCTGCACCAAAAAGGCTTATATGCATCCAGTTTCAAGAATGAGCCCCATGAAATCATAACTGAGCGAGACCCATGGGCACTGGTGCTAGATACCAGGAAGAGGGAGTAGATTTAAATGCACTCCATATGTTGGGACCCGCCCTCAAATACAAAGCGAGATTTTAAACAAAGAAGCCCGCCAAACAGATATCATGTTGTTTGTACACAACACAGCAGAGGGCTTTTTCAAAGAACATAAGGGCTATTTCAGGTCTCATTAACTGGGCTTCGTTTCATTCACCTTGGAGTGATGATGTGTGAGGTGCGAGGCCTTTTGTCCAGGGTTGTTTATGCTCCACACCGCAAATCGGAATGGGCTAGTGTGTGCGGCCGCGAGCTGTGGAGGTGCCCTGAGACAACGGGCAGAAAATGCAGAGATAAGCTCTCCGCTCTCCCCGCCCCCCAACTCTTTTGTGTTTGAGCGAAGGCTGGACACACCGCTTTCCTGTCTGAGTGATGGAAACGAGCAGGGAGACCGGCATATGGGGCTGAGCTCTAGCCTGACGCGTCAGCAGCCAAAACCACCCATCTGTTAGCATATCAGGCACTGCTGGGTTTATTATTGTGGAGTATTAACAATGCAAAATACCCGCCTAGACATGCCCTGGTTTTGGGTGGCTGCTGTTCCTGGAGGCGTGTGTATGAGCCTTTAATGGCTCCGTTCAATTAACAACGGCCTTAACTGAAGCAGGCAAACACCGTTTCCGCTTTTCATGATCTTGATGATTTCAAGGGGCCTGGAGAAGGCAAATGCCTGCAACCTCTTTTTTTCTTTCTCAGATCTCTGAATTTGTCACTAGTGGTGAAGGAGGAGGAGTTCACACCACCATCTGCTTACTGTTCAAATTCAGGCTTAAACATGAAACAAAAACAATTAATGTTATAGAGATAACTGACCAGGCAGACACAATCGTAGAGAGTGAGTGAGAGTGAGGCTTCATAATTCCTAGAATGGTTGGACATATGTATCAGTGATTCACTAGTTGGAACAAAACATTGTTTTGTTTTTTTACTATGGTGAGAAAATTTTGATTGTTTCACATGTCAGTTGGTAGCCCCACCCACTATGGGGTCCATGAAGCCTCATTGTCCCATGACTAGTTAAGAGCTGTTGTCATTTGATTTTGTGAGTTCAGAAATAAAAACATTTTCACTACGTTTCTTATGCCCTTCACCCTTCATTGCTGTATATTAGACCAGTGAAGCAGGAGAGGCTGGGCTTGGTATGTCTGGGTTCTTGTACCTACTTCCAACAAGCCTTGCCAATTTGCCAACGAGCTCTCGCTCGTCCCGACTGCGGAGCTTTTCCACCCTGGCTCCTCAGTGGTGGAATGAACTTCCCATTCCCCTACATTCTACTCCAACACTGCCTGCGTTCCGTCGCGGCCTGAAGTCACACCTCTTCAGACTCCACCTTGACTGATATTCTAATCTAGGACCTCATGGTACTAGTTCCCTGTGTTTTCCTGTCTGTTTGTTATAGTTTATAAAAGTATTTAGAATAGTGTAGTATAGCTGATTTACCCACAGCTTACTGTGAACTACATTCAACGTTCAACATACTAGGAATAGCTGCTACATTATTGGAAGGATGTGCGTTGTCTTGTCTGTTCTGTAGTGATTTTGATGACGTTTCTGTATGCACTCATTGTATGTCGCTTTGGATAAAAGCGTCTGCTAAATGACTAATGTAATGTAATATACCATAGGTTCAAGGGTGATATAGTTATTTTAATATTAATTGAACTAATAATTCATTTTCAGTAGAAATCTGTAAATAAATAAATAAAAAAGTGCAAACCTCAAACCCTTTGACAACAGGCACAACTCCACAAATACCACTAATATCAGTTTATAACACTCATTACACATCAGCTGAGGTAAGGATGAGGAACTTATTGAGGTAATTATACTAGATGATGATGAGATGGGCAGGATGACAGAGAACCCCTTCATCTTTGCGGCAAATGTCATAGAATTTTTAATGAGGAAAGTGACGGTGAGTTAGTCAGTACATCGGATGCACATTTCATCTGAAGGCAGAAGTGTCCCCATAACAACGCAAAGACATTTTGCGGCAAGAAAACTAAGTTAAGTTATACTTCATTGACCCAGTGGGGTAATTTGTCTTTTGCATTTGACCCAGGAGCAGTGGGCAGCTGCTATAGTTTTGAGGCCAGTGCCTTGGTCGAGGGCAATGGTAGGAGTATGTCTTACCTGACATACATGTCTTTCATATCTTTGGTGTGGGAGGAAACCGGAGTACCTGGAGGAAACCCACGTGAACACAGGAGAACATGCATACTCAGCGCAGAGAGGACCTGAACCTGGACTCAAACCTGGAACCTCTTTCTTGCGAGGTGACAGCGCTACTAACCATTAACACTGTGCCACTCCGACTAGTACTAGTAGGCTACAATGTGGTGTTCTTAAGAGGTCTCCCATTCGCACATTAAATAAACACCATCAGGCAGGAGAACGCTAAAGTGTACTACAGCTACAAAACAAATCTGTGCTCTGAACCACACTTAGTACATTGTGAAGCCTGATTCAATATGCGTTTGTAGACTGGCACTTTTAAAATGGAAGCCCTTTACATTACTATTGCTTGTCTACTGAAAAATAGTTTGTGGCTTCATCCTTCCCATAGCATGTAAAGCAAAGAAGTGAAAATTGATATTAACTTTGAGGGAAAATCTTAGCTACCTACCTTTCAGATTTACAGAGCATGCCAAATATCTGCTTGCCTCTGCATGATAGGTTAAGCTTTTTGTTTTTGCAATTGTCAGACCTACCAGTGTTGCACATTCATCAACATCAATATTTGATTTGAGCACCTGGCTGGGCTTTTATTAGTACATTATACAGCTAAATGGATTCATACTTTTCCTGAATACTCCCCAAATGTGCAGTTATCACAGAAATACACACAGTTGGAAGGTTTCCTGTCAACTCAGCCTCAGATTAGATTTTATTGTTTGCCTATGCCTGTTACTTTCACTATTATCAAAACACTTTAGTTAGTTTCACTACAAAGATGAATAACTGCAGCTAATATACAACTGTTGTGTTTTTTTTTTCTAGGTAAGATGATCGCATTTTTACACCCGCGCACACATAGCGCTGCGAGCGTCGGTATTGTAATCACTCGCGTCTGTCCGTCTGTAACAGACTATATTTCTGATCTGATTTTGATGAAACTTTGCACATAGTTTGACAGGCAGGACCTGAATTCTTGAATATTTTTCAAATCGGTCAACTACAAGTATTTTAATTTTATTAATTTCCACCTGTGTCTAATGAATAGACATTGGAGGAATTGACGTTACCTTTTGAACGCAGGAGGGAGCACATGGGGGAGAGCAACACTGCAGATTTTTTCAAAGGCTTGTCATCACTTTAAAGGAGCTATATGTAACAAATGTACTGTACTAAATCATAAAATGACCATGATATGTCATCAAAGATTAAGGAAACATGCTAAGTCGAAATACTGGCTTCTTCGACAACAATGCTACAACCAGTATGTTCTCCTTTGAAATTTCCATTCCGGGTCGGAACGTCTGTATTTGTTTTGGCCTGTGTGATTCTCTGAGTTGACTCCGCCCACTGCCCATTACAAACAACCAGATGTACCAGGTTCGGTTTGTGTTCACACTGCAACATACAACAGCAGACCAACACTTGTAAACAAACGCAACGCGCAAGCAAACTGTTCTCTCATTAGTCAGAATTTGTAAGTTTTGTAAGGTTTCTAACTGCGGTAATGTAGCTAACGTTGCAAGACTATTTCTATAGAGTACTCAAGTGACTTCCCCATTCATTTAGACCATAGACATTAACTAAAACTTACCATCAATTTCCTGGATTGTTCAATATAACGCCCGTTCGCAAAATATGTCGTTTTCGATTGCATTCTCACTGCAAACCGCTCCAGAGTTCAATTGGAAGTGCGCTGAGACCACCCTCTCTAGGTGGTCCGGGCTCGCTTGTTTTGTTCCGCACCTGAGTGCGATTGCCATGTTCTCATATGCCCAAACGAACCGATCTTGGCGGGGAAACGCTCCGGGTTTCTAAACAAAGCGCCCTGACGGTGAAGCCCCACAGAAAGCGATGAAATTGCATGCCATTGCTCTCGTTTCCCACAAATCCTTCATCTGGTTGGTTATTGCGCCACGTTCCCCGTCTTGTCTGGATCGCCTTGCATCGCAAGCAATTCCAACATGCTTTGCCTCTCATTGAAAATGAATGGAGGCGGTGTAATCGCACGAGAAATCCGCTCCACACCGCTTTCTGTGGGGCTTAACGGTAACCTTAAAGTCCCACAGAAAGCGGTGACATCGCATGTATGGGGGGTGGTTAGGGCCAAAACCTTTACATATGCGTTTTACAATACCACTGGTTTTGCTACTTGTATTGTCCGGTGTTTTGTTACTTACTCAGCTACTTGCGTTGTGCAATGCAATTGGCTTTGCTACTTACTCAGCTACTTGTTTTGAATTGGTTTTGTGACTTGCTGAGCTACTTGCTGGGCTATCTGCTGAACCACTTGCTGAGCTAGCTGCGAAGGTAACTGCAAAGCTTTGCGATTGGCTTAGCGAATGGCTTTGCAAATGGCCTTGCGATTGGCTTTTTGCAAGTGGCTTTGCGAATGGCTTAGCTAGTGGCTTTGCGAGTGGCTTTGTGAATGGCTTTGCGAGTGGCTTAGCGAATGGCTTTGCGAGTGGCTTAGCGAGTGGCTTTACGAATGGTTTTGCAAATGGCTCACCGAATGGCTTTGTGAGTGGCTTTGTGAATAGCTTAGCGAATGGCTTTGCGAGTGGCTTAGCGAGTGGCTTTGTGAATGCCTTAGCAAATGGCTTTACAAATGGCTTAGCGAATGGCTTTGCTGCTTGTTTAGCTACTAGCTTGGCTATGTGCATTAGCCTACTACTGGTTCTGCTACTCGCTTACCTAGCCTACTGGTATTGTGAATGGGGCTAAATTAGGCTGCAGACCCATTTTCAGGACCGCTTTTGGCATAGAAAACATATTTGGGCCGGGGAGAAATTAGACTGGTTGAATAGGGGAGGACCCTCTCTTCAAGAATGAGTGGCAATATGACTGGCTAAAACGAATAAACTCTCTAAAAGCTGCCCCGATCTCGCTGGAACGCATAACTTACTCAGCTACATGTGTTGTGCAATTGGTTTTGTAACTTGCCATTCGTAAAGCCATTCGCAAAGCCACTCGCAAAGCCATTCATAAAGCTATTCACATAGCCACTCGCTAAGCCATTCGCAAAGCCAAAGCCATTCGCTAAGCCATTGCAAAGCCACTCGCTAAGCCATTCATAAAGCCATTCGCAAAGCCACTTGCAAAGCCATTCACTAAGACATTCGTAAAGCCACTTGCGAAGCTATTCGCAAAACCATTCGTAAAACCATTCGTAAAGCCATTCACAAAACCATGCGTAAAGCCATTCGCAAAGGCACTCGCAAAGCCATTCGATGAGCCATTTGCAAAACCACTCGCAAAGCCATTCACAACTAGCTTTGCAGTTAGCTTCGCGGCTAGCTCAGCAAGTGGTTCAGCAGATAGCCCAGCAAGTAGCTCAGGAAGTCACAAAACCAATTCCATTGCACAAAACAAGTAGCTGAGTAAGTAGCAAAGCCAATTGCATTGCACAATGCAAGTAGCTGAGTAAGTAGCAGAACCAATGACATTGTAAAATGCACATGTAAAGTTTTGGCCCTATACCCACCCCCCATAGCATGCCATCGCTCTCGCCTCCCACAATCTTTAATCTGATTGGTTATTGCAACATGTTCCCTGTCTCGTCTGGACGCCTCGCATCGCAAGCAATCCCAACATGCCCTGCAGACACGAGGAATCGCCTCTCATTGAAAATTACTGGAGGCGGTGTAATCGCACGAGAACTTCTGCTCCACACCGCTTTATGTGGGGCTTTGCCGTGAGATTTGTTTCTCCTGACTTATTCTTCCATATAGTTCAATAGGAAAATCAGTCAGGAGAAACAACACTTAAAGTAATCAATCCTTATCTGCATATCTGGCAGCAGAGTGATGGTTTGAGGCTAGTTTGATACCTCAGACCGTTGATGACTTACAGCCATTTAGCCAACCATGTGTTCCACACTATTCCCGTGTAATTTACAGTCCCACCACCCAATTCCCATAGAGATCCATTCAAATGCAGAAAGGTTATAGTATCGCTTGTAAGAGTACCTGAAAATAAGATATTTAGAGTCTCTTGGTTCACAGACATCAGGAAATCATGACATGCAAAGGATATGCAACCAAACATTAAATATGATGACTTTATTTAATTTTATGTTAATTTGTTCAATAAATTTAAAGCTGAAAGTCTGCTCTTTACCCTCATAGTCACTGATCAATTTCAAATTCAATGTGTCCTAACACTTTTGAACTGAACTGTACGTATATATATATATATATATATATATATATATATATGTATTTCAAACCATCAGGACATGTTTCAATTTCTGGAGTGCACGTTAAACCTGAAAGCCCAGCATGAAGAAAGATCTGTTAAAGTGGTATTATTCATTCAGTAATTTTCAATTATCTTATTATGTGTAACCCCCGTGCATCATATTTGACACATTCGTGTTTCATTTAATTTAATCACACAAGAGCAGCAGAGTAGAGATGTGATTTTAGAAGATAAAATAATAATAAATAAATTTAAAAAAACATTATGTTCTTCTTAATGAAATGCACGCTCTGGTTTGATTTATTATAGGCGCGATTTGACAAAAGAAAGCCCCTTGTAGTGCACGTAAGTCCAACCACCTGATACGTTGCGTGATTGGCTGTCTCGCTGCCACAGGAAGCCAGTATTTTTGCATGGGTGCTCTGTGATTGGCTTATTCTCTCTTTGTCTGCGAGGCAGCTGCAGAATCTGCTTCACATTTGAATGTATAGGGGATTGGAAGGGACCATTTCCATGGGCCATCTGTCTCACAGGCTGCAGCACTAACAAAAGGATCCCAGGATGGTTTTAGTGCATGTTGGATATCTGGTTCTTCCTGTTTTTGGCTCAGTAAGAAATAGAGGTATTGTTTATTTTTTGTATTTATTCCTCACGATTACATATAGCTAGATATGTTGTCTTGTTTTTTAACCACAAAAGTAACTAGCCTGTTAGCTACGTTAGCTAACACACTAAGCAATAATCCCGTTTGCATTGGGTACTAGCTTGCTGGAGTGTAGTCAAAATATCTGAGACAAGCTGTCTATCATCCTTAGCTTGCGACGTAGCTAATTATTAGCTATGCGACATGATATTTGCATAATGGATAATTTGTTTTGTACCAAGCTAATATTTTGGGGGTTGTTTAGCTACATACTCGCATTCAGGTTTACCTCGCTACAATTTTTGGCAGCTACGTTAACTAACTAGCTAATAAGCTAAGATAGCAAGCAGCAAGCTAGTCGTTGAGCGTGTCACTCGTTACGGTGTTAGAGTAACGTTAGACACAAATCTAACTAACGCTAGACAGAAATCTAACTATGAATCTAAGATGATTTCTTCTCCAAGAAAAATAATGGGCCCTGCTATTATTTACTTGTTATTTTCGTTATGTTATTCCTTTGGATAGTTTTTAACAATTCACAACTACAAAATTACATTGGCTCGCTAGCTAATGTTACACTATGAATGCTCAGAATCGCAACATAATGATATAACGTTAGCTAATCTAACTGGCTAAAATTTCGAACAATAAATCGTTGATTTACGACTAACATAAAAAATGAGATGGTGAACCCTGGATTATTGTGTAAAAAAAATAATATTTTTTTTCTGATGTCGCCAAAGAGAACTCCTCGATGTGACTAAGAAAGCTAGCTAGCTGGCAACCATGCAAATAAAATAAAATAAATAAAAATAAATCTCATAACGTAACGTTAATTGGAAAACAAATCCTAAAATTTAGATGGGAACGACTTCATTGGTTTTCATTGTTCGCGTTATTAGTGTAACGTTAGCTGACATCAGTCAACAGAATTTGCAGAACACCATTAATTTTAATGCAGTATCTGTGCTGATTATGTAATAATAATATGACGTGCCTTTTTTAAAGACATACAGTAGCACCAATGATTTCATTGTGCTTTTATTTCTGTTCTTTTTTCCTGTTTCATAGTATCGAGGCTGGCTCTACATTCTGCATTTATCAGATCTTTGTCCTCCCCTCCATTGTGTAGCTAATGATCATCTGCTGCTGTGTGGTGTGGCCTCTGCCTGTACTCTGCATTTAGCTGTATTGTGAATCCCTTCTTCCCCATTTCCTCTTTCCATCAGAAGACGACATTGGCATTTAAAAAGAGAACTCACTCATACAGTTCCTCCTGTGTAACAGACTAAAAATAACACCTATAGAAACCTTTTTTTTGTCTTTCTGTCAAGTTGCTGTATAGTTAATAACCCATTTGTAGCACTAGAAATTAAAACAAATGTCATTGTGTACCTCCCATCCAGTCTTAATATAGTACATTATGCTGTAAATTCCTGTAAAGTGGATACATTTTGCCTAGATTGGATTATAGCCGCGCTTGATCGAACACACCTGATTTTCGTCTCCATTTCCCCTTTGAAGGTGCATTGTACCAATATGACTTTACGATCTGGCCAAAAGTGGTGGTAATCGTAGCACTTAATTATACTCCATTCGTTTGCATTAAATTCGATGCAGCCGTGGTATTTTCATCGAGATTTGACTTGAAATCATCTTCGTGATTTTCCACAAAAGCGATCTATTCACATTTAACAATGGTACACTGCACCTGTCTTAACGGTTAAACGGCCAGTCATAATCCTGTCCACGGTGTACAACCCTTTGTTCCCTAGTTGAAATTGAATGAAGCTGCGTAGCTCGCTAGCTAAAATGGCAAGAAAGCCTAAACAATTTGCCAATGATAATTATTTCCCTTCTGATTCATTGCTATGCAAATTTTCACCTATTACCAAAGTACAAAATGCTATCCATTTCACAGGGATATGTTTATTTCCTGCACTGCTATAGAAATCCTCTCTTAGAATCAAAAATGTCTTTATTCTTTGGTTGTGGTTCTCTACCTTTTGTTCTTGTATTAGAAATTAATGCATGGTCATGTTTTTATTCTTTTGTTTTACATTGAATAGCAAATTCCAATGTAATCTTTCTGTAGAAAAGATGTACCCTGCTGTACTGTAATGTGCTGTAGCATACACATCTGCTCATTGGATGCCGCTTTTGTTCTGTTAACCCTATACGGAGCATGGTGGGCCTTGCCTTTGATCTTTTTTTGCATGGAATTATTATTACACAGTTCCACATACTAATATTTTCAATAAAGAATATAGTATTTTTTCCTAACCTTCAGTGTGCTTCTTGCTGATTTCCATTTATTGTCTTACCCCCCCTGCTGTGACAAAGATAGACTATTTCCTCACATTCTCCATCATTAGGCCTGAATGAGCTGATATCTGCAGTCATTGTATGGAGGCACTTGAAGGTGCAGCACTCATCACTGGGTTAAAATCCTAGGCTTAAAAAAATATATACGCAATTGAAGAAAAAAGGCTATTTGATAGGAAAAATCAGAACAAAGAGAAATGTGTTTAGTGAAGGCATCTGTTCACTGCTTCCCAGTCAATCCAAATTGTCATCTTGTCATTCCTTTCAGTAAACGTTGGTGCTAGCTAGCCAAGCAGCCACTTCTGCTGCAACCATTGTGAATCTATTTTGAGCCATCTCATGTTTTTTTTATACATTACAAGAATAGTCAGAATTCTAGTTTATTTCCTATGGATGTTTTAAAGGTATGTTCTCTGTGCCAAATTGCTACTTAAGTGCAGTGTACGTGACCATTGTATAGAGAAGAACTCTCTTGCATGATAATTCCTGATACTCATAAATTGGCTTAATTTTAAATTGTTTGGTTTTTGTAAACAAAAAAACAACAAAAAAATGAAAGACTGCACCTTTAAGTCTCTCTAATTAACAATCTGAACACTGATACAAGTGCAATGTAGAAGTTTGCCTATATCTGTATGTTTTAAATTAGGCTACTGGAATCATGGAGTTCCAGCAGTTTTTAGAATAGGTAGATTTTTCTGTGTTCATGGCAAGAAAAAATAGGGATTCCCGAACCGCTGACAAAATAACATTGCCTAAAATCTTGAAATCTCAATGGAGACACTGAACATGTCTAACAAAGATACAACAATTCTGTTTGTTAAGCAATGCCATCATAGGAACTGTGCACATTGGTTAATGCTTAAAAAAGGTCTGGATGCATGAAGGCCAATATTAAGCAGTAGCCTCCTTGCTTATTGTGTGTGTTTCGGCTTGGTCGATTAAGGATTTGTTTTTGAGGGTGGACTTTGCGCAATAGTTATTCTTTGAGGGGAAGAGGAAAAGGCAGGGCAATTCAAATATTTAGATCTGTTGGTTTATTTGAAAACAACGGAAAGCTTGACCTACTCTTGGACAGTCTCTTGTACCATAGTTGTTAGCTGTTTCCAGCTGAATGGCTTTTCATATTTTATTGTGAGAAATCTCACATTTCCCTGCTGTTGTCTGGTCAGTTTTATTTGTGAGCGTGTGTGTCTTTTGTAGCTCAAAGTGATTGCAGACGGTTGCACAGTTCACATTAACAGTATTAATCATGATGGAACTGAAAATGTGAAATTGATTTATATAGCTATATTTATGGTTTTTTTGATTAAACATTTTTTTGGAGCTTTTGTGCATTCTACAGACTAGGCCTATAATGTTCAGACTGACATGAGAAGAACTGACAATCAGAATCATTCTAATTTAAAAAAAGAACCTATCAATGATATATGTGCGAACTAGTTATAAGCTTGATATTATTGTTGGGATTCCTTTCAAGCCTTTTGTACTACTTGTCCAATTGTTATTTGCTTCACAGCATCACCCGTTAATTTCGCTCAACAGCAGTAAATATTAGCCTATACAAAAATTACTGTTGTACAAGTAGCTTAGCTTGTATGTTGTCTTTTTGTTAAGTAGAAGTGAAGTCAAGCTAGAAATCTGGTACCAAAAAAGAGACCTCAACTAAACTGTCAAACAAAATTTTATTGATTACTTGCGTCTACATAGATGAGTATAATATGAGTGGCAAATATATTCCAATATATATGGTGTTTTCATTTGGTGTTGTTCAAAAGGGTATATTGCACTTTTTTGATTGGCTGAGACATTGTGGTCACGGGACATATGATTTCTATTCTTGTACTTCCCTTATTTATATTGAATTTATTTTGTATTTGTGGGAAAAAACGTAAAGTACACATCTGTGATATCTGAAGAGAATCTTTTTAATGAGTGGATTAACAAACAATGCAAGATCACAGGTTGTACAGTGATATCTGACTTCTTGCAAGGGCCTACAATCAGTCCCATCAGTTTTTTTTATATTAATGAGACAAAGGGAGAATTTGGCTTAATGGGTACACCAGTGGCCAATTTGATCTCTTCTCGATATTAATGTGAGCACAGGTAATTGAGGCACAGTCTTTCAGTTGGCAATTAAATGGGAAGAAACGGAAACTGTTGGCGTCCTCCAACTTGTCATTTTACAAAGATGTCTGTTATAATGTATTGTGTGTGTGTGTTTTTATTTATTTATTTTTTCTTTGGGGGGTGGGTTGATTTTAGCTGCTATGCTGTACAAACAAGTAATCTAGGCCCCATGAGTGTTCTTGCAACAAAAATATGTTTTCAAGTTTTGTCAAGGTTAGTCTTTTTTCGCTTCAATACTGAGTTTATTACAGCTCACAGTCCACCCGTTATCTGCACTTGTTAGAGACAATGGAAAGAGTAATTATTTTTCTCAAGGTGGAATTTCTCACTTCTGTGAAGTGTTAATTCAAAACTTTTTCTCAAGGTGGAATTTCTCACTTCTGTGAAGTGTTAATTCAAAACACTGGCCACATGACATCAGCTTTATGTTGAATTCCATGTTGCAGAAAATACCTTCATTGTCCTTGACTCTTACCATATAAGAAAATATATTACAATTATTTGTTTGTAATTATAATGCTTATCACTTTCATTAAACATTTATGCTCAGTACCAATTCTTCAAATTAATCTAGTTGCTGTAACCTGAAAAGTGGTTTTACTGGTAGTAATTGTTTTGGCAGGATGATTTACATCTGTGCCATTTGTATTTCCCCCCCAACCAAACTATAGCTTTTCTTGAAAGACTTAAAGCACAACTGAACTTTGGTAGAACTCTGGGTTGTGTAGTTACCTGGCCATGATATGAGTCCAAATGATGGCGAAATATGTTCGTTAGTTGCTCTGTGCTCCTGGGGTGATATTCCAGAATAGGGTATTTGTTGCTCTCCATTCACTTCTATAGGGCAGCTAAAACGGTCTCAAAATGACACTTCCAGCACGTATACGAACGTGCACGAAGCGGATTCTGTCAATACAAACAATAACCAGTCCTCGTACATATTGTTTTTTGTGTAATTACAATAATTTATAAAAGTACTATTTTCTTCAAAGTTGTTAGCAAGCTACCAGAAAAGACTAGTAAAATGTCGCAGGTCGGTTTGTTAACCATAGATATATACTAACAGGAACGCTTGCTTTCGTGGAAATTTGGACCAATGAGTGGTTTCTGACGCATTGGCGCA
The DNA here is from genome assembly GCA_029718625.1 of Synaphobranchus kaupii. Lineage (NCBI taxonomy): Eukaryota > Metazoa > Chordata > Actinopteri > Anguilliformes > Synaphobranchidae > Synaphobranchus > Synaphobranchus kaupii. The sequence continues at coordinate 24,370,964 of CM056392.1, read as the reverse complement.
TAACGCTGTTTCTGGCGCAAGAATTACCTACCGGATCTACGTTCCAAATAAAATACAAAAAAGACAGGAAAGGGCCATTTCATTAAAAAAACAAAACGAGGACTGGTTATTCTCTGTATTGACAGAATCAGCTTCATTTGCGTTCGTATACGTGCTAGAAGTGTCATTTTGAGGAAGTTTTAGCTGCCCTATAGAAGTGATTGGAGAGCAACAAATACCCTATTCTGTATTATCACCCCAGGGGAGCACAGAGCAACTAACGAACATATTTCGCCACCATTTGGACTCATATCACAGCCAGGTATCTACACAACCCAAAGTTCTACCAAAGTTAATTTGTGCTTTAAGTTGGCTTGACAGACTTCTGCTTCAGCAAACAATGAATTTAGGGGAATTACAAACAGTGTCAGTATTGGTGTACAATTACAAATAAGCATTGTCTGTTGCAAATTTCTAGTGACTTCTTTCTTGGGAGTGACACACAAGGACACAATATGCAGTAGGTACATTTTTCATTTAGGGAAGGCTAAGTAAAGACTTTTCAGTCCCTTACTTATAGCAGTAGTTTTTTGGGACGCAATCATTTGTAAGACCCATTTAATAATTGCACTTCAAAACTTTGAACATTGAAGATGAATTAATTACTTGCAGATTATGTTACTCTATTCAGCTGTCATTATTGCCTCCATTTTGCATTCCTCTAACTGGTAATGGTGTGCAGGAAAATAAAACTGACTGACTAGCTTTCTCTTAGACACCATTCTTCCACAGCTCTGTGATTGGAACAGTCAGGGGAGTCAATGGTGAGTCATTTTAGCGCTGTAAGAATACCTTATACTATTATTATTATTATTATTGAGAATTTATTTAATGTTTGTTTTTACAAAGCATGTTTTATAACAAAGCACAGAACGTTCAACCTAAGATCTATAGAATAGACCAGTAAACACTGCGTAGCCTTAGACTTAAAAACAACATTGAGCCTGAGACCTACAAAAGCGTAACGGAAAATGTAGTCGGGCAGGACTGCAAATATGAGGACAGCTGACATTTTTAAGGAGACCAAAAAAAAGAGGATGACACATTTTTGTTCTCTTAAAAACATTGAACACAATTGACCCACGGCAATCTTTTGAGTGTAAAAAGACATATTTGGTTTTGATGGTCAATGAAAACCTGCTTGGTTGAGTATCCATTGTCTAAAAAATGAGCGGTACCATCTTTTCATAAATTTTTGTGCATTGGGCATCAAGAGTAGGTTGACCTGTCAAAACATCATTCTTTGCCCTCCACCTGTTTGGCTCACTATGATAGTAAAATGTGCTTTGAGTCTGAATGGATTCTCCACATGAGCAGCTATATTCTTCCTTCCCGTAAAATTTAATTTAGATCACTCATTCCCCCCATTTTTGCCAATATGGTATAGCAGTAAAGTCTATGTGCTTCATTAGCTGGCTATCCATTCAGAGGGGACTCTTCGTTTCCATTCTGGCTCTAGGCAGCTCTGAATGGTTTCATGTTCCGAAAGCGATACAGTCCTTAAATAAAGCATTGATAAATTATGACATGTGCTTGTATGCTGAATTATATGAGCCATAAAACTAGTACAGCTAGCACGTAAGAACAAGGTCACATCTCCTTTCTGCCTGCCATTTTTTGACACTGAACAGCGTAATTACAGTTGAAGTCGCAAGTTTATGTACACCTTAGCCAAATCCATTTAAACTCAGTTTTTCACAATTCTTGACATTTAATCCTAGTAAACATTCCCAGTCTTAGGTCAGTTAGGATCACAATATTATTTTAAGAATGTGAAATGTCAGAATGATAGTAGAGAGAATGATTTATTCCAGCTTTTATTTCTTTCATCACATTCCCAGTGGGTCAGAAGTTTACATACACTCTGTTAGTATTTGGTAGCATTGCCTTTAAATTGTTTAACTTGGGTCAAATGTTTCAGGTAGCCTTCCAGAAGCTTCTCACAATAAGTTGCTGGAATTTTGGCCCATTCCTCCTGACAGAACTGGTGTAACTGAGTCAGGTTTGTAGGCCTCCTGGCTCGCACACGCTTTTTCAGTTCTGCCCACAAATGTTCGATTGGATTGAGGTCAGGACTTTGTGATGGCCACACCAATACCTTGACTTTGTTGTCCTTAAGCCATTTTGCCACAACTTTGGAAGTATGCTTTGGGTCATTGTCCATTTGGAAGAGCCATTTTCGACCAAGCTTTAACTTTCTGGCTGATGTCTTGAGATGTTGCTTCAATATATCCACATAATTTTCCTTCCTCATGATGCCACCTATGTTATGAAGTGCACCAGTCCCTCCTGCAGCAAAGCACCCCCACAACATGATGCTGCCACCCACGTGCTTCACGGTTGGGATGGTGTTCTTAGGCTTGCAAGCCTCACCCTTTTTCCTCCAAACATAACGATGGTCATTATGGCCAAACAGTTACATTTTTGTTTCATCAGACCAGAGGACATTTCTCCAAAAAGTAAGATCTTTGTCCCCATGTGCAGTTGCAAACTGTAGTCTGGCTTTTTTATGGCGGTTTAGGAGTAGTGGCTTCTTCCTTGCTGAGCAGCCTTTCAGGTTATGTTATGACATAGGACTCCTTTTACTGTGGATATAGATACTTTTGTACCTGTTCCCTCCAGCATCTTCACAAGATCCTTTACTGTTGTTCTGGGATTGATTTGCACTTTTTGCACCAAAGCACGTTCATTTCTAGGAGACAGAATGTGTCTCCTTCCTGAGCGGTATGACGGCTGCATGGTCCCATGGTGTTTATACTTGCGTACTATTGTTTGTACAGATGAACGTGGTACCTTCAGGCATTTGGAAATTGCTCCCAAGGATGAACCAGACTTGTGGAGGTCCACAATTTTCTTTCTGAGGTCTTGGCTGATTTCTTTTGACTTTCCCATGATGTCAAGCAAAGAGGCACTGCGTTTGAAGGTAGGCCTTAAAATACATCCACAGGTACACCTCCAATTGACTCAAATAATGTCAACTAGCCTATCAGAAGTTTCTAAAGCCATGACATCATTTTCTGGAATTTTCCAAGCTGTTTAAAGGCACGGTCACCTTAGTGTATGTAAACTTCTGACCCACTGGAATTGTGATATAGTGAATTAAAAGTGAAATAATCTGTAAACAATTGTTGGAAAAATTAAAAAAGTAGATGTCCTAACTGACTTGCCAACACTACAGTTTGCTAACATGAAATCTGTGGAGTGGTTAAAAATTAGTTTTAATGACTTCAACCTAAGTGTATGTAAACTTCCGACTTCAACTGTACATGCCACATTGTTATGCGGAATCAATAGCCCCAGCGCAGTTCTACTTTCACCTCTCACAAAAAGCCAGAAGCTCAGTAAGGAGAGAGAGGGGGAAGGATAGCAGAGCACAGCTGTGCGGCACCTCTGTTCACATTTGTAACTTCGCTGACAGTGCTGGGCATCTGCTGTTTCATAGTTGTGGTCAGGGGAGGTTTAACGTGCTGGGAAGGTATGTGACGCATTCCAGCAGCTTCCCCGCTAGCGTCAGAGTTGGCCTGCCTTTCGCCGTCTGAATGTCAGACTGCACAAAACAAAGCCGAATGAAGCTGTCCTGAGCTAAATGAACAAGCACTGTAATACGTTGCTGGTGTTATCAGATTCTGAAACCCTTATCTCCTTGTTACAGCATGACTTAGCCGAATGAAGGCCTTTGAAGGAGAGTTGTTTAGGAATGGGCTTTTCAAATTAGTGTTGGACATGGCTCCATCTTTTGCAGTTACTTAATTTCCCTTTCTCTCATGTCTTCTTGGTTTTTCAGATGGACCCATTTGATCTCCCACTTTAATGTCCCTGCAATACGTTGCATTGCTGATGCAGTTTGTTTTAGTTTGAGTGCTGTAGTAGTCCTGCAGGTAGGGGGTATTGTGTGGATTAAGTACAGCAAATGCAGTACTTGACACAGAACATTGCTTGTTCACCAGATACATACTAACAGGAAGGGAACTAATTGAGTCAAAAGGCTAAATGCATGCTGTCTGCCTGCTTATATCTGCTAATTGAGTGTAGATGGAAACCTGGAAAAAATGTTTTACACATACTTAGGAAAACACAGTCAAAAGTAGGTTAATGCCTGTAGGATGACTCTTACGTACTGCTGATCAGAATGTATAGATCAGTTTCCCTTAGTGTGTAGTAGTGCTAGTCAGACCTGGGTCAACTATGTATTTGATGTATTTTAAATACAGTATTTGAAAAGTATTTGTTGCAAATAGTTTTAAAATACAGTGTATTTAAAATACAGAAAAGTATTTTCAAATAAATATCATCCACCTTGAAAGTATTTAAAATATTTCAAGTACTTAGTCATTTTGAAATATAGAAAATAAATAATTTTTGACTATTTTGTATTTAATTATTTGAAAAGTACTTGAAAAGTTCTTATTAAAAAAGAGAGAAAACCCTTTTTAAGTACGCTCTTAAAACAAATGTTTCTTAAGCATATTACCCGATTCAAGATGTATAAAAGTTATTTTTCACAGAAGTTCTTTGGAGATTCCTTGAAATATTAACTAAACTACAAAGAATCCTATTTTAGTGTATAATTTAATTTAAATAAGCTTCAATGCAATAGTTTTAAGGTTTAGAAGTTAAATTTTTTGTTGCAGTGTCTGCAATGAGCTAGTGGTCTTGGCTCTCACTGGTGCCATAATCTCAAACAGGGGTCAGTACCAGGGGTCTAAACACAAAGCAACTCAGTAAAGAATAGATTCTTCCAAAGAAAACACCAAATCACACCACACAAATGAGCTTGAAAAGATATCTTATAGAAGATATATAAACTGGGCTGCCTATTTGAAAACAGATTAGCTCTACCTAACCCTAGCTCCACTCTACTTGAATATGATTGGAATTTGGCAAAACATGCAGTCCGAATAAGGTCATTTTGTTAACAGCTTCCTGTATCAACTTCCTAATATGGGTGTCTGGTTAACTTCCTGCATCCATAGTGTTGCACATTTGAGTGTCCTTTTTTGTAGGGAGTGTAGCGATTTAAAAAAAAAAATTTTTTACATTGAAAATAGTATTTAAAGTTTAAAAATATTAAAATACAAAGAGTAACATTTTCCAATACAAAAATTTAAATACTCAAGTAATTGACCCAGGTCTGTTGCTAGTCCTGGTCAGTTCTGGGGAAGAATGCTGAGCTATTTTCGTAATGCATGAGTCTGGTAAGTTCTGTATGAATGTATCTCTCAGTGCAAGAGTGCACTGTACAGCCCAACCAGCAGACTGTGCAGCTTTAAGTATATAGAGAATCATACAGAGCTGTGAGGTCTATTAGAGACTGTGTTCATGTTGCAGGGCAATGTATTCTACCGTTCAGCGGGAAACTATTGAAGTCAATACTGTCAGATGGAGAATGGATTGCACAGTGCTGCAGGAGGGCAGAGTGTGGGTGCAGCGTGTGCTTTACGAGGCAAAACAGATGCTGCGTTCCCAGCGGGGCTGGTTGAAAGTGACTGGCGGCGAGGGTCAGGGAGACAGAGAGGCACGCTCAGAATCTGCTGGTGTGGGGGAGAGTGTGCGCAGGGCCATATCTGGGCTTGTCATTTCTCAGCTGAATGCTGTTAGTTAATGAAATTCCACCTGCAGTCAGTCTTTTGCCACCAGTCTGGAAAAGCAGAGCTGCCTTGGGGAGGGAGAGGCTGTGGTGAGGAAAGTCATGGGCTAAAATGGGGACCAGAGGCTGTAGCCATGTCATTAAAAGATAAGCGTCCATAACAGATAAGGATCATTTTTATTCATACTCGCAATGCGAATGAAAACAGCGCGGGTCAAGTTTAGTTAGAGCAAGGTTGTCTTCCATTTACCCTCCTTTGGTTGCATCCAACAACGAGTGTGTAAGGCTGAAAAAGAGTTGATGCACTAACTAAACGCCAAGTGTGTTCTTGCGTGTTTAAACCATGCAGTCTTACATTTAGGCTACTAGGGAAACCCCCCCCCCTCCCTTTTTTTAAAAGTTGCTCCCTCTTTTACATTCATCCTATCAGATCTGAACATCTGCTTTAAATTCTGAAAATATTTAGTCTTTCCTAGCCATGGATAATTCGACACGTGCACAAACATTACAAATCATGCTTTATGATTTATTTGGTAGGCAGTTTAGGCCAAATGTTGTTATGCAGCTGTCCATCGGGGGAATACTTTGACAAAATGAAATATGGAACAACAATGCTGTTCATTAACTTCATTTAATGGCGCCCTCTATCATCTCTGTGCTTTACTGTGGTATTTACATGGTGCAATAATGGAAATTAATTGTCATGCGTTTTACAAAAATATACACAATGATAACCTTAAAGCTTTGCGAACTGGGTAACGCAAAAAAAAAAAAAAAATTGCATTTGTGTTTGAGCACTTTGGTTCCAATTTAAAAAATGCAGTTTGACACAGTATCAGCACAATATAGCATAAGCTCATTCTCATACAGACCTGTAGGAAATACACATGATTTATAGCAGGTATTTGGCAGCAGTTCACTACCACAGCACTTTATTGGCTTGTATTTTCTCTCTTCATATATTAGATTGGATTGGATTGCAGCTCTATGTATCTAACTGATGACCCAGACAAAAGATAAAACCCAGAGCAAACACAGCTGCCCTGTGTATCACGCCTGTGATCGGAACTGTACACAATTTTCTCATGAGATGAAGGGAGTCTGGAATATCAAAGCTTGCCTGTCACAATAATAATAATAATAACTGGATCTTCTGCATTTACATCTTTCATACAAGAAACATTTCCAGAAGCAATACCTCCACAACACAATTGTAGGGGTCCATGAAAAACAATTGTACATGTAATTAATGGACATTATTAGTATCAGTTCTATTAGTATTAGGGCGACTGGGGGGAATCTAACTGGAATGATACTATGCCAGTTGGAACTGCTTTCTGACGGTATGAAACGGTTGTGATATCTGTGTGAATGAGAACAAGACAGCCTGTAACCAATGGGGGAGGAGAGTCTCCGCATATCCGCTGTTCATTAGAGGAAAACATCAGTAGTCACTGTCACAAGCATGCAATACTTTTAGAACACAGTAAGATGCCCACAGTCACTATAACACACTGTCATCACCACTGTCCCTTTACACACCTTGTCACTTAAAAATATACAAGCATATGCAGATCAGAAATGATAAACTGTAGAGCCTTGGCTTCTTTTGTGCTGTGGTTGTAAAAAGCTCCATGACTGTGCCAGTGTGTTAAAAGGTAAGAATGTGGACTCATTAAATATTTAGAGTATATCTCCTATCAAAAGGAGAGTTGTATAACATTTGCATCTGATTTATTCATTATTAATACATTTCCTCCTTGTACAGGGAGGCGGTGCATTTTATTATGGTCTAACGACATTGTAGTCCCCCACCAGCCCCATTTAATTTTCTGCTTCAGCGATACTGACTGCCATCTAATATGTGAAAATAATGACTTGAATTAAATTAAGGGGCCTAATACCTTGGAAGTTTAACATTGTACACATGAAGTTTGATGTGGTATATTGATTTACATGTTTACAATCTAGTAATTAAGGAAGTTCAATCCAATATAATTTTGTTCCTTACGAAGGAACAGAAGCAAGGTGGCTAATGGCCATTCCGTTTTGCTTAGATATTTGTTTATAATATTTAATCATTTAATCAGTTGAAAATAAAGGAAATGACATTACAAATATTTATCCAGTTCAAAATAATGGCAATGGGATTGGCATTAAAAATTATAGCATGCCAAATCAATTTATCCCTCATATTAACAAGCAATTGTTTTAGCTGTGAATCTCAAATGCTGTTCTACTACTGTAAACTTGCAGTAATGTAAATGTGCAATTACGATGCATCCATTGTTCTCTTTTGTCTGGTCCAAATGATTATAAAATAAGCAGTCTGCCATAATAATTTCCTATACTCTTCAAATTCCACATGCGTTGAATGAGGAAAAATCTCATACTCATTAAATATTTTCCCAAAATATTTTATTTCCCTCCGCAGCAGCTCCACAAATATTTAATAAATCTGCCGCTCAAATTATGCGCCAGACGCTTAGCAACATTTTTGGAATCAGTCGGCCTTTTTTTGTTGGCAATGTCACTATCGATCTTTTCTCTCTTTTTTATATGGGTTGAGGCAAGTCTTTAATTCATTTACCTTCCAGTTTGCTTGTGCTCACTTATCTAAATCCACAGACAGGCTGAGGTAATGTGTTAGTGTGATGTGGTACAGCTGTGTCTTCCCACTGTTTTATTTGGTGCCCTTATTTGGAGCATTTAGGCTGAGATGAGCAATGTATTGTAATGGAAGTCAATGAAGTCCTGTCTCCCAGTAGTGTGAAGCAGAACCAAAGTGAACCCAAAAAGCAAGAGCAGAGAAATACTGTAGGGTACTTACTACACCCGTATGACCTAAAGAATTGCAAAGCATACCTGTTGATATTTCACTCAGACTAGTCAGCATTTAGTTACTGTAGATGATGTCATGGTTGTGGTTTGGCATGCATTCTATACGGGTTCTACAGGATAGGTCAATGACATCTTTGTGTATAATCCAAACCATATTTTGTAATCTGTGGATATGTCAAATTTACATTCAGTGTATTCAAAACATAATGATGCTCCTCTCTGTTCAGTGTTTCTCCTTTATCAAGGTTTTTCACCTAATCAAATTAGGTGAAAAACGGTGGATATTTAGTGCTCCAATTATTTGTCTTTCATTTTTGCCCCAGAATATAGGAGTTTTATTACTTATCCTTGATTTATTTAGTTATCTGTTTCTAAGAAAGTTGGCCTGAAATGCTGGTAGTGTCAAGTGCTATCAGCTTATGCTACGGGTGCAAACAATACGCAAACACAATCGATATTAAGAAAACCTAATATGTTACATGCAGAGAATTAGGCCTATACAGAACCATTAGGTTTCTCTGTCTGTTTGTTTATGAACGGAGGAAATGCCACACAGTCTGCTCATTAGATAGCTAGCCTGAAATAATTACAGCAGTGTTTCTTTCTCTTTAAAAGTTATTTTTATCATGGCACTCCCTGCTTGTCTGGCCTGCCTGGCTTAGAAGCAAGAATCTCTGTGCTGCTGCACGGCTGGCTGTATTGAAAACCGGCCACAGTATAGTATGTGATATAGTCAAGCCATAATAATGTGTATTAGTCACATAAAATGTATGAAATAGTGATTTGTTGTGGTGCACTTGTTGGTTAGCGGGAGAACAAATAACGTCTTTAACCATTTAACATGAGGATTTCCTGTCTGAATGTCCAAATTTTGCTCATCAAATTAGGTTATGGTATTAATTTCATAAATTGTAACCTGGCTCAATGGTAAATAGACTTGGTTCTCGCTAAATAAATACTGCATGTATTTTTTTCCTTTATCTGCTTGACGCCCTCATCCTAGCCAAGATTATCAGATTATCATTTCAAATTCTTACTTGCAGATTTCCCTCTCAAATCCCCTTCTGAACTGCCCATGGAGATACTTTAAAAGCATTTTAGTATATTTATTGGATGTAAATGATTGACAAAATGCATCTAATATAAGCCACGTGACTAGATGCAAGGATTTGGAATCATCTAAAACAGGCGATATAAATCCACTGCTTCACAAATGAAAATATCTGTCCTCTGTGAACCTCTGCAGTGCCCTTAATCCTCTACATCCAGTTTGAGTGACAGCAGAAAAACGGTCGTAAATAAAAGCCTGGGCCAAACACATCAGGGCCAGTTGAACTGTGGCTGTCAAAAAGGCTGCGGGGCCACCATGACCCCTGATGACATACAACACAAGCAGCGCAGGGCTTGGCTGCCATACAAGGTGAACCCTTTTGTGCATTACTATACTGTACATGTGTAATATTGGGTGTGGCTGACTGCTAAATGAAATTCAAGCTCTCGTACAAAATGGCGGCCCTACAACTAAAACTGGTAGAATTTACTTGAATCCTCTACCATATAATTTATGTTAATGACCATGATTTGGTGTGATGGTGGCTTCAGATTTCAATGAATATCTGGCATCTCTTGGCTATGCTACATCAGCATGAAGACTTTTATAGTTTGAAATGCAGTATGTAGAGGATCAAGAACACTTCCATGATGGACTACATGAAATTAACCATCATATGCCTATTTTGGGTAGCGATACACATGAAAAGACAATTGAATTTGCAAGCTGTCAGATTCATGTCTGACACAATGGCAGTGGTAAAATTGAGACGATGGGAAGAGATTTATCTTCTGTCATTTCAGCTGTTTCTGTTCAATTTTAAGCTGATTGCATGCTTCTAGGCAGCTCTCTCTCTCTCTCCCTCTGAGAGAGATAGAGATAAGGGAGAGAGAGAAATTAAATGTTAGATGGAGTCTGATATATTCACAGTTGACTAGATAAGTTCATTGTAGTCATGTTGAAACCATGATGATCCAGTGTGCTTACAGGGTTCTACCTGTGCTATAATTAGTGTTGAAATGCCAATAGACTGCATAAACACACTATGGGCTCTATCTTGATGACCTTAGCGCTTGGTCTAAAGCGCATGGCACGAATGTCCAAGTCCACCTTCGCTAGTTTGACGGTGTGTTAGTTGAGTGCTAAGTACGGCACAAGGTGTAAATTGGCTGAACTTACTTCATTAATTATAGGTGTATCTTGGGCGTAGCATGTAATAAACCAATCAAAATGTCATATCCTATTCCCTTTAAAAGCCACCTGCGTTTGCACCTTGGCGGATTGCTAATATGATGAGCGGATAGTAAGACTGTGAAAACAGTGATTTACAGTTGGTGAAACAGACATGTTTGTGCACATAGTTAAAGCGTGCGAGCAAGGAATAGGCTATATGGATCAATATTATGATCAATATTATTCGGACTAACCATTATGACGTGTTTTGATAGACCCAATAATAATCTTTCACATTAGGGTTTAACACCGGCACGGGTTCCCGGTAATTCCCTAAATTCCCTAATCCCAGAAATATAATCACGAGAAAACAGGATTTTTTTTCAATTCGCTTATACCTACGCAGCCCCTCAAGGCACCCTCGGTGAAAAAAAAAATCTCAACGTGGAAATCCATACTACCGGGTTTGCAATCCGTACCTATGGGTTTGCAATCTGTATGTACAGTTTTGCAATTCATACGTACAGTTTTGCAATCCGTAGCCTACTTATGGTTTTTTAGTGAAATCAATCGAGTTTGCAGTTTAAATCCATTTAGACTGATGCAGTTGTCATTTTACTGTCCAACGTTGTTTAAATATCAAGTGAACTTGCACCCATAGCAAGTGAACTGGGCGGGTTGGTCATAAGATGAGGTGTGACCAGGATCATTTTTGACGTATTGCTATCTTGAGGCAACAAAAAGAGTTCGCGCTAAAACCACCACAAACCTGCACAAAGCAAAGACATGTTTGGGTTACCCCCGCTTAACGCTGGGTGTAAGATGGGGCCCAATGAGTTGAAATGAACAGCCAATGACAATTTAGAAATACTGTTACATGAATCAATCAAGTAGCAGTAGCAGATGCACTTCAGAAAAAAATGGTCACTTTTCAATGAGACACTGTCGCAATAAACAATTAAAGTAAATCACAATTATCTGCACTGTAGGCTGAGGGGATAAATGCAGCTACAGTCAACTGAATAATCTGTTTGCATCTAATGATGATGTTGTACACAGTCCTGAATGGTCTCAAGTTGTAGTAGTGAATGGGTAGCTTGTAATTTCTTCATAGCCTATAGACTGAATATATTTATTTATATATCTCTTTTTTAGGTCAGTCTCAATGAAGCGGTGCCATTTGTGTGCTCTCTCAGTTGTAAGAAAAGAAGCCAGAAGCACTGGTTCGATTGCATTTTCCCGAAAACAGACCAAGCACAAGGAAAATGTTCAGGAATATAGAAAGCAGCCATGTATTGCCTTACTGTAAATACTGGTTCTGAGGGGCCAGCAGAGGAAGGTGTTCAAGGTCATTGATAGGTATTTTTATTCAGACCAAATTTTACATGGCGCAACCGCGCCTGCGGGCTGCAGAATAAAGAGGTAGTCTGGCCAGCAGAGCCAAAGTTTAATAAAAATTTCCTTTGAATAGAGATGATTTACCCAGTATTATAGACACAATTTTTTAAATTAATATTATTGGTATTAACCCCACATCATGAAGAACATGTTCAATTTGTAAGATGGAAAAATCGTGATCGTCCTATGTATCCCTAGCCTGGGCATACAAGCAAACTCATCCAGTCCTAGAATCCACTTTGTCTGCTGGCACACGCTCCTGTAGAGGAATAAACAGAGCATCCAGCCCCTTCGCTTCGGTCTAGCCCCAATATTTTAGATTTGTGTCGCAGTGCCGTACGGCTGTTTTTGATGCTGTGAGCACAAACAGCCGAAGAGCTAAAACGAGTGCTGATAGAGGAGCTGCTCATTTCTCCTCGTCTGCCAGCAGTAATAGCTATTGATCGTTTGACTGGGGCCGTGTGCTGTATTGCTGAATAGGCACATTAAAGGAAGCTTTACTCTTGAATTACCCAGAGTTTCCAGAGATGTGTCTATGGACAGGAGGGGGGCTTGGTGAGGTGAAATTAAATGGGTGGGACTTGCAAACTGACTATATGATTATTTGCAATGCTTTATTCCAAAATTTCAAATGTTTCATCACCAAATTTGACTTTCATTTAACCTTGTGCAGTACTCGTAAGTAATGGAAATGTGCTCTCCGTCGCCTAATTTAAAGGAAAATGAATAAGACGCCAGATATAATACAACTGCAGAGCCAAACATTACAGACTTAAATGCTTTGCATTCACTCTCCTTTATGAGGAATTTATATTCAATAGAGTTGCTATGAAGCCGTCTATGGATTTATATGAGAAAAGCCTCATTAAATCATTGAGTGTAATTGATTGTGCGTAACAGGATGTCTGTGACCTTCATTTTAAGACTTTTGTGCTTGTGTGTGTGTGTGTGTGTGTGTGTGTGTGTGTGTGTGTGTGTGTGTGTGTGTGTGTGTGTGTGTGTGTGTGTGTGTGTGTGTGTGTGTGTGTGTGTGTGTGTGTGTGTGTGTGTGTGTGTGTGTGTGTGTGTGTGTGTGTGTGTGTGTGTGTGTGTGTGTGTGTGTGTGTGTGTGTGTGTGTTAGAGGCAGAGTCTGTGTATTTCCTTTAGAATGTGTGCCTATGCCTTTGTGCAGATGGTTAAGTGTATGTGTGTGTGGACCAAAGGTCTGAGGACACTACCAAGTCTTGTTTGTTTTCATTATTTATCAAGGAATGCTGCAGTTATCATACTCCAATTACACTTCTTATTCAAGAATACATTGTTGAGCACAGTTACAACCCAAAATGTTAGCACGTTTCTGAACTGCTTAAATTAAATGGGAAGTTATGTGAATATCTGGTTCGTCCACCATAAGGTAAGCGTTTCTCTATTCGTTGTCACACCCTTCATTCCTTTCAAATATTAGCAAATGTGTGTTCCTGAAGCTCAATATTTAAATTTCTGGGCTATTACCAACTAAAACCATCTATTAATTGAATGAATGTGCCATTCTACCTGTCGCTACTGCTAGTGCTCTTACATCATAAATACTTACACACTGAGTTTTGAGACTTATATTATTTTAAAAAATACATTCTTGATTAAAACGTATAAACCCTTGATAAATAGTGTAAACACAGAACACTCCGTGGTTTCACAGAAGGCAGCAAGGTTACTTGTCCTCTGGCAAGTTTTCTATTTTTTGAAAAAATTAAGAAATAATATTGCGATTAGCATTGTCTCAAATATAACAGGTCAACTCCATCTCCCTTCTAAATCGAAACAAAATAAGAATTATGGTTTAAAAATGTGTATTGTCACTTGCATTAAGAGACCTCTTTGCAACTGAGAAAAATAAAGTGGCTACTTACTACAGCTATGGCGTGAAATGAGAACATATAATGTTTTGTCAACTCCGTAAAATGGGAAGGACATCAACATCAAAAGACTCATTATTTTCTGGTACTCTTACAAGCGATACTATAATGTCTCTGCATTTGAATGGATCTCTATGGGAATTGGGGGGTGGGACTAGACTTAGCTGTAAATTACACTGTAACAGTATGGAACACATGGTTGGCTAAATGGCTCTAAGTCATCAAGGGTCTGACGTATCAAACAAGCCTCAAACCATCACTCTGCTGCCAGATATGCAGTAGATATGGATGGATCACTTTAAGGGTTGTTTCTCCTGACAAATTTTCCTATTGAACTCTTTGAAAAAATAAGTCAGGAGAAGAAACCCTTCAAGTTATCCATCCATATCTACTGTATTTCTGGCAGCAGAGTGATGGTTTGAGGCTTGTTTGATACGTCAGACCCTTGATGACTTAGAGCCATTTAGCCAACCATGTGTTCCATACTGTTACAGTGTAATTTACAGCTAAATCTAGTCCCACCCCCCAATTCCCATAGAGATACATTCAAATGCAGAAACTTTATAGTATCGCTTGTAAGAGTACCAGAAAATAAGATATCAAGAGTCTTTTGATGTTGTTGGGTCACAGACATCAGGAAGTCATGGCATGCAAAGGATATGCGACCAAATATTAAAAAAGATTACTTTATTCTATATATAAATGCAGGGGTGCCAATAATTGTGGCACATGTGGTTTTGTTAAAAATAATTATTTCTTGATGAGGGATATTTTTTTATCATAATAAATTTGTTTTAATTAAAGGTTGGATTTTTAAAATTTTTCCAGGGTGAGATTAAGCTAATTCACCAAACGGTGAATTTCTTGTAACCCTTTTTACTCATCTTTACCAGGGGTGCCAGTGCATACAGTGCATATGGAAAGTTTTCAGACCCTTTCAAGTTTTCCACATTTTGTTATGTTTCAGACTCATCTTAAAATGGATTCAATTTGTTTTTTTTCTCATCAATCTACACACAATACTCCACAATGACAGAGCAAAAACTGGTTTTTTGAGTGTTTTGTAAATTTATAAAAAAAATAAAAGACTGAAATATCCCATTTACATAAGTATTCAGACCCTTTGTTATGAAACTTGCAATTGAGCTCTGGTGCATCCTACTTCTATCAGTGGTCCTTGAGATGAGAAAAAAAAAAAGAATTGAATCCATTTTAAGATGAGTCCCAAACATAACAAAATGTGGAAAACTTGAAAGGGTCTGAAAACTTTCCATACACACTGTGTATATATATATATATATATATGTGTATATAATTGTGTATGTTTATGTGACTATTTGCAAGTGGGCTGTGTGTATGTGTGTGAGAGAGAGAGAGTTGATAGCTCTGGTGGTATTGGTTGGAGGTTGATGTGCCAAGTCAGTGTTTACTCTTCATTTGTGAATTCCCCCTCTGCAGACACTGACATTGAGTACAATGGAAAAAAAAAAAAAAAAAACCCAAACAGAAAACATGTTGACAATCTGCGTCCACAGTGGATATATGTTAAACGATACATCCTCACAAAGAACTCCAGTGATGCAAACGCAACCAATCAAATATAAAAAAACAAACACCTTGGGTCACACAGAATCACAGACTCCTCTTTATATCAAGCAAGCAACACCTTCCTCCCCAGCAGCTTCCATCTCAGTTCTTTGAATTCTCCTCCATAGTTCTGCTCTGCTAGCACTGTTTAGATTCACAATTAAAAGAACAGCAGGTACAGATGCTGTTTTTCTTAGGTTCCATGAAATAGATGATGCTTGCTTAAAACAGCAGGATTAGCTACCAGCAGCTAATGGGAGATATTGATCAAAGAGCGACAGCACTTATAATGTAGAGAGGGACCCACAGCTCTGCCTGATAAAACCAGGCGAGGCTCATAAAGGCTTTGAATGCAATGCTCTGGGGGACTGCAGTATAGATGCAAAAATATTTCTTTGAATCGCAGTGCTTTTTGAGGTAAATATGTTAATCCTGTTTCTAATTCTGTATGCGAAACTGGGAGGAAATGATGCACTCCCTCACTATTGCAGCCTGGTGAACTCCCCCGACGTGCTGATTCTGAAAGCATTTCTTGACGAGCAGAGAGAAACGAGCAGAATTTGACCTTCCTACACTCAGCCGCATATCCTCTCCTGATCACAATTTTTATTGCCTTAAATGTAGCCACAGCCTGTCTGTCAGCACAAAGCAGTAATCGCCACACGTTCACCGCTCACATGCGTCTTCCCAAAAATACATTTGCCACACATCTTGGAGAGTCACACCGGTGTCAATCTACAGATTTAAAGCTGTGCTCGTGGGGGTGCGGGCGGCTTCTCCAGACCCCTGTCAGCTGCTCCTGCACATCCAACCTGTCGACTCTGCTAGCTTTAAATACACATCGAGGGGCACATAACATGATGGTGTCCACTTCTGAGGTTTCTGATTCCTATGGAGGTGAGAAGCTGACACCAGGGTCTGAATGCGGCATACGGACAGCAGCAGTCAGCACACAGACCACTGCACATACTTATCAATATCATGTATCATACCACGCATATATGAACATATGGGCTGCACATGTATGTATTAATAGAAACCATGTGTGTAAACATGCAGCGTTGTGAGTGCATTGGGATATTATAGCTCATGAAAAAAATAGCTGTTTATTGGTCATACAATGGGGGGGAGGGCACTGGGTGCAGGGTTAAGGCATATATCTGGTTTAATGTCTTTGCGCACATGCCAAATTTGGTCAATTGTCAGGGGTGTTCTATTTAAGGCTTTATAACTCCAGGTGTGAGCATCACAGAGACTTGGAACATGGCGTAAATGAGACAAGACAGTTGTACCACTTACAGTACTAACTTAGATTAGTTTATTTTTATAATTTAGGTCAAAATAAAGAAATCTTAGAGAAATAATGCTGTAAATAATAAAATAATAATATATTTAACTACAAATCAACTGTTTTGGTTAATAAAACTCACTTTTGCATACTTTTCAAGTGGGGATTACTATCCTTTCATTAGTAGAGGGGGATACATATCTATGGGTCTAAACACCTATCCAAAACCTGTCATAAAATAAATAAAATATTTTGTGTCCATTATAAAGCATATACACATTCAGACTCACTCCAAGGAAAATTTGATATCATCTAGCACATATGCACAGTAAATCTGAATTAGTATTTTCTACGATCAGTAAAATGCTGGCAAATGTTATAGCTTATGTTATAGGGCCAATCAAACATAAAACATGACTGAGCCACCTATGAACGCTTACACTACAGTATGTGAAATGCACTCAAAATGTGAAAATAACAATATCGAACATATGGCACAACCGCTCCCAAAATCCATGAAAGCAGGCAAGGACTTTCTCTTGCTTTGCAGAAAATTTTTAGTTAGTAAATTAGTAAAAATTTGCGAAAATAACAGGAAACGACTATTATGCCTCAGCGAGCAAATGCAAATTCTAAGTTGTTTGCGTAAAACTAAACTGATAAAACTAGAAATTCTGTTACACTGACTGTAATTTATTGTTCAAAGTATCCAATAAGACATTGTAAACACCATTGCTAAGGTAATAATTTAATATATTGGATAAAAGAATCATCAATGAAACTAGAATGAACTGGAATGAATGAGACAGGTTTGCAGGTATGTGTGGAGGTATTACGCATTGACGTTTCAGATAGTGTAATAGCTTGTGTTGTTTATTTCTCACACGTATTCTCCCAGACAATAAATGACCACTGAACTTTGAAAGGGACATCTCTATGTGTAAAACCAATGGATATAAAACCAATTGGATATTTATTTCATATTTAGTAGCAGATATTGATAGTAGAACGTGGTATAATGACGTGGTATAATTACCCAATTATCACATTTATTTTGCATTTGAGTGAGCAGGGCTTTTCACTGCCTTTTTGGCATATGATCGGGCGATTGTTGGGTTTATCTTGTTGCTATGATGGAATACAAATTTTATGTGATGAAGAAATATAATTATGAACTCACATAGACACTATTTTCCACTATAGCACGCATGGGTAGGTATAGTCGCAGGTGAGACGGGGTGGAGGTTTGCTTGTGAAATGGACTTGCTATGGGACAATAGTGACACTTAGAAATTCTATATTCGGCAGAGTTGTCACAAATTGTGTACTAATAAAGATAAAGCATTGAATTGGTTGATTCCACTCATAGTTTGGTTGCAGGGGAAATTAATATCTGAGCTTGGCATTAGCACCATGGCCACTAGGGGATCTGCGCAAAGGGGTTAAAAAAACAGCAGGATAAGAATTAAAAATGTAAGGTGCTGTTCCTCACATATTTAAACATCTTTTTGCTGTTCATTGTTCTAGGGGCCCATTTCAACAGGCATCAGCACAGCCATGCTACCTCCTGCCGGCACCTCCACCTGGGCCCCCAGGCCCAGATGTCACCTGATTTCCCCCTTTCCCACCCGGGCCAGCCCCAGCCTGGCATGACCGCCCACCTGACCCCCGCCCACCAGCATGCCACACAACTCCATCAGCCCCTCGCACCCCTGCCCACCCCGCAGTTCCAGGATGTCCCAGGACCCCCTTTCCTACCTCAGGCCTTACACCAGCAATACCTCATCCAGCAACAGCTCCTGGAGGCCCAGCACCGGCGTATTCTTCCACACTCCAGGTACCGGCAGACTCTCATTTCACTCTAAGCCAGAACAGAATATTTATAAACCACTGTGTGCTGAATAAATGCAGAAATGATTCCCAGTGTAATATCTGAAAACAATCAATTATAATGAGTCCACTAACAGCCATCTAACGTTGGGCCTGTTAATTGAACATTTGGCTTGGATTCAACCAGCATTTCCCCTTAACTACGACAATTTTCTATTCACAGAATTTAACTTGGTAACTGTGTTAGTAAACCAACAACTTAACACTTGAATTTATTTGTAAAGAAAAGTTTACAAGAAATGTCGACTGAAAGTGTTTAATCTGTTTGGGTCAGTGGCTGGTAGGTCGGATCAACCTTGGTCCTGGAGGCCCCCTGTATGCTGCTTTTTGTTCCAAACACAATTGCAGTCCCAGAATTATAACAAGCTGTTAATTTTTTTAGTTAGGTGCTTTTCATGTTTCGAGAGATTATTTACCTTCTTAAACCACAATATTTCAGAGATAGCTATGCCTGCCATGAAGAATAAAATTCCATGTTCACATTGCACATTGCATTCAACAATTCCTTTAACCGATAAAATTAAACACTGCAGTAAATCAATAGCCTCCTAATTAGGTAGTTGAACACACCTTAAACTTATTAACGCAATGCAGGTTTGGCTCTTTATCATTTGTTTTGTCTTTGAACTCTTCATTATTTACCAAATGGTTAGTTTTAGTGGCCATGTGTGCACAATTTCACCAATTAGGGGCCTATTGATTGACGTCAGTCTTTAATTTGATCTGTTAATTTAAAACAATTCAAACTTTTTGTAATTGTTTGCAATATAGCACAATGTGAATATTGGACTTTTATTTTTCATGGCATGCACAGCTATTGCTAACATAACGTGGCTGAATAGGGTAAATAATAATCCCTCTGAACATGAAAAACACCTAAATAAGAAAAATTAACAGCTTGTTAAAATTCGGGAATTGCAATTCTGGTTAACTTGGAAGTAAAACCAGCATGCACAGGGGCCCTCAGGAATGAGGTTGAGGACCACTGGTTTAGATGGAATTGGAGTATATGAAACAAGGTCTTGTGTTATGGACTATATGTAGTTTGCCGCAATGGCAATGCAAGTCTCTCTGGGAATAAATAACACTAAAAGTAAACAGAAAATCCCATTGGTCCCTTCTTAAGAAGGTCAAGTCACTCAGTTAAAGAAATTATCTTCCATTCACTATTTGTCCTGCTTTTACTGTTCAGTCTATGTTATTATGAATTATTGATTTGTTTAAAAAAATGTGTATGTTTATATACCCTTTCTACTCCTAAATACTAGTATACTCCTTCTGCACAGACGCACCCAAGAGAGAGTCCCCATGCATCCTCACCGGCTGCGCTCTGGCTACGACTACGCCCCCTCCATGCACATCCCTCAGCCAATGACACAGCAGCCCCGCTACCTGGCAGAAGGCACTGATTGGTCAGTTGTAAACTGGTGTTTATTCATTTATTCGTTTCGTATTCATTTATTGACGTGAATAAGTAACACGTAAGATGAGAAAAACTACAAAGTTAATGAGCTCTGTAAAGTTGAGGATGAAATGATAAGATTAGTTTATTAAAAGAAACGGAGAAGCAGTCTATCTTTCGGGCTTTCCCATCTACGTATATGTGCTTCATTACAGCCTTAAACTTTTCTATCTATTATAATAAAGAAACATAGGCTGGAACTCAAGATTGCTGTATATTTTTTAGTATGTTTCAGCATTTGTAACCTTGCCATGTACACCACTACAATTCAGAGTTACTACATTTGACCAATGTAGAGCATATATTGCAGGAACCATCTGACCAGTGATTTCTCCCACGGGAGCATGTGACAGGTTTCACCTGTCAGCCAGTCTGCGGTGACTACGCTCTCCTGTGCGCCTGCTTTAAAAAATGTTCCTCCCCCTATGTGCCCTCCACAGGGATCTCAGTGTGGATGCGGGCCTGTCTCATCATCAGTACCAAGTCCAGCAGCTCCCACAGCACTATCAGCATTACCTGGCATCTCCCAGAATGCATCACTTTCCCAGAAACACCTCATCAGCACAAGTGGTGAGCTCATTGCCTTTGCGTTTCTGTAATTTTTTTTGTAATTTCCTGGAGCATCCAGATTTTGCAATAAAAACAAATCTTACATTGTTTAGTTTATATATTGCGATATAAACTAAACAATTTTCAAAAGAGAATTGACAGATGCAAATGGGAAGTAGGACAAAGTGTAATCTTAAGAACAAAGCCAACAGCTCAGCAGTGTTATATGAACAAAGAGATTTTGGGCGGGACAACTCACATATTCAAGTTATGTATTTTAATGAATGCATCAATTTATGTATAATGAATATACAATTATTTTGGTTTGGCACTGAATGGATCTGCTCTAGGCACTTCTAATGCATGCACCAGTGTGCACTATCTATCAAACAGGAAGCACGACACATCTCCCCTACTAAACAGGAGATATACCAAAACCCCCCCAGTACATAGAAGCAGATCCAAACAACAGGTGGAAGCTGGGGTGGTGAAGGGTGAGCAGCAGTTTTATAGAGCAGTGGCAGCAGCAGCAGAGAATGCAGGAGCAGCACAGGAGACGCCCGACTCTCACTTTTAAAACGGGGCACGCCATTAGTGATGTGTGCATGTGATTGGTTGAGTATGAGAACGTGTTTGCTGAGGCCGTCCACTGAGTTTCCTGACACTCACATGTAAAATAACAATCTTACTGGAATAATTATAGTGAATTTACTTGTCAAATTTTTTGAATGACTCCAAAGGTTAAGAAAATCTCTTCAAAAATCTGCCATGTTCACACAATATCTGAGTAGCACTGTGCTCCCAACAGTGTGTAGATAATTACTAAACACCTGTGCGTTTTTGTTACAGGTTGTTCACGAGATCAGAAACTACCCATATCCTCAACTACATCTGCTGGCTCTGCAAGGACTGAACCCTTCACGCCATGCATCTGCTGTGCGAGAGAGTTACGAGGTAGGTTAGAGTTCTATCTCCCCTCACCTCTGCCTGTCTATTTATCTTCAACCACCCTATGACTAAATGAAGGATTATGGGTAACTATGTGCGGTGTTTTCTTTTTTTATCCCCCGACCAGATGCAGTGAAAACTTACCTATAATTTCTCCGTTTTGCCTTTGGGTTAATTTAGAGTTTTTCGTTTGTATGCTAAGCTCCATTTGTCACGCATCCCCTTTATAAACTCACGGGACGACAGCTGCTGAGAGCAGTATTCGGAAGCCAGCGTATGACACGCTGCCTTATCAAACGTTTTCAAGCCTTCGCTACAAATGGGTCTTGAAACGGGTCTTGGCAGCTCAGAGATACGGCGCGTCGCAGTCGCGCAGCCAAAGCGAGCGAGGATGAGGTGTAGGCGTGGGTGGTGCGGGGTTCACGCTGTAATCTGTATTGAAAGAAAAGCCCTCTCCCTGTTTAAACACAAGGTTCATGTTGACTGAATTTAATGCGAGGAATTATTGCAAACCAAAGTGGCGCTGATAGGAAGAAAGGCGTAAATTGAAACTGCTGATAGAATGTGCATCACCTTGGCGCGGGCTGAGGGGAGGAATTTAAATCACTGCCTCGTCAAAGGGACTGGGGCGGCTTGCTGTGCGGGGACAGAATGAAGTGAAGTGCTGGCAGGCTGGAGAATTCCCTTTACCCTCGTTATTATGGCTTTGATGCTGTTAATTATGACACATAATACAACCTCAGCAAATGTAGTATAGCTGTTAGGAAACTGGACCTACACACAAAAGTCTTACTAATTTGAAATCGCTAGGTGGCACTGATTTTGTGTGCTCATGGCCCTTACCATGAATTAATTCAACATGTAGGCTAGTGGAAGATACATTGAGCACCATAATTCATTGAACAGTGACACATTTTTTTGTTATTTTGGTTCTGTACTCTAGCACTTTGAGTTTGAAAGGATACAATATTTGTTGATGCCTGAAAATGGGGGAGACTATGTACCGAAGGTTCTATAATTTCTAAACTGTTCATCCGATATGGATGAAAATACCCTCAAATTAAAGCTGACCGTCTGCACTTCGACCTCATTCTCATTCTATCCTTTCAAACTGAAAGTGCTTGAGTACAGAATCTAAATTTCAAAAAATGTGTCACTGTCCAATGAATTATGGTGATGACTGTTGGTCTTAGCAGAATAATAATAAAAATGCAATGTGTGCCTGTCCCTAAACTCACGGGATGCTGACGGACGTCCCGCGGTCGACGTCCGTCGATGTTTAAACGTATGTAAAATGCTTCTCTGTCTTCACTTTCCCTGGGATGGGTGGGGGTACAGGAGCTGCTGCAGTTAGAGGACAGGCTAGGGAACGTGAACCGAGGGGCCGTGCAGACCACAATTGAGAGGTTCACCTTCCCTCACAAGTACAAGAAGGTGAGCTTCCCCGTCCACTGGCCTGTGAGGTTAGCCTCAACGCTAACGCTTTGCTTTTGCTTGTCCACACATCGGTTTCTCTATCCCAGACATACGTTTCCTATGCGAAACCCTATGCTGAACCCAGCCATTGCAATCATTCACATTCTCGCCTGCCCGCAGGTACTTATAAATAAGTGCCGGGGAAGGAAACACGACTTCCCAAAATAGCTGCAGGGCCTTTGATGCACTCCAGCTCTCCTGAGCTCACAGAATGTCATCGTTATTACTGAGGAGTATAGTGCAACACCCACTCCCTTCTCTTCGAAGGAAATGCAATTTGTGGTCTTGAGCGCAGTGTACAATTAGCACATCGGATATACTCAAAGCAAACTCGTTTGACTGGCAGCGGCCCAGCGACGCACGTCAGGCACAGAAAGGAGATTCATCGCTGCTCTGGGCCAAAACGAAGATGTCCCGTTTATTCTACTAGTGTTGCTATGGCCATGCAGAGATTATTTTATAAGGTATTTCAAGAATATTGGTACTGTAGCCTAAGAAAGCCTGACCCCGGATTTACACCAAGAGCGGCAGTCTGGCCGGAACTCATTCAATTCCAATGGAGGGAGGGCAACAAGGCCCGATTCTGCCGGTGCTGCTGGGAGCGGTATGAATCGCGAGTACTGCACTGTTTGCACAAGCAAAAATAGTTTAACTTCTGCGCAAATCGCTATGACCAGCCAGTGCTCAACCAATCATATGAAAGGAGGAGGGTCATCTCACAAGGACACGTCACTTCCCTTCAAACTGTTTGTAGCTTTTCATAAATGCCTCGGCTATCCTTACTAATTTGCTTAAGTTATGTTCCAGCTTGCATAGATAGCTAACTAAACAAGCTGAAAACCTTTTTACTCAGCTTGCTAACTAACTATGCTGTAGCTACTAGCAAATGAAATCTGAAGCGAATCTCCTCCGACCTTGACTGAGACCAAAAAGTCACGCCCACCTTACGAACTTCACCGCTTTCGTTTTCAGTACCAGCGACACTACACGGCAAAACGCTTTTGGTGTAAATCCGGCATGAGTAGCCTAAGAAAGCGGTAATCCCCTTTCAACATGACATGCAGATTGAAAATAGATTTCAGACTGCGCAACATCATTATTGGAGAATACAGCCTTTTTGACCAAATTATCATGTTTCAGGTACTGATGAATACTGTGCTACAATAAATACTGCAACCCCGAACACTGATTTGAAAGCGACCCCTTCTCAGGGGCAAGAGCTTTCATTTTGGGAAGTGGCCCTCATGCAGACCTTGGGCACAGGTCCCTTTCATCACTGCTCCTGCAGCCATTTCACATTCTCAGCATAAATCTTTCAACTTCTACAGGAGAAACGTCAATCACCTCAAATTGCTGTTTTGCGATCATTTGAAAGCCTGTCGGGGAACGGTCCACAGTGAGACGCGTATCTGGGTACCGCGCTCGAAGGAAAGTGATGAAGCGCTGCCCGCTTCAAGACCCGCGTGGCTTTGAAGAGATTATAAAGATGGTGTGCGCTCTGCCTCCTTGAAGCATCTGATCAAAAGGTTACTGAGAGAAAAGCGAACCTGCCCCTGATAAAAGTACTGTTTCGCGCCCGTGCTCACAGAGGGAACGGGGAATAAAGCTTTCTTTCCTCGCTCGGTTTAAAAACAACGAGCAAGCCTTTTCTGTCCTCACTACGCCCATTTTCAGCAAACATGATGACTAAGAAGGGCAGTGGGGGGAAAAAAGACGATCAAGATTTTCAAAAGACATAGCCTGACAGATTGATTTTTTGAAAATTAACACTAAGGGAGGTGTGTGTGTGTGTGTGTGTGTGTGTGTGTGTGTGTGTGTGTGTGTGTGTGTGTGTGTGTGTGTGTGTGTGTTTGAGAGAAAGAGAAAGTGTGAAAGAGAGAGGAAAAGAAGGAGACTGAGATTATGTCTCGCTTGACATCCCAAATTGAGCCAAGGCACATTGCTGTCGTCTTTCATTTTAATCAAGTTAATTTACATAACACGCAGAAGCCCCTCATAATGTGCAAGCAGGAGTGTGTGTGCTGGTGACCTAATGCATTAGCTT
This sequence comes from Synaphobranchus kaupii, assembly GCA_029718625.1. Lineage (NCBI taxonomy): Eukaryota > Metazoa > Chordata > Actinopteri > Anguilliformes > Synaphobranchidae > Synaphobranchus > Synaphobranchus kaupii. Next base: position 24,345,735 of record CM056392.1, on the reverse strand, counting down.
CCTGTTCGGGAGACACAAGGCTGCCCTCAGCGATTTACAATGTATATCCACCTATGTCTGTCTGCCTCTTTATTTCATTTTAAAAAGTGATGGATGGGATGATGGGCTGTAAATATCATTCTTACAGCAACCTTCAAGTGCAGCAAGTCTTACACACTGAAGAGGCTGTGCTTTTGGCCAAATAGACAAACCTTTACACCTCTGATGTGAGAATTGCTCTGAATGACATCACCCAACAGCAGTCTATCAACTGTTGAACACCTCTCTGTCATACGCTTGGTTTTCATACAGAAACCACAGCTCTCAGTGCTTAAAGCAAGGGTAAATCCGTACGTGATGACATTTAACACGCCCATGCAAACTAAAGGGATCTCCAATAAATGTTTCTGCGCTGTTCCACAGAGGAGGCCCCAGGAGCTGAAAATAGCCATGGATGAGGAAGAGTCGGACATGGATGAGAAATGCACAATCTGTCTGTCCATGCTGGAGGATGGAGAGGATGTCAGGTGATTCATTCCCAAATGTTACCAAAGTGGAAGAATGAGTAACATTTACATCACACTCATGACAAAGATTGTAATTAACAGCTTCAATAATTTTTTTTGATGGATTGTGAAATTTAATTTAATCACATAGAACGGACAAATTCATATTTATTTAGGAGATGCTCATTGTACTTACAATACAGTTGGATTAATAACAGCAGAGATACCAAAATTCCAAATAACAGTCAAAGCAAAGCATCATTATGAAAAACAATTCCATAATGTCACAAAAAAACACATAACTAACATGTGATGTAACTAACACATCACATGCCAATGTAGTTTTAATTGAACCCTGCTGAAGTTTGGATAATTAATGCAACACAATCATTATCAATACTGTATTTTTCAAACCCCCATTTGGAATTAGGGATTATAAATGTATCATTTTCTGACCCTGGAGCCAACGGTGTGTCACATGTGAGGTGAGACTGCTCCAGATGGAGGTCTGCAGGCAGGGAATATAACACTGAGCTTAAATTGACAAAAGAATACCAGCTGGCCAACCATCCCAGTTTGATCATCAGGTTCCATGTCCCGCCCCTCCCAGCTGTCTCTGAGCTCGGTATGTGGCCGTCTCAGATGTGCCTGCCTGTGACATGGAGGCGGGGCCGGAATAGCTGGGCTGGGCATTGCAGAGCAAGGAAAACGGGCAAGGAATTCCTTCCGTTTTTCTCCGGACAAAACGACTTCCATGAGAGGAATAAATGCAGCCTTCCAATGAAATAAATCTGACGTATGCAGAAAACGGTTTCACAGTTTGACCTTCATTAGAACATTAAAAATCTCTTCACTCATAATCCTTCCGCTGGTGCTGCACCTCAAGTGCATTTTTAATGTTCTATCACGAGGATGTAGCGTCTTTGCTAAAATAAAGGTCCATCTCTGCCATATTCAGCAAGAGTGATGCATATAGGAAACATCTCCAATTGTTCTTTGTGCGAACCCTTCATGTTGAGACTCATCAACAACAGGGATACTTTACGACATCATTGTGAGATATGTTGCGACTGATTGTGTGAAGGGGCGCAGGATTCACAAGTTGCTGGTATCTGCGTTGGAGTGGTGTATTTCAGCTATGTGTATTTCTAAGGGTAACCAGAAATACTGTATGTCTGTGACTGTAGTCATGTTTTTCACCTCCTGAGTGGACCCATTCCATGCTAGTGCTGTTTTGGCCATAGTTCTAGGTACAGCCAGGAAGACAAATCACACAACAAAGGTCTTATTGTAAAATGTTTTTCTGTACACTGACTCTGATGTGTGACCATGCTATATACAGCAACATTTTTTGTTTTCTTTCTTTCTTTCTTTCTTTCCTTTTCTCTCTCTCTCTCTCTGTAGGAGGTTACCATGCATGCACCTCTTCCACCAGGCATGCGTAGACCAATGGCTGGCCACCAGCCGGAAGTGTCCCATCTGCCGGGTGGACATTGAGACCCAGCTGACGCCTGACAGCTGAGGTTTCCTCCGGTGTGGATCCTGGCCCTGTCCTTCCTCCCCCACTCCTCAGACACTTTGCCAAATGTTTCCAGTCTTCATTACTTCTGACCCTGCCTTCTGAGCCAACCCAAGACAACTGCAGGGGGGGGGGGGGGGGTTATAGCGCACCCATCCAAAATGAAACAACAAAAATATATCTAAAAGAAGGCTTTTTGATTGACGAAGGGAAAAGGGACATGTATTCTGATGCTGTTACGGGGGAGAGATGTGTTTTTTGTTCCCTCAAACCACGTCAGTGTTTTGAGGGAACTGGTTTACACTCCCCCCCCCCCCCCCCCCCCCCCCGATACGGTGAGTAGCACATCCTTTCTTAAAGCCATTACATGTCGAAGGTACTACGCAAAAACATCCACGTCATGCAGTCCTTATACAGATGAGGATGTGAAGTTACACCTTCCCCCTTCCCTCGACATCTCCTGTCAGAAGAGAAAAAATCTGGTTGCCATCTTTGCCTACAGAGCATTCGTAGCTATAGTGTCATGAAAGAAATGGCTTTGCCTTTCAAAGCTTCTGTATTATGGACGTAGGGGGATCACGCTGGGTTCTCAGATTCCATACAGCTACTACTTACTGCAATATTGTATTAGCTTAAGCCTGGTGGTGTTATGGGATACACACCATGTTCTCGTGAGCGCAGGTCTTTTACACAAGGACTACTTCAGCGCAGTAGTATTGGATGGCGGAAACTCAGGACGGGAGTGAAAGTGGATGCCAAATCACCGAAGAAAGAAGACGTGACGTGTCTGATGTTGAGCTGAGAATGTGATCAGGGCGAGGGCATTGGAGTGGTTTATGGTGTGTCAGATTGCTTACTAGTGCTTACCAGTGAGTGAGTACAAAAAGCCAAATACATACAAAATAATTAACCAGACAAACACCGGCCTTGACCCCCTATTGCACTATGCTGAGGCAAAAAGGGATTTCTGGGAGACATACCACATGTACACATTAGTGACGACAGAAGGGCAGTCGTCCGGGGCTACGCGAATCTGCTGCGTTCCCTTTCAGCGTCTCTACGTTGTGGAGCAGTGCCCTCAAATGCATGTTTCGATGTTGGCTTGGGCTGTTTCGTTCGCGTGAAATGAAGAGGGGTTGTCTGTGCATGACTTAGTTATCTGAGCAATGTGACTTTCTTTCTCAAATTAACAAAATCAACAAAACCTTTTTTTTTTTTTAAAACAAGCACGATGTAAATGGCTATCACTGACATGAAGTAGCGTGTTTTCATCTTGTCATTTCAGTGAGCACTGGTGGAACTCTCTTGTGACGTATACCTTATTGCCTAAAGAACAAGCACATGTGATAGATATAGCAACAACCTCTTTTCTTCTTTTCCTTTTCTGTTGGTTTCAATAGCAAAAAAACATTGTGTTTTTGAGAGAATGATGAGCTAGTGTGTAACTTGTGTCTTGGTGTATCAGATCTCCCCCCGTGGTTGCTATGCTGTATTGCTAGAACAACAATGTAGAATGTTCTGTGATGGAAGCGGTTCTCTCTTTATATCATGCGCAGACAGTGGAAAGGTGTGGGCACAGGTCACTTAAAGAGACACGACTGGGGAACAAAAAAAAGCCATTTGTTTGAGAAAACCAAACGATGTCTCTAATCTGTGTGCCTGTTGCATTTAGCTATGAGATTGTTGATGTATCTGTTGGTCACATTGTTCGTATTGTTCCCTGTCTGTCTGTCTGTCTGTCATGTCATGTCATGTCATGTCAAATTGGACATGAAGCTGGTGAAGCAGCTCCATGTTCACTTTAAACCAATTTGAAGAAATAGCTGTGATGACGCTGCTATTCTATTTATCACTGATTTTTGAGTGTGCTTTTTGTCTTTCTGCACTATAGTCTTAATTTGCCTCAATATGGTTTTTGTTGTAAGGGTATTTGTGTCTCCGCTGATGCATCTGCGCCCAGCTTTTATTGCAATTCATTCCGGGGCAACCTTGGATGAAAAACATTCTCTATCCCTGCGGGAGATCTCCCCCAAAGGAAACAGCACAGTAAAGCCATGCTCGATCACGGTGAACTTCATAGGAGGAATGTAGCATTCGTTTTGCCTCCTTTTAGAACAGAAATATCGAACCTGTGAGGTCCCCCAGTACTATCCTTGTTAGACAAGATAACACATACAATACTTTTGCATGATGCTGCCAGAAAAACAAACAAACAAACAAACAAACAAAAGATATTTGTAAAAAAAATTCTTGAGGCAATGGGAACTTTGCCTTGTATTTGCACTAAAACAGGGCATGGCTCTGTTGCACATCATTTTTCAAAGCGATTTACCGTAGCCGATGCTGTTCTCACTTAAAAATATTACCCGAGAAGAAAGGAACAATTATTTTTGAGAGTGATCTGGAGAATTTTCAGATGCCATACTTGTGACTTGCATGGTGGAGATGCTGATTGCTTTGGGACACTCCCTTCCTGGTATGAAAACATTGTAGGTAGCGTGCAATGGTCCAAACCCACCAGCTTTTAACGCCCTACAAACACCACTACAGTCGTGTCCGATGATATAAAGAGAAAGGGACCTGCCTCCTCCTTTGTGGAGTTTTCTATGGGAATTTTTGATAGTTTACACAGGGTGTTGTGAGTTGAAATGCCTTAAGTATTTAACAATCATAATTTATTACTAACTGTAGATATTGTGGGTACGTATTTAATTTTTTAATAGTTTTTCTTTTGCAATTTGAATCATAATTTATTTATTTAGAAATAACACAAAAATGATTAAAAAACTATTACCTCATTTTGCATTGTTATATGGGAATGCTTCGCATGCAGTTGTATTTTTTAGAAAACTGACATAAACACAAACACACAAAAAAAAGGCAAAAAAAAAAGTCATGTTTTAATTTACCAGATCTGGGTTGTGTGATGAAAAGTGTATTTATGTGGTGCTGTCAATCTTGGTTACATTCCATTAAATGCAATTTCTATGATCCCCTATGCTGTGAACTAGTGGACAACCTGCAATAGAGTGGAAATGGTTTTAGTACGCGTTATTTCCTGTTTTGCACTCTTAGTTCAACATGGCTACCCTCTCACTGGCATAATGCAATTATTATAAAATGTGCTCTATATCTACATCTATTTTCCATCTGCACTTTCTGTAACTCACTCTTTCTTTTTTTTTTAACCACATTATGATTTTGCAACCTCTTGTGCTCCATTACAGAATTAACCGTGTTAAACGTGACTGTCTCTTAAGTGCCTCAACTTCAGTGGCAAGAGGATTTTCATAATGATGGGCCACACTGACTTCTCTGGTCAAGCTGGTTTAGTCCTTATTCGAAATGGCCGAAAACAGTTCCATTGATAAACTATTTCACAGAGATGAGGTAATCATGATTCTGCCAAGTTTATTAATTTAACAAACTAAATTGCCAATGTTAGGCATACATTCTTAATTGTACTGTGCTGACTTGCCAACTGATTTTAAATCCACTGCAGTCTAGTCACTTTTACTGTATGTATGCTGTTCTCCATTTTTTAATCTATTCTAGTAATGCCGAATCCCCAACAAGTACCCCACAAAGCTAGCAGCTTCTTTGGGCCAATGTCATGGTAAAACTATTTAATGGTGTCTGAAGTTTTACTCTCATCCTCCCCCCACCCACCCTCCTTCTTAGTTTTACATTTTGATTTCATTCTATTGTTTTAATTTAATTTATTTATTTATTTAACATTTTTCTAGATGTATTCACAAAAATTCACTTTCCTACTGTGACAAATTGGAGCTCATTTCTTGCCACTAAGTCATTATGACCTATTTCCTACAGTCTGAGGCTGTGGATGTCAGGTATGCCATCAAGCCAAAGAGAGGCCCCATTGCTGGGGGACATGATATGTCCTGGGCATTTACCCAGAAACTATTGCTCCCTCAGGGTCCTGTATCGCTTGCTTGACACATGGATCCCCCTCGGTCAGGCCAGGAAAGCTTTCTTTCTGAATACATCCAGAATGATGCCATCACACGCAGCCTCCGCTTGCTTTATGTAAAGAAAAACCTATTCAAGTCAATGAAAGTCAATGAAAACCTGGATTGGAAACTCATCACAAACTGAGAGTGCCAGCAACGGTGATGCATGTAACTAAAAGAGACTGAGCCTACAGGGTTCATCCTTAAGGCTGGGTTATTGGTATCTCCTCCTCATCTGCACAGACACAAGGGACACCTTTATTTCTCTCTCTCTCTCTCTCTCTTTCTCTCTCTCTCTCTCTCCCCCTCTCTCTCCCCCCTCCTCTCTCTCTCTTTCTATCTCTCTCTCTCTCTCTCTCTCTCTCTCTGTATTATGATTCACATCCTCAATCTCTAGCTCCGCATCCTCATTTGCTCTACAAAAAACCTCCAGATCGTTTGCCAGAGTATTATCTCATTGTGGAAAAACCAGGACAAAACAGTATACCTTAAAGCACAACCAATATAAATGCATGTCTTTCTCAGGTTTAAATATATACACGATAATGTATAAATATATGATTTTTAAAAATATTGCAAATATACAAAGAATATTACAGATGATTATTTGCTGCTGCTTGCTTTTGATGCCAGTGAAAGGGAGGCCCTCATTCTTTTCCCCTTTGTACGAGAAACTGCTGTTCTGCTGTACTGCGCAATGTTTTACAATATAGGATATTTTGTAGGAAAAAATAGAAATATTTATCATTAATATTAGCAATAGCGCATTAATGGATTATGATAATGATGATGATGCCGATGATGATGAAGAACTAGACACGTGTATAATGTGTAAAATCTTAGATTCACTTTTGGTGGATTTTGTACCTTATTTATTACTTCTACTACTAATAATGATTTTAAAGAATTGCATCGCTAAACCCAAACTGTTCTGTTTTTTTAATTTTATTTCAAGGCTTGTACATTATCCTTTTTGTATGTGTTCTTTTTTGTAATAAATTGCATAAAATGAAAAAGAAAAGTGTCATATTATGATTTAAATTCATAAATGTGGATTGGTCTATATGATACTGAAAGCACACACGATAATATTTTTAATGTGTGTATATACAGTTGAAGTCAGAAGTTTACATACACTTAGGTTGAAGTCATTAAAACTCATTTTTAACCACTCCACAGATTTCATGTTAGCAAACTATAGTGTTGGCAAGTCAGTTAGGACATCTACTTTGTGCATGACACAAGTAATTTTTCCAACAATTGTTTACAGACAGATTATTTCACTTTTAATTCACTATATCACAATTCCAGTGGGTCAGAAGTTTACATACACTAAGTTGACTGTGCCTTTAAATTTTAAATATTTGGTGGCATATCCTTTGCATGCCATGACTTCCTGATGTCTGTGACCCAACAACATCAAAGGACTCTTCATATCTTATTTTCTGGTACTCTTACAAGCGATACTATAACGTCTCTGCATGTGAATGGATCTGGAATTGGGGGGGGGGGTGGGACTAGATTTAGCTGAAAATTACACTGGAACAGTATGGAAACACATGGTTGGCTAAATGGCTCTAAGTCATCAAGAGGGTCTGAGGTATCAAACGAGCCTCAAACCATCACTCTGCTGCCAGATATGCAGTAGATATGGATGGATCACTTTAAGGTTGGTTTCTCCTGACAAATTTTCCTATTGAACTCTATGTAAGTCAGGAGAAGAAACCCTTCAAGTTATCCATCCATATCTACTGTATTTCTGGCAGCAGAGTGATGATTTAAGGCTTGTTTGATACGTCAGACCCGTGACGACTTAGAGCCAACCATGTGTTTCCATACTGTTCCAGTGTAATTTTTAGCTAAATCTAGTCTCACCCCCCCAATTCCCATAGAGATCCATTTAAATGCAGAGACGTTATAGTATCGCTTGTAAGAGTACCAGAAAATTAGATATCAAGAGTCTTTTGATGTTGTTGGGTCACAGACATCAGGAAGTCATGGCATGCAAAGAATATGCCACCAAATATTAAAAATTTAAAGGCACAGTCAACTTAGTGTATATAAACTTCTGACCCATTGGAATTGTGATATAGTGAATTAAAAGTGAAATAATCTGTCTGTAAACAATTGTTGGAAAAATGACTTGTGTCATGCACAAAGTGGATGTCCTAACTGACTTGCCAACACTATAGTTTACTAACATGAAATCTGTGGAGTGGTTAAAAATGAGTTTTAATGTATGTAAACCTAAATGTATGTAAACTTCCGACTTCAACTGTATACTAAATGCATAACAATTTTCAGTGTTTTCCCTTTTGGTGCTTGGCCCTTTAAAAAAGTCACAACGCAAATTTTACCCCGCCTTCGGTCACACATCGGAATGAAGCTCATTAAAGGGATAGTTCGGAATTTTGGACATAATGTCTCAATTACGACTTACCCATGATGTAGTTGATTGATGGAAACCATTTTCAACTAATTCCATGCTGTCCCTTCTTTTGGACATACACACGTTGCTAATGCTAGCGCAACTCTAAGGTAACCGGTAGAATCCACTACCAAACGCATTTAAACACTCCACAGTGTTCCCAAAGCAAATAAAATACGACGACAGTCTATCGGGGTTGAATGTTTATACCATAATTTTTGAAGTCAAACTATCGTTGAATCTTTTACTTTGTGCTGACCTATATTCTATGTGGAAGTACGGCGGCGGAGCGAACGTGGCCATTGCAACTTGTTGCTCTTCTTTGTTGTTGTAGTCGACCAATGCCGGCACTAAATTCGTAGGTAACGTAAAGTATCGCTCCGCCGCCGTACTTCCACAGAGAATATAGGTCAGCACAAGGATTCAACAATAGTTTGACTTAAAAAATGATGGTATAAACACTCAAAATAACCCCGATAGACTGTCGTCGTATTTTATTTGCTTTGGGTGCACTGTGGAGTGCTTAAGTGTGTTTGGTAGTGGATGCTACTGGTTACCTTAGAGTTGCGCTAGCGTATGTATGTCCAAAAGAAGGGACAGCATGGAATTAGCTGAAAATGGTTTCCATCAATCAGCTACATCATGGGTAAGTCGTAATTGAGACATTATGTCCAAAATTCCAAACTATCCCTTTAACATTAGAACTAGTTGAAATTGCTATCAAGAATTCCAATTTGAATTATAACTAGTTAAAATTTAATTATTGATATCAAAAACAAGTTGAATAAAAGCTTAAACCGCTTGCCATACTTGACATACATCTGTTGCAACATCCTTGCAAATACCTCATATGTTTATGAAGTTTGTGAAGTAGCATAAATTGCTAACCCCACACCCAGCCCTTTTTTGTTATCAAAGTTAGAGACTACCCGTGTCCATTGCAAGCCAATCCAGATGTATCTATAATATATTTCTTTTACTGTAATTTGTAGTTTACTTACACTGTAAATTGTCCTCCCTTTACATCAATTAATTAATAAGTGCTTAAGTCTTATAAATATAACTTCCAAGTTCATTTTCTGCTCATCTACATGGTGTGTTATGAAGAGGCTTCTTAATAAGCTTAGAGCTTTTCTAAGAGGGATACACGTCTAAATGAAAACCATGGCGCTCCGTGGACACTTCTCCATCACAAAAAGATATCTAAACACAGCTACGCATCTATATTAATGGTTTAGCATAGCTCCCACCTCACAAGCTGATCATTGACACCTAGTACACTTCTGTTGTTGGAGATAATCTCTGTCTCTGAATTGCTGTTTAAAATAGCCAGAGGCAACACTGGCAGAATCAACACATCCATTTTGATTTACACAGAAATTTAGTGGGAAACAGTATCACCTTCTCACAGGCATGCCAGTCTGCCCTTCAAGGTTCAAGGTTATCCCAAGAAATGTATTGACACTGAGCCACAAATCAAACCACCACATGCATTTGTCCTTAACTTTGAGAAAGCAAGTGTTCTGTATTTTACCCCATATTTATCTGTAAGCTAAGTTTTGAAAAAAACCAAAATGGCTGTGTAGTTAAAATTTAAGCATAGACCATACTGCGGCTAGTCTGAATCTGGGTCAAAATGCTGACAAATAACCAGACAGCCAGGCAGTGAATCATAGACGAGACAGTTTTCAATTGCAGGAAAGGATTGCCAAATTCGTTTATACATCCAGCTTCTTCCCCATCTGTTACTGCCCAAGAGAATGTAGTTCAAACACTGTATCATGCTCGTGACAAAAGAGCTGATTCCACAGGGTGCCACAAGGCGCTCTGAAGAACTGCAACTCATCAGACCAGACCCTGTCTTAAGAGGATGAATGAAAAGTGGCAAAACTTTGTTTTGAACAGTACTGCGTGGCACTCTCCACACAACCTGCAGCCCAGTAACTCCGGGTGCGTCCCAATATTCTTCACTCCCCACCTCCTTTCCTCCACTCCTCTCCTACCCAGAATTATGCAAAACTGCCTGAACGTTTCGAGTACAGGTATTTGCATGTACAGTATACAACGTACCTGACATTGCGGTTTGCGTCAAGACATTAATTAATATGCAACCATTAATATGTAATTAAGATGTAATCAGCAACATTAGATTAAAACAGAAAGATCTGTTTCTGGGGCACAGAGGAGAGGAGGTGGTAGTGGAGGAAAGTATTGGGACGCACCCCCAGTCTTGTCCCAATTTCAGGAGGCGGCTTTGTAAGGAAACTGCACAGCGGGGGAGCCAAGAACAAAGTAAGCGACGTCTTTAACCGATTGACGCATGGCCTACTCCGTCCGCTGTCTCATTGTCCGCCGCCAACCTTTTGTGTACAGAAACGGGCTAGATCCTATGTCTCCATCACTCTGAAATATAGGAAGGTTCCCATTCATCCACTGGTTTGTATTTCATTTAAATGGCAAAATACAAATCTTTTCTTGGACTCAATTTGTGACAAGGTGGGAATGTGTAAATGTGACCATTATCTGAACGAGTACTTTATTTCAGTGCCTGATGCTTTGAATCGGAGATTGAGTTATTGCCCTTTTGTACTACTGAGGAGACCATGAGGAAATGATTTCCAGTCATTAAACCATACATTGTATTCCCATTCTTGGCACTATCAATTAAGAGTAAATGTGAAAGTGTTAGGCGGGGCTAAGAAGTAATCACTTTCACTTTCGGTTTGGTGGAGATAAAACAGTACACGGAAATCTGTTTCCAGAAGACACTTTTATTGATGGATAGGTTCTGTTTCTTTGGAATGCAGAAGAAAAAAAGCCCTCATCAAAAACACCGAGGCACAATTATGTGGCACTATCTTTAAAGGCAGGAATGTGGCCAAACCAATCAATTTATTCCAATCTGAATGTGAAATACCAATCAAAACATTCTTCTTCTTCCACGCCTTGACTTAGGGGAAAAATGTCTCATGAATAGCAATAGATTTGGAGATAGGTAAAGGCAATAGGTAGACAAACGTTGAATAAATAGTGAGGAATCCTTGTTTCATACAATGGTATCATGTATATTACAAATCTCCTCTTTTCTAAGAGAATACATTTCTGCCTCAGTGAAAATAAATACATTTTCCAAATAGCTTTTTTAAAGCTTCTCTTATAATTGAGTTCATCATATAAGAGAAGACTGGATTTTTGTAAAAAAAAAAAAAAACTAAGACAACCTTACGGCCACCAGCTTCTGTATATTTCAATGACAACTTTACGTGGACGAGTTTCCACTTCATATTCTAAAAAATAACAAAATTCCTACAGAAATTGGAACACATCATAGATGGGTGCATATTATGGAAATATACTAGATAATCACAAACACACTCTTTGTATTCAAAAAAGTGCGCATTCTTGAAATCAAATTCAGCTGTTAAATAATTCTGTAAAATAATATTGGTTAAATAATTCAGGAATAAATCAGGCATTCATGACTTTATTATTGCTCTCATTGGTATGCATAGGGTAGAAATGGCATTTTGAGTAGTCATATTTTGTAAATAATTTGGTCATTTATTAACTCGAGTGTAATGAAGAGAAGTCAAATGAAACTCCTCACTGGTTAAAAATTTTCAAACTCACTATGTAATTTAAATTGCTGTGACGAAGAATTTACGGTTAAAACATGTGGCATTGTCATACAAGCATGTGAACATTTTTCAATCACCCATGAAAACTGCATTGGTCATATATTACTATCTAGGAACTACCTGTGGTCCATATGCATTCACACACACGCACACAACACGCGCACGCACACGCACACACAGATTTACCACCAAAACCAGGTCACTGTTTCATAAAACTGAAATCACCTTTTCAGTTACAGCTATATTGGGGATCATTTTCCTATAGTGTTTCATAGACTACTACACAGTATGTTTCCATTAGAATGTGTCCTGAATTGATCTTTGGAGCTTTAAGAACTATCGGCTCTAAACATACAAACTCTCATCGGGACAGTCCACTGAAATAGTTTTCGTAATTTGTGAATAAATCATTCGTATGTGAGAACAGTGGAATTCTAACGCAGTCAAAATGTGGGATCTTGAGTTTCTTCATTCATGAAGTAGAAAAATGACAAATTACTTAAGGTCAGCAACTGAGTGATTGCTTGTGATGCCGGTTTTAAGACAAGATAAAGGTAAGAGGTAAGAATTGTTGAATCTGTCCTTACACCAATAAACATTATCAAATTATATTCCTCTTTTTCTACATTATTAAAATGTATCAATTTATCTTTCATTATCAATCATTTACACAAAACATTGGACGTGTGTATGCCTGTATAATTAATTTATAAATCATATTTATATGCCTGAGATACATGATCTCCAGTGTGACAGAAGGATAAAGCGGTGACTGAGGTAGGGAGGCTTATAACATTTTTACAACTGACTTTTAAGTTTTATATAAAATCCATAACTATTGAATAAAATCAGCATCACTTCAAATTTTAAAGGAATTAGCTATATTTACGCTTTGTATAAAAGAAATTGGTGGCACGAAGGCATATGACCAAGGTTCCAAAAAATTTCTAAATTACAGAATCCTATTTACAATATAATTCCCCTTTGTACTATCATGGACAACCTGAGATTCCATAATTTGCTGTAATGTCTTTGAATAATGATGAGAACCTCCTCCAAACTGAACCTCCTGACTTTTTGGGAAAAGAGTTATCTAGGAAAATCAGATGCAACAATACATTTTTTATTTTTAGCTACCGTATGTATAATCTATGATCATCAGTGTTATTACTAGGCAAAAACCCCATTTCACCTTTTCGGAAAGAAGTGCAAGGGAGTGTTGTTCAAATGCACATCCTCCCATGCAAACGGGAAATACAAGGCTGTTTCTGGTGGCATGGTGCTATCCCAGGCCACATCAGGTACGTGTGGTTTAGTAGTAGTACGAGGAAGAAAGAATCTGTGGTACTCGGTACCAGCTTAACCCAAAGGGGAGAATATGCACACAAGGTCACCTGTCTTTTGTCTGTCTACACTTAGTATAAGGCTTGCTCCTTTGGCAGTCTCCTGTTCCAACTCATCAAAGTTATGCCCGTGTTTCACCGAAGTCACCATACGTCGATAACACAAGAGCGGCGGTGCTCTGTCAGTATTCACGCACCTTTTTGCTTTGAATCGATGAGAAATTCTACCCACTGGAGTGTCTCACGTTTAACATTGTTTGGCAAACATAAATAGAGGGGAGAGGGAAGCCAGGGGCTGGCCCAACCTCACGAGTGGAACGTCCCCTCTCACGCGGATTTAGGGCAAATCATTTGCTTTGCAGTGGACAAAGTGCTTCACGAGGAGCTGCTTAGATTGCCCTGATAGGGATTCACACTTTACCCTGATAGGGATTCACATATCCTCTTTAGAGACTCTCCTCCCACATATGCCCACAGGATATAACAGGATCACTGATGGGATTTGGGGAAGTGTCTAATAAAGCTTAGTTTTCCAAGTTTTACACAGCTTTGCTCTGATCCATTCCCCTTGTGTAACAAAGATTCATCTTTTATAACAGGAATCCGCTTCACTTGGAGTCACATCTCCCATCAACTCCGGCAAAAGTGAATTACTGGGCCAGAACTGTGATGGTGGAAGCCTTTAGTACTTGGGAAACAGGACTCTTTTGATCTGTCCATCTGCCCGCTTCTTGTCCAGCCACTTCCCACACAGAAAGATAGTGGTGACCCCGTTGGCAGTGTTGGTGACCTCCACGCGCTCCAGCAGCCAGCTGGGGTTGATGCCGGAGTTGTCGTGCTCCAACCGGACACTCAGCAGGTCACCCATGTCCAGCATCTCCAGCAGGAAGCGGTCGGTGCGCCCCCGTTCGAACAGGTTCCGGAACTTCTGCCGCAGGGCCCGCTGGCCGGAGTCCCCGTTAGACCCGTGGATGGTGATGAAGACATTGGCGTCAGTGCCCGCGCCCTTCTCATCCGCCGTTATGACAATGATCTCGTATTTGACTGGGACTAGGCTGCGGGCCTTGCTGGCAAAACTCTCTATGGCCTTGGTGCACTCAAAGGTCATGAAATCATCCCTCTTGGCTGACAGTGGGATCAGTGCATTGCACTGGAAAATAAACCTGATAAAGAGACAGAGAGAATATTATGTTGAGCTGGTCAGGTAACACTTTAAAATTAAAAATTGGAAAATGAATTATAATTATAAGCTAATGTAATAAAGTATATTCCACTAAATTCACATTTATTACAATGGCCTGGATTCAAACAAGATTTGTCCTTAACCTTAAAAGCACAATTAAATGCAAGTTCCTTCAGAAATACAGTATAGCGAGTTCATTTTGGTGTTTGCTGAACCTGAAACATTTGTGATTGTGAAAAATGAACACTCACATTTAATTGTGAGGTAAAGTTAAGGGCAAAGGTTCGGTTGATTGAATCCAGCCAATGTGGCAAAGAGCACAGCCGGTAAAGTACCCTCAAAAATGATTTACACCCTCAATCAAGATGAACAAAGGCGGCTGCATAAAATTAACAATACATGTAACAAGCAATGCGCATTTTTACACGCAAACATTGGAAAATTATAGATTTTTATACTAATGCAATTGCTGAGAGAAAAATATTTTGTTTAACAAGTAAATATTTCCACAAAAATATATATTGTGTCACAATTATCCGCACCCCCAATATTTATTTAAAATAGTCCATATTCTGAGGTGTAGAAATTTCATGGTGACCTCTCCTGCTGGTACTCACTTGTTTCCAAGCTCTTTCTCTGTTACGATGACCTCCTCCACGTGCCACCAGGCTTCACTCTTCACCTTTTTGCCGTCCTTTGGAGTGTGCCCAAGGCAGATGCCCGCAATATCACCCAAGGTTTTAGAGGAAAACTCAAATCTATCAGTGCTCCCCCTGAAAAATATAAATATGTACTTTGAGTAAGTTAATATTCTATTTCCTATTGTACTATAAACATGTATTACACTGTTCTTTGTTATAATTATGTTATGCAAAGGAATGTATCGATACATTAAGCTTGCCCATGCTTTTATGTTTGTATCTGAGGCGTAAAATCCTCTCACACAGTATTGTATTCGTAAATATGATGGCATTTCATAAATATAGAGATGATCCAAATTATTCTCATATATTATGTCAATGTTCTATTATTTAAAATGATATTTCTTTGACAATTATAGAATTGTCAAAGAAATAAACACATACCTTAAGAACCGCTTTTTCTTGGATGAATTCTCCATTACAAATTCCTTTGAACGTCCCTTTCTCCCCTCAAGTATAATCCAGGCATTCTCCTTGGTCTCTGCGTCATCAATGTCAGCAGTTGTGACGACTATTTCATATTCTTCAAAGAAATGTGACAAAAAGCATTGTTTAAAACACTGCAGGGCACCTTTAAAATGAAAGAGTGCTTTTGGTGAAGTGATTCCAAGTTCTTAATACAACATTTTCTTCCAAGAACTATATTTCCACCCCACCATCATTTCCTGTTATTCTCTCTATTAAACTCCATACATTTCTGTTACAATATTGGTATCAAATACAATTTCATTCACTTCCGATACCCATTTCTAGGGTGACTAGGGTAAATTTTAGCGCTCACTCGTCTTTTCATTGAGGTCCAAGAAGTTGTTGTTGGCACATGGCAGTTCCCGCATGACCTGACGGTCGTCCTCGTTCTTGGCCAGCCATCGGTCGCAGGGGAAGCGGAAGGTCTTGTCCAGAACTTCGTCCTTCACGTCAATGTGCTCCAAGTGCCAGCCTGGACCTGGTCCTGATCACGACAAACACAAGCGCAGTGATACAGCACAAGTATCTCAAGGGCGTGGTCAGTGGTCCTCAATCCTGGTTCCGGAGAGCCAAAGAGTCTGCCTGTTTTGTTGTTACTCAGCGCTTAATTGATCAATTAAAGCAGCCGATTACACAGTTAACTCAGCTCACCTAATTCCATGGGTATGAACTGATTTTAGGGTGTAAGAAAAACAGCTCTGTGACATTGTGGGTCTCTAGAACCAGGGCCACTCATAATCAAACATGGCCATGTAGTCTCATAGTAAATATTCAGAGCCCACATGAGGGCTCATTCTAATACATCTGTGATCCCATAATCCAGTTGGGGCTGCTCCATTGTTTATAGCATCTCAACCAACATAATTCTACCTTCCATTACAAGGTTTTATGCCCATAGTATTGCATGACTTGTTATGTCTACAATACATTTATTATCATTTCCCTATAAATGACAGCCAACATGCTGCTGTTGTGCCCTGAAGTACTTAATCACAATCAATCCAGTTTAATTCAGAGTACGCATGGGTCACCCTGGATGAGGACATCGCCTAGTAACAATATAATAATTTACTGCAATACAGACATTTCTCCCTATATTACAGCTTTTCTTCCTCCAGAAGATATGATATATGCATACTGTTTCATGTGACAGAACAATCGTGTTCCTGTGACTGTTGGTGAAGGTTGGCTATAATGAAGGCTGAAGATGACATAAATAAGGAATGACAGCTGCTGCTTCAAACGTGCATTGAATAAGGCGCGCATAATGCTTCGCTAGATTTCGAAATAATCATCAGGGTATGATGTTTAATTTCTCTGCCTGGAAATCTCCGGAAATTAGGCGTGAGAAGGCCTGTCACATCACCTCTCCCCTGCTCACATGAGGAGGAGGAGGCAGAGCTGTAACGGGCTGCATTATTCATGCGTTGGCTTTCAGGCAAAACATCCTGACATGTGTTTCTAAAATAGAACACCCCGATACTCACTAATTCCACCAAACTGCGGTTCTTTCATACACTGAGCCTTTGTTTTCTTACCCATGAGGTGTTCTCAGATATACAACTCGACAATGCTGGGCAAACACGCTTATGAGAGATGTTTATGTTTGTCCTAACTGAGCTCTCTGTACAAAGGCCCAATGCTGATGTCGGTTTGAGGTAGGACGTTACAGGCTAACCTGTGTTGTCGTGCCACACCCTCACTTTGGACAGGTCCCCCAGGCTCAGGACATCTGTGAAGCGGAAGACGTCCGTCTGCTTTCGCTCAAACTTGTTGGTGCTGTTGCACTCCTTCAGCGCCATGGCGCCCGTGTCCCCGTTCTCCCCGAACACGATGAGGAACACGTTGGCGTCCGTGCCGGCCGCTGAGGGGGAAGAGAGGGACGCAGTTCGCCTGTCACTCTACATCACCAGCGGAGTGGAGCGCTTCCACCGGAGGTCAGCCGTGCAGTTTATCAGACAGACGCTTTATTAAAGCTGATGGAGCTTTTCTCTATCTTATGCTAGCTGACAATCACCGGTATGAATTTAATAAAGTTTCTGCTGCAGCAACAGGCCCACTTGACGTATGACTTTTCCATTATTTTGGCCATGTTAAGGCTCTGGCACACTGGTAAAAACAAGGCAACACAAGCCAAATGTTAAGCATGCAAGATGGTAAACAGAGATAAGGAAACACTTTATCTCCTTTAATACCCACAGAATGTAAATTCAAAAAGCAATACAGTCAAACTCCAAAAGAACTACTGACAGAGAGGGATTTCTGCCGTTATACTATCAGAGGTAAATGCCGTTCCACCACTGAGTGCTGAATAAAATAGAAATAATTTCTGTTGGAATATTCAAAACAATCTGACAATCTTCTTACAATTATACTTAATTGCGAGTCAGTGTCATGATCTGCTCTTTATATCATAGCTGGTTGTAGCTATTGTAGAGAGTTATTTTTGCTTATTGGTCATTTTAATGCATTTTTCTTGTAACACGAACGCCCGCCTGCCTGCTCAGCTAGCGATCAATTGGCAAACAGAATTACGATCTCAATGGGACATTTCCCTAGTTAAAGGTTACATAAGTAAATAAATAAATTAGTAGCAGACAGTATCACTCCATTAGGGGCTGATTACAGATGAGTTGTGGGTTCTTTGCGAGCACTGTGGCTCTGAGAGGTTTCTGCAGCGTGCAGAGGGAGCAACTAACTGCCGAGTGACGCTTGGCCTTTACCACTTCCCTTCATGCTCACATCTTCTTGACAAGGAGAGACGTCCCTGATGGATCACTAAAAGGATGAGCTAAGAATCTTAATGGGAGTGTGGTGGGGGGGCTGGTGGGGGTGGAGGTGGTGGTTGAAGGGGTGGCTTGAAATTAAATGACCAAACCAATACACCTTTCATTTAGAGTTATTTAGTCCTCAGAACCTTGGTGTCAGCTGATCAAAGTAAAAACGTCAAGCTGATTAAGGACTCAAATAGAACTATATCCTTAAAAGTGGATTTTTTTAAAGCAGGGAAAATGAGGAGGATACTAATTAGTGGCAAAACTCTTCAGATTCAATAGTCAGGGTACAGGTAACAGCACTCTTTTTCTTTTTCACTACATTAAGTTTTTGCAAAAAATAATATATAACATGCATTCACTGAAAGGATGCCATTGCACCCGTCATGCATAGTGCCCACTGTACAAGCCTCTGGAGGCAGTGTTATGATCTGGGGTTGCTTCAATTGGTCAGGTCTAGGCTCAGCAACGTTATGCAGCAATAAAATGAAGTCAGCTGAGTACCTGAATGTACTGATTGACCAGGTTATCCCATCAATGGGCATATTCCAGGACGACAATGCCAAGATTCATCGGGCCCAAATTGTGAAGGAGTGGTTCAGGGAGCATGAGGAATCATTTTCACACATGAATTGGCCACCAGAGTCCTGAACTTAACCCCATTGAAAGTATTTGGGATGTGCTGGAGAAGACTTTACGGAGTGGTTCGACTCTTCCGTCGTCAATACAAGATCTCGGCCAAAAACGAATGCAACTTTGGACGGAAATAAATGTTGTGACGTTGCACAAGGTTGTCGAAACAATGCCACGACGAATGCGCACCATAATCAAAGCTAAAGGCGGTCCAACGAAATATTACAGTGTGCGACTTTTTTTTTGGCCAAGAAGTGCAGTATGTGTGAAGTATGCAAATTAAATAAAAGTATATGTTGTGAAAATATGCGAATAAAATATGGTCGCTCAGCACATTGGTAGTTCAGGATACAAAAAATCCTGCCAAACGCATTCCAAAGATATCCTGTGAGGTCATATGATGTCATCATTAGCATCGTTACGACAATACCCAGTAGGCTCAGCTCATTTCAATATGACAGAGTGAGATGAACTGGCCGATAAAACAGGATTCTCTGCTGCTCTACCCTACACTGCAAGTGTAGTCAAGTGTAGATAAGCATGGCACCAGGGAGGGGATTTTGTTTTGCTTCAGGGAGTTACAGCTGAGCAAAGGTCAAGCCAGAACACACAATACTATTGGGCAAAGTTAATCCGGCAGCATATTTCCCAAGGAAGAGAACTGGTATAAGACATGAGCTCAATTAACAATTTATTAAATTGAAATATTTGCAACCTAGATATCAACACCAACTTTATGGTGCAATCGTGATATGACTACTTCACAATTTTGTCCTGCAACTGTCACTGTGCATATTGATGCGTTGTTTTGCAGTTCACCTTCACAACTGTTGTATTCCTACTTTTCAAATTTTGACAGCAAGGCACTGCAATATAGGCCCCGGGAGTTAAGGCAATGCGATATTAAGCCCATGTGCATTCACACAGATTATTCATACACACAAGCTGGCAATTCAAAAAGTATGACAACTAGTTTGGTTTAATATTTAACAAGAATCGATGTGGTGAGATTATTTCTAAAATACAAAAACGAATCGATCTTTATCATTCAAAAAAGAACACGGGGAGTATTATACGAGCAACATTTGAGACAGGACTAAATCAAACGTCTGATCATAATTAATGAGGCCATATTTGTAATTCTCTGCAAGTAAGGCCAAGCTCAAGTTTAATGCTTTTCAGAGTTTAAGACTAAGGTTTTGTAATTAGAGATTGCAATTAGTATACATTTCTTTTGTGGACGTTGTTACATATTACTGTTCCCAGTCACATTTGCATTTGTGCTTGGAGTCAACCGAGACACAGGCAGAAGGCACTACGGTCAGGGGCGAGCTGGCTGTTTGTGTAAAACTGCTTTAAATAAAAGCAGATTGGATTGCCCATTGCTCCTGTGTATTACTGCCTAGGGTTTAAACTCTCTTTTTTTGTCGTTGACCTGCTGGGATAATTGTTTTTCTGTTATCATTTCATTTCAGCATTTCATGATGAGGTAATGATGATGGAGTTTTCAATGTATTGCCATTAACCAGGTTTTTCTTTAACTGAATGGGTGGAGTTTATGTGATTGTAGGCACTTATCAGGTTATCGGGTGATTGGATCAAACCTTTATTTCACTTGATTAATTTTTTTCTTATCACCTAAATGGTCACAGGCCCTATCTTGAGAATTGTTTTATCGAATTTCCAAAAAAAAAAGAAGTTATTTCAATGGACAGTCAGCTATTGTATAATCTATTATATCACTGAACCATAACAGGCAATTCAATCAGAGCATGGCATTAATGAGGACATTAATATTGGCATCTAGCTACCTTAGAACCCCCTATCACCAACGCACCTGCACCAATGGAATGAACTCATTTAAAAATTATTCGTTTTGTAGACAAAGAAATTCCAGTACTTTTCCCAAATAAAGTCAATACATGCGTTGCATTTATCAGAGTACGTTACACTACATTCTAATCACTAAAATAGCAAAAACCCCATGGAAACAGATAAGGAGCTGTAATATATTTTTTTAATTCTGTTGCTTTGGAGTGCTAAAATGATCTGCGACAGCCATTGAGACAATGCTAATGGAATGCCAAGTTAACAAGTATACAGTAGTAATTACTGTCAATCTGAGGGGAAAAATGAAGCTACATATTAAATTCCTCATTTCTCTTCCCAGAGTGCTTTCTCCCTAGTGGAATTAGCCCAGTTGGCAAATTATTCCCTCACAAATTGGCCCTTAATTGCTCTCTACAGGTGTATGTCTTACTTGTGATATGGTTTATTAACTGTGTAAAATATACTGTAGCCTGGTATCTTCAGTTTCTGTATATTAAAAGTGATTGATGATTTTTGTGATGCATGATCATACACACGGACTAACACAATTACATAACAAGCAAAGCCATTAGCAAAAATAATACCCTCCCTGAATGGCATCTGAGCATGCCCCGTGCAATGCTGTTATTCGTAGATAGTGAAGACACATTTGTCACCCTTTTACACGACTGTACACTTCTACTAAGTCTGACTTTGGCACCAGGGCCATCATATTTCACTCTGAAAATCATCAAAGTGGAAAAAGCAGACAGCTCTGAGGTGAACTTGAGCACAGCCCTGGGTGACAAGATCTGAAGGAAACAGTGGGGTCAATGGTCATCCAGACCCTCAAGGTAGATGCGTAATGCCTGGAATTCAAAAAAAAATTCAAAAAAAAACCTGTATATTCCCATTTGTCTCCATGACTGAGCCTTCCAAGTAGATACATGTGTTTGTACCGAGACACATTTTACGCAACAGAAGATGAGTTGAAGACAAGCCTCAGCAAAGAAGGGCACAATCTCCAGTTATCCCCTCGATGGCCCCCGGACCAGATTAGAGAAAAGGCCGTTTCCTTCCTTGCAGCTGTTCAGATCATGGCCACCAACATTTAGGGTTAAAATGGCCCAAATAATTCACCCCAACAGCCTCTCTAAATAGTCTTGTTGAATCCGGGGTCTACCATTTCATTCAATCTCCACCAGCGTCACCATTTAGTAACACTAGTTTATTTTATTTTATTTTTTTAAGATGAAGAAAACTACCCTCACACCTTGATTAGTCTTTGGCTGCCATTTCACTTAAGTTCCCTCTGCTACCGTAAATGCTGGTTTATCTGGCCGTCTAAGATGGTGGTGCAGGGAAATGATATTGCAGAATCAGGCCAGTTTTTCCCGCTCTGCGATTCCGGTGATAGAGAGGTCTACATATCAGCACAGGCACCTGAGGGGACGTGTGACTGCCAGTCTGAGCCTCGCAGAGATGAGGGAGAGCATACATGCTTTGCACGGCAGACTCCACACGGGGAAAACACACAACAGCAAGGACTTCATTACACCTGCGGACACCGGAAACAATATGAAATTCTCATTTCCCCCTTGCGAAGCAGCTTTCTAAATCCACCGGAAATGGCGTAAAATATCCGTTTCAATTATTATAATTTTTTTTTTTTAAATCATCAAAATACATGACTCTAATCACAATCACAAAAATGAGCCACAGTATGTTCGGAAGTGATTTATGTGACGATACAGCTTTCTTGATATTTTCTCATGAACCGCCGGCTGCGGGAAATGCTTTTCGTGCCTTGGAAAAAGAAGAGGCTGTTTTCCTCTGCTGTGTGGCGGAGCTGGAGGTGGGAGAGAGGGAGGTAGGGGGAGGGGAAGAGTGCTCCCATCTATTAAGTATTCCTTCATTCTGCTCATTCCATCGACTGCCAATTACCTCCAAGCTGAAATAACCTTTAGCAGTCAGGGATCAGAATCCTTCTGCGTCTTCACCTTCTCAATGCTCCATTTCCCTAAAGAATTCCCGAGGACAGATCCTGTTTTCTGGCAGGGTGGAATGTGCAGAAGCACTGTTCTCTCAGTCAATACCAACATGTCTGAAAGCCATATATGATATGTGGATAAAAGCGTCTGCTAAATGAATGTAATGTAATGTAATGTGTGTGTGTGCGCTTGCAGCATATACTGTCTAAACAGGATTGCTTTTGGTACTGTGTAGGGACAGCTAATTTAGCGATGGTGCGGTCTCATTGAAATGCAGAGTGCCGACTTTTTCAGTCAAAAGAGCAGTTTGAATTTTGATGAAACTGGCAGGATGAAAGGTGTTATGAAATGTGCGTCAGTGCCCGACTCCTCTTGGGTCACGTGTGGAAGCCCCTTTCACCTATAGTAGCTATGACAACAAGCTTGAAGTGGGGTCGGCTGTCAGTTTTGGGGGGGTTTATAATTCTTATTCCTCATTGCCTTCCTGTTTTTATGATAAACATTGAGAAAGCACTTAAGGTTCACTTTATTCAATCACTTAGCCCCATTTTAAATCAGCTTTGCAAAAACTTGTATATTCTTCTTGGAATTGTCTAGCAAGCAACATTCATATTGTAAATATACAACTATGGATTTTTGTCAACTCAGTGGCGAACTATCAGAAGCTTTGGTCTGCACAGTACAATATAGTGGGTATTCCACATGCTGGACCCACCTGTGACATCGCTGGTCTTGACCTGTATGATATAGGTCGTTCTCTCCACCATTTCCTCATCGTCCACAACAGCAGCCATCTCACAGATCATGGTCCTCTTGAGCCCTTTAGTCTTGGACAACCAATCTTCATTAGAGAAAACGGACACGTCCTCCGTGGTCAGATTCCGCAAGATGACCTAGAGGACGAGCCAAAGCAATGCTGTACTTAGTGCCACCTGTGTGTTAGAGCCATGTGAAAATGTGTGTGGCTGTGTGTCTAAATATAGAGGGCCTGGTTTACCTTTACCACGTGCAAAACCATTTAGCACACACAAGGCTAATTACACAACCAATGATTGGTGCAAAACAAATACATTGACCTATCATTGGTCATGTTATTGGTTTTGTGTGTGCTAAAAAGTACAGGAGCAATTCAGGAACAAATGGTTAATTACAGGGGATGATAATTTAGTCTCTGGTCTCGTCCTACTAGTGGGCCATCTGGTTACGAAAGCATAAGGAAAAATGTAGAAGACTTATCCTCTCTTAACCATTAGCACATGAAATGAATCTATATTGACTCTGCCTAAAGTAGCAGCTCATTTAAAAAAAGGTCACAGGGGAGGAATCAGCTTTAATCATGGCTTTAAATGAATGCTACACACACACACACACACACACACACACACACACTCGCACGCACGCATGCACACACTTATACGCGGGCACACACACACAAAATATTCTCACTATATTCAGACTTCCATATGCCATTTTCATAGGTCTATAAAAATAGATGTGATTATTAGCATACCACACATAAATGCTAGCGGTTGGCACGCATGGGCAAAGCTCCATCATGTTACATCAATATATTCATTTTAAAGGATTATCATGTAGCTCAAATCCCAGACCACAGCAGCTTTAAATAACAGTGCATCTTAATCCATGCTCATCTGCTGGTTCTGCTGCATATTAATTCATGACTTTTTAAACTGTTCAGGTCAGTGCCAGTGTGGGAAACCATTGATAAATGTGTCCTGACCACTAAATGAATCTAAATAAATTGTCTATTCTTGGATTGTAGAAGCATGATCATTTATCAAAACTGACAAGCTAGTGATCTTAGTACATAATTAATGACCTAGCTTTCTAATCAGTAGGACAGTCTTAGAGCTGTGTTATTCTTCTTCTCTATAATATGTAAGTGTTATGTCATCTATGTCTTTTTAACACAAGTTACAACCCTCTTTGAGGGCGGACTCTATGTTCATCAGCCCAAAAGCCAAATTACTATTAATACAACTATGTAACTTGTTCTTATGCCATAACAGGGTTTATGTAGATAAACACTACATAATATGCGTGACCCGCACTGCAGTAATTATAATGCACAGCTCTGATCAGACTACCTTTAGACATATTTACATCATTTGTACATAACAGCGATTTAAACGGGATATTTTTCCTTTAGGAATCACAGTTTGGTAAACTAGTAAAACAGCAGCCCCTCACCATGCATATAAACTTTTTCCCCATATAATACAAAATATAACACCAAAAACTTGGTTCTCATTGTACAATGTTTGGCTCCTGTGATGCTTTCAATTCCAACCTTGTCCAGGAACCAATCAGGACGGCTTCCAGTCCCATCAATGCGAACCCTCATCTTTTTCAGCGGAGCGATGTCATCGATTTCCAGATTGAAGGTGTCCTCCTGGCCTCTCTCAAACCTAGGAAGCATTAGAACGCAAAGTGATTCTGCATTGCAAATTGGGTGCTTCATCTCGGCTCGAAATAATTACCCCTTCCCATTGAATTTCAACATTAATTAACCTTCAAAAATAGTTGCAAAAGTTGCACTTACTTACTTGTGGCTGTATCTGTATATGTTTCCTACTGATTTTAAGAGCTCTTCTTGAGCATAAATTGATATAGACCAAAACTGACAGCTTTTATGGACTTGAGCCAATCATGAGATCACAAAGGTTTATAGATCAGCACTAACCCTAAGCCCTAACTCTACTGGCACGTGTGATCTAAGAGGACTCATTGTGATGTCACCTGTCCTCATTCTTCTGCAGTAGGATCTCCTCTGTGCTCCCATTGGCCCCAAATAGGGACAGGTAGACATTTGTGTCCGTCCCCGCGTGTTGAACATCCCCTGTAACAACTGTGGCCTGGTAGATAACCTGTGGGAAGGAAATACTGCAATCAAGATCCTTTTTTTTTTCCATTCTCCCCATTACTACATTCTCACTACAATTTACAATGTACAAACATGTTCACAGGGACCTAATAATAGAAGTTTCATTATTAATTGTAGAACATTCCCTGGAAATGACATCTTCAGAGGATGTACTTAGACGGAGGTTTCAGGAAAAGAACACTTCCCCAAGGGCATGAAAATAATCAAATATCGCGTAACTTCCCCTACACATATCGAGATTTGTCTACATGATACTGCTGAATTATAAATACAGGGAAGCTGTCAAAAAATAGCAAAAAGCTACAATTTGTGTGTTTATGGCGATAATAATACACAACAGTAATAGCCAGTTTAAACTCTTAATAACTCTCAGTACAGCCATCTGAAAAGGGAAGCAGGGTTATTCTCTGAAAAAGATCAGATTGTTGTCTGAATTTCAAGTACTCTTCAGAAAATCATAATTGTGTAGTGCTTATTGTACAATAACAGAATAAGGAATTCTAATTATTGACAATATTCAGAAAACCCTGAACCCCAGAAAATATGCAAGTTAAACCAAAATTAACTAAATTTCTTTCCATTCAGGGCTACAATGACTACATCTTGCAGCTTATGTTTTGGGAAGGGGGATGGCGAGGGAGATCTCGCTGCATTTTCACAGTCTTCTGCCGGAGGGCCTTTTGTACGGTTACTCACCTTTTGGGCAATGGTGACGCTGTCTGCATCCAGCACGTTGAACACCCGCGCCGTCAGCCCATCCCCCCTGTCTTTGGCCAACCAGCATTTGCACTGGAAGACGTACATGACCCCTTTGCTCGGCACGGCGACGGACAGCTCGTCCACCAGCCAGCAGCTCTCAGGTGTAGCCCCATCGTGTCCCAGCTGCGGAGAGTCGCGGGTCAACACCGATTTATGTGCCGCGGTTCAGTCGGCGAAACCTACACCTTAAGCCTTTTGACCCAGCTGCCAATCACAGCACACACAATCTGACACTGACAGCGGCTCATTGCTGCACTTGTCAGACGGTCTATGGACTTACCCCAGAGGAACTCGTCAGTCAACGTGTGGACAGGCAGGGATCAAGGCGATGGTCATTTTATTAGTGATACGCTGGAATTCTGCAAATATATTCTATTATAATATATTATAATAAGATTATAATCATGAGAGTGTGTGTGTCAGTGAGCGTTCAGTGCGGTTCAGGCTAGGCCCAGGGTAATATATGTACACCTCTCATACTCAATTATTAGTGATTGTGCTATTGAAGCTTCCTCCAGGTGTATTGATTTCTTACTCTAAGGACCTCTGGGATTCATCTTGGGGATCACTGACCATTCTGAATATTTTAGCCAGAGCTTAGTGTTGGTGACAGGTGATAAACAATGATCCAAAACAATATGACACTTGCACACAGCTATTCCCCATTTTGATCCAGATTGATAGAGTAAAAGATTGGTGTATGATTTACCCCTGTAGAATTGGACCATATATAACTTGCCAGGGTAAGATGTTTATCATTATCATTTTTACCTTTCATTTAAAAAAATAAAAAAAAAATAATAATAATAATTCCCTACAGCTTGAAAAATATTGAAGGGAAATGAAATGGACAGCGTAGTAAAGCATATGCTATAAATACCAATTCACGGATCGAAAATTAATTGATGTATTTTTTGTTAAACACAAGTTACACACACTATACATGGACGAGGGCCCAAATGTTTGTGAATGAAAACGCTGAACATCCAGTTAAATTCACTTTATGAATAGCAATCATTTCATAAACTGTCCATAACTCGTTTAATAAAACTCAACTGGTGTACACTGTGGAATTATACTGGCTAATGTTGGATCATTGCAGTGAGCAAAGGCAATTATAGCTAGTGATTCAGTTTTATGATTAACGCTCCCTTGTTATTATTGTACTCCCAAAATGATTGATGGGATTTTTTTTAAATATACACATAAAACATTGGTTCCTTTGTTCAGTGAAACTGGACACAAGGTAATGTTCTTTTCTGACAATTTCAAATTGCCATTTGTCACAGCCTACATCTGCGACTTCATCCTGAATAGATAAGGTCATCTATAAAGTACACTGCCAAGTGTACTAATGCAGAACAGTTTTTAAATAGTACATGGCCGTGTATCATTTAAATGACGCCTCGAGATTTTCTTCTCGGCCACACTGTGCAACTTCAGTACTGATCAAAGTGCTCTTTAATATACGGCGTTTCACAAAGCCTTCCTAAAGAGCTACATTTTTGCCATACATTTAGCCTCCAGCACAGCAGAACTCATGGCCGCCGTGATACAGAATTCGGAGTGTGCGGTACCACCAGGCCCCACCTCGACTTGCTTGATCTCCCCGACGTCGAGGCCGTACATCTCAAACTTCTCCAGGGAGCCAGCGGCAAAACACTTCTTCTCCTCGGGTAGGTCCAGCCACAGCCGGTCCGTCTCGAGCTGGCTTTTCCCCGTGACGATGACGTAGACGCGGCTCGTGGTGCTGGCATCGCGCTCCACCCCGGTGGAGATAGTGAAGTGGTACGGGATAACTGCACACAGAGAAATGTTGGCCCGAGTAGGATTTCAGCTTGATACAGTGTAAGACTTCTCACCTGTGCTTGGCAACGTGTTACATGGTAAACCGAGGCTGGGATTCAATAGACATTTGTCCTCCAGCAATCACTGAAACAACCTCGCAACACAGTTTATGCAGAAAAATAAATGTCAGGCTTGCATTTACTTGCAAGACAAAGTCATGGATAAATGCTGATTAAATCCCAGCATGAGTGCGGGCAGTGGAGTATTGAAGGCTTCTGATGCTCACATAGCCTCCTAAAAGAACATTCTACACACTTCAAACAGTATAACCATAAGGTATGCAATTATAAATGTGAAGAAGTGTGGGTTTGCGAAATAAACGTTTTCTATTTTCTTTTTTCATTTTCCATTCTCCCTTACTAGGCCCTTCCTCGATGTCTTCTTCGTCCTTCTTCTTCTTATTCTTCTTGTTCATGTTGCTATCCAGACTCTTCACGCTCATTGAAGAACCCTTCAGACTCTTCCTTGAGCTGTGAAGACTCTCTCTCTCTCCCTCATACCCCTGAGGAAACATACGGGCAATAAACCGACGCCAGCAGGTTCGCCAATTCGAAATATCAAAGTCGGCTGTCAGCAAATAATCTGTCACAGGCAAAGCGAAAGCGCTGTTTGAAGCGTGACCCCGACAGGGGCACTTCCGGAGCCGGCGTTACCTTAACGTAGAAGAGCCGCTCGATGCGTTTGTCCTCCTTCTTTTTCGACAGCCATCGTTCGCACAGGAATAGGTAAACCTCCTCCGTTTCCACGTCGACCACCTCCACCTGGTCCACGTACCAGTCCGGGCTGATCATGCTGTTGTCATGGCGAATCTTGATCTTGAAGACCTGGCCCAGGTCCACTGCTTCGATGGTGAACTTGTCAACCTGGCAGACAGATTTGCTCACCTTACTGGAGAGGGCTTAAATGACAGTTAAAACCTGAAATTCAGGTTGAACAGTAGCTTGTTTAAATCAGATGGAAATATTGCAATTCATTAGACAAGCGCTTAACAGCGACTGAGGACACAATACACTGAAGACCACGACATCATATCCTGCCAATAACACTCCAGCGTGCAGCAGCCTCGGGAGCACTTTAATGAACTCTGACAATGACCCGGCAGCGGGAGGCTCATAAAATAAAATGTGTGGCCATTTGTAAAAGCCATTATTGCACTGTCCTTCCAGAACCCTGCAGCTGCACAGCAGTGTCTGTTTCTCATGAGGGGGGGGGGGCTGAGGGACAGGTGCAGAGGGGACTGAGAGACGGGCTGTCACAGGCTGTCTCTGACATACTGAACAGTCCGTTTGCCACAGCTGCTCTAGAATCCCCCATCCCCCGAGGTTGCATTTCAGCGCAAAACAAACGAGGAAGTCGTACGAAAAAAATGCTCTACTGAAGCGACGTCAGTGGGTTCCCCAGGTATAGCTTTGCTAAACTGTTGAAACGGCTTAACAAGCAAGTCGTTGTGACGTGGTAGGACACAGCGTACTTTCCCACGTCATCGCAGACAGACAGACACAAATCTGTTTTCGTTATAATATGATTAGGCTGCAAAATTCTTAAAAATACAAAAATGTCACACAGGTACAATATGGCTTCAATTATTCAATCTTGGTCAATGACATATTTGAAATGCGTACGTTAATTCTTAAGATAATATTCTAGTAAAGTGTTTTTAGTGCATAAACACTAAAAACACTTTACTAGAACAAAGAATTTTAGTGCATAAACGGTTAAACTATTTCAAATTAAACATGTGATCTAGCTCTGCATGGCATCATTGAATATTGTTATACATTTTCTTTCCTTCAACCAGCAGAATTGAAATAGACTGCATATTATGGCTGCATATGTGCAGATACAATTCTTCCGAGGTACCTGGTTCAAGGTTACAACAGCACTACCCTGCCTGGCATCCAAACCCACAAACCTGCAGGTTGCAGGACAAGATTCATCCAGAGGTGAGCAACACAGAGGGACGTTTTAACTCTGTCTCGGGGAACTGAATACGAACACTCGCAAAAGAACTGCAGGAATAAATGGAAGCAGTGGGCATAAAGAGCAATTCTACCACTGGAGATGAAGGCAGGGTTATGTGAGGCGAAAGCATCAACTGCTTAGAGGATATTAGTGCCACCTCTCTGCGTCTGTCTCCACGTGTACATTATAACTCCGTTTAATACAAATGCCAGGAGGTGCTGTAGCTTTCGCCACACTGGTTCTATCTCAGAAATCTGACTCAATGCAGTAGCCTGGTGCATGGGAGCAGGGCTTTCTGGGCTGCGTTGGGTCTCTGGGGGACTCAAATGCATTTCAGTGGAATGTTACCTCCACGGCGCATAGCATTACAGAAGTTCAGTATGGACCTATGACAGCTTGAGGCCCCCTGCAATACAGATTGGTCCCATACCTGCTGTATTAACATTATAGTTTATAGTTTATATACCTGCTGTATAGTTTATAGTAGTGTTCTACACAAGCTCAAGATAATATTATAAGCATAGTATATTTCATACCTGCACTGGAGAATATTACTGGAAAAGGTTGGGAAATTGGTTGCTTTACTCCATAGAAGGCAACATTTTATATATATATATATATATATATATAACACCCGGGCAGGCTTCATTTCATTAAAGGCTGTGTCTGGCTGCTAGTAGAGGACCTGGCCTGTTTGTGCCCTTCAGTGTAATCCCATTACAAAGTGCAAGTGCACTATATGGTGGCCTCCCCTTACCGATCCCCTCTCAAACTTGTTGCTGTTGGTCTCGGACTTGCTGAGCTTGCGTTCCCCGGTGTCGCCCAGGTCTCCGTAGATGGTAAGGAACGCGGCGGCATCGGTGCCCGCGCCGTACACATCCCCGGTCATCACAGACACCTTGTAGGTATGCGCTGGGGGTGAGATAGGCACGAGAATTTTTACTGCCGTTCAGTTTACCGCTTGACATTCTCGGGTTTTCCCAGACATGAAGCAAAATTGCAACTCCTTTATTTCCAAGCCGTTTAAGAAGCACAGCGATTTTCTGTCATTCGCGTCAGTGCAGAAATGCTCCACCTGTCCGCCCAGACTAAGCCACAATAACAGGCTTCTTTTCGAAAAAATCTATCACCTTTGAAAGAGCTCTAGCAGGACTGCGCATTACACTTGGCATTGTGCACTATACACATATTCCTGAGAATACATTCCCCCCCCACTGAGAGAAATGCTTTTTCTACTTTTCTATTCTAGGCTCTTCTATTGACATTTATTCTTATATTACAGCATGAAAGGGTCTATGATGTAACACCATTAATCAAACCTAGGTTTACAAAATCTATTTTATTCGATTTTACAGAAGGCGGTCAGAGAAATCACTACTGGAGTGGTAATCAACTGCCATTGTAGCAGGATTCTCAGTACCCACACATGAATTACACGTCTACATTAGTGTGCAAGTGGCTTCTTGTGTGCATTTCTTATATAGTGGGGTTTTTTTCTGGGGTGGGGGTGGGTACGTACTCTCTAGAGCATCCTCCACCTCGGTCTCAGTGAGCTTGAGCGTGCCGTCCCTCAGCAGTTTCTCCTGAATGATGTCGGATGGCACCAGCTCTCTCACCGTCTCGCCGTCGTCCTCTGACTTGGCCAGCCAGCGTTCGCAGGGGAAGATGATGGTCTCTGAACCCTTTCAATTAAACAGCAGATGAAAGCGATTCCCTCCACACCCCAGCAGGCACGGGCAGGTCTGCAGAATCCCAATCGCTCGCATTATTCCGGCTCTCGCGCGGAGAGCCACCTTGTGGTCATCAGCGGTATAGCATACAGTAAATGTCTGTTCTTGCGCCCACCTGGTTTTGGCATTTTCTTGTGGTTTGAAATTGAGGTCACTGCTTAATGTGACCATCTTTTAAACATTTAGAGTGCGGACTGACAGAGGGATTTAATATTTGATAAAGACATTCAGTTAGGGATTAAAAAGTGGTGTTCTGCTGGTGGTTATTTAATCGTTGTTAATTCCTGCCTGCACAAAGGCACTGGCTTGCTGTTTCAAGATTTGTCTTCCGGGTCTAGATACGATGAATGCCAAGTTTCCTTTCATGAGATTAATATGCTAATTGCTCATTATAAGAAATCGAGGTTTTCAACTTTGTAATTACAATTTATTAGACACAGTCGCTGTTTAAATTCCATGAACAATAAATTACAGAACATTTTTCTGAAATGTGATAATTTCACAAATTTGGTAATATGCCAGAAACATTCTGACAGGACTGCATTCTTATAATCAATTGAAATATCTGCTCAACACATGATAATTACTTTGATATCATGATTAATTAATGCACACATATATGAATATCACTCTAGATGCAGGGAATCCGATACCTTTCCCTTTCTTAGAAGTCTTCTGATCTCGACTCTGTCCAAGTGCCAGCCAGGATTTATACCTCGGTTGTCGTGCCCAATTCGGATCTTCTCAATGACATCACCCACGTCCTCCAGCTGTAGAGATAAGAAGACAAATGTTCAGATTTATCCTTAGCTTTGCTAACACAACTGCACTTTTCCTTGAAAATGTACCTATATTATGGCTCCAAATTCCAGTGCCACCTTCTTCCAAAGGTATTTATTATTTTAAAAAAAGGTAACACGATCTCATGCAAGTGATAAATAAGAATGCAAATAGGACACATCATTATCGGAATTGCCCTTAAAGGCCCACACACACATTTCTCGTGTTTTTGAGCTTTTCACATCATCCTGGAGCTTTTCAAATGTGTTCCATACTGGTTCAAGTCAAAAAATTGCAATTTTGGTCGAAGTATGCATATTTTAGGATTTAAATGCGATGTTTCCGAGTTGGTAAAACAATTTCCCATGTGATATGACGTATGTTTTTGCATAATTTGTCGCAATCCGAATATGTACAGACAGGGGGCGGGGTTTCAGACTTACGTCCGAAAAAACCTACGTCACTGCCCTTTGCTAACGTTTTGTGGCCGTTTCAGATACTAAAACCAGGAAGAGAATGCCGATGCGCGTCGGCCTTTAAAAGTGTGGACAGGTGCTCACCTCCACAATAAACATGTTCTCAGCGGCCCTCTCAAAGTACATGAGCCTCTCCCTCTTGTTGACGCACAGAGACTTCTGCTGGGTGCACAGACCGTCCCGGCCGTACAGAACGATGAACACATCCGCATCGGTTCCCGCCCCAAACACGTCGCTCGTAAATGTTTTAATCTCGTAGGGCACAACTGAAATTCATAAAAAAGATTCTTTGGCACATTTGGTATTTTAAAAAAATAGAATAATTACTTTAACTTGCAAAGACATTTAGACTTTTCAGACTTTTAAATAACAAGAAAATAATACATTAGCTATGGTATTGTTATTATCAGTGTCAACCCAAAATTATACTGCAAATAACATAGCAGTCCAGTCCAAACAAAGCTTAAGCCCAGAAAGCAATTATGAATTAGTTGTTTACCAACTCATTAGTTAGTATTACTCATTTTTGCCTTTATAAACAGTATTTGTGTTTAATATTCCAAGCCAAGCCAAGTGACATCCAAAATTTGAATCCAAGACAGTGGAAATATTGAGGAGATGTACAGCTATGTTAGTGTTTCACTCTGCATTCACAGTAGCAGTTAGAGGAATATTGAGACAGACAGATGATGTAATGATGAATGCTGTTGCTTGGAAACATGACAATTCTCAGCCCAACCAATTTGTTTTACATTTATTAATTTAATTTACCTCACAAAGAACTTTGCTTAGGTACTGCATTAACTGAAGATACTTATGAGGCAACTATAAAAATAAAAATGTACCGAACACATTTTTGTAAATCAGTTTATACTTCTGTCAGTACTGTTTGAGCCTGTGAACATGAACGTGTATAGTCACGTTCTTCAATAGCTTGTTTCTCACTCAAGTAATAAACCCAGCTAAGCTCAATAAGAAAATATATATACCCCATACTCAGTATGAAATAAATATGTAGAGTAGCTATGCTAACTTGAGATAGCCCTATGGTTGGGGTTTGGGGTAAAATGTGAGCGAGAGGTCTTACATGGGATGTACATTTCCGTCTGCAGGTCGGCAGGGTACAGGTCCCTCACGATTGCGCCATCGTCCTCTGACTTGTCCAGCCAGCGGCCACAGGGGAAGCGTAGCTTCTGACCCATTGAGGGGGCATCGATTTCCACCCAGTCCAGAAACCAGCCTGCTGAGCCCCCTGGTAGCAGGCAGATAGAAGATATCACAATAGCTGCACAGAATTACCAAGATAACACCAGCTGGGTCTTGGTAAATAGACAAATCGCCTGCCATGCCCAAGATCTATACGTTAATAAATAATGAATAATAAAAATAATTGTCCCAGAATTGCTATATACAGTATGTCTTTTGGTAAGACACAGTAGTCAAGGGTTCCCCCCCTCCACACACAAACAAATTAGAGTTTTGGTTCTTGAAGCAAATGCAGCGCGTCTGTGAGAAATATACGTATGTATGAGCTGTGTAGCTGTTCTTATAGCAAGTTACTTTACTGCGCGCATCTCACCTGAGTTATCATGACCGATGCGCAGTCTCTTCAGAACACCAATATCCACAGCCTCCACTGTGAAGTCATCAATCAAGCCCTGCTCAAACTTGTTCTTGTGGCTCTTACAAGCCTTGAGGTTTAGTATTCCTACGGAGAAACTCAAAATGAATCAAAGTTATCACTGAAAACAACTTCTTGCATTTGTGAATTGCTAGAGAAACTGGCTGCACAGAAATATTTGAAAATACAATACATATAATGGACATTTGTAAACATAAAACACATACAATGCGTTTATAAACTACTTCCTTTGATTCCCTGTATGCTGTTTGAATGCTGAATGTTAACATGGCTGAATTGTACTTGTTTTTAAGTTTTATACATGTTTTTATTTTTGTTTGCGGGTCTTGTAAAAGAGATCTCGATCTCAATGAGACTAACAGTAAAAATAAAGGATAATAAATAAATAAATAAATAAATATTTTACAAAATATTCAATACTGTAGTCACGTGTTTTTATCTAGTTCCTCGGGAGTACTGACAATTATTTGCTTGCACGATTTCAAAGAAATAATGAAACAGCAAGCATTTAAACTTGAGTAAAAGAGAACAGAGATCAATATGCAACACAGACAGTATAAGGACTGTTACCTGTGTCGTCCTTTGTACCATACAAGATAGCAAAGACATTGGCATCTGTGCCAGCATACTTCTTTTCACCAGTTTTGATTCTTAGGGTATATGTTGTTGACATGGCTGTAAAAAATGAATGAACAAATGTATACATATATGTTACTAATCATATCTAAACAAAACATAACCTCATACGTCTAACAGGAGACGTGTCTTAATGCGTCTGCAGTTGGCAGACTTCAGAGTTGAGCCAAGGGATAGCAATCTTTGTATCTTTCTTCAGTAATGTGGCTGTGCTTTCATCACCACGGTGCAAACTATTCTCCCACAGGCTTGCAATCAAACAATAATTTTTGGCGATTTCATGTCACTATTCTTAACAGCCAGGAAAAGCAAATCTATTCTGGAAAAGCAAATCTAACGGAATGAGCGTCACGAACCAAGTGCTCATGGTTTTGTCAGGAAACTCTTGCTGCAGCTGACCATCGGAAGGCCAGCAACCACGTGTCTCATACTCAACCAATCACACGTACACACCTCTAATGGAGCGCCATTTTAAAAAGAAAGAACCAGACCTCCCTGTGCTGCACACAGCTCCCCTAACCCTAACACTCCCTGTGCTGCTCACTTCTGCCCCAAACCCTCCCTGTGCTGCTCACTGCTGCCCTAACCCTCCCTGTGCTGCTCACTGCTCCCCTAACCCTAACCCTCCCTGTGCTGCTCACTGCTGTGCTACCCTTTGTTTGCTTTGCATTAAAACATTTGCGATCACCCTCCACCGCCCCATCTTACACCCGATGTTTGGATCCGCTTCGGTACGGGGGGGTTTCTGGTCATCTCCTGTTTAGCAGGGAGATGCCTGTGCTCCAGAGTAGTTTCTAAAGCAGATCCATTCAGCGCCAAACCAAAATAATTGTACTGCACATCCATTAAAACATGTCATTTTAATATGCAGGTTGTCCTGAAGAAAATGTTTTTGGATGCATTATATAATTTAGCGGCCATATCTTTCAAGGAAAGTTACGATGCATATTGTAATGATAAATGGTACAACAAAATCAAACATAATCCATAATTATGAAAATTAAATGAACGGGGTGCCAAGTCATATGTCTCCTAACTCTCAGAAATGCAAAACAGACAAACTATCTGAATTGGACCACTTCTAAATACTCGATTGATCATGTTAAGGGTTAAACGCTAAAGCTGTACTTTGATTGGCTCTTCGCAGACGTTCTGTCCACTTGAAATGAATGTGAATTTAAAGAATTATAATTCCCTCAAGCCCGCTGCTTACATTTCTGCTCCAGTCCCAGCGTGGCCGCTGAATCTTCATCATCATCATCATCATTCTTCTTCATGAATGCTTCATCTACTGGCACCAGTTCCCTGGCAATCTGACCATCATCCTCATCGATAGCGAGCCAGCGCTTACAGGGGAAGTAGTACCTACATTACAGAGAGATTCATCTTTGTGTTTTCTATTTTTAGAAGTAGAGGAGTGCTTGCAACCCATTAACTATAATACTATTTTCGAGATGCTGACGCAATAGCTACTGAAGTATTTTAAAAAGGGTGGTGCTATCTGAGCAGCTGAATTGTATCCGCATTCACCTTAAAATTGCAGATATTAAACCCACTGATCTCTAAAAGCGATTAGTCCGGTTTTGGTACTATAAAATCAGCGCTTCATGCTAGAATTTTATGCTGGTGCTGTATAATCTGAAAAAACAAGAGCAAAGATGTAGTTTCCAGTTCTCACCACCAGGAGGCGATCTATGACCTCTCAAGAATTGTACGCCGCAGCGGCATAAGGCATCTGAAAAGGGTGCTCACGCAGGCCAGCATTTTTTTTTCAATACAGGGAAAACAATAGCTATACGTTTAGTAAAAATTATTTATTTTAATTAGACAGAAGCAGTGCTGCCACAGAACTAAGCTAGCCTTCATTTGTTGTGGTCTTCATACAGATATGATTCTGAAGATGGGCCTTTTGTGTTTAATTGCATATGACGGACTCCCCCCCCCCCCCACCCCCCATTCCCCCATTCCCCCTTTCCCCCGCTGCATCAGCGATATCTGCCCTTCTGCACTCACGTGGTATCGTCCTTGCAGTCCACAATTTCCACTCGGTCAAGGAACCATGCAGAGTGTGCCTGTGTGTTGTCATGACGAATCCGCAGTTTCTTCAGCGGCCCAAGGTCAATAGAAAAGATGGAGAAGACGTCTTCCTGTGTGGCAAAAACAGGCACGGGGAGGCCTCCAGGTTGGCCATTTTAAAAAAAACGTGCAGACATCCGGCGCGCTAAACCAGGACGTTTCATTGCATTTTACCTCAAAACGAAGTGTAGACAATCAAAATGCACTTTGAGTGAGATCTGGTGGTAATCACATCTTGAGGGGTCAGCTTAAAACCAATGAAGGCAACTTTTCTACATGCACTGCACAGTAGCAGTGTGGAGGAATGGATCTGTGTATACCTCATCATTATAAAGGGCCTTGATATAATTCATAATTCATTTATGAGATCAAGATTCATTAAGTATATTTAGTCTTTTCAAAAATGATACTCTACCACTCGTTGAAAATCATCTCTACTATAAGATAAAAGGGATTCAATTAGGGATTCAACAGTTATAATCTTAATTTAAATAACTTTCACAAGGCCCGTTCTGAATGACCATTTAAAAAATATTTCCACTTAAATTAAGATAGTTACTTGCACAAGGAAGTAAATGTATCCATCAAAAGGTATTTTATACCTCCTAGGCACACCAATAATACAATAATTGCCTAATTTATCCAAGAAACAGCCTGTATCCAGAGCAATTCACACGTCATTAATTCATGTTTAGTCCATTTACACAATTGTAATAATGTTCAGATTAACACTGCTGCACTCAGGTACAACAGTACAGCCCTCACCGGACAACCCCAAAAACCCATGTGACGCAATGCCACACCACATCGCTGCAAGCCAGACACCCCCATACACCTACTCTGGGACCACCCTACCTTGCCCTTCTCAAACTTATTGAGGTGATTGGACTTCTTCAGGCGCCGCTCTCCCGTGTCACCCACTTCCCCGTAAACGTTAATGAAAACGTTGGCGTCGGTGCCAGCTCCCCACATGGTTCCTGTGAAGACGTGGACTTCATACGTGTTCTCTGTGGGATGAAAGTAGCAGTACTATTTTTTTTTTTTTTAAATCACGTTGAACAGCCAGTGAATCTCAAACCGTTTTCTCACTGGAAGATCATTTCCTCACAACATTTTGGAAAGTGGGACAAATACAAAGCAGCTCATGCATAGTATCAAATGTAAAATGTTGGTCTTATCACTTTCCTTTAAGTGAGAAGTGGGAACACTTCTTAAATAATCTAATACTGATATCATTATACATCGCAAATGTTTCCTGCATGAATTGCAATCGATTAGTTAACTCACTAGACATGCATTTAGTGAGGGAAGCCTCAGTTCAGTTAACATAGCCTCATGACACTTTCAGCAACTACTCTGTAAACAAGCCACTAGCACACTCTCATGCAACAGGCTTTTATTAGACTAAAAACACAGAAGGACCACATGAGAGAACTTATTACGTGGTGAACTGAACATGGTAGAAATGGTATTCTGGCTATACCCTGAAAATGTGCTGTGCTTTCAGAGTCACAGTGACTACCTAGGTGACAGTCTTGTTGACAGTCTAAGCTCCTCATCTACAAGGAAAACCCCCACCTTCCAAATCTCCTCCATCTTCAGGGAGCAGCTCTACCACCAGCTCTCCATCCTCCTCGTCCCGGGCCAACCATCGCTCGCAGGGGAAGTTGTAGGTCTCCACCACCTCCTGCAGCTCCAGCGCAGCCTCTTCCTCCTCATCTTCATCTTTCTTCTTTTTCTTCTTCTTCTTGTCTTTCTTCTCCTCCTTCTTGGCCTCTTTCTGCACCATGGCCATGGTCATACGCTTGATGTCCACCTTCTCCAGGAACCAGCCATCGCCGATGCCCGACCCGTCGTGACCTATCCGGATCTTCAATATCTTGCCTATGTTCATGGCTTCGATCTGTGAAGGCCATTGCATTTGTGAGTTTGTTTCCATGGAAGACAGAGGACATATCATCATATACACGAGTCAGCACATTAGGGATACAATATACTATAGGTTGGGCCCATAGTTTGCTCTGATGACCTCACACTACATCAAAAACCATGAACTATCACACAATACTTGCCCTTAACTTACAAATAAAGGTTAATTTTTAAATGCAAACAAAAAACAAACATCTACATTTGATTGTGAATCAAGTGTAAGTTAAATGTTGATGGTAATATGTAATAGAGCTGCAGGTAGCTGCAATGCACAGATCAAATTTGCTTAACCAACTGTTTTTCAAACCTTACATCAACCATTGAGTGATTTCTGATAACTGGAGTATTGTGAGATACTATACAGTATAATCAGCAAATACCAAAGCAATCGCTTCAACTGCGAGGTGCAAAGCACACGCGGAATTAATTATTGAATTTTCAACCTCTGCTCTATTTTGCTTTTGAAGAAGCCATGATTCCCTTCCAAATTACATTTTCTATGACTTAAACAAGACGTTTACAAACCAGCGCTAAGCTAATAGGATCATATGAAATATGTACTCCCATAATGAAAGAATAAGAACCTTAAATATCTCAGTGGTTCCTCTTTCAAAGTTGTTAGACCTGCTCTTCAAAGTGATGAGCTCCGTTTTTCCTTCCTCTCCGTAGATCTGAATGTAGACGTTGGCATTTGTACCAGCCGCCCGGACGTTGCCAGTGATCACCGTTATCTCATAATTAATCACTAGAAACAAGACAGAACTTGAATGTCAGGCTCCGTACAATTACCAGCCATCCAGCAAAGACACTATAATTCATTCAGTCTACAAATTTCCTGCTGATTTAGAGTGACATACTGTATCTCATTACTTCTCTCTTAACCTTTTGACATATGTATATACCAGGCAGCTCAAAATGATCCTCGGGCTTATGAAAAGAAGTTAAATACTTGACCTCATTATTATCACTTAAGATATTATTTAACAAAAAAATTGGAGCTTAATGTTACTTAGGAAGTTCTCTGCAAAACAAAAAAGACTAGAAAAAATCTGAAATGCATTTGCAAATGATCTCAATTAAAGTATTTATTTGGATGCACCAAGCATCCAAGGTGTTTAATAAACACTGGGCACCTCCAACCAAAAATATACCCTTGTACTGTGTATGTTATAGAGGCCCAGTCTGGGTCTCCATAAAGGCTTCTTTAAAATGTGTGTAATCTGACGTCAGCCCTGGACTTCATACATGACACCGAGAAGTTGGAAGTGTTTTTTGTACATTTTTCGATTTCCAGAATCTCGCTGGGGTAGATCTCCACCTCCACCTTCCCGTCCGCTTCGTCCTTACACAGCCAGCGGTGGCTGGGGAACATGTACTGCAGCCCGTGGACCGGAACCATGATCTGCACGCTGTCGAGGAACCAGCCGGCCCGCAGGCCCTCGTTGTTGTGTCCAATCAGGAGACGGTTGATCTGTTATCAAAGACCGAGGTGGGGAAAAAGAACGGTCTTGACGATGAGTTGAGAACATTCAGTCAAAAAAATTAAAACAACAGAAAAACATAATAAGAATAATAAAGATAAAATTTTAATGGTTCTACTCTGGTGAAGACTTACTCTTCCGATATCAAATGTTTCGATGGTGAAAATGTCGACCCGGCCAGTCTCAAAGTAGTTGCGCAGGTCGTTGTCGGAGACCACCAGCATCATCTTGCTGGTGTCACCCTTCTCCCCATAGAGTTTAACAAAGACCTTGGAATCCGAGCTGGCCCCATTGATGCTGCCAGTCTTCACCGTGATGTGGTAACTGATGTCTGAGGGCAGAGTGACCGCCAGCACAGGCTCTTTAGTTATCTCCATACAAACATGGAAACAAACCATATCCAGAGCACAGATTAAATAAATGGCATCTAAGGGCTGGGGGACCCAACATCTCTTCTTATAGGTTTGCGGTTAACTTAAGGCATAGTAAGGAAACAGATTACTATGAAGACGCTGTCCGTCCCCTGATGGCACCAACTCCCGAACGATCTGCCCGTCATCCTCATTTTGGTCAAGCCACCTGGAAAATCATTCTCATTAACCATTTTTATTTTACAGCACGCAGAACTTTGTATTTGAGTTTCTCATAAAAAAGCACAGAAATCCTGTATTTATGCCGCTTTTGGAACTAAGTCCTGTGTCCTAGATGGGAGTCGAGCTCTGGTTACAACTGCGACTTCGGTGGACCTGTTACTGTGCATTTGTTCCCATTTGTAAGAGGATGCTAGTTCATTAGCTAAATGCAGTGCTTAACTGATGGTGTCGGAATGCCGCCGTTAGGGAGAGGTGAGTGCCCTGGAGGGCCGCCTTACCGGTGACAGGGGAACTCCACCGCCTGAGACTCGGGCTGGCCCTCTTCCCGGACTACCACCTTGTCCAGGAACCAGCCGCAGCCCCCGCCCCGCCCGTCGTGCCCGATCCGCACCCTGTGCACCTGGCCCAGCGACACGGCCTCGATCAGGAACTCGTCCGCCTGCGGACGAACAGTCACCGCGCCCAGAGAGAACACCCTCATCTCAGTTACTGCAAACAACAATGCATTGGAGTTTCATAGGTGATCCTGTAAGAGAATATTTTGAGTGGGTGTAAACATGAGGCTCAATGACATTGATAAACACTGCACTGACTACCCACAAATTAAATTGCATATAATCTGCTAAGTAGTTTGGTTACATTTTACATATGAGTTCTTATACGATGTACTTACACTACAGATAATACATATCTACCTTGGTCCCATGAAGCTACACACCAGAAGAACATTTCCATTGAATATCATCTGAGCTTAAAATTAGCATAGGCTAAAAAACCCAATTCAAGGTGACAATACGCACAGTTCCTGTGCAATCCATTTAAAAAAAATAATAATTAGGTGCCCAACGTGGGGCTTAACATGCCGAATTACCACCCTAATTTGGAAGGTCAAATTATCTGCAACCGCAGCCACATTCATGCGTGAACCCCACTGCCGACTCCGGAGAGCGTAGACACCCACGGTTCTCCTCGGAAACATGTGGTGTCTCCAGTCTGCTTCATTTCACATCACAGACGACAGCTAAGCTCATAGAGTGGAGTCGGAGGAAGACCTTTCATATGTGGCTTTGACATGCAGTCTGCGGGCAGCCCGATCGACCAGCGGGGGTTCTAGTTGCTCTGTAATAGCACACTGAAAACACTACTGAAGTAATCCAATCGGCAGCCGCTGTTACGTTCAGCAGCTCTGCAGTGACAGGCGCCTTAAGAACACAATTTCAGAAACGGAGGCAATATGCAACCCGCTGACTTTGGCTGGATCTTATTACCTTGGGTCATGATAATCTGTAGATACTTTAAAATGCAACACAGAAAATTACTGAAAGAAACCCTGTAGCCTGTAGTTTTAACCTGGGTCCATACTCACGTTCCCCTTCTCAAACTTGTTGACATTGTTCTTGCTGGTGAACATGAGGCGTTCCCCGGTGTCCCCCAGGTTTCCGATCAGACAGAGGAAGACACTAGCGTCTGTACCACTGCCACCGACGTTCCCGGTACATATGGTGATGCGGTACTTTATCACTGGGGAAAGAGACCATAAAGTATTTATCACACATATTATGGGCTCCCGTGAGACGTCATTAGGAATGTGCATAAGAACAGACCCAATTCACGCACGCACGCACGCACTCACGCACTCACGCACACACGCACACACGCACTCACGCACACACGCACACACGCACACACACACACACACACACGCGCGCTTGGAGCGAAAAGAGGCCTTCACTGACACCCAAGACGATTAACTAGGTGCCGGTATTCCAGTTTTCCAATTTGCACGAAAAACCATACATTTGTATGCATCTCCCATTTTAAAAGAAGGATGCCGTTTCCCCTCATTTTCACATTTCCATGTCCGCTTGTTAAAGCAGATTTCCACCCGCCACATAACAGCTGAGCTTCCCCATAAATGATTCATCTCTTTTTCCACAGCAATCAGCAAGCACATACCTATCAGCTGACCAATTTGCCAGCAGACCAGACCCGTGCCAGTGCGTGTGATGATAATGCCTAACTCCTCTGAATGCTGACTGTGTTCATGATAGGCTACTGCATTAGGGAACACTGAGTTCTTGCTGTCTTACATGGCAGAGGTTCGGGAATAAGGTCTCCTGTGGCGGAAAGCTCTCGGACAATCTCGTTGTCATCTTCGTTAATATCCAACCAGCGCCCGCAGCTGAATGAGTACTTCTCCTTTGTCAATGTCTTCATTAGTGTGACCTTTACAAGACAGGGGAGGAGGGAGATTTCCCATTATTTACTCATTTCCTGTTCTATTTGTTTTATTTTTAAAAAATAAAATAAGACACTTTTTTTAATGTTAAAATACCATTCATTTAATAGTGTTGAGTTGTATGAATATGAGATTTAGATTCGAAGAGCAGCCTCTATCACCAATATTCAGACTTCAACTGCCTTTCATTATCATTGCCCATGGTGAATTTAACTGTTCTTTTTTCTCTCACCCTGTCTAAATGCCAGCCTGCGAATGGGTGTCTCTTCTCATGCCAAACACGAAGCTTCAGTATCTTCCCCAGACATGGCATTTCAATCTGTGGGCATCCATAACAAGCAAACAATGACAACACAACAAGGGCACATTTTCCTCCTGTCCCAAAATAACAGACCAAGTGCACCGGTGCGCCCTCTATCACGTCAGACTTACCATAAACTTATCTAACTGACCCTGTTCAAAGCTGTCCGAGTTGTTTTCCAGCCTCATTTCATCAGACTTGCCCTTGTCACCATAAATCTGCAGGAAGACCTGCGCGTCGGTTCCAGCCCCCTTTACATCAGAAGTCCAGATCCACAAAGACCAAGGATGTTCTGGGGAGGGACGACGGAACAGAGTATGTCTGCCGTGATGTGTGTATATCTGTCAGACAATGCACAAAATCACTTTTGCCATTTATAGTTGTATTCATTAAAGAAAAATCTGTACCCGTCAGGGACAGAGCGTGACGTAAATATCACATCATTTGACTGAAAATAATTGGAAAGCGAATCTTTCAGGCGCCTCTTCTGCAACTGAATTACTAAGCATCCCT
Source organism: Synaphobranchus kaupii (assembly GCA_029718625.1). Lineage (NCBI taxonomy): Eukaryota > Metazoa > Chordata > Actinopteri > Anguilliformes > Synaphobranchidae > Synaphobranchus > Synaphobranchus kaupii. Next base: position 24,300,922 of record CM056392.1, on the reverse strand, counting down.
CTGAAGTTGGAAACTGCCCAGATCAGTTATAATGCAGGTAAAAGCCAATACAAAATTAAGCATAATGACTAACCTGATGATGTTTGCCTTGGAAATGACTTGGAAATAATTTTAACCCCGCCTGAGTATTCAATTGGCTTTGAACCAAAAATACAATTTGTAAGTAGACATAATGCAATACATATAATTACTCGGAGGATGCACAGGAGGACAGACAGTAATCTTAGATCACAGTTGATGGATGTTGTTTGTTATTATACTTGATCATGATTATTAGTTATTTTGAGCCCATCATCTCTGCAATGTCTATTGCTTGGCTCTAGTCTGCTACAAAACAAAAATACCTTTACCTGGGATGAACCCCAGTTCCGTTTCAGCCTAAACTAGTCTGCCGATTGTTGAAACGGACCACCTTGCGGTTTTGTAATCTTCAGACAACAGCAGAGCATAATCAGCAGAAACGGCAGAACGGTTGAGGACCGGAAAGGGCCAGACGGAGCACCTACTCTTCTGCTTCTTCTGCCGAAGGGAGACCATCTCGTACAGCTCCCTCTCGATCAGTCCGTCCCCCTCGTCCTCGTCCACCCACTTCCCGCACGGGAACGTCTGCTCTATGCCGGTGAAGGGACAGTACACTGTGACCTGAAACACAGTGGGGCCAAAGCAAGTCCGATAAAAGGCACGCTCCACAACGCACGCATTCGTATCCGCTCACGCGTCATGATATGCTGTGCCCTTCAAATGCATTCGTTTTTCTCCGTTATTGGAAATGCACTAGTTTCATCATTATCGCTTTCAGTTAATTTGACGCACTTATCAAGAATAACTCAAAATGTACATAATGGCAGGAGAAATCTCTGCACGTAAGTATATAGGTATCTTTTTAAAACAGTGGCACCCCAAACTCTCCTCGGGTATCCCCAGCCAGGTCCACGTATTTTATGTGCTCCAACTCAAGCACCCGACGCAAGTACTCAAGGGATTGATTAGTCGTATCAGGTGTGCTTGAGGGATGCTTTTCCGAGGTTTGGGAGCCACTTTTTTTTCCACGACATGCAGAAAATTATTTGCCGACACATCCTGCTCTCTTTATGAATCAAGGTAGTGTGGCTGGAAGACGGTGGGGTCTCAGTAGAAGAGCGGTTCCCAAACTTTGTATCGGGGGTTGGGCCCGCTGGAGGGTCGCGCCACGTCTAAAACGTACGGCGTGTCTAAACGTTTTCGTGAGGAGCGGGTCAGAGCGAGATGCATTCGCTCGTTAAGGTGACAGCGGGCTCATAAACTCAGAGAACCGGAGGAGTCAGAAGGCGAAAGAGCAGACTGTGGAGGAGGAGGAGAAGAGAGAGAGAGAGAGCCGCGCCAGCACCTTCTCGCAGTACCAGCCGGCGCTCACTCCGCAGTTGTCGTGGCCAATGGTGACGCGGCTGAGGGGGCTGAGCAGGGCGGCGATCTCCACGTTGAAGATGTCGATGAGGCCCCGCTCGAACTGGCCCCCCTCCAGGAACACTTTCCCGCTGTTCTTCAGCCCCTTGGTGCCGTGCATGAGGATGTGGATCTTGGAGTTGGTGCCGGCGCCCCTGACGTCCCCCGTCATCACCTGGATGTTGTACACGATGCCTGGGGGGGATCGGGTGACACGGCGCACTGTCACATTGAGTCTGTGCCCGGCGGGAGCTCTGATTGGAAGTGGGAAACCTCAATGGCACTGCTGAATGGCATTTTATCTTGATTTTATGTTAAGCACTTTGAATTGCATCTTTGTGCATGAACTGTGCTATATACTGTAAATGCAGATTGACTGATTGATGAGCATGACCCAAACTAAAGATGGGTTTTAATGAAAACCTCACATTTACGTTACATTTACATTGAAGGCATTCTGATATTGATTGATATTTTTGCTCTTCCATTGAGCAACTTGCATTTTACAATCCATTTACACAGCAAAATATTTACTGAACCAATTGAGCTTAAACGGCGTGTGCAAGGGTACAAAACCATGTCCCCACTTTCTGTGGTTTGACCCAGAACTGGCAGGTTACAAGTTCAGTTCCCTAACCACTATATTCCACTGCTGCCTCACTGCACGACTAATGTAATATCATTCCAGCCAACAGCTATTTTTGTAAATCAAACCATAAACCATGAGGCCACGTCAGGGACGATCGCATTTGGCAGCATGTGGTCTGAGCCTGGCATCTGGCAAGGCTTTAGGCTGCCAAAAATAGCTTTACACGGTGTCATAAATAGGGCTGCACACTTCTTTCATTTAAATACATATAATTTCATGATCATATTTCGTATAATAATTTTTAAATATATATATACACTGCCTGGCCAAAAAAAAACACCCGTCATGCATAGTGCCCACTGTGCAAGCCTCCGGAGGCAGTGTTATGATCTGGGGTTGCTTCAATTGGTCAGGTCTAGGCTTAGCAACGTTATGGAGCAATAAAATGAAGTCAGCTGAGTACCTGAATGTACTGAATGACCAGGTTATCCCATCAATGGGCATATTCCAGGACGACAATGCCAAGATTCATCGGGCTCAAAGAGTGTGAAAGAGTGGTTCAGGGAGCATGAGGAATCATTTTCACACATGAATTGGCCACCAGGGTCCTGACCTTAACCCCATTGAAAGTCTTTGGGATGTGCTGTAGAAGACTTTATGGAGTGGTTCGACTCTCCCGTCGTCAATACAAGTTCTCGGCCAAAAATTTATGCAACTCTGGACGGAAATAAATGTTGTGACGTTGCATAAGGTTGTCGAAACAATGCCACAACGAATGCGCGCCGTAATCAAAGCTAAAGGCGGTCCAATGAAATATTAGAGTGTGAGACTTTTTTTTTGGCCAGGCAGTGTATAATGTGATAATTACATGAGTGAGTTCCTGTGTGTACGAGCAGTGCGTCTCCAGCTCTCACCTGTGGGCTGGCTGACCCCGACTAGTACGTCCCTTTGGATCTTCCCATCGTCCTCATCCATGGCGAACCAGCGGTTCACTGGGAACTCGTACACCTCCTTGTTCCCCATGTCGTCAACCACCACCTGGGGGGTGAGGAACAAGCCTCCATTTCAACTCCATTATACTTCCTCTGTGCTGTGAGCTGTAATTACTAAAGCAAGGGAGATCTCTGCACCGTACAGTGAAACCGAGGTCACAGGTCCTGGATGCGTTTCCATTGCCAGCAGAACTGTATAGTTCACGGGGACTACATTTTCCAATGGTACCAAAGAACGGTACCAGGAACTGTGGGGTAGAGCTAGCAGTCCTGTACATCACTGATTGGTCAACCGCAAACTTCCTGTGAATCGTCATACGCCGGGCAAACCAACCTTCCCATTTTAAAATACCCGGTAGCTAATTGCTAAAAATATATCTATTGATATCTATTGACAGACAGAACATGACATGACATATACTACACTGACATGGCGGCAGTGTAGTATAATGGTTAAGGAACTGGCCTTGTAACCGAAAGGTTGCAGGTTCGATTCCCAGGTTGGACACTGCCGTTGTACCCTTGAGCAAGGTACTTAACCTGAAACGCTTCAGTATCTACCCAGCTGTATAAATGGATAACATGTAAAAAAAAAATCCTTAAAAAAAGTTCTGTAAGTCGCTCTGGATAAGAGCGTCTGCTAAATGCCTGTAATGTAATTTAATGTAACAGAAGCTGCAACAAACAACTACTAGCAAACAATAATTATGGAATCCGTATCAGAATTGTGGACCAACGACGAGGTCCAAGCTCTCGTCAGCATTAGGTCGGAAGACAATATTCACTTTTTTCACGTCACTTACTCCCAAATTCTCACCGTCACGGTTTTTGAAGTTCAGCGGCAACAGAAACAGTAACATATTCCGGAAACTACTGAGGTTCCCTATAGTTCCAGGTACGGATGGTTCCCAAACCATTTTGTGCAATGGAAAAGGGGCAAATGTGACAGAGAGCCCTTGTGTGTTGGGTGGGTAAGGTTTAACTTAAATGAGGTGGTTGTGTGTGTGTGTGTGTGTGTGTGTGTGTGTGTGTGTGTGTGTGTGTGTGTGTGTGTGTGTGTGTGTGTGTGTGTGTGTGTGTGTGTGTGTGTGTGTGTGTGTGTGTGTGTGTGTGTGTGTGTGTGTGTGTGTGTGTGTGTGTGTGTGTGTGTGTGTGTGTGTGTGTGTGTGTGTGTGTGTGTGTGTGTGTGTGTGTGTGTGTGTGTGTGTGTGTGTGTGTGTGTGTGTGTGTGTGTGTGTGTGTGTGTGTGTGTGTGTGTGTGTGTGTGTGTGCACATGCACGTGCTTAAATGTACTTGTGCATGTGAGTGTGTCCGAGGGTAATCTAATGGATGCGGGAAGTGGTTATGGGAGAGGTATAGTAAACGGAACCCTCCCCCTACCTCATCTCACATGTCAGCAGTCTCACGGCCGGAAAGCAAAAAGGTCCATTACAACAAAGAGACAGGTCTCAATGTGCAGACCGAAATTAAATATTGGCAAACCAACAGCTGTTGTCATGGTGTCTCAAGCACTTCAATCACAAATACAACACACAGTACAACAGACCTTCTATTAATGCAAATTACGAGTGGACTTTCATACAGAAATCCACTTTCTCCATGGTTTACAACTCTGGCTGTGGGTCACCATTCACTGGATAGCAATATCATAACTTACAAGATGGCAGTTTTACAATTCTAGCTTATGGTATACACACACTTCAGTTGGCTAGGGCAGGTGATAAATCAAAGATAAAATACCCAATATTACAGACAGCCCAAGAGCACTCCCCTCCTCAGCTTGGCTCTGTGCCTAGCTGACACCAGCTCCCCAAAGACAATAATGAGTTTTATGTGATGTTCCAAAGCTATTCGTCTGTGTGAATGCCCTCTAAGGTTGCTTAGTAACTTATTACGCAATTCCTATGTCCTGTGGAACAATGTGAACCTACAGAAAATAAACTGGCCATTGTTGCTGCACAGGCAGCCAGCTACAGAAGGCACTGTGCAAGTTCAATGCATGCTCTTAAAGATTAAAAACTTAGTAATTGAATTTCAAAACACCTCATATATAATGTATAAACAACACTGTCAACTCTATCACTCCAGCCAATGAGCAGATAAAATGCTGTAAGACAGTCAGGACATATTAGAAGCCTCTTCCCGAGCTCATAGTTCAGATGATAAACTGTATTTAAATATTTTATTAAAAATAAGGAAAATATACCAGAAAGGAATGCCTAGCTTTGCACAGACAGCTTCAGAAGAGATAGAAAGCTCCAAAAATATATATATTGTGTTATCTCAGTAAATACATTTTTCACATGCTGGTACATCTATGTATGTATATATTCACATTTACATATGCAGATATATACTGGTACGTACGTATGTATGTATGTATCTATGTATGTCCGTCCACATGAAGCTGAATAGCCCCTCTGAAGGCTTGATTTTTGATGTAGTGTAGATATTACATAGCTCATAGCTTATTTTGGAGAGCAAAGTAATGCATTATAAAATTATATTTCACTTTTTACTTTTCAGGGTGATTTATGTGGCTTACATTTGATCCTTTTACATGATTGGAAAGTTGCTAAAACTATTCACAGGAGGTACTGTACCTTGTTCAAGGGCACAATGGCCACCCTGCCTGTTCAGGGTTAGCTTTAATATTCAGGTCAATGAATAAACATAAATGGTAGATTACATCAGACTATATTTAACAGAGGCTCTAATACAGAATGACTTGCATAAGTGCATACAATAGATCACAAGTTGCTTAGACTCCTGCTTAGAAGTAGTACGTACTGTGTATAACAGGGGTCCTCAATCCTATCCAGAAAGGGCCGGTGTGGGTTTGGGCTTTTGTTCCAACCAAGCAGTTACACACCTGATTCTACTAATCAACCACTAGAATCTTTGGGAAGGACCTTGATTAGTAGAATGAGGTGTCTAACTGCTTGGTTGGAACAAAAGCCTGCACCCACACCGGCCCTTTCTGGATAAGATTGAGGACCCCTGGTATATGAAGTTAAGCGCCCTAGTAGGTGGAAGAGAGAGACTGAAAATATGCCTAAAATAGCAGATGGGTTTGAGGATACAGTGTAGCATTGGTGGGGTTTGTGAAGCCATAATCAAGATCAGATTTCAGTATTAGGCCGAGCCAAGCTACAGTATAAACAGGTGTGTTTCCAGAAGGCAGACAGTGACCCTGCTGTCATGGTTGCGGTGAGGAGCACGTTCCACCTCTCGAGGGCCAGAGTAGTGAAGTCATGACTGGGAGGAGGAACCTTTAAGGGGAGGGGCAGTGATGCGACCAGCGGATGCCGAGCGGAGCGGTCTGGCAGGAGTCTAAGGTTTGATAATAGGTTGCACAATTTGCAGGTAAGAGGGTGCCTTTCCTCTTGCTGCACTGTAGGCTAGGACTACAGCTTAAGGAGTTTATTGGGGCACTCACCGGTAGCAAGAGATTAGGAGGCGTGTGACATGGTGTGTATTTTGGCTGATTATAGATAACAGATAATAATATATGCGATGCTGTACATATGCAGCATGGGTATTTTACCTTATCCAGGCACCACCCTGCAGATGAGCCCTTGTTATTGTGGCCAATCGTTATTTTCCTCAGCCTCCCTAGGTTAGGGGCCTCCATGATAAACTTGTCCTCTGTCCCCCGCTCAAAGTTGTCCTTGTCATTGTCTAGCCTTCTCTCACCTACAGAAAACATGATTTAGTCTGCAGACCTCATCGCAAACAAACATCAAGATAGAACAATAACAAGGTTAAAACACAGATATATTCTACGTTAATCAAAATGATGATGATTATTTAGGGGAGCAAAAGTTATTGGACAGATTATGTTCATTTGTGATTACGTTAAACCTCATTATTTTATTTAAAATCCAAGGTGCTGGAGTACAGAGCCAAAACAATACAAATCCTGTCAAAATACTTATGCCTTTCATTGTACATTCTCCCATTATAAGTAAAATAATCCACAATAAGAAAAGCTAGTCTTGTTCTTTAATTAATAATCACCCCAAAACTTTTTCTTAAGCAAAACATTGCCTTTAACACTATAAATCAGATAAGGAACCACATAATACCTGTCCATTACCTGAAACAACAGAATTAAAGTTTCATGAAAGGAAAGGAAAGAGACTCTCTTCCTTGCTTACACATTGGGGGAAGAAAATTATTTGTTTGCGAAAAACAACATGACAATTTTGACCTTTTTACGTACAAACCCCAATTCCAAAAAAGTTGGGACAGTATGTATGCACATAAAAGCAGAAAGCAGTAATTTGTCATTTCTCTTTTACATACATTTAATTGAACACAGTACAAAGAAAAGATATTTAATATTTTACCTTATCAACTTTATAGATTTTTGTAAATATACAATAATTCCGAATTTGATGCCTGCAACACATTCCAAAAAAGTTGGGACAGGGGCATAAAGACTGGGAAGTTCAAAAAACACCTGTTTGGAACATTCCACAGGTTAACGGATATATGGATGGATCACTTGAAGGGTTGTTTTTCCTGACTTATTTTTCCATAGAGTTCAATAGGAAAATGAGTCAGGAGAAACAACCCTTAAAGTGATCCATCCATATGTACTGCATATCTGGCAGTAGAGTGATGGTTTGAGGCTCGTTTGATGCCTCAGACCCTTGATAACTTACAGCAAATGAGCCAACCATGGGTTCCATACTATTCCCTTGTAATTTACAGCTCCAATTCCCATAGAGATCCATTCAAATGCAGAAAGGTTATAATATCACTTGTAAGAGTGCCTGAAAATAAGATATCATGGGCTCTATCTTGGCGATCTTAGCGCTTGGTCTAAGCGCATGGCGTAAAGTGCATTTAGGGCATGTCCAAGTCCACTTTTGCTATTTAGACGGCGAGTTTTTTGAGCGCTAAGCACAGCGCAATGTGCAACTGGGCTGAACTTAGTCTCTTCATTAATTATAGTGGTGTCTTGGGCGTAACATGCAATAAATCAATCAAAAAATCATATCCCATTCCCTTTAAAAGCCTGCTTTTCCAACTTGGCGGATTGCATATACGATGGCGAAACAGACATGCTCGTGCGTGTGTAGTGCAATTTGACGTTTTCTAAGTTGAGACGGAAGCCATTGTAGCTTATTTTCAGCTGTTGCAGGTGCTTTTAACGAAATGTAAACAAATATAGCCTATTTTCTGAAATAACAGCACTGTCTGGAATTACCGGGAACCCGTGCCGGTGTTAAACCCTAATGCTAAAGATTATAATTGTGTACATCAAAACGCTTCATAATGGTTATTCGGTAGTCCGAATAATATTGATCATACTATTTATCCATATAGCCTATTCCTTGCTCGCACTACACACGCACAAGCATGGTGGAAAAGCAGGCTTTTAAAGGGAATGGGATATGACATTTTGATTGGTTTATTGCATGTTATGCCCAAGACACACCAATGAGTTCAGCCCATTTGCACTTTTCGCTGTGCTTAGCGCTAAAGAAACCCGCAAAAGTGGACTTTGACACGCCCTACACGCACTTCACGCCATGCGTTTAGACCAAGCGCCAAGATAGAGCCCCCCCATCTTAAGACCAACAAGCCCAGCTCACTTGCAGTGGACGCAAGAATACTTGGTATTTAAACGCGTGAGCGCTAGGCGCTATAATGAACCCTGCGCCGGGTGTAAGATAGCAAAGACACTTAGCTATCTTAGTTAGCGCCGCTTAGCACCCGGTGTAAGATAGGGCCCCAAGAGTCTTTTGTTATCCTTTTATACCCAGTCATGATAGCATCACCGGTTTACCTGTGGAATGTTCCAAACACGTGTTTTTATGCCCCTGTCCTAACTTTTTTGGAACGTGTTGCAGGCATCAAATTCAGAATTAGCGTACAGTATATACTTACAAAAATCAATAGCTAAAGTTGATAAGGTAAAACATTAAATATCTTTTCTTTGAACTGTTTTCAATTACATATATGTAAAAGAGAATTTACAAATCACTGCTTTTATGTGCATTTTACATACTGTCCCAACTTTTTTGGAATTGGGGTTTGTATTAAATTTATATTACACAATACCTTACAGTGGATATAAAAAAGTCTACTGTTAAAATGGCAGGTTTTTGTGATGGAAAAAAATAAAACCAAGAAAAATCATGTCAGAACTTTTTTCACCTTTAATGTGAAATTGCAACCTGTGAAAATAAAGTGAAAAACAAACTGAAACATTTTCAGGAAGAAAAATTATATGAAAAAATAAAAACTTACAATAACCTGGCTGCATAAGTGTGCACACCCCTAAACTAATACTTTGTTGAAGCACCTCTTCATTTTATTACAACACTCAGTCTTTTTGGGTAAGAGTCTATCAGCTTGTCACATCTTGACTTGGGAATATTTTCCCACTCTTCCTTGCAAAAACGTTCTAGATCCATCAAATTGCGAGGGCATCTCCTGTGCACAGCCCTCTTCAGGTCACCCCACAGATTTTCAATTGGATTGAGGTCTGGGCTCTGGCAGGGCCATTCCAAAACGTTGATCTTCTTTTGGTGAAACCATTCCTTTGTTGATTTGGATGTATGCTTTGGGTCGTTGTCGTGCTGAAAGGTGAAATTCCGCTTCATCTCCAGCTTTGTAGCAGACGCCAGAAGGTTTGGCGTCAAAATCGACTGGTATTGGGAGCTATTCAGGATTCCCTCCACCTTGACTAAAGCCCCAGTTCCAGCTGAAGAAAAGCAACCCCAAAGCATGATGCTGCCACCACCATGCTTCACCGTGGGTATGGTGTTCTTTTGATGATGTGCTGTGTTGTTTTTGTGCCAAACATACCTTTTGGTATTATGGGCAAAATGTTCACCCTTGGTCTCATCAGACCATAACACATTTTTCCACATGGTTTTGGGAGACTGGATGTGTCTTTTTGCAAAATTTAGCCGGGCTTGGATGTTTTTTTTTTCTTGAGAAAAGGCTTCCGTCTTGCCACCCTACCCCATAGCCCAGACATATGAAGAATACGGGAGATTGTTGTCACATGTAGGGAGCAACCAGTACTTGCCAGAAATTCCTGCAGCTCCTTTAATGTTGCTGTAGGACTCTTGGCAGCCTCTGACCAGTTTTCTCCTTGTCTTCTCATCAATTTTGGAGGGACGTCCTGTTCTTGGTCATGTCACTGTTGTGCCATATTTCCTCCATTTGTTGATGATTGTCTTCACTGTGTTCCATGGTATATCTAATGCCTTGGAAATTCTTCTGTACCCCTCTCCTGATCGATACCTTTCAACAATGAGATGCCCTTCATGCTTTGCAAGCTCTTTGTGTACCATGGCTTTTGCAGTAGGATGCAACCAAGAAGATGTCAGTAAAATCCTACAGGAACAGCTGAACTTTATTTGGGGTTAATCAGAGTCACATTTATTGATGGCAGGCGTATACTAACTACTATTTAACATGAGTTTGAATGTGACTGGTTGATTTTGAACACAGCCACATCCCCAATTATACTTTGCAAACCAGGTTATTGTGTTTTTTTGTTTGTTTTTTATTCCCTAAAATGTTTCAGTTGGTTTTTCACATGAATTTTATAGGTTGCAATTTCACATTAAAAGTGGAAAAAGTTCTGACATGATTTATCTTGGTTTAATTTTTTGTAGACTTTTTATATCCACTGTATGTCATCCCATGCAATGCTATGTTATGTTATGGAGGAATTCCATCTGGACAGAATGCTTTGTTTACTGTATGGGTGTTCGATTTGCTTGACCCCTACCTGTGTCTCCATTCTCGCCAAACATATTGAGGAAGACATCGGCGTCAGTCCCACTGCCCTTCACATCGGCAGTGAACACGCTCACACAATACTTGTTGACTGCAAATTGAGAGAATTTATTGAGAAAATTCAGTGAGTGATATGAACGGGCGGACTACATGTTCGTGAATTTCTGCAGGACAGAATTTCAAGCATCGCCTGTCTTTTTCAAAATCAACTTCCATGAGAGACAATGGGGATGCAATGTCATTTGGCAGCCCGTCTCTCTCTGCTTCACCCCGTTTACAGCACAGCTGCCGCGAGGTCTGAAACAGACGAGCAAACAGGCCCGAGCCATTCCAGGGCTCTACAGCACATGTAGGCTACATTAGAGGACATCCTGGATCAACTCTAATCCTACAAGCACTCTTCCTAATTAAACTTGCTGCTCATGGACGCACAGGAAAGGGTTTGAAATAACAGTAACGGAGCGACCGGTTCACTCCCAGCACCTTTTGCTATACGTCTTAAGTGTGCGGCTATGATCTTCACAATAACAGGGAAACCACATGACTGTCACATTCAGAACATCTTAGCTTCTCACTCGAGTGTGGTCTGGGTCACTTTGTCTACACACTCGGCACACTCGACATGCACTGACATAAAATTGATACGCTTTTGAGGAAATCTAGTGAAGGCCAGAACTTTATATCTGTTTACCTGGCGCAAGGCTGTACACTGATTGTGTGTTTAAGTGCTCAGTTGTAAGCCTAGACAACCCCTATGCAGTTACTCTTTTGTTGCTTGGAAGGAGATGGCAACTGGTGTTACTGTGACGTTACGTTTCCAGGCCGCGTTTGTCCTTGGTGTCTAGGAGGCAGGCTCTATGCTGACATGAATGCTCCCATTGAAAGTAAAAGAAAATAAAATATGTAGGACACAAACACTCCTCTTAAAGCACAAGCACGCCACAAAAATGCCTACCTGGTTTGTTTGGAAGGCTATACTTGCGGGGATATTGATGATTTATCTATTTCAATATACTTTAAAGCATATTGCATCTTCATAAGGGCTGTAGTTTGTGTTTGAATGCAGAAAAGATTGCTGAGGATGTGCTGTTTTGATCTTAGAGGGGAGGTGTGGGGGGGGCCTACGTTTGGGCACATCCATGGGGTTGAGGCTGCCCAGGAGGTCGCGCACATATAGCCCGTCACCCTCCTCTTTGCTCAGCCAATTGTTGCAGGGGAAGTAGAAACGGAGGTGGGGCCTGTTCATGTCAGTCACCACAACCCGGTCCAGGAACCAGCTGGCGCTCATGCTTGTGTTGTCGTGCTCGATCCTGGAACAGACACCACTGTTAGTGTTATTACCTAGTGCAAGAAATAACATGCCGCCTTGTGGGTATTTGTGGTAAATGTGTAAACACCAAACAGCAACTCCTTATTTTGATATGATACTAATCTTTCATGAATAAATTAGTTCCATATTAGGAAGCATGACTAAAACCATTGGGTAATTCATTTTTTCACGACTGGCATAAACCATTGCCAATGTATCTGTCATTTAATCTTGGGTTCAATCAAAGCTTTATACGAAAAACCAAATATCATGAGTGGCAATACGGGCAGGTTACTTTTATGTGGTACTGTGGGTTGAGCCCTTGAAGACTTCCTACTTCAAAATTTGTAGAAGAAAACTGCCACTTCTTAAAAAAAGAATCTGCTGCATTGCACTGAAAAGCGGTTTCCCGTGAACAGATGGTGATGATGTCAAAATAACTTTGTGCGTCAAAGTAAAGCTATTTCTGGTTCGAAGGGAAAGGAGTGTTTGAAATGATCTGCTGTGGTGTGAACACCGCGTGTATAATACACCCGCCCTTAAGGTGGGTGTGAAATGTCTGCATGGCGTACCTCAGCTTTTTAATGGGGCCCACATTGTGCGTCTTGATTCGGAACACGTCGGTTTTGTTTTTCTCAAACGCCGTTCTGCTTCTGCGATGGAGACAAAGAAGTGACAATTCATGTAAACAGGAAGGAAGTGCCCCCTGCGCTGGTACACGGTGCATACGAGGAACTCGGGAAGCGCAGAGGCCCAAGCGTCCGATGGAATCCTACACCAACTCCTATACAGACATCTGGTGATTCTGCGGTGAAACCTCTGTTCGCGTATGTACTGCAGAGAGCTGCGTTACTGTAGATCTTACAGGGAAACCTTCAGCATGTTGTGAATTAGATATTCTGGCTCAACAATGGGAGGTAAGCCTGCCATTGTCACCGAATCGACATATCTGTCTGTGTCCCTCCACTTTCAATTAAGGATGATATTGGATTCCATCTAACAATGCCAGGGCACACTTGCTAATTAAAAACCATATGCATAAATTAAATGTCCTCAGTATAAATTACTGCACAATACATATGCTTAAACATAAAATGAAAGGCACAGAAGCATAAAAGTGCGTCTGTAAAATATTTGGTCAACCCACAAGCAAACTTTGGAAATAATGCAATTTAGGCAACCATGTGCCAAATTTCATTTGAATTCCAAAATGTTGCATTCAGACAACCATTTCAACCAGACAAAACAGAACACAGAACCCTTGCTTACCTGTATCCTTCAGAAAAAGTGTCAACAGTTATTTATTATTGATTTGCATTTATCTAAGACAAAACTCTTCAAGAAAAACATTTCCATTCAGAGCAAATTCTATCCACATTCTAATTAGTATATCTAAACCGTTTCATTTCTGGGATTTTGATCAAAACAAGAAGAGTTTTGTCACCTTCTTTTCCAAAAGGCCTTAAATTAATGTGTCACATTTGACATCCCACAGAACAAAACAATTCAAATGAAATCAATCATGTACCATTTGAGAAAATTCATGAAATTCTATCCTGTTTATTATATAACTATTGGATATGTGTTACAAATGCAGAGTAGTCTGTTGCTTGTGACTCAAACATACAGGGTCAGATTGCATTTTAAACATATCAAAGTAGATCTAAAAAACTTGTATACTCTCTGCGTACAGTGTATATATATATATATATATATATATATATATATACACAGTGCCCTCCACTATTATTGGCACCCCTGGTAAAGATGAGTAAAAAGGGTTATAAAAAAATTCACTGTTTGGTGAATCAGCTTAATCTCACACTGAAAAGATTTATTATGAGAAAAAAAAGAGAAAAAAAATCCCTCATCAAGAAATAATTATTTTTAACAAAACCATGTGTGCCACAATTATTGGCACCCCTGCATTTATATATAGAATAAAGTAATCGTTTTAAATATTTGGTCACATATCCTTTGAATATCCATGACTTCCTGATGTCTGTGACTCAACAACATCAAAAGACTCTTGATATCTTATTTTCTGGTACTCTTACAAGCGATACTATAACGTCTCTGCATTTGAATGGATCTCTATGGGAATTGGGGGGTGGGACTAGATTTAGCTGTAAATTACACTGGAACAGTATGGAACACATGGTTGGCTAAATGGATCTAAGTCATCAAGGGTCTGACGTATCAAAGAAGCCTTAAACCATCACTCTGCTGCCAGAAATACAGTACATATGGATGGATAACTTATTATCAGGGTCCTGACTTATTTTTCCATAGACTTCAATAGAAAAATTTGTCAGGAGAAACAACCCTTAAAGTGATCCATCCATATCTACTGCATATCTGGCAGCAGAGTCATGGTTTGATACCTCAGACCCTTGATGACTTATTGTCATTTTACCAACCATGTATTCCATACTGTTCCAGCATAATTTACAGATAAATCTAGTCCCACCCCCCAATTCCCGTAGAGATCCATTCAAATGCAGAGACGTTATAGTATCGCTTGTAAGAGTACCTGAAAATAAGATATCAAGAGTCTTTTGATGTTGTTGGGTCACAGACATCAGGAAGTCATGGCATGCAAAGGATATGCGACCAAATATGCGACCAAAAAAATTATTACTTTATTCTATATATAAATGCAGGGGTGCCAATAATTGTGGCACACGTGGTTTTGTTAAAACGAATTATTTCTTGATGAGGGTTTTTTTTTCTCATAATAAATTTACTTCAATTAAAGGTTGGATTTTTCTCATTTTCTTCAGTGCAAGATTAAGCTAATTCACCAAACGGTGAATTTTTTATAACCCTTTTTACTCATCTTTACCAGGGGTGCCAATAATAGTGGAGTGCAGCGCACTGTATATATATATATATATATATATATATATATACACTATTGAATAAGTCTTTAGAAAATAATACAATAAACAGGAAGACATTTTCATGTATTTAATATGCAATTTGAGCTACACTGGGTACGCTGGGGAGTTACACATGTCATTTCATCTGTTAGCAGTTAGCATCAGGCAACAGCAGTATGAAATGACATGCATGATATATTCATTTAGGTCTCAAGAGATAAATACACGTGTCTGGAAATTGCATAAAATTGTGGTCTTTTTTTCATTCGTCTCCAATGCAAAAAAAAACATCAATGTAATGCGTTTCCATACTACCCCAGATGTTATATCTTTTTAATTTATATAGGTGCATGCCTATTCAATCCGTTTACCATGTTACTCATGCATGCCTTTTTCTGCTGTGGAGTGCAGAATTGTGACCTGCAAAATATATGCATTTGTTAGAAGTCAATTTGGAACCTAAAGATTTCAGTGGCACATTCATTTAATTTTTCATTTAAAAAGCGATATGTTAATGATGCAAAACTGACTCAATATATGAGGTTCTCAGTTAGGTAATTGTGAATTTGGCCACTGCATGATGGTTCAGATAACAACTAAAATCACAGAGAGATAAGCCAAGATTTTTTAACAGGAGGAACAACTGTAGCTCACTATGGCAGGTTTTTTTCCATACAGGATATGATTGGTTGCCCATGTTTGTAATAATTGCAGTATACTAAGAATAGTATAGTCTGTTAACACCATGGTAAAAGGTTGTTGAATACCATGTACTCTTACAAAGCATCATCGCAGCAACTCAACACAGGAGGTAATCCTTGACCACTTTTCCCTGTCCAGTCAGACCCAGAGTGATATAAGAATACCTCTTTTCTGTGCTGTAGAATTGGGGGAGAAACGCAAAGTCCATAAGTTACATTTAACATGAACATGATTATCAGCTTATTTTCACTTCACATATCCTTATTTATTAAAAATAAATATTCATATCACCACTGCATTGCATCTGCAGGTTTTATACCATTCCTACCAAAGTGAAGGATGAAGAGATTCACAATATATTAAAAGGTATTGATAATGACAATGAACATTAGATGATGTCTTGTATTATTATAATATTTAAAAGTCTGGCATAGGCAATGTACTCTTAGGTCTCCTACATGACAGTAAGAATGTAGCAGACATGCAAATGATATGCATTCACATGTGGTCATAAGACAGGTTTATAGACTCATTTAGTACAGCCTTTTATTCACGTGAGTATCTGTTTACATAATACAATCCAGTCGTGCAATCTAGAATTAGTTTAGAAAGTCTGTATTCCTTCTACTGGACTGGATTTAATATTCACTCCATGAGAAAAATGTTTCTAGAAGTAAAACATTTTCTAGAACAGCAAATTCAATTGCTTACCAGAGTAAGTTGCAGCACACCAAAACTAAATAATTCATATAAACCATTACCACTGTAGGTGGGGACTTTCTGTTTTTCCCCAGTAATGTAAGTCCAGGGTATAGACTATTGTATAAAGTTGATACATTGTTATTGTGTCAACATTTCTGTGCATTACTGATGATAACATTCAGTGAGAGTACTTTGATAAAATATAATATGGGACTCACTTGCTGGCCAGGTGGACCTTGGGAGTGGTGCCATAGTCTCCAAACAGAGTGACAAAAACATTAGCATCTGTGCCTGCCCCTCTAACATCTCCAGTGATCGTCACCACCTCATACACTGCGGGGAAGAGAGGGAGAGAGAGTTTTTGAGTTTTAAAAACCCTTTATTAATCACAACTACCAAAGTACGTCCACATCTCTTCAGAACAAGTTTACCTTACAATTTTCCACAACTACTCAAATTTTCTTTTTAACGAAAAGCTAATTTTCCGAAAAAGGAGCATCAGACACAAATAGAAAATTATATATAAAAAGAGAGATAGAGAGAGTGGGAGAGAGAGATCAAAAACCCTGTAGTGCAAAAATTAATCACTTTATCAAGTTACAAGGCATTTCCATACATATGTACTTGCAGGGTCAGTTCATATTATGCTGATGCTGGCTGTTTGTATTATAGGACTAAGACGTGTGTCTCAGTAAAGACATAACTTTGTTATTGTATGACAGTCATTACAGCTGTTTTATAACAATTCAAATACAGACTTTACAGCCCTATGCATAGCATGGCATAGCACAAAATGGATCTAATAGCTAATCCGTGCCATTTTTCATTCCGTTTTAATCCAGAGTTATAATCAGCAGTAGTTCTTACAAATGAAATGAACACCGTCAGAACACCTGACTAATAAAGGAGGGCTCCAGTAATCCAAATTTACTCTGTCATTTTCAACGCGTAACAATGGGAGCATTATGTTGCATTCCATAGAGCGGTGCCAGGGAACTCAATGCAGCGCGTCTGCAACAAATCCACACTGTGGCCACCAGCCAGCTGTCATCACTCGTTCTGTTTCAGGGCAGGATTTCGCACCGACAGTCACGAAACGGACAGAAAAGATTGGTCTGAGAGAAGAGCAGTTGAGAGTGGTGTCGTCTAATGACTTCAGGAACAGCTTTTCCTCATTTAATGTGGTTTGATTTGAGGGGGAGAGATGGGATTAAATATGTTGAAAGATACTGAGGATTGTTTTTGACCCAATCTTCATGCATTCAGACTAAAGCACATCAGCAGGACACATGTAAATTCTGTCAATTTTAAAGGTGAATTTCAGGTCAGAGCAGAAGAAAGTAGGATGTATCGGTGAAACTAAGGAATTACATCCTGCATATATGATTATATTATATCAGCATGGCCTCTCGCTGTGTGTGTGTGTGTGTGTGTTTAGATGTTAATGGGTTTTTATGCTTCTCTCTGCAGGCAGAAGTTCTAGAGAGCCACATAGCTTTCACAATGTTAAAATGTAAAACATCAGTTACTATAAATTAACTTAATCTGAATTTCTGAATGACACCATGATGATGATGATGATTTTTGTTCAGTTTTCAGAATGTTCATATATACAGTGCATCCGGAAAGTATTCACAGCGCTTCACTTTTTCCACATTTTGTTCTGTTACAGCCTTATTCCAAAATTGATTAAATTCATTTTTTCCCTCAAAATTCTACACACAACACCCCATAATGACAATGTGAAAAAAGTTTTTTTGAGATTTTTGCAAATTTATTAAAAATAAAAAACTAAGATTTCTCATTTACATAAGTATTCATACCCTTTGCTTTAACGTATTTTTTAAAGTATCATATTTCATATTTGGTCGCATATCCTTTACATGCTGTTACTTCCTGAAGTCTGTGACCATCAACATCAAAAAACTGTCGATATCTTATTTTCAGGTACTGTTATAAGCGATACTATAACCTCTCTGCATTTGAATGGATCTCTATGGAAATTGGGGGGTGAGACTAGATTCTAGTGTTGTCACGATACCAAAATTTTGACTTCGATACCGATACCAGGTTTAGTATCATGATACTCGATACTGAAACGGTACTTGAAACTGAAACGATACTGATTCGATACTCGGTACCTCTACTGAAATGACCTTAACCCTATTTACTTTGGCCCTTCAGAGGCAATTTCCTCCTCGTTTCTACTAGTTTTATTTAAATGTCAATATCTAAATAAATATTCCCTGCACATCCATGGTTTTAAGTTCGAACTGAAGAAGAAGCTGTATCATTCAGAAATTTGCTACAGAATACATTTTTTTCAGAATAGTCACATACAGTACAGTGTTTCCCCTAGATTTTTTTTCAGGCCGGGTGTTAGGCCCCTCGAAACTACCAGTGTTGTTGCGCGTACACGGTGTCATCAAACGCGCATGCGGGGCCGAGGTAGTATCATCGCGCAGGTCGGGGGTACGGAGAGTCGTCACACACATGGGGAGGGTGTTGGTAACAAAGTGGTATATTTCTCCATTCTGAGCTAAAATAACATTTGCTCACAAAGTCGTATGGTAAATAAATATTAGTTATTTATAATATTAATAAACTTAAAACAGAACTTATATACAATAAACCCCCCTTAGCTTCACAAATGATATTCAGAACTATACAACTTAAACCCAGGACAAGGAGTTTGTTTCTACCGGTTTTTTAAGGACTGTTTCTGGATCAGCTATCTTTGCAGCACTGTAGAGCTGCTTTTGAGACTCCTCCATAGTGCTGATCCATAATCAGTCCTTAAAAACAGGCAGAATCAAACTCCTGCCTCTGCAGTATTAGCTTTTACTCTACACTAAAATGTAAGAGTTCTGGTCAGATAGCGAAACGGACGAAAGTGCGCCATTTTGCGTAGAGGCGGAAACTATAATTACACCCTCATAATATCAGCGCTGCCACTGAAAAGGCCTAACGGGAAACCGAAGCTGTTTTGGCAAGGGTTTTTCCAGATGCTATTTTGATCATTCCAGCATTCTGCGGTAAGGGAAATATTGCAGCTACATAAAAGAAAAAGAAAAAAAAGATTATATTAAAAAAAAGAATAATATACTTTTTTTTTTTTAAGTACCGAACGTCGGAAAATTCTAATACCGAACCGTTTTTTTTTTTTAAGTATCGAAAAAGTACCGAAGTTTCGGTGTACCGTGCAACACTACTAGATTCAGCTGTAAATTACACTGGTACAGTATGGAACACATGGCTGGCTAAATGGCTGTAAGTTATCAAGGGTCTGAGCTATCAAACGAGCCCCAAACCATCACTCTGTTGCCAGATATGGAGTAGATGTGGATGGATCACTGCAAGGGTTATTTCTCCGGACTCATTTTCCTATAGAACTCTATGGGGAAAAAAGTCAGGAGAAACAACCCTTAAAGTTTTGAAATATGAAATATGATACTTTAAAAATACGTTAAAGCAAAGGGTATGAATACTTATGTAAATGAGAAATTTTAGTTTTTTATTTTTAATAAATTTGCAAAAATCTCAAAAAAACTTTTTTCACATTGTCATTATGGGGTGTTGTGTGTAGAATTTTGAGGGAAAAAATGAATTTAATCAATTTTGGAATAAGGCTGTAACAGAACAAAATGTGGAAAAAGTGAAGCGCTGTGAATACTTTCCGGATGCACTGTAAGCTCACTATGAGCTTGGGGCTTTTTTTTGGGCACAAAATAATGTAAGAATTAGACTAAATCATACAGTGATAGACAAACCCAGTTGTCAATCACTATTCTCAAAATCAGGTATTAAGAGGAATGAATCCGAGGACTGATATTTATATCAACCGCTGGCTACTGACTACTGACTAAGGAACGCAGAATACAACAATCTACTTCACAAATGTTACGTTTGGCAAAGATGTTCGCAGTCGAGAAAACAAAGACAATTCTGTTCTTGGGTATGCATTAAGTTACGGCTATATACTCTTAAGATAAGCGGACAGAGTTTCAAGAGTTCAGGAAACGATACAGCCTGCAAGTTCACAAGTTTAGTTTCTAAAAACAGTCGGTGAGAGGTTCAGACACAGATGGGCTGCAGTACACCAGCACAGCCGGAGAAGAGATGAAGGACAAAAGTTACCCTCATATCAAAATACACATTCTGTTCATTTGATCTGCCTTCCCAGTATAAATATCACAACAGCTTCAGTTGCAAAGCACGTGTATCAATGCAATCTGCTAGTTATTCCTGAGCAAGAGCTGTTATCGTCTCAAAATATTTGATCCATAATAATCGAAAACAAGAAATAAAGGATTACCATATTTGCATACTTTAAAGTGTAATCAGACCTTTTTTTAAATCAAGCTAAGTTTTTTAACAACACTTAACTCAATGTGGAGCTTGCATTTGATAAAAAAGCACTAATCAGACAATGAATCACAAAGCTGGTTACAGGATGACCGCCAAGAAGCAATTGGGTGCTTTAAGGCTTTTATTTCTAAACATGAATGAAAAACTGAAGTGATTTAAATTAACAGCAAGGTCTACTGTGACAAGAGTTTCACCGCATGCACCACATACTAAAGCACCGCTCACAAACAAGACATTCACTGCTGCTGTGCAAGGTTACACCACCTTTTAAATCCAATCTCACCATAAAACAAGAGGAACAAGTAGATATTTACAGAGTACAAAAGCTATAATTAATTATAAGGTGTGACAACACAAGAAGCTTGCTGTTTAAGCGCAATAAAAAATGCCACGTGACAGATTGCTTCAGCAATTTAAACCAAGGAAAAATAATTATTTACCACATCAAGGGGGAGAGCCAAGACAAAGGGAAACACAGATTCGCAGATTTCTATTGGTCTGCACCGCTGCTCCCACCACCACCTCTGGTGTGCCATCCATGTGGAACAAATTGAGGTATTATTCAAATGCATTCATACAGACTCAGCCAGGCTTGTCTGGCAGCTGCCTCACACACAGACGCAGCGGTACCTTTTTTCTTGTGGTACTCGTCCTCATATCCGTCTGAAGAATCAGTGTGGTAGTTCAGCAGCTCATTCTCATAGATCTCCGCATAGTCGACCTGTTTGGATTTGGACTTCTTGCCTTTGCCCTTCTTCTTGTCCTCGTCGCTGTCCACCGGCCGCCTCTTAGATTTCTTGGCCTTCTTCTTCTTCTTGGAGTCGTCCTCCTCTTCCCGTTCCTCTGGGATGAGTTCCTCCTCATCTGCTGGCTTTTTCTTGTGCTTCTTGCCCCCTTCCTTGGACGTCTTGTCTTTAGAGCCCATGTCTTCTCCTTGGTCTTTGTCAGCTGATGGCTTCTTCCTTTTTTTCTTCTTCTTCTCCTCTTTGATGGGTTCAGTCACTTCTTCTTCTGGAAGCTTCTCTGCTTTCTTTTTCTTGTTCCTGGCTTTGGTGTCATTGTTGTTCTGCTCTTCTTGATCCTCTGCCGCATGCTCGATCAAATCATTGTCCTCTCCTTGGTCCTCTTCCTCCTGCTCTTCTTGTTCTTCTTGCTCTTTTTTGTCCTTTACTTTCCCATTGGTTTCTCTTTTTCTCCTGCTCTTTTTCTCACCAGGCTCAGGGGTCTCAGTCTCGGGCTCCTCAGAGCTCTTGGACTTCTTCTTCCTCTTCTCCTCAGTAACTTCTCCGTTTGCAGCGGACCTGCCCTTTTCTTTCAACTTCGGCACCTTCTCCTCAACGTCATCATCCGCCTCTTCAGTTTCCTCGGTTCTTGGCGTTTTTTTCTTTTTCTGGGCCATATTTTATTCATTTACTTCCTTGGCCTCAGTTTCGTAACCGATTCCTGCTTTTCTAAGTGTAAGATAATTCATTTGACCCGTGACACCATGGCTGCCAAGCACCAAGAGCAGGCAAACGGGCGCGCAGGGGCCCCTGGGTATGGCCCTGATGAACCAGAGGAGGTCGGGATGGCGAGAGCTACTGTCTCCCAGAGCTCTCCGCCTGCAGCTGCAGGAGTCACTGCAAGCTCATGAAAAATTACTACACTTGCATGAGTCACGTGACCAGAAGAGAAAGCCCAGTGAAAAAGGAGACTTGCTGGGCGAACTTATCTCACAGGCTGTGCAGCCCTTCATTATTCATAGTGTTAGGATCGCTTTACGTAGAAGGGATGTCTCAGTTTTACTCTCATATTCTCACCTGTCATGATAATGCAAAATGAAAATAACACAAACAAAAACAAAAACTATTGTGAATCATGGAGAGACCATTTTACATTGACTGGGCTGGATCTCTAATGTGGTATTGCAGTGACCTGAGACGGAGGGAAGCGATGGTATCTCCTTTGGTTAATGGCAGATACCCACAAATTGAGTTTCAAAAGCAATGATTTTCTGCCGCAACAATAAATGTTGAGCACGAGGAACAGTCAATACTAGTGTGTCTGGCTTCTTTGTAACCAATTCAAAAAGCTTTTAGATAAATCATTATATTTTAGATCCATTACTGGGGCTCCGAAAAGCTTTTACAAAACCTTTGAGTTGAACCGTCTTCCATAATACTAGATAGTACTGTATATGCATTTAGTTTCTTATGTACAATAAACACAATCTTCTGATAACTGTGGATCTTAAGACACAAAACAAAGTACCATATTTCACAGAAAGAGAAACTTTTTGTCATGATTTTTAAGCACAAAGACCCTGTAAAGTAGGCCATTTGTTACTGCAAGATACCAACAGGACCACGCAGTGCAGTTGAAACAGTTTTTGCTTCTATAAAAAAGCCAAGAGGAAGAATGATACTTTCATGTTGCAAGATGAACATCATAGGATTTCTACATTAAAAATTCATCTTTTGATCTGTGAACACGGTGACACCTACTGTTTAACATTAGACAAGTCACAGGTGGAGCCAAAGCTAAAAGATAAACTGCAAATTAGTTGAACTATACAAATAATAAAAATCTCAGTTTTACTACAATTACATTTCAGAGCATTGTTTTAGAGCGATTTCCTTAACATAAAAATGCACAAAAATCCATGGCAAGGAGACAGACTACTTCTTCTCAACTCTAAAAATTATCTCCAGAGATTTAGATGTCCTAGTGTTGATGGTAGTAGGCCTACAGACTATCAATTCTCTTTAATAGTACACTGTACTATTAACGAGAATCTAGTGGTTCTGCATTAATATGGTAGACTAAGTACTTATTCTTAGTGCAAAATATTTAGTACAAACTACCTAATTCGTGTTAAAAAAAATCATATTGCATGTCACATGCCACAATATGGAACCCATGATCTAGTGTTTTATGTCAGCGAAAGAGATTGGTTAAAGTTAGGATGGTTCCATTCTCCTGAGACTCTACAGAAATGTCCCTTGTAGTGTTCCTTTTAGCCTAGTAATTAAGACCAGAGACTCATGTCCCCTACAAGAGACAAAAATATGATTATATGATATTTTACATTAAAAAAGCCTATACAATTCATAAAATGAGTGTGTGGGCTGTCAGATCTTCACAAGTTCACAGCAAAGGAACATTCCAGAAGCAGAACGTTCACACCAGTTTTCTGAGCTTGAAATCACAAAAATACATTTGTCAAATGTGTCAAAATTCCAGCGTTTCTATGCAATGGCTGCTATCACACATCGTGCCTGCATCAGGATGCTCACAAAAAATATCTATTTCACTGCATACCAATGTCTTTCTACTCTAAACCTGTGGAAAACAGGTGAGATTACTGCTTGAATTTAAAAACACATTCTCCTCTCAATATAGCCATTGCTCAAGGCAAATCAAACCAGTCAGTAATTGTTTAAGCCTGAATACTTACCAGTATCAGCACTGGATGGCTTTATTTGTCTCGATTGCCACATTTTAGTGACTTATGCCAGTAGAGTTGAATTTCACTTATAAATACTGATCCATCTACCACTAATGTACATTGATCTACCTACAGATAATCTACACTGATTTATCTACAGATAATATATGATGTTTAATTTACAGATGATCTACATTGATTTATCTGCAGATGATCCACAGATTTATCTACAGATGATCTACGCTGATGTATCTACAGATGATCTACGCTGATGTATCTACAGATGATCTACGCTGATGTGTCTACAGATGATCTGCGCTGATGTATCTACAGATGATCTGCATTGATCTGCAGCAGCTGCATAGATGTCCTGCCCTGTATCTTTCTGACTGGTTATCAAAGACAGATACCCTGTAAATGCCAGTCTAAGGTCATGCATCATTGCACTTAATCCTGGCCAATATACAGCCCTTTATTGTAATCAGCCCTCTTTAAATAGGCATGAAAGCATCTAGCAGTATTAAGGGAACTTGGATACAATGTAAAATGTGAAAACTGAGAACGATCACTGTAAGAATAGAAGTTAAAAAACAACATGTGTCTGGTTTCATTTGCATTTTGTATGTAGGCCTATTGTTCCCATGTACAGTATTGAAACCATTTTTTTGTGTAAAGTTCACACTTTCGTAAAGCTCACATTGGTGAAACATTTCTATTTGACTGCCACGTATATTTATGGATTTTATTTGTTGTGTCGCCAGAATTATCTCCACTAGATCAAACTACCTCCCCAACTACATCCTGTATATTCTATTTTGTAGCTGATAGTTTGACTTGTGGTCAGGAGGTACTTGAATTTCCAGCAAATTTCCAGATGATTTCAAAGGTTAATATGAATGATCTTGGAAAGCCTTTTTCCACATGAATTTATGGCTTATTTGTATCAAATTTTTCATTTTTGCACAGGACTTATTTATCATTTATTTTTCAATTGGAACACAAACTTCTGTGGAACCAAACCCAATTTTGCAACCAGGTTATGAAATGGATGATGTTTGTTATTACGCAGAGGTGGAAAATCCAGGTTCAGAAAGTAAAAGTCCGCCTCAGTATTTTATTACAATCACCTGGATTTGCTAATTAGCACAATTCTTCAGCGAGGAGGTAGAACTAATTAGTGAAATCAGCTGGCTGAGTTCATGGGTATAAAAAACACGTGGCAGGACTTTTACTGTCTGACCTCTGGACCGCCCACCTCTTCTCTTCATAAAATCATGTGGTGATCTGTTACTCAAAGGCAACTGATCAGCAATTTCCCATAATCTACCATATGACCACATACAGTACATGTAATGTTGGTTTTGCATTCAAGACACATTCTGTCATTCAGGATTTCTTCCTTGATTCAGAATGAGTTCAGTCCATAATACAATATGGAACACCCATGCGATGGTGTAATAGACAAAGCACAGACAGTAAGATGTGTCATTCTGTCAGACAAAGGAGCATGTTTCACTGAAAATATAATTCATAGAAGGCCAAGACAATATAGACCAGTGGTCCTAAACCCTGTTCCTGGAGGACCATCCTGTAGGTTCTCAATTCAACCCTAATGTGGCACACCTGATTCTACAAATTAGCGGATCTCTAGCTGTTGAATGGGGTGTGCTTTTTTAGGGTTGGGGTGAAAACCTACAGGTTTATAGACTACGATGAGGATCCATGGCAGAATCAGAAACAAAAAGCAATTATGCTTTTGAAGACAAAAAAATACTTTGCATATTATACTGCATATCAAGGAGAACTGCTATCTGGGTATCTGAAAGAAGTGCTTTAGTTTCTCATTAATAGTGCATGTGGTGGAGAGCACAAAAAAGGAAAGGCTTTTCCACCATTCACTGTGAACATGGCTGACTTGGCTGATGAGTGCATAACTCTGTTACAGGGGGAGACAGGTGGTGGTGACTCACCTGCAGGTGTTGTGTGGGTGTCCGCAAGGAGCTGGAGGTCACTAGTGGACACCGGGTAGAAGGTGCGCCCAAGCTGGCAGTCGGCATGGAAGAGGGACAGCCATTTGTGACACATGAATTGCCAACTTTTTTCCTTTGCCAGACTAGAGATAGAGACTTCCTCCACAAACCAGGCATGTTTCTCCAGTAGGCCATCATGCTGTAACAGAAGGACGGTCAACTTCACAGCTGGCAAACAAAGCTTTTTTCCCAGTAGTTCTAGTGAAAAGTAACACGGTAAAACCCTAGATGAGGGAAAAAATGGTACAAAACTGCTGGACTTTCTTCAGGGATTCAGTGACAAGATATTGACACCACTGCTTGATTAATTATTGAAATTGTGACAGTCACTTTGCTTAAGGAGCTAACTGTAACAGGAGCTACAGTAATTGCAAATTGGGGTCAACTGAACAGAATTTCAGTGGCCAGCTCTTCTTAAAATGTGATCAAGGGTGGAACTTAACAGTTATCAAAAAAGTGTTAAGTATACTGTCCTTAAGTACTTGGACAGTTACACAATTTTTGTTGTTTTGGCTCTGTACTCTGGCACATTGGAGTTGAAATGGAACAGTGAACATGAGGTCAAAGTGCACACTGTCAGCTTTAATTTAAAGGTATTCATCCATACCCAGTGTTCCATATGGGATCCATACATTTTTATACATAGTCCCCCCTAAAATTGGGGAAATGGAATACCCAAAAATACAGTACTGTGCAAAAGTCTTAGGCACATGTAAAAACAATTCTGTAAAGCGAAGATTCGTTCAAAAATAATGAAATGGAAAGTTTCTAAATATCAAACAATTGATTATAAAGAGCAGTACACCTAAACAGTAAAAAAAATTATACTAAATCAAATCAATATTTTGGTGTTTATAAATCTCAAATTTGCCCTTTTCTACTGACACACTAATGCAGAAGACAAAAAATAAACATCTATGGTGACTTCAACAACCACTGAACAGCATAATTTGTGATGGAAATGAAATGAAGCGATAAATAACTAGGTACCTCTAGCGATATGCTCTTAATATCACCAATGTCCGGTCCGTCAATATCAAAAGTGTGACAAGATCCGGGGCTGAACTGGAAAGTGTTGGACAGGGTGGACTGGTCTGAGCCTGGGACCTTGCATAGTCTTTGTTTGTTTATTTTTCCTTTAGATCCATTCACCATCAAAAACACCTAGAAGAATGTTGGGAAATCCATAGGCTCTCTACATGTGTGCAATACCATAAAGCATTTACACAGTCCATTGCACAATATCATGTATTCATACAGCACCTTGGCGAGTGTCCCCGCATTTTTCTTGTCTCCTGTTTTCACTGTAACTTTGTAAATGTCTTTGGTCTCCTTTCTAGGCCCTTTTCCAGACAGGCTTTCACCATTTCTTTTATTAATTACATACTTCACACGGCTTACCTTCAATGCAAGAAATAAAAATAAAACAAGTCTTGTAGTATAGAGATAAATAGCAAAGAATGCCAATACACCAATATACTTCCTGGATGGTTAGGTGTAATGATATTCTATCACAATTAATCATATTTGGTTTGTATTTGCCCATTCACTACCACAGTTAACAAAATGTGATACTTACAGAACGGGTGAATGGAGGGATTGATTCAAATCCAAACTTCCGTGTATAATAATTTAATAAATGAGGGTCATTAAGAGAGCTGTATCTTGGGAAAGAGTCCCTTTGTCCAGGTTTACCACGGGATTCTCCATCACTTAGAGTCTTTCTTCGTTCTGGTTAGAATATAGCCACAACAACAGACGTAACATTATTCCGTTGCTTTTGCAGGTAAGGGGGAATTCAGGTCAATATCTCATGGCGTAGATGGAAAAATTAATTCCTAACTTGCTAGAAAAACAATGTGAACTGCATCTTGAAGGCTGACTTGCAGTCCCACTGACATCACTGAAATAATTAGAAAGCGCTGTGCACTGGCTTCTCGTTAGTTTTTTCTCAGATATCTGAATATCAGATATCTCAGTCTGTCTCTGCAAAAAAGTCTCAAAAAATTGCAAATAAAAAGCACAAATGACTTCGAGCAATGCAGACAGCTAATATTACACCACATACAATATGTCCACATACAATCTATGATAAAACACATTAAATTATACAGTATGACCAGAGATCCTCTTTAAGAACGAATTAAACCGTAAGGTACGTGTGATTACAGTACACTTGGCCAGGTATTGCTCACAGAATTCTGACTAACCCTTTAGGAATCGTCTGTGCAGATATTTATTTTCTGAGATGTGAAGTTTAGTAAGCTGTTCCTATGGGCAGTTCTCTGCTAAATGATCAGGCTAACCATGGTACCCTCTAGAGTATTTCTTACCTGCAAAAGGAGCCTTCCTACTCACAACAGACCCCACAGGAGCTTTGGTATTGAGGCTCACCCTGAACTTTCGAGCAGGTTTAGAACTTGGCCTGGAGGTGTTCCTCTGAGGATGTGACAGTTCTCTAAACTGGAACCCTTCAGTGCATCACAAGAAGAAGATTTAAAATGACTATGTTTAACATTTTAGGGTTTTAGCCTGCTAGCCTTACTGTTATTTTTACATGGTGTGCAGTCACATCATTTAAAGTCTGTTCACTTGCACTTCAGAGGCTAGTTATGGGGCCATTCCGTGTTAAATCAGATATGGTTGTTGCAGCACCGTCTCAGAATTTGTTCAAACCTTGTCTATATCATGAATGGGTCCCAAAACCAAGGCCTGTAAAATATTTCTTGTTCAAATCCTATGTTTTCATATTTTTTCAGCCCTTGATATTATTTAATTTTTATAGCCTCAAAAACGCCTTATCTGGGCAGCCATGTTTGGGCATTAATATCTTTACAAGTATTGTTCCTAGCCTCGCCAAACTTTGCAGGATGGAAGACAAACATGTTTTCTGTATGCCAAAACCATTAAAAAAAACCTGTACTACATGCCATTTTATTGCCAAGGCCCTAGATTTGGAAGTGCAAAATTCCTAAACGGGAGTGAAATTGAGGGTACTACAAAACCACATTTTTGCACCAATATGATATCAATCATTATTTTTTCTGCAACTACAATCTTTTATTAATTTTGTGGCAATATTTCAGGTCTCTACCACCAATGGACATTAAGATATTATGAATAAAACAAGGCGTGGTAGCATATTTTGGTCATTTTCATAGGACCAAAATGGTATGTGGGATAGCTAGTAGGAACATAAAAATGTACATGGAAATTGCTTGATGTATGGTTATTAAGGGTGTCCTTCCGTTTTTCCTTCATACAAAAAATAGACACAGATTTGAGAGATATTTTACCTATGGCAGAAAAACGTCCATTTCAGGATTACATTTTTTTACCTCAGTATCTCCATGATTATTGAATTCCTGTGTCATAGGAATTGTAAGAAATAAAGGATAAACATGTTTTCAGTACGTTCATTGGAATAGAGGGCATTCGAGATGGGAATTGTGTCTCCGGTAAGGTCCTGGATGTTGAAAATAAGTGAAATATTTTGATAAACCTCTGGTATAAAAAGGAATAAGTGGTATCCTAAATGGCCCTCTCAAGCTCCAGTGGGAGTATCTAAATGTGTTTCCACATAAAAGGTTGGATGTGTTTATACATGTACATGTCATTTCATAGTGTGCATGTTACAAAGCTATATATGGAAATTGTACTGATACGCATGTTGAAACATGTCCACACAGTGAAGTCATCAGTACATTCCCTTATATTCACCAATCAGTGAATAATGGAACAAGGGCCAAAAAAATATAAAAACATTGGAATTTAACAAAAATATTTTACAGGACCCAAACATTATATAGACAAACTTTGAACAAAATCTGAGACGGTGCTGCAACCACTTTCCTGGATTCTGTCTGATTTGACACGGAATGACCCTATGGATAGTTTTGTTTATCTGAGAATACATTTGTTCAGATATTCATGATGAAAGAAATAAAACACAATTCAGTCTTCAATTTTCATAACTTCACCAAACCGTTCCCTTCCCCACAATGTATACCCCAATATTGCAACTTATTTACATCTAAATCTAAACCCTCCCTTAAAATAAAGGCCCTTCCATCTTACCTAAAAATGCTTCAACCATTGGGCAGGAGACAGTCACAGAGTACCCAAATGGCTACTATTGGGGTAAAACCATTTTCTCTTACATATCTTCCAGACGTTAACTTACATGTTTACAATGTAATTTAAAACCACTTTTTAACTATAGAATTGTTAGGTCATAACTTAGGAAGAGAAAGAAAGAGTGGGAGAACTCCAGACTAGCAACATCCCCAATGAGATCAGAAGCCAAGCAAATAGGAATGTATAAGTTTGTTTGGTAACCAAAAATGACAAAACCATTACAAGGTTGTAAATTAATCATGAAAATCTCAAGGATCATTTTGAAAAAAAAAGAAGGTGAATTTTCATACGTTAGGAAATTAATAAATGGATATATAGTTTGATAGGATTCACAATCATAGCCTATATATGATTTTCCTTCACAAATGATACATGTCATGCTACCTTAGATGGTTGATAGTACTGTTCTCACTTTAAAAATCAACTGAGGCCTATTTTATGGAGGCAGTTAACCAAAAAATGTAATTCTGATGTTTCTACATACTCTGAGTGCTATCTATCCATCCAGCTAATTTCGTTAAGAACTCACTAGTTTTGTAGATATCCGCTGCAGCTTACCGTAATATCACCCTGATAGAATGGACCTAAACGGGTCCAGAGTTTGTGGCGGTCAAAGAACCAAAAATCTACATTCGAAAAAATCAACAGCAACGGTTCTTTGCAAATATAATCACACGGTTACTCACGAATATCACAGGATATTGCTGAAAGAGCTATGATACAATTGTAGGCCTACTGAAGTGTAACACAGGTATGGTGATACATGCCTTAAACACATAATATCGTCCAGATCTTTTTGCCTTCACTATACTTTGAAGGTTGTTTTGTAAATAATGGTTAATTTAGGTGCCAAAATCAAAGCATGTTATTTGCACCTTCACTACGATTGCTTTCCACAAGAAGTAGCAAATATGGTATTAACTGCAAGTCAAAATGTCTAAAGCACTGGATTCTGTATTAGGTTATTTAGGTTAGGTTAGAAAGAAAAGTAGGTAAAAATCAGCCATGGTTCCTTGGGGTTCTGCTGAAGTCGCTTCAAGTGATCCATCCATATCTACTGCATATCTGGCAGCAGAGTAATGGTTTGAGGCCCGTTTCATACCGCAGACCCTTGATGACTTACAGCCATTTAGCCAACCATGGGTTCCATACTATTCCTGTGTAATTTACATCTTAATCTAGTCCCACCCCCAAATTCTCATAAAGATCCATTCAAATGCAGAGAGGTTATAGTATCGCTTGTAAGAGTACCTTAATATAATATATCAAGAGTTTTTTGATATCCTTCTATACCCAGTCATGATAGCATCACCTGTTTACCTGTGGAATGTTCCAAACAGGTGTCTTTTTTTTTTGCCCCTTTATTTTTCCAATGTGAATTTCGGAAAAATCTCGTATTTTTCCATTGTAAAGGGTGAACTCAACTGTTTCTCATTAGTCTCCGGGAGTACTTCTTGTCTGAAGTTCAATTCAATTTATAGTAAAATTCTGATATAAAGTTAGTTAGCATGTCACTGCACAATAAAACACATGTCTGATTGGCTTATTGTAGGCTAGGTTTCATAACAAACCTTTGCAAATTTGCATGTGAATTGTGAACTGCATATCCCCTAGGCTTGACACTTTGGGAATCCCAAAACTTTTAAACTTTAAAATTATGAACTGGTACTAACCTGTTGCAGGGGGCATTTTTGGAACGGGTACATTAGAATTTGTCTGAGGGTGAAGAATTCCACTCATTAATTGGGAAGAATGTGGACGTCGGCTCTGTGACATTTTAAAAACTCTGTAAAAAACCATTGGAGACAATGTCAGACGAGAGGTCAATTCTAAACCATCGTGTCAAATATCTTGTAATAATATTACTTTTATTAATATTACTTTCAATTAGTGTTTCACCCATCGTTTCGACATGAATAGCCTACCGTATAGCCCATACTAGCATAGAAGGAAACGTTGGAGGTTACACAGCTAAATCAAAATATTACTTCCAATTAGTGTTTCATCCATCGTTTCTAGATGAATAGCCTACCGTATAGCCTATAGGATATAAGGAAACGCTGGAGGTGTTTGTAACAGCTAAATCTAAAAAGTAATGTGACGTGGAATTGCATAAACGCTTAACTTTCCTCTGGATCTACAAACGGAACGGATAGGCTAAGGACTACGAACCCAACAGAACTTCATAAAGAGCTCAGCATCCCTTTCCTTTACTGACATATGGTCGATTTCTGATAAAACATCCGTAGAAGAACAAAAACTGAATATTTCACGTGATGTACCTATGTAAAATAGGAGCAGGTAAACGGATCAGCTATCCATGGTAACCGCTTAACCTCGATTGGAAACGTCCTCCTGTCAATGACAATTTCACATTATTCCATAAACTAGACAAAAGCCTCTGTCACCGCCGAACTCACTTGGTCCTGAATGGTGCAACGTGTTATATTTTGATTCATTTAATTAAACCTCAGATGTGGCAGGCTAAGTTCATGTGAAATTGATTAACACATAATATGCTTCGCTTATACTAGATTCGAGTCACCTGCAGCCTGCATGACAGTTTTCATTCCTCTTGTCCCCAAATCATATCGTTTGTTTTATGAAGTTGCCGTTTGTTTTTTTTTCCACGCGTAGCGATGGTCATGAGTCAAAGCCTTGTTCGTAGCCTAGGCTACCACTCGTCTTTGTTGTTTCTCCGGTCACCTAACTGGGCGTGTGCTAGCATGTAAGTAGCATAGGCTGTGCTGCATATTCGTGCTGATTTATGAAAGGAATATAACAGCGTAGGTAGCTAGATACAGCGTTCTAGTCAGATAGGTCAAGTTAAACACAATTTAGGTAGGCTAATATAGAATAGCAATAATATAGAATTACACATTTGAACTCCAAATTATGCCCTATAGCATACAATCTAGGTTATCAGGAGTCCTAGAAATGAGACTGAAATATTTCTTTTGCTGCATGTGCAGCAATGGAAACCAGACCTTGTATTCTTAGCCGATAGGCTACAGTAATTGGGTCATATTAACCAGTTAGCTACACCTGGGATTTTGAAAATATAATGTGATTTTAATTATAGAACTATTAAAATGTTGTGTACTCTAGAGTCTTGATGATAAGATAATGAAACTGATCAACAGTAAAAAAAAAAAAAAAAAAGCAGACATTTCAACAGCTGCTCTTGCCCACATCAGTCAATTGAGAGTAATATGAGTCAGAACACAAGCCGAGTATCAGGCCAGATTGTCAAGGGCACCCACGGCTGTTATCTAGGGTGCGTCCCAATAGTCGAAAAATGCACCCTCCCTTCCTCTACTACCACCTCCTCTACTCCGTGCCCCGGAAACGGATCGTTTAATCTAATGTTGCCGATTACATCTTAATTACGTATTAATGGTTACATATTAATTAATGTCTCAATGCAAACCGCAATATCAGGTACATTGTATACTTGTACTCGAAACGTTAAGGCCGTTTTGCATACTTCCGGGTAGGAGAGGAGTGGTAGTGGAGGAAGGGAGGTGGGGAGTGAAGAATATTGGGACGCACCCCTAGATATACAATGGCCTGTTCTTGTTATTTGCTCAGCTGCAACTCTCATCAAAATGATGACAGAATGTTCCAGCATGTTATTAGTATTATTCATTATGATGTAGGCTAATATAAATGTAAATAGATGCAGCCTATATTATTTTGTTTGGGTAAAATTACAGCGAGGACGCTACTATTCTTCATGAGTTCATGTTTAGATGAAACCAGAATCTGTGTAGAACTGTTATTTCTGTTGTATTAACTGGATTATTGACAACAGAGTAAAATCGAATTAAAGAGAAACAGGACAAAATAGGAAAAATCCAAACAAATTTATTTACAGACACTATAGAATGACCCAGTGTTTGCGTCAGTTCCACAAAATAAACAGCAATTGAATTCCCTGCCCATTTCCATCCAACTGAAATTCTGTTGGTTACATTTACAAATCAGTTTTATAAAGTTCCCCAAATTCCACACACAAAAAAAACATGAATTCAGTTTAAGCAAGGAAAATGGAATTTGATATGAATGCACATTGATGCAGTTTATGAAGTGATATACCAGGGACAACTAATCTGTTTACTGGCTCTGTAAAATGTTAAAAATGTATTTAAAATTTCATTACAAGCATAAACAATAATTATTATGTTTGCATTGTCAAATATTATACATAATGTTTCCGGACCTCAGGAGTGGGGATGGATGTGCAGCTGTACCACCATGCAATCTGCTCCTGCTGAATGGCTGAAGCTAAGCAGGTATTGGCTTGGTTAGTACTTGGATGGGGAGACCTCCTGGCAAAAGTGGCAGAAGTGGTGTTGGTGGGCCAGTAGGGGGCACTCTGGTAAAATAAACCCCAATGCCCTAGTACAGTGATACAAGCACTGTGCTCTAGATGCTGTCTTTCAGATGAGATGTTAAACCGAGGTCCTGACTCACTGTGGTCATTAAATATCCCATGATACGTATCGAAAAGAGTAGGGGTTTCCCTGCTATCCTGGCTAAACTCCCAACCTGGCTCCTTCAACTTGCCACCGAATCATCCCCCTGTTTAATTGGCTAAAAATAGTTCTCTCCCTCTCCACCTCAGCTGATGTATGGTGAGCATACAGGTGAACATGGCTGCTGTTACATCACCCAGGTGTGTGCTACACATTGGTGGTGGTTGAGGCGAGTTTCCCCCTCATCATTGAAAAGCGCTTTGAGTGTGACAAAGGTGCTATATAAATGGCAGGCATTATCATTATTATAGCTTATGACACTGCATATGAATTACAATTGTTCACATTTTTTTAAATGCAGTGTCAAAATTTGTAAACTGAAATGATAATGTCCTTATCTTTTTCTTTTTAATTCCAAGAACACTTTTAAAAGATTTCATTTATTAAATAAAAAAATCTATCTAAACCTGTATTTGATAGCCTATACCTCTGATTTTGGAACTTCTTGACAGAACCAAAGTCTGACTGAAATGACCTCCATTTGCTAGTGCCTGGAAATTCGTCCAGTCATTTTCATAATTGTGATATTTGTCCACAGCATTGAAATGCATGCACAATATTTTTTACAGTAACAATACCTAGAAACCTCGGCGGCAAAGGTGTTTACTGGTACAAGCTGGTATCTGGCATCATTCAGAAGTAACATATTTATTCAATTCCAGGTGGCAGCGATGACCAGCATTTAGGAGTTAATTCATTAATTATAGCTGGTCATGGATGTTCATAGTGCTCGTCTTATCAGGCATCTGTGTGTTTATGCCTGCAGCTGCCTTTGTTTATTGGTTTATGTCAGGGTTATGCATGTTTATTTTGTTTCCACACTCAATGGTCCCTTGAACATTTCATGCATTCAGCTTAAACCTTTCTTTGAATGTTTTCAAATGAATTGCCTCATCATAGCCTGTTACAACAGAAAAGGCTTTTACATGAAAATATTTGCTACATTTTATTATGCAGTTACTTCACTTCTTGAAACTGTTATGTCCTCCTTAAATTGTATTTTTGGATTAGACTTGTACTTGAAACTTGAATTCAGGGTGCACCTGGAATCAAATAAAATACTGTAGCAAGAATGACACCGCAAATTAAATTCTTCAAAATATGTTCTTCTTGAACAAAAACATGACAAAATAAAAATAAAAATAAAAATACAAAGAATGACAGAATGGTTTGTCTGGAAAAAATATTTTGTAAGATTAAGAAGTGTTAATCTTAGTACCATTTGTGTGACTGAAGACTTGTGCTTCTGGGTGCATATCCAGTTTTTCCACAATTTTTATAAATATTCCTCTGATATTAACAACCCCAAAAATGTTCAAATGAAATAAATATTGACACAACCTTTATTTGCTATGGTGTGTCTGTCTAGTATGTGGATCAAAATGATAAATTACTAGCAAAGGATAATTACTAGCAAATGCACAAGCACTTTCAGTAAAATACCAGTAAATTCCCTTTGAATGTGATTTACTTCTACAAGTCAGCTTTGCATACTGACAAGGACCAAAGAAACACACTTTGCCTGTGTTCACTTTTAACATGTTAATTTACTTTTGTAGGTAAAAATTGTTAACATAATTGGCATTTTTCCATAATTATTGAAGAATACCAATAGGATTTACAGTGTTATATATTGGTGAATTATAGCCTACTTCAGTTCCATTGCACTAAAAGGTCAGGCAGTGTTAGCAAGCTACTCTGGTTCCTGGTCTACCACAGGCTCAATCTGTGTGCATTCCCCTTAAAATATTGGGGACTGTGCTTGTTCATCTGTTGCTCCTCTGTATAGAGGAAATACGCACAGAATCCACTATTAAAGCACAGCTTCCTTTATTAAAAGTAATCTAATCTGAATCTCTCAAATAGACGCGCCTTTATGATCAGAAGTAGATTTTCAAACAATTAAAAACACTTTCAGTTAAAAAAGACAACTGCATACAGTACTACAGTAATAAAATACACATCTAGAAATGTGAAAAAACAGGACGGGGAAGCCATCCGACTGCATTTTCTAAAACGCAGAACTCAATTAAAAATGTTTTAAAATACTGTTCGTACGTCTGACAAGGACATTTCACTACAAATACCTGCTTGTGTCCAGCAGAAACAGAAATGAAATGTGTAAACTTTGTCAGTTGTTCATCAAGAGGCCACATTACACTCAAAGCAGTGTATCAAAGGGGAATTCATGCAAACACTACCGAGGTGACAAATGGTATTTTACAAAATAAATGAAGTCAAAATACTATGCATTGCATGTACCATCAGATAAAGATGATTATTTTTCAGCAGACCATGAAACCATTTAGAAGCAAATCAAGCAATGTCCCCCTGAAAGACTAAAATCATGACAAAGATTATTCTTCATAACTGAGAGAATACACTTTGGCTTCAATAATCTAGCATCTGTGCAATGTGAATTCTGAAGCTAATTTAAAGAGATCATTGCCCTTGTTTCAAAGTTCTAAGTCGTTTCAGGAACATTTCACGTCGTTTCACTGTTTTTCTTTTGTTCGTTTGTTTTTTTATATTTTACCCTTGGGAATACAATCTGTACAACTACATGACAGGCGTTGGTCAAGCAACTTTGATAATAGCTTTCAGCAAATGACTAGCAAGGTGTCTGTATGAGAATGTATTATGTTAGTTAATGTGTATAAATATGACATTACACTGCATACATATAGCATAGTTTGTACTGCTCTTATTTAAAAACAGTAGGTATCTGCACACTGTTACCTTGGGCATTTTTTATATAAGGCAGTATGGTTTAAGATACGAATGAAAGCAAAATTAGGCTATTTTCTGGATTTCAAACAATACATACAAAATTGGTTCTTGTTTTGATGTAAACAGGTTTTTGTAACAGGCCTACAGTCAGATATTGTTTTAGATTATTCATTAAACAAATGTGACTCAAAGTGGCCTGTGTATCTAGGAACACATTGTGTGATGTGAAGGAACTCGTATGCTTATAAAAGCATTAAGAATGTGCACTTAGACCTGTACTTAATGAAAATTTTGAATTGATTAAACTGCACATCTATTTAACATGGATGGACCAATTTAAAAATTAAAAGGCGAATAACAAGAGTAGACTTAAATATTAACTGGTGGAGGTTAGTACAAATTAAAATATACATGTTTTTATACACTTTAAAATTCCAACTTGCAACAACTTAAATGCAAATGTAGTCTCAGAAAATGTACAAGAGTATGACGGAAATCCAAGCTGAACAATGATTTTGTGCAGTTATATGGATATTAACTGTTCTTAGCACTATCACTGAGCCATAAGAAATAGCACAAACACAACATTACTCGTAAGACCACTTACATTTAAACAATGAATGTACATTTAAATTATATAACAGTCCCATCGGAAATCTTCGTTTCATACGCAGGCAACAGATAAACTCAATGTAGAAAACGTATATTTCACTTGAAAGCAAGCATAAATAAATAAAAAGCAATTAGCAGAAAAGCCTAAACAACGTGTCTCGATTGGATCGGACATCGCGAGGAAAGAAATACCCAAGCATCATTTAATTTTAAACTTTTTATGCTAAAGTGGCAAACTGAACTTCCGCGTTGCAAAGACAGAACCGCGCAGACCATCACCTGCATGGACTGGTGTGGACACGGAGAATTCCCCTGCTGTGCAAATGCAGAAAGTTGAAAATCTCGTGGGGCATGGCATGGAAGCCCGGCCGGGGCTTGACGTTGTCGTAGTAGTGGTGCGTGATAAAGATGCCCGCGGGGTTCATGGGAAATGCCCAGAAGCCGTAAAGGTTGACCTCCTCACAGAGTTCCATCGCTGCAGTCACGAGCATGAGGCCGCTGCTCAGTCTCTTTGCCCGGACACCCTGGAGCGACCAGAAGCGCTGCGCGTTCAGCAGGTATTGCGGGTGAAAGAAGTACACGCCTCTCTGTGAGTCAAAGTCGTCCAGCATGTACTTGACGCGGAAGGAGACGTCGGTGTTGCGCGTGTTGTAGAAGGCCGGCAGCACCACCGAGGAGTTCTCGTAGTTCTGCAGCACTTCGTAAAATGGCTTTCTCCACTTCTCCAACTTCTGAAACCTATAACAAGGGAGATTAAATTTAACAAGCTTCGTAGTTGTTTTAGTATAACCACAGACCATGCAGGCTATATATGTCCTATGGACCTACATTACAATATTAGAACAGCAACACTGAACTTCTCCGAACCTAAGATAAAATTGTTCAATATTTTTTATGAGAACATGAGAAAGGTCAATATTAGTACCTCAAAGTTTATGAATACAGTGATCTCTTCTGTAAATTCAGTAAAAAGCACCACTCATTGAATAGACTTAAACATGGTTAAACCATATTTTAATCTTTTATCTGATCATTTGACTGCATATTGGGTTATGTGCTTAAAAAAAACTGGGGTGCTAACATGGTATAACACAGTAAAAGCCTTCCTGTGGATCATTAAGGGTTTGCTGGTGATCATAAATATGTAGACATGAGGCATTTGTGCAGACTATTGGCACTGTTTTTGTATGTGGGAGACTGTCAACTACCATGTGTCTCACTGAGCTCAGAGAATCTGTAGCGGGCTGTTCTCCAACAGCACTCAAACAGTGCACAGCAGAAACTTTGCTTTCACAAGAGACATTTTTACATATTTATTTTAGCCACAGTGAATTATCAACTGAATTATCAACTGATTAGCCATTAACTGACCGAGAGCCCCTGATCGAGTTATGTAAGTGTTTTAAAAAGCATGCTTGAAAATGTCAGCTAATATGCATAACACAG
Source organism: Synaphobranchus kaupii (assembly GCA_029718625.1). NCBI lineage: Eukaryota > Metazoa > Chordata > Actinopteri > Anguilliformes > Synaphobranchidae > Synaphobranchus > Synaphobranchus kaupii. Next base: position 24,261,265 of record CM056392.1, on the reverse strand, counting down.
ATAGATGAGGTGAAGCTAGCTCTAAAACTCCTCGTACAGAAAAAGTGCAGTGAATCACACGCATGTCTCTCACTGTCTACCGCCTCTTTGGTACATGGTTTATATAATCATACTTTTAATACTAATTTAACTATCTGCATGATGTTCAGGAATATTCCATTCTAGAGAATCAAGGTGACTGAGTTCCCCCCTATGTTGGAACTGACTGTCATGTGATCACTACCGTTTGGTTCTGAAGGTTGAGAAGCACTTAAAAGGCTAAGCGGTGATACAAATAGAATGACCTCCAGAAATTCAAGGGGAGACGGTGACAAAACACATGGTCTATAAACAGCCACAGAAATGTAGAATATAGACGCGACGCTTGAGCCGTCGCTCGGCACATGAAAATGCCACGTGGCTGAATTGTGTGGGTGTCTTCCTTGTGCCCACCCCCCGAAAAAAGAAAAAGAAAAAAGGAAATTATATAAATGCATGGATTGTGAACTTTCAAGGGCTTGAGGACTGAGATTAAATACTTGTGTTATACTGCATTCAGAGTGGAACACAATGCGAAACCCAATTTAAGAATCGCATAAATGTGCTTTTGTACCGAGTTATCATTGTATCTCTTCTGAAACTTGAGCAGACCACTCAGCTTCAGCTGCTCGTTACTCGACTGCTCTTGGCTGGACTGGCAGGTCTCTGAGCTAGTGTCTTTGTGAGTTTGTACAATGCAGAGTGAAGGTCACCCGTGCGTCACACCAGCCCACTTGCTGCCAGCAGGTAAGCATTACATATCAGCGGAGCATTTCCACTTCTAAGATAAGCTTCCAGCACAACCGAGAGAAACCAAAACAAAATATTGATTTATATAGTGGTCTGCAGTGCATAAATGATGTCCTAATGGTACCACATGAAAGGCATCTGAAATTAAACCTACCATTGCATCCAGAATCACTCGCATTGAATTGTGGAACGAGCTGTCGGTTTTAAGTAAGGCCGCGTCTAATACTCTGTTTTTTAATTGTGTGACTGTGTCTGATTGGAGAACTGTGATGTCAGAAAAAGAGCACATAAAATGCCTCTTCAACGGTGTCGAAAGGTAACGGCGAACGGCGAAGCCTCGATGTTCTCTTTAGCATGAATCGCCCTTCTGTCACAGCAGCGACAGTGGCGCTGCTGTCACACGCAGAAATAAAGGGGCGCTCTTCGGAGACGACCGCTCAGTACCCCCCTGGGGAGCGTAGGGGTCTAATTCGGCGCTCTTTGCAATTCAAACCAACCAAAACGAAACCAACGCAATGAGATATATAGGCTGTCTCTTACATGTTATTTATAGACCTATTTCTTTAGTGACCTAGAAAAAGAAAAGAGCAACACAGTGAAGCACAACCAATAAGGCGGTCAAGTTGTTTTCCAGTTCAGTGGGGGATTCCACACTGACTTTGCTGGAGCCATTCCAACTCACGGATGCATACTGGCAACATATGTCCAACCAATATGCCACAAAAATAGCTAACAATATCGACATATATATTTGATTCATTTATCAAAGCAAAAATCATAGATATGGCCGGACAACACCATTGTTTATCACATATTAATTTCATATTATGTGCTGTGGTAATTTAAAATGTTTTAATTAAATTTCAAAGCAAAATGTTCCCTGAGCACCTACAGTGCAAATGTTTTGATCCAATGAACTGAAATAACAGTGGAAACTTGAAATTGCTTTTGAAAATCATTTACATGTAAAAGCTTTCATTTGGTTTCCATTTCACTCCAACAAACTGAATATTAAATATGAGACAAGAGTAGAGAGAGATGGACTGTAAAAAAAATCAAACATCACTGAAGAGTCTATATAAAGGTCTGACATAAACTTCTCTGTAGGAGATTTCAAAGGATAAGATTGAGTCACACATGAAGAATGAATTCTGCCCTGACCCTTTCAAATGTATGAGATTACCAATAATGGACGCTCTCGAAGCAAAACACTGAATAACTAAACAGAAAAAAGCAACCATCTTTTGTGTTATTTAAAGGCTACTATAATCTCAATAAAGAGGCTTTATTTTACTGCTAAGGAATATTAATGAGACATACTCCAGAATAAGCTATTCAGACCTTGTTAACCAATTTTAATACTTGTCTTTAATATGTCCTTCCGATGTAAAATTCATAGTATGATTTTTTTTTTGTTGTTGTCATACATTCACATGTTTGATACAAAAAGCACTGATCAAGTTGACCTTTTCATCCACAAACATAAAGATAGTGGAATTACCTTTCAGTGATGATGCTTGGATTAATTGTCACAACATTGGTCTTGTACCCTACATCTTCAGCATATTTGTCAGAGATGGGAGGTATGTTGCATCTTTGGAATAAAATTGGGGAAAATGCAAATTAAATAAAGTAGTCAAGCTTCAATAGGTAAGTAGAAAAATATGTATTCACAGAATATTTTAACAAAATAAATAATTTCATGATAATATTATTTGAATTTCATTTAAATTAAATCATTTCACACGTAATTAGTGACCAAAGCCAAACTAACAGTCTTGTGTAAAAAAACAAAATGTAAGTAACATGTTTGTTAAATGGCAAAATGAACTGTTAGAGATGGATATAGCATAGTATGTGATGATTCCCAGTACCTATACTGTGGTTTGTACTGTATGTTAAAATGCATTTTTTGTAAATGAAAAATGATCACCTAAAGACAAAGTCTGCAGAGTCGATCTCTTTCCCACATTTGCTGTTCTTGATGATTCCGCCATTGCCAATCACTGCACACTTCTTGAATTGGGACTTGGTGTATGGCATATCCTTCAAAAAGAGGAGAAACAGTGTAACTGCTGGAGGAAGCATTACAACTTTGATCCTCTCTGCATTTGCTCATCTCAGTGCTCGTACCCCCAGCATCTCTTTTTAGTTTTGAAGGCAAAATCGTGACATAACATACAGGCCGCTATTTTTTCTTGCATTTTCTGAAAGCACTTTCTGAGTTAACTTTCAGAGAGTTCTGTGGACTATAACCCGCATTCCCCCAAGGATTATTGCAAGGGGGACCTAAGGAAATTAAGAATTGGTCACGTTATCAACAAATGTGAAACAGACAAATATTTATCCAACCTTATTACCTCCGCTTTGTCAACATTCAGTTATTCGCCCAGGTGGGTAATTTTTTAATTTGTATGGGTAAATATTGATGGGTATAACACAATGCAACATGCTTACCTACATCTAAATATAGACACAAATACAGATATACTGTAGATAAGTGTATACCATAGGGGTACCTATAGAGATGTATATTGTTTTGCTGTTTTCCGGTACTCAGACTAAATGACCTTTTGACTATATTTTTATGGATTTCATACAGGCTTTCTTGGGTAAACATCCTTGGTAAAAGCAAGTGATATTCACAAAATGTAACAGCCTGATGGTTAGTGATGCATTAGGTGTTGCTATTCATTTTTCAACACTTGCTGTAGACAAAAATGAACATTTGATGTGCAGTAACCTCAGTTTGTGTCTTTCACTAATCGGCAGCAGAGTGGAGAAGTCTCTCAGTGTCCCTGAAGCACAAAAAAGTATGTAAGCACACCTGCTCACTGATCCCAGCGTTCTGCTGCCCTTACTACACATGTAATTTATGAGCAGACATTGGGCTAATCACAAGGCTTCCTGCCCTGCCCTTACAGTCTGGAGGTGAGTTAAGCCGGAATGCTTTATCTAATAACTACTCAGCAGAAACACATCTCTCAGTTGTAGTATATTAGTAGGATAACCTTTTGGTAATAGAATGATCTTGTGGGCAGACCTGAATGATGACATTTTAATGCAGGTAAAAATGAGGGATTAAAAAAAATGAAATCCCTTATATTTACAAAAATGTAAACAAATTTGCTTTCACAAACTTTTGAGATGCTGAGAAACAGGCAGTGTACTGAGAAGCACATTGCTTAAAATCAAATCATTCTGCGATCAGGTTTTTCAAGGGTGATTTTACATAAGGGCATAATTGCTTTTAATACTGGAGATGTAAAACTGTGTAAGGAGGAGCCACCATTAGTAACGATCGTATGCTCAGTGATATTGTTTCCACGTCTCTGGATTGAAGAGGGCATCATCAGACAGGTCATCACACAGGCCTCTGTCTGAGTCAGGACTTACATCTGGGAACATCTTGAAAATCTCAGCGCTGATGTGTACGATTCCACTGGTGTCCACCTCATACCTCAGCTTGGACCCTGAGGGTGTGTTCCTCTTGGTGGTGAAGAGGAACGAGGGGGCATTACAACAGTGGGACAAGGAACTCCTAGCAGAAGAAAGGAAATCAGACAAAGTGTTAGCCATAGCAGGTAGCACCCGTTTTTAGATACTGCAGTGCTGCATCTATGCGGGCTGTCACTGGGTACGGGGAAATGCATACGCCCTGCTTTCTCATAATGCTGACTAGCGACACGGTGAAATAAACCGCATTGATTGTTAAGTTTCCTTCCTGTCAGAGCCACTTCAGCGTCTGATCAATGGCCGAGGCAATACGGGTCGGCGTTTGAAGACGCTCACTTGAAGGCGTTGGTCTCCACCTTGTTCTGCACCCACTTGCAGGCCTGCAGGTTCCTCCATCGATCGAAAAGGTCGGCCGTCTTCACCCTGAAGACATCCAAAGGAGCGTCATTTAGGGGAGCAATGCTACATTCGCTTTAGTGCAGTCGTGCCTTTTATTCGCCTTGGAGAAAAAAATGACTTAGGCACCCAGGAATAGATCAGCTCTGAATAGGTCTCCTTGAATTGACATTTCCTTCAATTAATTGGGCAATGTGATTCCCATGGGGGCGAGAGGATGGCTGTAATGTATTGGCGTCGGTACTGCTGGCTGTGTAACGCATTGTTCCCTGGCAAAGGCTGCCAGAGGACACTCAGGCAGAGGCACTCAGCTCTTTGCCCCTCAGCAGTTTCCACTCATATCCAATTGCAGCCTTCCAATGATCTCACAAACTCAGACAGCACAAGGAAATAGGACTTCTAATTTGGCTGATCATATTGCTGTAGGACAAAGAAGACATAGAATAAGCATTACCTCAAAATTCAAGCAGCTTAGAGAAACAGAGAGACCTAGGGCCGAAAAGCTAGCCTAATAACTACCGCAGGAAAGGGTGCGAGAACACTTACAGACAGAAAAATAATGACAGTGACAGAACCGTGAGTGAACGAAAAAACAGACAGAAAATTTGTTGAGTGAAGAACACAAGAGAAGTGACTCCATGCAATGACAACAGATCAGGCAGGAAAATGTAAAGAAATGACCGGTAAATGCATTTATGTTGCGATGGAGGGAGTGAATGAGTCTGCCTTTCAAAGTGCCTGGAAACAGTGCCACTGCAGTGCAATGATACTCACATTGTGAGGACTTTCACGTCCATGATCTCCTGTCTGAATTCCTTGCATATTGTGGAGTTGAATTCATAAGAACCATCATACATCTCAAGATACCTGCAGGGAAATCAAATTCAGTCTAACACTGTCCACTCATTATCCTATATTTAAAACAGAATACAAGTTAGATGACCTATCATCAATGGATATACAATATTTATCTAATGGTTATTTTAGCAATTAATTTTTAAACCACTGGGCCAACTTCAATGGTCATACCAATAATCAAGTTTATTTTTTTATACCCTAGTTAGACTATGTTAAAATATTTAAAATAGTGGATAGTATGTATTCTCATATTGATTATTACATTAGGGTTCATGGGATCAAAGGCTTATGAACATCACAGGTTTCAAGATGTCAAATTTGAATGTAAAATAAAATCCTCAATTACTCTCTGAAAAGATGAAATACAATCTTTAATGAATAAAATATTGACTTAGCATCCAATTATTTTATTTTGCCTGTTATTTAAGATTGTGTCCAGGACTCAGACATAAATAACTAATACATAGATAACAAGGACAGACTGTCAGTAACAAGAAAGTCTCTACAAAGACAAACATAATGAATTAAGAGATGGAGATACAGAGTGGAAAAGGCACATGGCAGAAGACAGCCTGTATGGAAGACGTTTACTGTACACTATGTTAATCATTTAATTATTGTTGTAATACAATACAACAATAGGATATATCAAAAAGGTGATTAGCATATGTTTCATAACTGTCTCATATGCATATGGAAAAATGCCTCTTCACACTAAGTTTATTTTGTTGACTACAGCAAATGTACTGTATGTTTTACCCACAGCTAATGGTGAAATTTCCGCAAAAATGACATCTGCATAAACTGATATGTCTATATCATGTGTGTATATATTTTCATAGAACCATCATAGACTTCTAAGAGATTTTTTTTTTTTCATTCTGAAACAACATGCACACACGCACATGCACATGCATACACACATTTGTCTGTCGCGCGTTTAGCCTTCAACCTCCAGGGCAGTCCAAAACGCATTCTGAGAAATCAAATTATCATTCTCATTTCTACGTAGTTCCAGTAGTTCCTGTCTGGTGAGACACAATCTCAACATGCTTCAGGGGGCTGCATCATCGTCATATTTAACATGGCTTCAATGGTCAAACAAATCAATAACAAACCACTTTAAAGGGATGCCATTAGCAAACAAAAACAACATCAGGGCCAGAGGTCGGGTTGTAAATGTGTCTCATGCCAGAAAATGTATTGAATCAATCACCAATAAAGAAAGCATGGGAAAGAAAGAGTTTTTCAAGGTGTTTTTTTCCCACGTAAATTTTATAATGCTCTACTCACCTACCGGGTATTCTGTGATGTTTATATCAGTGAAAATCAATGAAGTCGTCTTTACAGAGAAGTGCACCATTTCATTTTGAAAATGCTCTTTTTTGTATTGAACCATATCACATGACTTTCCTTTCTGACCAATTCCAATTCTCCGAGGGCAAGAGAAGGAAGAAACCCAAATATTCAGATGTAAAAAAATAAATAAAACAAAGGAGGGGGGGGGGGGGGGGGTGTAGTGAATTTAAATTGGCTTGGTATATAAACATATACCAGCTCTTGCACAAGTCTTACTGTCTGGTGCCCTGACAGGTTTTTTTCTGGAAACTATCTGGTGGGTGACCAGTTTCTGTACTTCTAGTACACCTTTAAACGGGAGAGAACTATCGTTCGTCCCTCTCGACCTTGCACATATATTTTGTGCTTGGACTGGTTTAAACAACAGCAATATATAATGCACAATATATTGACTGAAGTTTTGAAATTGGTCCCTCCTGATATGCAAAGAAGGTACACGATTTCAGAAGGATTTGTTTGGAAATAATAATTAAAAAACCAATCTCGTCAGGATCAATGACTCTATAAGGCCATTAGCACTCAATTAAAGGCATCCTGGAAAAAAGAGAACTCTTCCGTTGATCTACTGAAGAGCTGAGAGAACAGTGATGCTTTCATCATCAATTCAAAGATTGATTGATTCATGATCAATTCAGGCAAAGAACATTGGTCATTCTCTAAGCAAGGATTAACACTTCAAAGCACAGCTTTTGGATGGATTATTCTTTAAAAGAATAGTATCACTCAACTGAAGATGTTGATTATTTATGTGGTGTGCAATTCTTTTCACTTAAACAAATTCTAGCAGGAGTCAAAGCAGGGCTGTCAAAACAACTCCAACCAAACTCAGTAGAAGTGGATTTTTATAAATACTGTATGTACTTTGCAACAATCATAACCTGATGAGATCCACTTGCTGAGACCAATTTATTGTGGACTAGAAATGAAGGTGGCGGTCATAGCAAAGTGGGCTGCTTGCAGGTTTCTCTTTTCACTGTTTCACCTTCCACGCATTGAAGAGGGAGGGAATTATACCAGCCAGGACAGATACATCTCAGCCAGTGCCTGCTATCAGTGAGTCCGATACAGGCTCACAATGTAATAGTGGTTGAAAACACGGTCAAACATCTCAGAGTGCACATCACTGTCATTTTAGAAGGAAGCGCTTTTAGCCAGGTACTCAGAGGTGACCTCTGGAAATAATTTTGGAGCCATTACTGCACGGACACTCTAATCGGGCCCTAGAGTGGAAACCCAGAAGTCCTCTGCCCTTGACGACTGTGGTTTTAGTAACAGGGCATTAGCAAACGACTCCTTTTCTCCAACTCAATTTTTGGGGACGAGGAGGAGACTTACAGGTGAAAACCGTGACCATCACTGCTGAAAATATTCTGTGGATGGTCCGTAGAGAATTATAACATGGACACCAAACACAACCAACTCTGTAATGTTTGAACCGGAACCCTATCCTCAAAAACTTCAAACAATACTCCTGTCACCAGGACCCAAACCTTAAATTTCCCAGGGTGCAACAGTTGCAGCACCTAAGAGGAAAATTGTGATAGTATCAAGTGGGCCTCTTCCATAAATTAAAATGGAATCTCCATGGCCTTGTTTCATCTTTATAGCACTTGGTCTCTTCCTCCCACACAGAGATAACAGGAGGTAATCATGTGAAAGTAGCTCTTGGAACAACTGCAGCATTCCAAGGGGGAGGGTCCCGCAGTGCTTTGTTTGGCCTGAGGTTTTCTCTTTGTTTGACAGACTACATTGCATTTTGAAAAAAATTGTACAAAGATAAATCCAACTTGTATATTTACAGTTGATGGAAAAATAGTCTGCAATGATCATTTGGTACATTTATTAAGGGTCTTCTTCTCTGCGTAAAATATTGTTTCAAATAAATAGCTCAAAGGGAATCAAGAAGAGGGTTGGCAGATTGGATCATGGGTTTTTTTCCAAACCCAAATCAGCTCTTTAAATTTCCTGATTATAAATGTATTGCAGTCTACCACAGTGGGTCAATGATTGGATGATTGGATTTGGTGTGGGTCCAAATCTTCGAACATATGCACCAATACCGAGGGATGCCATAAAACCTCTTTTATAATCCTGAATTGGGAGTTGGATTAATTTAATTTCTGAATATCTTACAATAACTTCCCTGTCAATTCTATGATATATCCAAAATGTACTTGCATTGAGACAACACTGTCAAACAGGGAATACAATATTGTCAGATAATTCACAAACATTTCAAGCAAAACAGGGTAAGGTAAGATTAATAATTAAGTTCAGAAGAGTGGGTATGTTTGTTCACCTAAAAATGGACAATGCTGGTGCTTTCTACAGAACATAATTGATCGATTAAGATCTTTTAATTCAGGTGGAAGCAGAATGAAGTGAAATTAATAAATTCTAAATGTGGAACAAACAAATGACACAGGAGGACATTTAAACAACATGTTCCCAGAAACCAAATGAACAAAACACATATTTATATTTGAGTCTTGTCGGTAATTAAGCATCTATTTTAGTCCTATTTTAATAAAGCTTTGGCAAACAGTTTGCAGTATTAGGATCTTTATTATTGGCATGACAGATTTATTCTCATTTAGAAATACATGTTAGTAGGCTACGAATTATCAAAATAATAACCATATCACTTTGCTGAATTATGCCTGTGTGAAGGAATTTAGTAGCGTCTCACAGAAGACAATTCTCACAGCGTACATTTTATTTTTTAAACTCCTCAATAATAATATCCTCAAGCAATTCTAACTGTCAAGTGTAGACTACTCAGATGCCTTTCCCCTACTGGCCCTGAAAAGAACACCAGCACTGTGTATGTGTGTATGTGCTAACGTGTACTGGATTCCACAGCCCTGGCAGATGCTAAAATCGAGTATCTGTTGGGTTGCAGGGAATACGTCTTAAAATAGGAAGTCTTTTATGAATGAAATATCTGCCCTCATCTTTCTGGTTCAAGTGAAAGAATGCTGATGCAACAACAGGAAGCAAGGTCACATAGAAAAGACACAGCTGAGACGAGGTGTTCTTGATACATGTACAAATGGGTGGCTGAATGAGACACAGAGATACAGTACAAGAAAGCCAGAGCAGTCCACAGGAAGCCTCTTTCCATCCTAGCCTCTCCAAACATGGGAAAAGAATCCAGGGGTTGGGGAGGGGCAGAGGGAGAGGGGGGAAGAAATCAAACAACATGCAAAGAGGGAGGTTTTTTGTGCAACGATCACTGAAATCATGAGAGCTGAAAGTTTTCAGACCAATGAAAAAGAAAGGCATTCCTGTTTGTGAAGACTTTAAAACCCCCGCAGTCTCTCCTACCTTTGATTGCGTTTTTTTTTCTTCTGAATATCGGCTAGGCAGGGAGTGACAATAACAGAGTTCTGTGACTCTGTCTGACGCTGAAAATTCTGACGAACACATCTGTCGACATGCAGACAGGTAAGTTAGCATTAAACGGATCATTTGCCTTGTGATACCATCACCCCCGTAACCTTGAAAAGGTGTACAGAGGCTTGCCTTTCAAAAAGAATAAACAATAAAAATAACAACCTGTGATGAATGAGCGTTTGCTAGCTCATTTTCTCTGAAAGAATTTATCTGGAGAAAAATATTGTGCATCACACAATTCTGTACACTTATTGTTCAGAGGGGTCAAATGCATAAGTACCCCAGTTCAAGCATGCATGGATTTCATACCCCTCCCCCCGCCCCCCTCCCCCCCTCCCCCCTCAAAAAATAAAAATCAATAATAGTCAAGAACTCTCATGTTGTCACTCTATCCCTTTCTCTTTATCTATTTAATGAGTTTGTACAGTCAATCACTTTGGAAATGTACCTTTTCTTCCCATTTCTGGCAGGCTTCAGTGATCCATCATCCGAGAAATTAACAGGCCCGGTCCAATTTGCCGTTTCGTCTCCTTTGAGTCGGCTAAACTGTTGCCCACTAATAAGAAAATGAGTCAGTTTATTTGGGATTTATTTACTTTAATGTGTTAAGAACTCCACACAAACAGTGATTCAGCACATAATCGGACCCCTGTTTATTTCAAATAAATAAGGAACGTGAAAGATGAGAGAAAGATGTAAGGGCTTAGAAAATACAATAATGAATGAGTTGTAACTTTTGCCCATGTGTCTAAGAAAACGAAGCAACAAAATAACCGTGCGGTGTAACCACACCATACATCTTAAAGTGGTTTCAGCTAATGCAATAGATTATCCATTTAATTTTCCCTTTCCAGAGTAACTATAGTAAATAGTGGTGAAGACAGAGGAGCAGATTATCATTATTATCATAGAGTGAATAGTAAGAGAGATTCAGCCCCATCATGCATAGACATATTTGTCAATACATGTTGAGATTACACATGTTAATAGAAGTATCTGTGTTAAATGAATTGAGATTCTAGAATATTCTAGAATACGTTTTTGAACACTAAATAAGTATGCAAGTCACATTTGTCATGGGTATGGAAATACAGCAGACAAAACAAACAGATACAATCTGTTTATAAACTGTAATCTCAGTGTTTTTAAAGATCACTTCATGATTAGAAATACATTTTATCAGTTTCATCTTCAAAATAACTAAAGAACTAATCTACTGTATGCCTTTGTGAACACAATACATTTATTAATTAAGCATTTATTTAATTACATTTTCTTGTCTGTTTAAAACATGTACCATTACTTTGGTATGGAGGAAAACGTGTGCCAATATTAATTAAGTAATAAATAATTAAATAAATATGAATAAAAAATAAAAAAAAGAATAAAAAGTGAAATGTCATTAAAATTTGTTTCCACGGTTAATTATTTATGTCGTCATTTATTTATTTATTCAAGTATTTAAATTTTTTTCCCCACATTTGATTATTATTATATTTTAAGATTGTTGGCATATGTGTGCACTGAGAACAACATTTTGTGAACAACACCCTTCAAAGCCGGTGGGCAGAGTTTAATACGCGATTGGTTGAATTTTATAGACCCGCCCTCGAAAACCCCTTCAGTCTGGTCCATTTGATTTTACCTGGATTCAGAGACAACATTAAGTTAGATAGCTATCCTTAGCTTTTTACCTATGACTACCAACATGGTTAAACTATCCAAGTGGAAAAACAGAAACACATTTGAACATATCATACATTATTTAGGTAGCTAGCTAGATTATAATGTCTGACATCGATTCTTTTAATATTGGCACAAATCTTCCTCCATACTTTGTAAGAGATACACAAAATAAAAACAAATTAAAATGTATATGCCAGTTAAATTAGCATAAGAGGCACTTTATTTAAAAAGGGCATTTAGGTCAATATTATGACTAATTATCATTATTATTTTTATTTAAGAAACAATGCATTATAGGAAAAGCTTTGTATAATTATCCAATTATCATTTGTGCATCGTGCCATGCTACAGAAGGTTACAGTCACTAACATGACTGGTTATATGCCTAACTACTAAAGATTGTTAGTTAATTTACAGAACACTTAATTAACACAATATGAATTCTTAGCGTGTTAAATATAACTGTGACACTGGCATCTTGTCCAGGGTGAATAGAGTTTGTGTGCTCTGAGTCAAAGCCTGCACCCCCTACTGGTGAGGACAGGATCTACAATACTGAGCAGAAAATTCTGTAACAACTCAACATACTCATTTAGTATTCAAATTATTCACTGTTGCCATGGCAATCACAGACCTTGTGGTATTTTGAGTAAAATCAGGAAAATTGATGTAGTTTTGATGTATATGCCAAATTAATCAGAAGTTACACAGGTGTTCTGTATAAACATGTCAAAACATGCTCTGAGATTACGTAGTGAAAGTGAAGTTATCACTATCGCAAGTCAGAGGAAATCATCAGTACACAGAAAGATTTTGGCATTCAATGTGATTTTAGTAGTAACTTACCATTCAGTTTCATTTGACAATTCAGGTAATTAAATGTATAGAAATCAGGTCCATCTGGAACATAACTCTTATAATTGTCACACATGATTACAAGTTGTCCTTGCATTTTAATTTTGATACTTATGCCTAGGACACACAATCAAATTTTCTGCAACTTGCACGATTGTAAGTGTACCCGACACACTATACAAGTAGACTAGTGTGGTATGGTGTGTCACGGCTGACACATATACAAATTTTCAATCCAGGAGATGTACTGAGTCACTACCTCAGAAGAATGCTACAACTGCTACTACACCTATCGATATCCTTGCCATTTTCTTTCTCCTTGCTGAGAATTTCATTCATTTCAGTATATGTACAAAACCTGCTATACACACCATATCACCTGTTATTTATATCAAGCCAGTTCGCCATTTCATTCCCCTTATTTAATTAATTCTAGCAATTTTGGAAAATGGATCAAATAAACAGCTGTGTTCCCTTCAAAAAATCGATAAGCTCATTTTCAGTTTTTTGCCTTGGTATTTGTACACTTTCACCAATGTCCCTGTTTTCTTCCATAGCTCCTTACAGCTGAAGCAGTGTTGGAACATTATTGTCCGGATTCAGTCAACATTTGTCTCACAATTTAAATGCACAAAAATGTAAATTTTTCTTCCCCACAAACATAGTTTTGCAAGGTCAGCACTAGCCAAAATTAATTTGCCAACTTGTGATTCCATATTGAGTCTATATTGTTCGGTGCTTATCACCTTTGGGGTTATGTTTTTCCCCCCCATTCCATCTGTTTGTCTGTCTGTTAGCAGGATATCTCCAAAAGTTTTTGCAATTTGCATGAAACTTTGTAGAAAGCTTGGCCATGGGGCAAGGAAAAATGAATCAATTCTCACACTGGTTGCCCAAAAGGGGGCGTAGTAGTGGCTTTTGCTCAAAAAGGCATATAACTTCCGATCAGATTCACGTAACATCACGACACTTTGTGGAAAGGTTGACCAGGGGGCAAGGAAGAACTGATTAACTTTTCACACCAATTGCCCAATGGGGGGCGTTGCAGTGGGTGTGGCTTCTCACAAAAATACATATAACTTTCCAACATCCATGTAACAACAAGAAACTTTGTGTGCCTATCAGCAGACATAAGAGGCAAACCCTACATTTTTGGCCCAATCAAACCCTACATTTTTGGCTGGTGAGCTCTTTTCTGGCCACTGAACAAATATAGTGCTGATTGGCCATGTGGTATAGCAATAACCAACTAAAACTCTTAAGAGTGGCTAGAATTTAAACAGGCATATCTCATGCCCGTTTTAAGATCCATCTCCTGATGTGAAGGGCACAGAAGACATTATTAACTTTTGCTGAATATCCGACTGTGGAATGTGGAACTGGCAAATCTTGACAATTGCATATGATTGGCAGAGGTATGCGCTCTACTGAGTGCCAGCTTCTAGTTTTTAGTGGTTGTTGGTTGTCTGTTTTGCTCAATGTGAAATCCAATAAAAATTGTATTATGTAGAAAACCTCTGGCATACTACAAACGAACTCAAGGGCAGGTATTGCAGCACAAAAGCACCTGACATGCTTCAATATCTAATAAAACTGCGTGTATGTGCATAATTGCACATGCAGAACAAGTGGAATACGAAATTGTTATAATTAGGGCTAAAATGGTGCAGAAATCATAATGTGTGTTCAAGGCTTGAGAATGGTGCAGTCTCAAAAGGTGGTTGGAGCTGGTTCCGTTTCAGAATTATTCATCGCTGAACATTTTATTGGATTTCATATAACATCCCAAATATTTAACTTCTGAATTATAATTTTATCAAAAGAAAAGGAATTGATGATTTTATAATAAATATAATATTATATGAAGAGGAATAAAGCGATAAAAAGGATAAAAGAAAATACTGCATCAATATTTCAGGCAAACAAATAAGTTATAAATTATTTTATCTCATGTCCATTTACAAAATGGGGACAATCTGTTTTTACGAAGAACATACTGAAATTAACTCATAATTATAGCTAGTAAGTATATCATAATTTTGTATACTGAAAGTCTGGTAGCGCTTTGCATTGGTTGGATAATTCAAAATGATACATTTGGCATAGTGGAATTTGCATAGGCTATATTTATTACTGTTTATAATCAGATTATTTAACTCAAATGGGGAAAGCATACAAATCAACATAAATGAAACCAAGTTAATCAATTGTACAGTACATCTTCCTTCACATGAAAAAGCTTAATTTCCACGTATATGCTTTAAAATTTTAAATAAATATGCATTGGGCCTATACAATGCATGACACTTTTTTTCTCAAATGCGACATTGATTAAAAAAAAACTACTCTCTTACTATTCACTCATGTGCCTATTTCCTTATTTGCCTAAATATTGCATTAAAGTTAAATGGATAAAAGTGATGCCGTTGGTGGTTAGGGGGAAAGGAACAATTTATATATGTGGATACTTTTCCTCATGTTCTCCATCTTTCAAATGTTCCGCTTTTGTTCCACCTTTGCTTTCATCATGCTACCATCAGCCACCTTCCTGCTTCCAACGTTCATTCCAAACTAGAGGCATATCATAGGATCTAACCTCGCACCCTGATAACCCAAGACCCCTGGGCATGTCCATCAACTGAGGACCAAAATCCTTATCAGCACAGTGCATCTGTTCAGACATCTTGAATGCTAACAAAATGAATTAAGAATAAACGCACCCAAGCACCAATGTCCCAAACAAACACTGAAGGGGTTTTACTCTACCTTGTCTTCACTCCAGACAAGGTGTATGTAAATATTTGGTCCTGACGCATTTCTCTGAGAAAAAAAAATACATGTTCACTCTGCAGACTGAGTGCTTTGAAAAGTTGAAAACACATCTTAAATGCCAAATATTTGCGCCTTAATATGAAAACCCAGTGCGTAAGAATATATATTGTTCAAAAGTCCAACAGCCAGTACTTGCACCCATAGGCAACATACATCTTTGCTGTTGTTCATACCCATGAGGCTCTATCTTGACGATCTCAGCGCATGGTCTAAAACGCAAGGCTCAAGTGCATTTAGGGCGTGTCCAACTCCACTTTTGCTAGTTAGAGGGCGCATATTTTGAGCGCAAAGTAAGGCGCAAGGTTCAAATGGGCTGAACTTAGCCTCTTCATTAATTATAGGTGTGTCTTGGGCATAACATGCAATAAACCAATCAGAGTGTTATCTCCCATTCCCTTTAAAAGCTACCTGCATTTGGCGGATTGCTTATATATTGGCGGATTTAATAAGACTGCAAAAAGAACTATTTACAGCTGGGGAAACAGACCTGCTCGTGTGCAAGGAAAATGTGGATCAATATTAGGATCAATATTAGGATCAATATTATTCAGACTAACCATTATGACGTGCCTTCATATACACAATAGTAATCTTAAAACAATAGGGTTTAACATCGGCACGGGTTCCCGGTAATTCCCGACAGTCCTGTTATTTTAGAAAATATATGCGGTTTAATTTCATTAAAAAGCATCTGCAACCGCTGAGAAGAAGCTACCAGAATATGGCTTCCGTCTCACCTTAGAAAACGCCAAATTAGCCTGCTTGTTTAACAAATTTGGTCAAACATCAATTACATGTTCTCACAGCAGTCAGATCACAGGCTATGCATTTCAGCTAGCGAAGTTCAAGCTTCATCCGAAGTTTATATTACGTGCATTCTCATAATAACATAAATAGCGTTATTTTGGCTTAATGATGACACTAAATACACTTAAGCTGTCAGGTTGGGAACCAATAGGTTCACGCATACTTCCCTTGTTTTATAATGTCCTGCTTATGGAAATATACCAGTAAAAACACATTTTTACTGGTAGCTTAATGCTTTAAAACAAGCCCCTTTTCCCGGGATTGCAGGGACAACTTGCGTCTATTGCGGAAGAGAAATATTTTATTTCTGGAAAAAATATGAATCCCTATTTCACAATGTAATCTTGATATCTTGTATGCATGCTTGTGTGCGCCCCTGTGTGTAAGACAGGAGGGTGTATGCGTGTTGTGCACATGCCTATGTAGACGGACTTATATTGCACTGTTAAAATAACAGAGATAACTGAGACATGACTTAAGACCAGGTTTGCGGTGGTTTTAGTGCAAGCATTTTCTGCTGACTCAAGATAGCAATACGCCAAAAATGATCCTGGCCACACCTCATCTTAAGACCAACCCGCCCAGTTCACTTGCTATGGGCGCAAGTTAATTGGCTAGTTAAAGAACGTGAGCACTGGGCACTAAAATGACACCTGCGCCGGTCCGAAACTAGCAAAGACACTTGCATTTGGGTTGGCGTCGCTTAGCGCCGGGTGTAAGATAGGGCCCCATGGTATGGTTCAGAATAGATCCTCAACCTCCTGTGTACATAGCTATTGAAAAAAGACAATGCTTTGTGTAATAGTCCCTACTGTATATAAATTATATTCTCTGTGGTTTATTTTGAAACATACCTTGTGTTTTCTTGACTAGCATTGAAATGTAGGTTGTATTATTGATGTAATGCATTAATAGGTAATTGAGTTAGTGACTCTGTACTAGGGTAGTGAATGTGGGTGGCAGGGGAGGAAGAGAAAAAAAGAGAATAGACTGGAAATATAAAGGCAGAAATTGTTGCCGTAATTTCCAGTTTTTAGAAACAATTAGTATCTGTTGCACTGGTTTGGCCACTCCCAATGTCGCTTATACTTAATATTCTGTTGATGACATTAAGTGGTTACATTACATAAGCCCTCCCCTGCATATCTGCAGCTGAAAATGTGTTTGCATATCTGTACTTGTGATCTGAAGTGACTGGATAACATTGGAGAACAGAACTCATTAGCAATAGAAACCATGACTACAATATATAGCATTTTAACCTTAGACATGTCCTGCCCACATGAATTTAATACTTATCTATTACACGATGAAGCTATGCCTAAAAATATTAAGCATATATTTGTGTGCACTATTTTCACTATATATAATTATTATGCCTATCACAGCTTTCACACATGAGTTATATATCCTCATAGATTTTATAAAATCCCTTTCTAGATAATTACTGGATGTACTAACAGTTCATAAGTGGAATCTCTATGTAAAGGCTGAATTCAATATGCAGGAATACATGATTTATGAATACATTTATCATTGTTCCTGGCAGAGTTTTTTTCAACAGCTGGCTGAATTTCCTTATACTGAATTTCCTTTCCTTAGACAAAAGGGAACATGAAGAAAAAAAACAGAGGCACTTTGCATTCATCTCAAAGTGGATTCCTTATCTATGCCTGGTTTCAATTCTCTATATAAGGACCATAAACGACTACATAAATGACGAGTTGTTACACAGACACCAGGATAACGGAACCATCACAGTCAGGTTGGGTTTCACCTGCTGTCTCAGCCTTACATATTACCTATCTAGTCCTTCAATGTCCTTCTACATCCTGTAGAACTATAAACATAGTAAATAAGCACTCTCTTGCTAATCCTATAGCCAAAGCAGAAAATGACATCAGTGCAGCACAAACTGTTCAAGGGAACATCCTAATTACTAGTCTACTGTTACCCACAAAATGCTCAGGTAAAACTACAGCTAGAATTTTAATTTCCTATTCCCAGTTATCTGGATCATTGTTTAAGATAACTCCATACACATGTGCAGCTACAGTGTACTCCGAAAGCATTCGGACAGTGACACATTTTTTGTTGTTTTGGTTCTGTACTCCAGCACATTGGATTTGAAATGGAACAGTGACTATGAGGTTAAAGTGCAGACTTTCAGCTTTAATTTGAGGGTTTTTACATCCATATCGGGTGAACTGTGTAGCAATTGTAGGGGTCTGAGGTATCAAATGAGCCTCAAACTATCACTCTGCTGCCAGATATGCAGTAGATATGGATGGATCACTTTAAGGGTTGTTTCTCCCGACTCATTTTCCTATTGAACACTATGGAAAAATAAGTCAGGAGAAGAAACCCTTCAAGTTATCCAGCCATATCTACTGCATATCTGGCAGCAGAGTGATGGTTTGAGGCTTGTTTGATACCTCAGAACCTTGATGACTTGCAGCCATTTAGCCAACCATGTGTTCCTTACTATTCCTGTGTAATTCACAGCTTAATCTAGTCCCACCCCCCAATTCCCATAGAGATCCATTTAAACACAGAGAGGTTACAGTATCGCTTGTAAGAGTGCCTTAAAATAGTCCTGGCATGCAAAGGATATGCAACCATATATTAAATATGATGACTTTATTTAAGTTTACGTTAATTTGTCCAATTACTTTTGGTGCCCTAAAATTGGGGGGGGGGGTTCACCCGATATGGATGTGTAAAAACCGTCAAATTAAAGCTGAAAGTCTGGACTTTAACTTCATAGTCACTGTTCCATTTCAAATCCAATGTGCTTGAGTACAGAGCCAAAAAAGCAAAAAATGCATCACTGTCCAAACACTTTTGGAGTGCACTGTATACTGAGCAACATCACTACAACACTAACAAATATTTTGATATTACCACCAACATTTCTTATCTCCTGTGGTGTGTATAATGTTTCCCATGAGTCCGCCTCCAGTAAGCTAAACGCCTCAACATAAGTGATCGACATGCGGCTGTTATCTTGCCAGCCAATGATTTGAGAACGGATTCAGCAGCAGCACTGGTTAACAGAACAAAGATCATGCAATTGCATGAAATTCCACACCAGGGAATATGACATTTACTGACAGTGCTAAATATAAACAGATGGTCCTGAGCAATGCATCTAATAAGCAGGTTAAAGGCTAATTATATCCATAAAAAAATAGTAATTCCAGAGACTACCACCAAAATAAATGCAAACACCTTCCTCCCCCAAATATGGAATCTGACCAAGCTAGCTAAAGGTCAAAATCCGAGCCAAAACAAAGTCAGATTGTATATAAATGAACAGCCATCAGGACTTGGCATAAGCAACAGAGAGAATGTGGACAGGGAGTGAGTGGCATTCAACTACTCCACCTACAGAAGACGGGGAAAGAAATGATCAAATAACTGAAACATAACTGGCCCGGGTGCCATAGCGTCGGTTTTCCTCTGCAGTTTGGTCGAGAATATTTTTAGATCCCTAATCCAAACATACGCTGGAGACACAAAGACAAATTATCCAGCCAATTTCATGCACTCACCCAGCAATGTGTGCTACTATTTATTATTATCTTCTCTACTAGCTATCGTTGGGTTCAAGAGCATTAAATCACCACTTCCTTGATCCCATCACATCTCATTTATTTTAAGCTTGGCAACTGGGAACTTGTGTTACTCATTACTATTTAAAGTAGCAATGCCAGTTGGTGAAGGCCTGTTCTGTGGCATAATATGTATACCAATGTCCATTCCTTCAAAAGATTTATTATAGGTAGAGTTCTTATAATACCATACATATAATATTCATACAAAAACATGTGTACACACTAATAAGAATGTACACTCTTTCCAAGGCTCTCACAACTCGACTAGTTGATGCAATGAAAACCCAATATGGACCAGATAACAACATGAATCTCTGAATATCTTCTGTTTTTACAATAAAAAGGCAACATCCTGACTTTTGCTTCAATATACAATTTTTTGCTGCCACTCCAATATAAAACAAGAGTGTCATTTCATGTGCCGTATTTCCCTTGAATCCAGCTAAACAAAACAGTGAGACTAAAATTACCTTCAAAATACTACTGAGCAACAACATAGTCTGTTCCATAATTTACACATAATATAAAAATGGAATTCATTACATGCTCAAAGGCGGTTGAAAATGGATTTTATGTGCATCTAACAGATATGCAACAACTATGCAAAGCTATGGTGATATCACATGAATGAAATCTTGCCATCGATGATAGTTATCACTTTGAGACCTACAAGCCATGGAGCATTCTAGAAAAGCTTGTGCTACAACCCCTTTCACTTGAGCGTGTATAAGATAGCGTATTGTATACAGGGAGCTTCTCTGTGTTGCAGAATTTCTCCTCCAATGCGGGATTTGGATGGGTGTGCCGCGACGTGTAGGTCAAGAGCACGCAGACGGTGTAGCGCGGTCCTGCCGTTGTTTTGCGGATTGGCAGGGAGACCCACACTGTGTACACCTCCCATTGTGACCGCATTCATGGTTCCCCTTCACAAACCTGAGGTGTTTCAGACGCAGAGGGGGAAAATGGCTCCCGCAAAGCAGAAGCTTCATCTGCCTGCTTCAGCCATTTTCACAATCAATCCCCCCCCAGCTCTTGCCTATCCGGCATATCTAGAGCTTGGGGAGGACAAATGTGAACCTGGAATTGGGACTCATGGCACCGGATCATGAAATTAGAAAAATGACAATCAGGTTCCGCCTCGCAGGACCCATTTGGGATAAGAGATAAATTTGCAATGCATAAGATGTCTGTTATCAAGGAAACCACGTACAGTCAATGCTCTCTTAAAGAAGATGAACCGATTCTTAGAGATAAAATAAAACTGGGGCTCAGCATCTAAATTAGACTGGATGTGTTGCATCACAGAGAAATATCCCCAACTGAAAATGTGCTCTATGGAAATTCCTGATGAAGGATGACAAACAGTGATTTACAATACTAGAATCCAGTTTTATAGTAATGTAAATTTGATTATGTACAGTATTTGCAGGGATGTATTTTGTCGCCATAGATGTGTTATCAAACAACTTATTGAATATACCATTAAAAACCATAGGAGCATGCAATTTTCAGTGTGAACAATGTATTGTGCAATCTAAAACATAAGAATTAGAAAGGCTACTGTTTGGCTGGGAGGGCAAATGGCAAAATTGTAACTGTTCAAATAAGACTGCAAATAGTAATTTATTTATAAGATGAACCTCTGTTGCAAATTGTTTAATTTCTGCCTTATTACAATTTCTGCCTTGTCTACTGTTTGTCAGTTTGCCATAAAAAGGCAACCAGACAAAATATTGGAATTGACTGATATACACAATCATTTCACTATGCACCTGTACAATGAGTAGGTTACTAGACTATTACTACAAGTGCCGCTGCTACTATTCCTGCTGTTGTGCAACATAAAGTAGTAATAATAATACCATACCATAAACAACCAACAAACAGGTTGTATTTCACTGCACCAAAGGATTAGTATGTTAAATAGCATATGTTCATTGAATTAAAATTACAAAAACAAATCAACATATGGAATCATTTTCAAATGGCATTAACTTGTATTAGTCTATTTTAAATAATAATCCAGCATACATCATTTCCATAGCCTAGGCTACTTGCAGAAAATTCATATAAAAACACTTACCTTTTAATGTAGTTTTTGCCATAAAGAATCTGTTGTAAAAGAGTAACTAGTCCAAAAGCACAAATAAATATAAAACAAAGAGATCTGTTTCCGAGCAAATCTCTACCCGACGGGTCGGAGTAGCCCATTCTTTAGTGTAGCATCCGCTGAATAAAAAAACCCTAAATCACAACTCCTTCTCCCCGATCACGAACGCGACCGTTTCAGACTCGGTCGCACATGTCTACTGCAGTAAAAGGGTCATCATCCAACGTCTCTATTCTATTTTCTTTGTGTTTGACCTAAGCACTGATTCTAATAATTTCGGTCGTGCAGCATTTCCTCTCTCTTTGCATACAGCGTGGAGACGACGGTCTAAACATGCACAGCCCTAATTATGTAATCTGTAGTGTAAAAGCCCGTTAAGAGTCCGAAATGCAGCGTAGAAAAACAACCGAATTGTCTCCCAATACAAAAAATTGCTTTTTAAAAAGTACCTGACAGCTCACCAACACCATGTGCGCTACGGTTTCTGGCAAACGATAGCGTCTATACTCGATGACTGCGTTGTTCTCGCCTCCAAAAGGGACGACGCAGTCCTCACTGTCCAATTTTGTTCAGTGATCCAAACTGCGAGCCTATTAGATTCCAGACATGACTGGAATTCGGGATAGCAATTTCAAAATTGCCACAGGCAAACACCGCTCGGTTTGTGACCAGTTTCCCTGCATGAATTGGGTCCGATCGAATTATTTATTCATTTGTGCGATTTTTAAAGTTGTGGATACTGCGGGGGGCCAGCGCAGTTAATTCAGCCATTTATGATTCAGCGCAAAAACCAAGGTCACAACAGCATCTCTCAAGGGCAGCTTTGAACACACCCAGCATGCTGATGTATATTTAAAGGAGCTAGGCTGTGCACGGTGGAAATAGCGATTGCTGATGTAAATTCAGTCATCTGTACATATATTTTCTTCCCAACCTCAAATACGTGCTATAGGCTGCAGGCGTATTAATTCAGACTCACTAACCAAACTGTAAATTGTCGCTAACGAAGGGATTTTCCATACGCATTTGACTTGAATTTAAAGGAATGCACTCTACTCGACCACCAGCACAACGATAATTGTATTAAAACAATTTGAAGAAAATGCTGGAGCCATCCATGTGGATCCGTTTAAAATTGTCCTTGTGGATTCTGTAAGCTAAATTCCACTAACGTTTAATTACATTCCACCTAATTTAATGTAATTTAGCATTTAGTACTGCCATATATATGCCACAATGATGCTCCCATATATCCATATGAAGTCAGTGCCTCACAGTGTAATACAAAATTACATTTCGAATTCTTAATGCATTATCTTTTTTTATCTCATGTGGCTGAATCATGGCAGTTGTTGGTCATCCTCTTCTCCCTTGAGATGAATATCCACCAGGCAAAGTGCACTTCTCACTATTGTTGGGATTGGAGAAATGAATAAGAAGATTAGATCAGTTCAGAGCAGCTTCAGGTTTAGTACTCCAGTTATGAAAATCCTGTATGACAACAGGAGACAAAGTCAATGATATGGTAACTTCAAGTCATCTTGCTGCTGAAGAGTGCTTGGATGAATGTATTGTGAATTAATCATTTTGTCTTCCGGGGGAACAAGCTCCATTTAAGCTGCACTTCATGTGCAGGGATAGTTCACTTTGTGAAGTTTTTTTTATTATTATTATTTTATTATTATTGCAGTTTTAGTGTGTCTTTTGATTGCACCAGAATGTTTTTGCATGCGATGAAAGATAATTTACATAAATTTCAGATGACCTGCCACAATGTAAAAAAAATAATAAAATAAATAAAATAATCCATGGTAAAAACTTTATCATACACTGTACAAAATAGCTGTGAATTTTACAGTAAAAGAAAAACAGTGAAGGCCACAACATCTGGAAAACACTGGGTGTCTCACTTGAACAGTCAGGCATTAAGTCAAGTGTCAGGAGAATGGCCTGTCCTAAGTTACATAATGGAGGCTGTTCCAGATGTTTCTCTCTGTAAAACTTTGAGCAGGAAGTGAAACAATGGCTTACTGTGTGCGCAGCTTAAGGTCCAGCGGGAAAAATCATTCAGTGAGATCTCACTAGTATGGTTTAATGCATTATCTTTCTTTACTATTTCACCTTAACTCCCTCAAATGTCTCAAAATATTATATTCTTAATTGACTCCCATATAAAATATTGCTCCACACCTCTCAAAATTCATCATCTACCAGTTACTCCCTTACATGTTTCCACACAAACTTACCCTGTGGATTCATTTTAAAGCATTACATAGCCTACAAAAAATCCTCCAATCTGGCAACTCTACGAGGCAGAACACAAAACAGAAGCTAGGGGGACATCTGGTGGAATGTTAAATCATGAAGGGTGGAGTGAAAGATCCATCCCACAATAAAACAGACTTTAAATAACAGATTTTAATTTTACTAAATTTGTCTCTGGATTACTGTTTAGAAGCATTAGCTATGTTGTAGCCTACATTTCACTGAACAGGTTGGTAGAGATGAGTGACTCTAAACTGCCCCTTACCAAAGCCTTCCAAGAGCTCCAGAATGTATTACCTAGTTTCCACTCCTTGAAATTCACCTTGTCCTCAATGCACGCAAAATTAAATGCAGGTCTCGTTCTCCCTAATGCTGACTTTAAAACAAACACTCTTAATGGTGATTGTGTAGAGAGTATTCTTAGAAATAGGCCTACTTAGGGATCAAAAAGCAAAGTTTTAAAATGCAAATTCATATAAAAAATGGAGTTAAGTTAACATACTATTTTAGAAATAAAATTAGTTTTAGTTCTGAAACGAGGGTAGATTCATCATAGTTAATATTACGTCTGTTTTAGACTACAGAGACACAGGAGGCATACTTTACACACCTTATAGGCTACTGTATAGGCTACAGTTTTTCATAGTGCACTAATCGTTAACTGAACAATTGGTGCTACTGATTGGCCAGACTGTCTTCACACCTGACTGCCAGGTAAAGGAGGGTGGGAAATCAGCAGTTCTCGGCCCTCGACTTGAGTAACACTGGACTAACATCCCTAAATCTAGTAGAGCACCACTCACTGACATATTAGTCATATATAAGGCATTAATTGCTTCCTGCCTCAGCTCTCTGTCTCTGCTCTACTGGAATTCCTACCAGCTACACCTTTGCTCCAGAGATGCGGTAGCCTACTTTTAAAAGTTCCCCCACTAAACCCATTTGGTGGTTTTTAAAGCGTATGTGCGTCGACGTAGGCTACTACTTTAATGCAAACTCACTCCGAATAGCCTATTTTGGTTCTGTGTAAATAATAGCAATCGCAATAGTCAGAACTCCAATACCTAAGTAGTGCTAACTTACCAGTTATACTTGACACCACCGACTGAAGGTATAATTTCAGAAACATGAATATCTTTAAAGTCATTACGTGTCTTTAATGGAGCCACGTTTTTTGTTTTTCATTTCTGAATAAATGTGCATGATGAGGAACGAGCATTCTAATTACCTAAAGCGGAAATTTGCCAGTGATGTAAAGTTACCCTGAGGACGAAGTTAATTTCATACCATATATTAAATACAAATAAATAATCACACAACTCGATGTCATCCGCGTGGTGTTTCTTATTTACTCGTCGATTTTTTACGATATAAACTAGGCAATCTTGACAAAGTATCAAGAAAACAGAACACATTAGGGTTTCTCTTTCTATGTTACACCGGAAAAACCCCGATGTTGATTTAGCGCTGCACCAAACCTTCTTCCGGTCTCTATCTTGTCGGCCTTAGGAGCGAGATGGTGAGTTTGAGAGAGAATTGGGAAAAATCACAATACATCCAAGTTTAGCAGTATTCATCTATACCGCGAGTGTTACACAAATCAAGTTTTAAGTAAGGTTATGTAAACCTCCCCGATATTGTGCGCATTTATATTTTTGTTTTTCGTTTTAAATCCATTAAGTAGCAAGTACATTGGTTAGCTAACGTTATCATACGTTCCCTTGTCATTGGCTTACTAAAACCAACTTGATACACATAAATATGTAATTGATTGTACGTTGCTGAGTCCGTTTATTTCTGTTTATGTAAAGAAAGCCATTAAAGCCAACCTGTTGGGGATTCATTGCGAGAAAGCCAGAAGATAGCGGGGGAGGCCTTGTAAAGTAGCTTACGGTCTGTGTTGATAGCCAGCTAACCATTGCAAATACTTCGATGTTGGCTAGATATTCGGCATTAACCAGCTGCACTTCATTTCTGTATTGCATTATTATTGTGCCTTGGACCGTTGCCAAACATGATTTATACCAGTGACGTTAAAGAAATCGTTAGTTTGCAGAAGCCCTTATCCCTGGTTAATTAAATTTGCTCCCTTAACTTACATTTTGTATATTATAGATTTTGCATATATAGGTCCAGATGCGATTCAGGTGATTTTGCATGCTTTCTCCACACGGGAATTTTGCCTTGAACTTTCTCCCCAAATTTAACTTCACACTGCTGTCCCACAGTGATGTTTCACACCTGTCTTAATGTTATGACATGATTCCATTTATTGTAAAATTGCCGTAGGTCATAGCTGTCTTGTCAGTGATGTTATCCAAAAACAAATGTCTGAACATATGAGTTGCAGTGATTCCAGGTTTTAACTGAGACAAGACCTAATGCCCCCTTGCATGCATGTATTGTCCCTATATCATTCTGCATGCATGGCTTAAGTTTTTTCATCGTTGCAGACGAAGGGAACGTCGTCATTCGGAAAGCGTCGCAACAAGACGCACACACTGTGCCGTCGCTGTGGCTCCAAGGCGTACCACCTTCAGAAGTCTACCTGTGGGAAGTGTGGATACCCCTCAAAGCGCAAGAGAAAGTGTGAGTGTAGTTATACCAGTGCTCCCCAACCCTGTTCCTGGAGATCTACCATCCTGTAGGTTTTCATTTCAACCCCGATCTTTGGCACACCCGATTCTACTAATTCAACGAGATCTCTAGCTGTTGAATGAGGTGTACTTTGTTTGGGGCTGGAGTGAAAACCTACAGGACGGTAGATCTCCAGGAACAGGGTTGGGCACCACTGCGTTAGACAAACCACAGTACCCAGGAATACAGCGTGTTTGGAATGATACTAATGGCTGCACTAAATTTTTGCAGATTCACTGTGTTTTTAAGCTAATTGGATTCTAATTGACCTTTTATCCTCCAGACAATTGGAGCGCTAAGGCCATGAGGCGCAGCACCACTGGAACAGGTCGCATGAGGCACCTTAAGGTTGTGCACCGTAGATTCAGGTGAGCACTCAGCTGGTTTCTGTAATCACAGTGGCAAGTGTCATAAGATTCCAAATATTTTGCGTTTGGTTTTTCTTGATTTTTTTTTTTTAATCAAAGCGCAAATCATAGATCAGTTTACATTCATAAAAACAAAAAGGGTCACAAAAGATAGCAGCGTTTGAAATGCCCAATCTGAGCATGTTATATTGTATGCACATTATTAAAACCTCACAGTACATGAAGTGAGACTGGAATATATTTATTATAAAGGCGATTACACACACCTGTGCTTTCCGTTAAGCTTTGGAGACGTTTGTCAGCTTGCCTAACAGTACAAACTGTTTGTGTGTTGAGTTGAATTCTGTGGAGGAGTGATCAGCTGTCAGGCAATTTGCATGTACTTTGAAAGTATCAGGGAGTTTCTTTAGAAGTGATGGGTTTATTGGTGATGAATTTTGTATAGAGCATGGGTCTTATGGTCCAGGAGGGCTGCAATGTCTGCAGGTTATTGTGGTATCTTTTGAAACAAGGAAAGCCATTTACCACATTCAAAATGTGGGAACAAATGTAGTTGTTTACTTTGTTTTTTTTTGGGGGGGGGAGGGGGGTGGGGCGGTTAAACTACAGGTATTGTAATATGTTATGTCGAATATATTGAATGTTGCTGCACATGTCAGTTTTTTTTGTTTTTTGTTTTTTTTAAACCCCAGAAACGGATTCCGGGAAGGAACAACCCCCAAGCCCAAAAGAGCAGCGGTGGCAGCCTCTGGCTCGTCCTAGACACTTTATTTAAAATAAATGTGCTGTTAAAAATAATTTTTGGATTTGACTCCATCTTTGTCAGCCTTTAAGATGTTTATTAATCAAGAAGTGATATAACTTCATTTGGTTAAACCTTCTTAAATAAGTAAAATAATCTGTGTGAAACTTGTGGTACACCTTTCCAATTGGCACAAGGAAAGACCATGTATGTGATTTGTATTATAATTGGCTAATTCATGGAATGAATTATTTGACATGTCAATATAGATGAGTGGATACCGGTGTGTGACCTGACAAGCCAGCAGTTATGGTTATGGCTGCTTTTCCCCCTTATCATTTTTACTTCTGGCATCATCAGGACCAGTGATCTGTAGAGATGAATGGATGCATTTGATTTTAAGGATGGTTTTAGTCAATATTGTTTAAGGGTTTGAAAAAAATAAAAATTCTCAACGTATTCAATAATTTGTGTTTTACATTCCGCACCACTGCAGGTGTCAGTATCCAGTCCTGGAGGGATACAGTGTTTGCTGGTTTTCGGTGTATTTCAGTGCCAGTGATTCATTGAAGTAATTGATTAGCTAAAGAATCCGCACCCCTTGTCCTCAAGGCCTTAATTAGCTGTGAACACTGAGGCCCTCCAGGGCTGTGACTGAATATGATCCCTGTTCCCTGTCCACTCAGACCCCTGTCTACTATGTGCCCTGTCCCCTCACTTTGCAAGCAGTGTGCAAAGGAAATCCTGCAAAACTCTTTCCACACTAGTGAGGTAGTTTGTAATATTTTTTTTATTTTTATTGAGAATATTAATCAGTTTACATATAACGATGGTTACAAAGTGTAGTTTATGAATGAAGATAGAATTAACAAAAATGAAAAGAGTTTGTAATATGTCCCGCTCTTGTACAAGTTGTAGTTATTTCCGGTTTACTTCCTGAAATTGTCAGTTGAGTGCCCAGTTCTGTGGATGAGTGTGCTCCTGAATCCCCTCAATAAAACCCTGGAAATAAGGGTTTCATCCTGGAATTTTAAGTGCCCCCATTTGTGAGAAAAAGTTGCCCACTCAAAAGCTTTTTGACAAAGTTGACTCAAATATGCGCCCTCAAAGGGGTGAAGGGATCGTATGCTGTCACGGCCCAGGACTGGATACTGACACCTGTGATTTTTTGCTGTATCAAAATTCATTGCTTCAATTGTATAATAGCTACAGACACAAGGACATATTGCACTATAGCCACCAATGTAACAAGTGGCTATTTTTCAAAGAGGTGAGGTTGTTGCAGAGCTTGAATCCAAACCATGGTCGTCTGCTCCACGTGGCTGCATGATCCCTATCTCCAATAGGCCAAGTCCTGTGGCAAAATTAAAGTTTCCTGATAAAGCTGATTCTGTGGATGGTAGGTTACCGGTAGGTATGATTTATACATTATTTTACCAGGTAGCTCATCATTGTCAAACTGTCACACGCAAGCCAAGTTACTGCATGTGCTTTTTATATATTCCCTATAATAAAATGTAAAACTATTGTGAAAGGTTGACGAAAAGGTATACACATTTTTTTAAATGCACATGGCAGTTAACTGTCGTATCCTCTCGTACACCCCACACGTGCAAGTTTTTTTTTCCCGGTTCTATCTTTATCAGTGGATTCACCGTTGCTTATGGAAGGTCTATTAGTCAGTATTTTACGTAGAGTTTAAGTGAGGTAAAGTCACCATTGCTTGCCCCATTATTTATTATCATTACACAGATATAGACGAACGTGCAGGGGACATGATGACACAGTAGCCTACGAAATAATAAATCACAGAGGTTGAAAGTTTCACAGTGAGCGTGCTAGGCTACATTATTTCCTTACACATACGAAGACCTCTGTGACGTCAATATACAACGCTAACTAAAAGATGCTGATTGCACGTCATTCGCAGGCCTCTCCCACAATGGATGCGAGGGAAGAAAGTAACTCGGCTACTGCTGATGCTAATAATGGGACGACAGAGGATGATACGCGATGGAAGGCGCTCATTTGCAAAACGCTAGACAGAAAACATGTCAATAAGCTTTTAGATCATAGCGATGCCAGCTTTTCAAAAGATTTTTCCAACCAGCTGCATGTTCAGTCCGGTTGGGAAGAAGCGGTGAGTAATGACCGTTGTCGTTCCACATTAGTTTTTGATGACTAGTTTTCGTCTATAGGTAGGCCTATATTCTCCATGCACGCTACATGATCTTACTACATCTCTTAATAACGCCCGTTGACGTGCCACACATTTCACCTTATTTGTTTGCGCTACTGAAGGAAATAAAGTAGCAAAACATTCTGGCTAGTCTCTCCCCATTTTTATACAATCTATGGTCTCATAAAAATCACTAATTATTTTGTTTAGCCTAAGCAAGTAACTGCGATTAGGTATTTGTTGTTCTGTATGCTATAGCCTGTTGAAACGTGTGTGGATATTTCCAGAAAATGACCCGTTTTAATATATTTAAATACGTATCATTTGTTCAAAATAAAGTATTGGAAACCGCATGGAAACCCGTAGGTTGAATAAAATTAGTCAGTCTATCCAGAAGAAAACCCAATTGAGATTGAAATCTTTCTCATGGTGGAACTGACCTTGATTGTAAATAGTAAAAGGTGTTTTTATTTTACATTTCACAGTTACTTAGGGAAATTGAGAATGCAATTTATATAATAAACATACTAGTTTTGTCTACATTTAGGTGTTATACATAACCTGTAAGGAAAGGGAGTAATGATTCCCATTGCATCCAGTGGCAAATCAGAAATGTAGTTGTATGATCAGATCAGCACACATGCGGTCACACCACATGGAATTGAATGTGCCTTTTGCAATGCAGTAGGTTTGTAGCCTTCATTAATTGTTTAATGTATCAACAGGTCCAGGGCTGGAGTAGGTGTGCCCCGATGTTTTGTTTATTTCAGTTCCAGAAAAAATGTAAGAAGGCCAAGACTGGAGACAATGACTATCACTGTCTTCTCTGCACTGATGTGAAGCTTTCACACAATCCTGAACCTGACTTCCCAGCAAGTTCTGAGTCTTCGGAAGCAAATTGCAGGTTAGCAGAAGAACGTGAAGACAAGGGCTTTGCGGTCCCCACTAAATACCGGAGGAGACTATCAAGCTCGCCATCTGCAATCTGCTGTCCAAGTACAGAGCTACATGGCTTCAAAGACAGAGAGAAAGCAACTAGTCAAGCTGAATTTTGTGATAAAATTACCAATGCATTGCAAGAAACATTGTCTAGCCTAGCCATAAACCCACCTGAGAAGTGTCCACTGGAAAAAGGAAAAGAAGTTATGGAAAACCTCATTATATTTCCAACAATGAAAGGACCAAGTTATCCATGGAGAAATGTGGAACTAACAAGGAGAAGTGTGGGGGCCTGCAGCCTTAGCACGACAGACAGCTTGACAGCTGAGAATGGATCATATGGCATCCCAGCGACAGTGGAGATGTGTGTTGAGGGAGAGGAAACACCGGCTTCACATATGGATGCCAAGGTCTCTGAGGACAACTACGGACGTCTTACCCCAAAGTACCGCCCTTGTCACTCCAGCAAAACTTTACTCTCTGCTTTCAGTATTGGCATCCCTAGGACGTATGCCACTTCCTCTGATGCCCTGCCACAGGCAACAAGCTTGTTGGGCAGAAAAGTCAAGTATGACAACCAGCGCAGAACATCCACGAAGAGCCCTCTCGGCCACAGAACAAGACGGACAGAGCCTAATCTACCTGTCCTTTTAGGGACCAGGGTTCCAATATTGTCAGCATCTCATCGAATTCTGTATCCTCCTAATGTTTAAGGGCCTGGTAGACTCCAGATCATTGTCAGTAGTTCTGCCTGTGCTATTCATTCCTGTGATACCATGTCTCTGTGGCAACCATGAGCTGAGCCTGTGATTATAAATGTATTTACTGTTAGAATTTTGTAGATAAATCATGTTATGTATTTTAGTTTTTCAGGATTATCCACATAGTTGGGTAAAATGCAGTCAGTTGGAAAGTTTGTTTGAGATTTTGTAAATAAAATAAAATTTGATATGATTGATATGACTTATGCAGAACCTCTTCTTTAAATATATTAATAGATTGTTCTGAAACTAATTTTGCTTGTGGTGATAAGCTTTATTTATGCTGGCTCTAACAATTTCACTGGAGGTATTGGGTTTCCTAGATGGGTGAGTGGCTTCAACAATCTTAGGTGTGGAGGCACACTCGGCTGTATTCTGCACACAAAGCGTTGCTGTCATCGTTAGAACTTTGGATGTGCAGGAGTACACACCGATGAAGTGGGTGCCACGTGCAAGCTCCGTTATATCTTGCTTCAAAGGGGATGTTGTGGTTTTAAGCCTGTGATATTCCGTGTGCCTGCTGTTCGTGCTTTGTGCCTTTGTGGGCACTCTCCTTGAAGTTCCAGGTTAAGAGCTAATTTATGCAGCACCTCTGGAGCACAGCCAGTTTTGAGGGAGTTAGCCTCAGTTGAAGGTAAGCACTCATGCCTAATTTCCACTGGGAGGTTTCAACAGCTGTGTGAACTTGTATCTTTCAGTTCCCACAGCATGTGCCAAACCCAGATGTGGTGGTCAGTGATTTTGACAATTATCTGGTTCCCCACCAGAAAGCATGAGTGGTGTGTTTCCCTTCCATGATGAAAATTATTTTTTACTATAAAGAGTGTGCAATATTATTTATCACAGATACACCACAGGATATGAAATTAATCAAAGTAATGTACTTGCTGATATAATGGGATAATAACAGCCACTGTTAGTGGAGTGCCCAGTTCTAAACTGGTGAGAATGTACTGACAAGCACAATTTGGTCTTGTATTCAGTGTTGCAATGGCCTCTACTGGCCAAATGTGCAATGACAGAGATTGTGCCCTTGATTTAGCGTGGCAGTTGGGTTGATTTCACTAATATGTACAGTTGAAGTCAAATGTTTACATACACCTTAGCCAAATCCATTTAAACTCAGTTTTTCACAATTCCTGACATTTAATCCTAGTAAACATTCCCTGTCTTAGGGTAGGATCACGACTTTATTTTAAGAATGTGAAATGTCAGAATAATCGTAGAGAGAATGATTTATTTCAGTTTTTATTTCTTTCATCACATTCCCAGTGGGTCAGAAGTTGGGTACATACACTCTGTTAGTATTTGGTAGCATTGCCTTTAAATGGTTTAACTTGGGTCAAATGTTTCGGGTAGCCTTCCACAAGCTTCTCACAATAAGCTTCTGGAATTTTGGCCCATTCCTCCTGACAGAACTGGTGTAACTGAGTCAGGTTTGTAGGCCTCCTTGCTCGTGTGGTGCATGGGTATGCGTAACCAATGGTGGCTGGCTTGACTGCTCATCAGAGTTGTGAGGTATCTACAGTTAATTGCAGTGGTTTACAAAATGTCATTGTAAGTGACATGTTTGGGGATATAATTGTCTCAAATAATTAAATGGTATGAACCTTGCACAAATAAAATGAGATTTGCATATATTTTTTGTATCCTACAGAATAATTGGTTCACAACAGTTTTAATACTCACAAACAAATATCTCTCAAACAGACTAATGTAATTGGTTCACAAATAAAAATAATTGGTTAACATATACAGTGCAGTCTGTAAGTATTTGGACAGTGACACATTTTTTGTTGTTTTGGCTCTGTACTCCAGCACATTGGATATGAAATGGAACAGTGACTATGAGGTTAAAGTGCAGACTTTCAGCTTTTGAGAGTTTTTACATTCATATCGGGTGAACCGTGTAGTAGGCATGGGACGATTATCCTGGCCAAAATAATTGTGATTCACGATATTATCCCAATAATCATCAAAATATGCTTAAAACTCTTAAAATGGCACTAAAACATACTGGAATCACTTTGCCTTACATTTTGTTAAGAAACAAATATATTTATTGCATCATAGGATACACATCTTTTTTTTGTGACCATCCTTTTTAGTGAAAAACAAACAAGGACCGATTCAGACTCTTTCCAACACCCAGCAGGTAATCACAATTAAAAAAAAAAAAAAACATTAATAAAAAGAATCTACCTATCAACCTGATATCCAAGCATTCACATGGTTCAATTAGTTATGTGTTGTAAATGCACAGTAAATGAATAACTTGTTTTGTTTCACAGACAGGTACAGCAAGGACAGCAGAATGAATGCAAATAAAATAAACAATCAAACAACCTTAAATAAGTTGATCATAAATTATAAGGTCCCCCTGCATAAATAAAGGATAAATAAATTTATAAAATAGCAACATTGTGTGAGTCTGCTCTTTAAATAAAATAAAGTCCAACTGGCATTGTGGCATAGAGTTTTCAAGTCACTCGTGAGGATATTCACGATTATCCCGATAATGGAAATTCACCACAATAAAATTATCTTGAGTGTTTTTATCCCAATAAAAGATAAAGTCTTATACCCTCCCATCCCTACCGTGTAGCAATTGTAGCCATTTTTATACATAGTCCCCCATTTTAGGGGACCAAATGTAATTGGACAAATTAACACATTTAAATAAAGCCATCATATTTAATATTTGTTTGCATATCCTTTGGCATGCCATGACTTCCTGATGTCTGTGACCCAACAACATCAAACGACTCTTGATATCTTATTTTCAGGTACTCTTACAAGGGATACTATAACCTCTCTATAATCTATGGGAATTGGGGGGTGGAACAAGATTAAGCTGTAAATTACATGGGAATAGTGTCGAATACATGGTTGGTTAAATGGCTATAAGTCTTCAAGGGTTTGAGGCGTCAAACGAGTCTGAATTCATCACTCTGCTGCCAGATATTCAGTAGACTTTGATGGATCACTTTAAAGAGTAACTACACTCACTGTCTCCGCCTACTACACAATTTTGAAAAATACTTTGTGGGGTGAGAGAGAGTGTGGAGGCGAAGGAGCTGTGTCCATCGTCATTTGCATAAAGTACAAATGATTTCGGATCAAACTGTCAAACTAGACATTGCACATCAAATATGAATCAAGATTCAGCAACTGCATGGCCTATTTATCACCTCAAATATTTTCAGAAACATATTTTAATGGACTATTTAGGTGGAATGAGAGAATTGAACAGGACGCCACGTTGTTCCGGTTTAAAAACATGGAGGCGAAACGAAAGTAACTTAGTGGGTTTAACCAATCAGGTGCCGGCTGTTTCCGTTGTGGGCGACAAATATTATCCATATGACGTAGAGGTACCTCCAAAGAGGTACTCTGACATCATGATTGGGGTGGGGGCAGTGTGGGGAACAGAAAGGAAATTTCAACCATTAGGGGCAGCACAAAGACGCTTTTCTACCAGTTTCTTATGATATACAATATTATTTCAGAATTGTTGAAATAACAGAATGCATGAATAAGTTTCACTATAAGGTAGGCATACAAACACGTTTACAGCTAAAAAAAAAAAAAAAGTTATCTAGAGTGTAATTACCCTTTAAGGGTTGTTTCTCCTCACTCATTTTCCTATAGAACTCTATGGAAAAATATGTTATAAGATAACTGACCAGGACAAAGTGGGTTAGATAATGGATGCCTCAAATGGAGGATGTGCTTATAAAAATAAATTAGTAATAGCCTTTACTTGAAAATCAAAAATCCTTTTTTTAACTGCAGTTCATATTAACTTAGTCAAGAGGTTAAGCAGGGCATTACGAAGAGTGCTGCACATCACTGTTGCATTAGCACAGTCACACTGCTGTCAATTAGCCTAATCATGAATGATGAAACCCTATAGTGTGATTTGATAAATACTGAGTTCTTAGTAATATGTGGTTCTATAAAAGTGGACAATTTCATGATATGAACAATCACAAAAAAGATGAACACAAAATAACCAAAACATCAATCTTTCAATTAATATTTCAATGCTCATTCATGCTGCACAGAATAGATTGCATAATACATTACATTTTCCGTTCTCACAGGGGCTTATTATTCTCAAAGCTAACAGTCTCATTAGTATTCAAGTTTAAAATATTAGCATAAAAAGATAATTTACAGTAAACCATTTCTATAATTTCTGTGTATAGCAGTGTGTGATGATGATGTGATGCTTATTGTTCTGTGATTGGGACGCACCCCTTGACTCTGCATCTTCTTCTTCTTGGGTTTTAATGGCAGTTTTCATCCAGCATTAGGTTCCATTACCGCCACCTACTGCTCCAGAGTGTGGAACAAAGCATCCTGTTCCTAGACCTGACGTTCTCCACGATTCTCACATAGTTTATATCACCGCTTCTCTTCTCTTGGCTAGCAATACCCCTTTCCCTGTGAAACCTCCCAGTGCATTAAGACACGTGCTACAGTTTCCGCCACCTGACAAAATTCGCATAGCTCTGTTGTGTGCTTTCTATTCACCTGTATAATAATTCTAATACATTCACAGAACTGTATACGAATTATTATACAGTTCTGTGGTTCCATTTAACAAACTGTGCCCCAGCCTTTACCATGTAACCTTACCAGGAAGCTCGCTTCCGTCGCAAAAGATATTCTGCTTCCTGTTTGTGCAACATCATCTCCGTCAGCCTGCAGCTGTTGCAGGTAGGTCTCCTGCGGGGAAGATGGCGACGGATAAACAGAAGCATGAAGGAAGGGTGAAGATAGGACACTACATTCTCGGGGACACGCTTGGCGTTGGAACCTTTGGCAAAGTTAAAGGTAAGAGTTGAAACGTTTTAGACCGCAACATTTGTTTAGTGCCAGAAAAAAACGGCTTTGGCAAACCTAGCATCTAGTCACGCAGTGCCTCGAGAGTTGGCTAACGTTAGCTAAGTAGCTTCAGCAGAGATGTCGTTTCTCGCTGTCTGGACTACACGACACGTGCCATTATTAAATTCATATTGCTTAGCAACACGTTGCTCTGCTAAGACCAATATCGTTAGCTATGGTGACTTCGTTGAGGTACAATAATGTTCAGCCGTCTGCGACCTATAGCTATCTAGTTTGCTTGGTAACTTATCTAACGTTAGTAGGCTAACTTTGGTAGCTTATTAGCTCATTGGTCCGAATTTATATGAGTCAATGGCTATTTGGCGGACTATCTAGCGTATATAGCTAGTTAGGCAAAGAGTTGACTAACTGACGTTAGTTCTAGTACCGTCTTTAGAATATGTTACTTGGCTAACGTTAGCTACGTTAGTTTCTCGTGAGTGAAATGTCATGGGTGTTTACATGTCATAACTTTCTAACTGTGGTACGCAGTTAATTTTCCATTGAAATCCAGTTGTCTGTCTGTTTATGTTCTGTACTGTGAGTCATATAAGACCATTATGAGCTTGGTTTTAGAGACATTCTAAACACACATGTATGTGTGGAGAGACTTGTGACCATGTTTGACTGTTTATCCCATTGAGCTCGGTCAATAATCTCACATTGAAGCTGTCAAGAGGCTTCCTTTGTTTTTTCTGTATAATTTAGTGATGGTTACATTGAACTCCAAAGTTTCTGTATACACTATGGCTGGGGACCTAAGTATTGAAATTCAAAATTTACTGGTGGATGTATTATATGCACACTACACAGAATGCTGTATTGTGTATCAACATTACATTTTTCTTGTCAGATCAAAATTGCATTCGCTGGTGTAAATTTAAATGGCTTTGTGCAGGTTTTTGTTTTTTATTTTTATGCAATTAAAGCCTTGCATACATTTTCTGTTTGAAAGACTAAAAGAAGCACTGTAGTGTGGAAATCATACATATAAAAGCATTGATGTTATCTGTTTGCGAACATTCACTGTATGCTGTCATCATTCTTGAAAGCATTTAAAGGAAACGCTTTGGAAAACGACGAGCCATGTTAATCTGTTCACTAAGTTATAGGCTACGTGACACTCCCTTGAGTTTCTTCTTTTTTTTTTAGTTTAGTGTGGATTCTACGAGTGTATTGTGTTTGGAGGTAAAAATGATGACATCCTTTGTGTGGCAGTTTATGGTATTCAGTGATGACGTCTAACTGGCAAACGGTGAATTTACACTTCTGTAGTCAGATATTGGTGATCAATACTACTGAATCTCTATGGCAGGTGCATATATTTACCGTTATGTGGTCATTGTGGAGGCCAGTAATATGCACGCTGACACCGAGTGCACTGTGAGAATTGCTGCATGCAAACTCATCCGGAAGCCTCCTGAGTATTTAGACAGCTTTAAGTCCTGCATTAGACTGCAGGAAGGAGGTATTCACAGCGTTTCACAAAGAAAGTGCAAACCTTTCCATTCCATCGTGCTGATGAGTAAAGGGACCATTGTGATGGTATGCTATAGATTGCACACATTAATTTTTCTATAAGATTCCCTGGTATGTGTAGGCTATAGCTTAAGGGGCCAGGTCTGGACCTGTTTGCTGTGTTAAGAGCTAATTATACCTGTCCCAACTAACAATTAGTGTAAATGGACCGTAGGCCTGAACATGTCCGGTTCTCACAGTGACTCATCAGTGCTGCTTCCCTGGAACAGAGCACAGATGTGATGAACACCTAAAACTTTGCTGTGGTTTGCTGATCAAGCTGTAGTCTTAGTTTATGCAGTGCCTCATCTTAGTTTTTAAACCATAAGCTGGATGGTGCTTTTTTGCTTTCGGTTGTTTTAAACGTATCCTGGAATAATCCTTCAGAAAAGCGTTGCCGCACCACCTTAAACAGGAAAATAAACCAGTTTCCGTCATCCCCCCACGTCGAAATGCCGTTGCTCAAGGGGGTTTCAAACATTGCCGAGACTTTCTTTTGAAGGCAACGAGGTCGATTAATGTGTTACCAGTGGAACTGCAGACTCAGTCTTTAGTTATTTGTGAACTTGTCTCTCTCCAGTCGCCTCCACGCAGGACGGAGGGGCGTAATGCATACCGTTCCTTGGGGTTGCGTTCTCTTAGCAGACACCGCTGTTGCAGTCCATCGGAACGTTTGGGCCGTTCCGGTAGCCGATACGTTTGTAACCGGTATACCGGCGTGACGTTCGGATTAGCCTTAAGAACATGCTCGCCAATGCGTTGGAGCTGGCGGCTCATAAAAACGGATGAAGTGAATGTGACTACTGTGCTGAACTTCACTCTGACGCCGCCCAGCTCTGCCGGCCTGCGTCTGTGTTGTCGACCTCTGAAGCCTGTAAACTCTTTGACCTGATAGTCTCCGCAGCTCCCACAGGGTGATGTGTTTTGAGTTTCTGAGCGATGCTCTCTAAGGGATGTCCGCTCACACAATATTAGCAGTGAAATGGAAAATGAAACGACCCTTTATACTTTGTGCCATTGGAATCACGGTAGTCATGCTCGGATGCGTTCCATTTTTAGTGAATTGCAACACATTAGCTATTAGGAAGTAAGTTAATGGTTTACATCTTTCTTGTTATGTAGTTTAAACTATCACTGCTGTAAAGGACATTGTAGGTTAGAATATCCCAGTAAATTTGCAAATTGCCAGAACACTGATCTTGCACACTTACATGGCTTGATGATGTGTGTGTGTGTGTGTGTGTGTGTGTGTGTGTGTGTGTGTGTGTGTGTGTGTGTGTGTGTGTGTGTGTGTGTGTGTGTGTGTGTGTGTGTGTGTGTGTGTGTGTGTGTGTGTGTGTGTGTGTGTGTGTGTGAGAGAGAGAGAGAGAGAGAGAGTGAGTGTGTCATAACATCAGCACAATACAGTGCAGTTTTACACATGATAGTTTTAGTTTTTCTTCCTTTATTTGGTGGTGGAAAAAAATGTTGACCCATGATGTGAATTTATGGCTACATGTATATATTAGCCTATAAAGAGGCTATTAAGGCTTTTGCTATTTGCTGTGGTTTTGTGTGAAATGACTTGTCTTAATTCTAACAAACACCCCCCCCCCCCCCCCCCCCAGTTGGGCAGCATGAACTGACCAAGCACCAAGTAGCAGTGAAGATCCTGAACAGACAGAAGATCCGTAGCCTGGATGTCGTGGGAAAGATCCGCAGGGAAATTCAGAATCTCAAGCTCTTCAGGCATCCTCATATAATTAAGCTGTGAGTCCTGGATTACTACATACAGTCTGCCCGTCACTTGTAAGATTAAAGGGATGCAATTATTCACAGATGCTGATGCAGCTGCTGATTACTTTCCCATGTGAAGCAAACACAGCCTGTTCCGTTACAGCCTTGAGGGTTCTTTCCTGATAATTAAATGAATAGCTATTTCTCTTCTGTTTTTAACGTGTTTTCGGTTATCATTAACTTTATAGAAATTCTTTGGGTTTGTAGGAAGGAAGTTTTTCCTGTAGCGCTCTTAAAATCTCACTGGATTTAGGGCTATTCTGGGAATAATCTCCAGTAACATATCAACCATTTTCTCTTGGGCTGCTTAAATCTCAACAGCTTGAAAGGGAAATGCAGCTACTTTACAGGGCAGCAATCTGTCTGTTGTCAGATCAGTGAAATATTGTACATATATATAGTCTGTGTTTCTTCGCAGCATATTTTCGGTGTTACGAGTCTGACTTTCAGCTGTTTGTCCGCCAGTTCTTAGAGTATGTTTTGGTTAAAGTAATTTTCATTCTTCAGATCAAATGACACAGACCGCATAAAACTCTTAACTACTGGCTATAAATATTATTTTTTTATTTCCTCCCCCAATCACATCCCAGTTATGAAAGGAGTACGATTTGCAACCTTTGACCAATCTCTAAATACAGGCGCCTAAATATTGAGTTTGTCTTTATCGTGACGTATTTAACTCTTGATAAGAAAGCAGTAATGATTTTTCTATTTTAAATGGCTGCAGGTATCAGGTGATCAGCACACCTACAGATATCTTCATGGTGATGGAATATGTCTCTGGCGGAGAGCTCTTTGACTATATCTGTAAAAATGGGAAGGTAAGACAGCAAACCTCCTCGACGTGCAGCATTCAAAATGGTTTAAGATGTTGTCTCAGAATTCATAGAAATGAACCATTTTACTTGTAAAGAATAAGTTGTTCACACCAGAGGTGCGTTCGAATTCAGCGAACGGAGCCGAACGTGCGTGGCAAACATGTTTTCTTTGAACGGTTAAATTTGAACGGCTTTTTAAGAACGTCCCAAATTGTTTGCATTAAACATAAACAGACATGGCGACAAGAGAGCTTCAGTTTGTACTCACAGCCGCTTCTGTGATCATTGATGATTTTTTTGATGATCAAATTTTGGATGTAGTCCCGATAGTACAAAGCGTGCTGCCACCTATAGTTGCAAGTGAAAGGGCCTCCGGTAGAGTCGAGGGTTATGTGACCGAAGTCGTGCCTACCTACGACGACTTCACATTTCGGTCACACTTTCGCACGCATAGGCCCCTCAGTTCAGCGTCCGTTTTTGTTTGCCGCAAACTTCCTTTTCAGACCGTTCGCTTATGTTTGCAACGTTTGCGGTGAACACAAAGCTTTGACGGAAAAAAGTTTGAAATAGTTTGCAAATGTTCGCAAACGTTAGCCTTGTTCGCTGAATTTGAATGCACCTCAGGTCTGTCTAGTGCTTATCTCTGTCTGGTGTTGGAACCTGCAGTTGTTTGACACTGTTGTGGAGACGCTTATATTGCAAGCCACTTGACTCTTTACCGGTGAAGTACAGAACCCCGGCTTTCCCAGGGTCTCTGTAGGGCTGTGTTTGCTGTAACTGCTCCCCCCCGCCTCTGTGCTCTCAGCTGGACGAGAAGGAGAGCAGGCGGCTGTTCCAGCAGATCATCTCCGCAGTGGACTACTGCCACAGGCACATGGTGGTGCACAGAGACCTCAAGCCCGAGAACGTGCTGCTGGACGCGCAGATGAACGCCAAGATCGCCGACTTCGGTGAGCGACGCGTCCCGCTAGGGCCGCTTCCCTGGTCCCGGCAATGCGCGTTCATAGAGCCGTCTTGCCCGAACGTGGCCGTTTAGCGAGCGCACAGCGAAGCGTTTTCACCACCGTACTGCTGGCACACCTCCCAAACGTAAAAGCAGGCCATCTCTTAATGGCATCCTATTGGCCCTTTCCCCTTCCTTCCGAGTGATAAAGTGTAAAGGTTATTTATCGCCATGTGCGCTAAGAGTATGAAACCTAATCCATTTGTTGCTTTTAAAATGGCTTTTAAATCTTAACTCTTGCCTTGTGTTCACTTAATATTTCTGCTAAGGTGAAGGATAGCAGCACTAAAGGGCTGTTGGAGAGCACTGGGGAGATAATGCGCATAATAATGATGGCTAAGTTAGTCAGTGAAGGGAGATACTCTTTACTCCTGTTATACTGATCTAAAGAGTAATACTAAGCACTTACATGGGTGAGTATGAGAGTTTGGACTCTCTAGTACTATATGGGGTACCGTATGGAATTTGTAAATATTTGTGTTGTCGTAACAAATGCAGAATGGACCTTAGTGAATGGGAGCACTGAATCAGAAATGACACCGCTGTGTCATTGGTCACAGTCAGGTGTTTGCATTTACCACTGTGCTTACCATATTTAGAAATGGTTTGACGTTTTGACGGCAGTGGAAAGTGTTGGCCACTTTGTGGGGTACACGCCGCTCATCCTCCCTGCATGACCACCAGGAGGTGCTACTGTGGCTCTAACAGTGGTTCCGCGCTCTCATGGCCTCTGCTCAAGGATACAATTACATTTAATCGCTCGTTGTCAACATTTTACTTTGACTATTACAGAAAGGCAGTAGTAGTACAATACATATTGCTACACATTTACACATACAGTTTGCAATAAAACTCCACACCCCGTGGAAGCTGGTGGCTGTGTATTGGCATCTGTGGACTTCAGATAATACCAGTCATTCCTAAGCCGTGTTCATTAAAGCTGGGGACACGATTGTTTAGCCCGATTTAGCAACAATTTGCGATTGGGCAGAGTATACGGTTGTTGCGCTTTCTAGTCGCAGCTGTAATTGGTATGTGTGTGAGAGATAAAGACTCATATCTCTCTCATACCATCCTAATCGGCAAAGCCACTGTTTTATCAGGGCTAATCTTTACAAAAATCCTGTGGTTTGCGCACTTCAAAGACTGAAGTCGCAACGGAAATTTTCAATAGCCAATGAAAATTGAGCTTGCGACAGGGGAAGGAAGCGGAGGAAAATATACATGTAAACAGAAGATCCAATGTGCACTCCCCCGAATAAACTTGCTTTCTGGGGTGCTAAAAATGAGCAATGACATGTGGATTTGTGGATTGACTCATGAGTGTCTGTGCAATGTCAACTCTGCAAGTTACCACACAAAACTGACAGAGTTGCAAGCTGTATGGGCGCCATCATGTTTGTTTTGGTTTAAAAATATTGTGGAAAAAATACATTATGCAGATGTACCACGAAAAATCTGGTTCTCACGAACTGCACCCGTCTATTCACCGTCTTTAGATTTGTGCTCCTTAAAGACAGTTGTCTTTATGCGTGTGCAACGCAAGAGACTGAAAATCTGAGAATCTGTCAGTTCTGTGCGCTGCTCAATCTTCTCATTGTTGCTTATGATTGTAAAAATGATGTAATGTGTCCTCAGCTTAAGAGCGATTGGCCTGTTCCTGTGTACTATGTGCAGGATGTTGAATCAATGGGACCTATTTTGTCAGCCTTTTAACTCGATTGGCTTTTACAGGTCTGTCAAACATGATGTCAGATGGGGAATTTTTAAGAACAAGCTGTGGCTCTCCAAACTATGCTGCCCCTGAAGTCATCTCAGGAAGGTATTTTATGTTTTCTTTGTAATGTTTACATAATAGCATAGTATTTTTATGGAGTCCAGGTGTGGCTTCACAATAAATGCTTGCGTGTCATTTTCGCATCAAGCTGGCAAACACCATTTGGTTTG
Organism: Synaphobranchus kaupii; assembly: GCA_029718625.1. Classification (NCBI taxonomy): domain Eukaryota; kingdom Metazoa; phylum Chordata; class Actinopteri; order Anguilliformes; family Synaphobranchidae; genus Synaphobranchus; species Synaphobranchus kaupii. Next base: position 24,217,279 of record CM056392.1, on the reverse strand, counting down.
TGCAGTCATATTCTTTTATGCGCTTGGTTCATTAAACTAAACACTGATTGTCTCCATTTAGCCTTTTTCCAGAATGTACATGTACAATTAAATTACATTCCCATGAATAAATATATATGGATTGTGAAAAATTTGTAATTAATCCGGTTACAGTACAGTGCTGATATTTTTCAGTTCTCAATTTTGCGTGCTGTTAATCTTCACCCATGTTCTTGATACAGTAGTTGCTCCTGTGATACGTATTTAACGTCTTTTTTCCAGTGCCTTGTAAGTTGCATTGGGTTTGAGCACCTGCAGAATGAATAGATATAGATGAAATCCTGATGTGCATGTAAGAGAGAGAGAAGGTAGATGCAGTTATAGAGAAATGGCGTTTTGTGAGCCTGCGTAAGATGTGCCGTCCTCCTGCTCCCAGGTTGTACGCTGGTCCAGAGGTGGATATCTGGAGCAGTGGTGTAATTCTGTACGCCTTGCTGTGCGGGACTCTGCCGTTCGATGACGACCACGTGCCGACGTTGTTCAAGAAGATCTGCGACGGCATTTTCTTCACGCCGCAGTACCTGAACCCCTCGGTGATCAGCCTCCTGAAACACATGCTGCAGGTGGACCCCATGAAGAGAGCCACCATTAAGGAAATCAAGTGAGTCCTGCCAGGCCTTCACACTTCCATCACCGTAATCTTCTATACATCCCATTTCTATTTAAAAAGTGCTTGTAGTTTCAATGGTGTATTGGCTTGTCCATTGCCTAGTGATATCACTAAGCCCAAAATTATATTACTTTAATGCACACACTTGGGTCCGTGCAGGGCGTTCCCTAAGCGCAGGCTGTCGGCTACTTTTAGACATATATTTAAGATTGGCTAATTCATTTAGTAATGATGATGTAATCAGTAGTCTCCCTGCTGCTAACACCCATAGCTGGCTACTTTTCTCACCTGGCTGGCTACTAAAAAATTTGGGGAACCTAACTAGTGTATGAGTAACCCATACATATATGTTGCAAGGGGCCCCAGAGCTGTATCCACTAGAATAATCAAGTAGTTCTGAGTCTGCTGGAGGAAATCACAGCTTTCCCTTTTGACCTCCAAAGAGAGGACGAGTGGTTCAAAGAAGACCTTCCCAAGTACCTGTTCCCTGAGGACCCCTCCTATAGCAACACTATGATTGACGACGAGGCCCTGAAGGAGGTGTGTGAGAAGTTTGAATGCACCGAGGAGGAGATCTTGAACTGTCTATATGGCCAGAATAACCAGGACCCGCTGGCGGTGGCCTACCACCTCATCATCGACAACCGCCGCATCATGAACGAGGCCAAGGACTTCTACCTGGCCAGCAGCCCGCCCGACTCCTTCCTGGAAGAGCACCAGCTGGCCGCCGCCAAGCCGCACCCCGAGCGCGTGCCCTTCCTGGTGGCTGAGACGCCGCCCCGACTGCGGCACACCCTGGACGAGCTGAACCCCCAGAAGTCCAAGCACCAGGGCGTGCGCAGGGCCAAGTGGCACCTGGGCATCCGCAGCCAGAGCCGCCCCAATGACATCATGTCCGAGGTGTGCCGGGCCATGAAGCAGCTGGGCTACGAGTGGAAGGTGAGGGTGGCGTGCGTGTGAAGTATCGCTTTAACTTAGTTAAAGGGAAAGTGAGCGATTCGTCCACTTTCCAGTAAATATTAACTGGGCAGCTTGTTTTACTGATTGCATCAGTTGTCAAGTCAAGTTCCTCCCTCTCAAGGTTTACGAGCGTCTGTTATTTATAAACCTCCGTTAAAGGTTTTGTTTTTAGTACGCAGATGACCTCAAACGTTCACATTACTTATGTGCATACTGTGGAGATTGTAAAGGAGACAGTTTGCTCACATGGAGATCTAATGGAAAGAGATATTATGGCCTCGATGCATAAATACATAAAAATACCTTTAGATTCACCCCCAACAGCCTGGCTGTTCATTTTGACGGTCACCAAAATGGCGCAAGAAACGGTTGTGTAATAAAGAAAAAAAAAAAAGTTTACTTGCATGCGTTTTGTTTGCCACAGAGTTTTCTGAAGTCATGGCTGTTTTCTCTCTCTCTCTCTCTCTCTCTCTCCCTCTCACTCACACTCTCTCTCACTTATTATCCAGGTTGTGAATCCGTACCACCTGCGTGTGCGGAGGAAGAACCCAGTGACTGGTATGCAGACCAAGATGAGCCTGCAGCTCTATCAGGTTGACAGCAGGACCTACCTCCTAGACTTTCGTAGCATAGACGGTATGTAAGATGTCTCATTTTAACTCCTCATTTTAACACCGGACGTTTATTAAGCCTGAATTACAGTTTTTTGAGAATGAGAAGCAGAGACTTGCAAACCTTGAGAGAATTATGATGCAACAAAAGAAATAAACCCTGAGGCTTAAACCTAATATGCAACCTGTCCCTTATGGAAGCATATCGCAGGCAAAATTCAAATGAAAATGCAATGCGTAAAACAGCAATATAACCTATCTAATATATCCTACATTTGCATTTAAATTTCCCACTCGTGCAAATATTGTCTCAAAATTTTAATTAAAATTCTATAATTTCACTTCAGTTTGCCATTTCATATACCAGTATTGACGTTTCATTTAAAAAGAGAGTTGCACGCTTTATGATTAGCTTTATTGAAATGATAATGCAAATTGGAAAATTAAAATGTATTTCCCCAACCTGCATGGATATGTTTCATGTGATTATGCAATAATGGTGTCAAAATGATAATTTAAATGTAATTTACCTCATGTGTATTTGAAATCTCTAACAAGGTATTTAAAATTTCATTGCAAATGCATTCCGAGGCCGATTGCATTAACATTTTCAGACTTCCACCTGTCAGTCATCCCATCAAAGCGGGTCTTGCATTGCGCAGATCAGAACTCCTGCCTTTTCCTACAAAATGAATAGGTGTAAAATCATATTTTAAAACTAGTAATGCTCATAATACATATATGAATAAGAAATGATGCATGATTTTACCTGACACAATTCGATAAGGAAGTTGTAGTTGTTATTTACATTCTGTTGACATACGGTTATGTAGACTAGCTAGTTAGCTCATAATGTATTGAATGTTAACTATTACAAAAATTGATCTAGTAGTGAACCAATCATCTCAGACACAAATAGCTAGCTAACTAGCTAAATAAACTACTTAACAGAATTTCAGTAAAGTTTGTGTAGTTGTCCAGTAATTCCAGAGGGTTCAAAACATTCAGGGACTCTTGAGCTATGAGAGCGTCTAGAGTAAAACAACTGAACAATAACTTTATCGAACCGTGTCAAGTAAAATCACGCATTGTTTCTTATTCATATATGTATTATGGGAATAACTGGGTTTAAAATATGATTGTAGCCTACTAGTTTGGTAGAAAAAGACAGGAGTTACTTCCGCCTGCGCAACGCAATACCCGTCTTGATGGGATGAATGACAGGTGGAAGTCTTGTTTATGCAATCGGCCTCGGAATGCATTTGCAATTCAGTTTTGCCACCTTTGTCGCATAGTAGGTGACTGTATTTAATGGCAAAAACAGGGGGCACCGTTTCCCTTTTTACGTTTGGATAACCATTTGAATTTTGCCACCTTTACAGCGTAGTAGGCGAATATATCTAATGGCAAAGACGGGAGGTGCTGTTTCCCTTTTTACATTTTGATAACCATTTGAATTTTGCCACCTTTATAGCGGAGTACTGTAGGAGTAGGTAACATCGAAATTGCTTGTGCAGGAGGCTACATCAACAGCAAAGGATGCATGCTCACCTTTGTTTCTCTCTCCGTCTCTTTTTCTTTCTCTCTCCATTTCTCCATCCTCCTGTACCTCAGATGAAATGGTAGAGGCCAAATCTGGGACTGCCACCCCTCGCCGCTCAGGCTCAGTGGGGAACTACCGAGCCTTTCTAAAGAACGAGGGGGAGGGTAGCGAGGCCAAGGCCGACGTGCCCGTCAAGGGTTCCGACGGCTCCTTGGCGTCCTCGCTGACGTCTTCGGTTGACTCGACCGGCGGAGACGCCTTCCCTAGACCAGGAAGCCACACGATAGAGTTCTTCGAGATGTGCGCGAACCTCATCAAACTACTTGCACGATAATTTTCAGCATTAGCCTTTGAGTGTCTATAGCAATAAGCATGCAATCGATTCATGGCTCAATTGATCCCCTCATGGATGAGCTCGTTGTTCCATGGCACTGATGCAGTCTCGCTCCCTGCGATTTGGACAAACTCGGGTTGGGAAGATTTCTCGATCGAAAATTGCTAAGCCACTTTATAGCAAGTAGAATATTTTTACGTTATTTTACATACTTCTTGATCAGATAGCTGAAAGTCCCCTGGACACATTTAATCATCCCACATATTGTCATCAGAGTGATATACTGAATTTGCTGTACTGTATTCAGTGAGGTTTCATCCTTATCTTGTAGAGAAAACAAAGCAAATTTTACCTGCATGCATTAAGGAAGTGGATGCAGGAAGCACTTTTGCACAGTTTTCTTGTACCTGCTGCTCTGATTTTAAAATTTGACGATCTGAGTACCAGTGCAGGACTTGTATAACGAGCTGCACAATGTCAGGGGGAAGATATGATCATCATACCGAGGAAGTACACTGGTCCTGTATGTCTCTCCAGGATGTTGCATTTTCATTTTGTGTGAATATCAATCATTTTAAAGATTAGCTGTCCATGGCTTTGCCAATTTGTAATGTGTTTATTTACAGTTCATTTGTCCCAATGCGTTTTATATATAAAGACTAAATATTTGAATCTGGATATATTTATCAATGCTTTAAATGGGGGTCATAGATCATACTCTATAAATGTGGATTTGTTTTTGCAATTTGTTGTTATATTGCTGGATAACATTTTATTCTTGACAATGTTAAATGTTTCCAGAATCATTAGTACTTTTTTCATTTTAATTGCACAATTAAATTGTGATACACTTGATTGTTCCAATGTCTTCATTAGTCAAAGGGTGCCTCAATGCGAGTGAACATAAACAAATATTCTGAAAGAAAATTCTAGAATTTATTATTATTTTTTTAAATTTTGACCAAAAATGTGAGATTTTCAAAGCAGCTTGACATATCGGTTGCAATTGATGAGCAATTGTCTTGATGAAACACATTTAGCAAACCATTCTAACCACTCGAGTTATTCTGAGATTGTGCTGGAAAACCTGCTGTACTGTAGTCCTGCAGAAAATGTGTTTATTAAATGAGGTTTCACAATTGGCTTCCCTAAGTTTAATTTTCTAATGTTCTTGGGATTCGGTGTCCTGTCAGTATTACAAAACCTGTGAATTTCCCAGTTCACCTCACTTAATGTGGAGTCGGAATAGTTTGGGTGTTTGGGCCTATTTAGATACTTTGACTGGTGACCAAATTCAAATGTTTGTTTATGAAACATTTTAAGTGAGATTGTATAATCAAGAGAGATGGTGTAAATATAGATATCGGCATGTTTTTTTTATTGGAATTGGGGAAAATAAAGTTTAAACGAGGAATGCTTGTGGTTTCTTTCCCTGGACCCTAAAATAGCTGTTTGATGTGTGTCAGTGGACTAGCAAGACACTTCAGATGTTAAGAGGGAACATTTTGGAGTCTGCAGTTGTGAGAAGTGGGTGCTGTGACCCCATTATTCATTGGATTCAGTGTCTAATTTTTTATTGTAACATTCCATGCCTTTGGGTATTGCTTTTCTTATCTTTTTTTAATTGTTGAAATCTGATTTGTCCGTTTGTAAACTAAGGCCCTTAAGTATATCCTGAATGTGTTCTGCCTTTAACTTTGTATAGGGAATGTAAGGAAATGTCACTTTTTTTTTTAAATTTGTTTTTTTTTACAGAATCTAAGGAGTTCTGTCGCTGATTTGCATAATAAGAGTTGAAGAAATGTAGCATGTTGCGAGTCAAAGTTAAGGACAAAGCACAATATGCATTTAGTAAATTGGTCTGAGTAGATATATATATTCATGTGCGCTGAACTGCCTGAAACTGGTCAAATTGGTTAAATCCATTTGTGTCATTCTCAAGTGATGTATTCACGTTTTTCTGATTACATTCACACATCGCCCAAGTCATATCCTCATAAATGATAAATCTTTGGAGGGGTTGGGATACATGAATCTAATGGCTCAAGTCTGCACTGGATGACCATTTATGATGATGTTGTTTTTTTGTTTTTTTTAAAGCCACTCAGTCAATACTTCAGCTGCCTTACCAATACTGTTAATAATTTTTTTGTTTGTTTTTTTTAAAGGATGGGAACAGATCCCCATTGTTTGTCGGGCTGGTTGTGTGGAAGTGTTCTTGTCCTTACCTGTTATTAAGGAAGATCTGCTGTATTTAACAGTAATTTTGTCAAGTTTCTAGGGAGGAAAATCCTTTATTTGGTCTTTGTTCTAAGGATTTTAAGATTTAGTTGTTTTTTTTTTACATTTTTGCATTCTGAAATTCCTTAGTTAAAGCACCTCAAAACAACATCTGACTCAGTCGTATTCCTTTAGGATGGTGCATTTTAAACCATTGACTTGGTATGGCAGTATTACAGGATTAGTGAACATGCAAAGGGGATCAGTCTTGGAGTCATTTTCCTCAGTGTCTAAACTTTTTTTTTTTTTTTTTTCTTCTTCTTTTGTAATGGGACCCTACTTGACTGACCAATGTATATTTGAAATCATATGTACACAGAAATGGTTAATAAACAGCTACATTGCACAAGCCTCCCAGATTTGTACTAGATTTCTGTTATAGTAGTGTAAATTATTTCACTAGTTGGCTAACCGACAATCAATAATTGGTAATAATTATAATCTGCCTTTTCAATGCTTTCTGTACAATGTCAGGTTCAATGTTAGCTAGCTAGCTGTGAAGCAGCATCTTCATTTTAAACCATACAATGTTTTACTCAATATTCACTTTCCCACAGAACCAGCAAAACCAGCCATTTACTATTGAAAGGGTTAAAAAAAGAATGTTATCTTAATACTTAATCAGTTCCCTTAAATGGTGATGGAGCTGAACCAGAAAATAGTGGGACTACAACGATTGCAAAAGTTTGACTGGAATTAATGGACTCAGCACTTTAAGGAGCTTAATCTCACAAATTTGTTAGTCTTTGGGACCACAATTTTCAGGTCTTGCCACAAATCCTATGTTGGATTCGAGACTGGACAGACTCCTTGTGTCTTGTGCTTTGGGTCATTGTCCTGCTGAAAGGTGAATTGTGACTCTGGTCTTAAATCTTTTCCACACTGATTTAGGTGTGATGTAATTTTCTCCTCTCAGTCCTGACAAGTTTTCCATTTTGTTATTTCATTACATTTCCAGTCCTTGTTTCTGAGAAGAATCCCCATTGCATGATGCTGCCCAGCCAATGGATGTTGTTGACTGATGCACTGTGTTGAGTTTGACATAATCCTTTGCATTTAGACCATCAAAGTTCCATGTTTGTTTTTGGAATCATTTTCTCAGTCATGGTTTAGAACGGCCATAGAGCCTGCCACTTATGTGGAGTGATGAGAATATTCCTGATTTCTGGCATAAATATAAATGTCAGGCATGCCTCATGGTGATTTCCTTTAATGACTTGCTTCCAACATAATGACTTTCTTCCAGCATAGTTTTGAGGGACGTCCCGATCTACAATACAAATTTTACTTATGAATAATTGACTAGACTGTACTCAAACGGATATTCGATGGCATTTTGTCATACCCTTCGCCTGATCCGTGCCTCAGAACTTTATCCCTGAGTTATTTTGGAAACTACTTAGTCTTCATGCTTGAATCTCTGACTGTGGGACCTTACAGAGATGGATGGATTTCATTTTACAATTATAAAAAAAAAATATCATAAATAACCCACTTTAACCACTGTTGCACAGATAGCTTGGGCTATTCACTTGTGTGACTTACTTTTTCTGTACTTGGACTTAGGTTTGCTATAGCAAAGGTGTTGTATAGTTATACAATCAAGACATCTCAATTTAATGATTTTTAATTATCTGTTTATTTACTATATTTTTTTGTTTGTTGCTTTGATAATGTGGAGTAGGTTGCCTAGCAGAAATATTTATTCAAACATATAATTTCAAGATCCGAGGCAACAGTGTTTGTGTTACATTAACGAAGTGGTTATTTGATCATTTATCTAATAATTTAACGTATATGTGTTTCTTATACATGTGGCAGGAACACACAAGTCTGCCCCGCTTTGTCACATTGCTCAAACTTCAGTGGAGTGGACCATAGAAATATATAATATATAGTTCTATGGAGTGGACACTGTCCCTTTAAATGTGGCGGAAAATAAATGATGTTGTATTTCCGGGTTTGTAGGGGAAAGTTGAAAGGTCGACGAACGTCTGAATTTTGTGAGTATAATGTTAGTTCTGATCACAGAGCACTGGGTTTGATCATATCTTACCCCAGTAGAGGTTTATATCTGCTTTCAGTATAAACTGTCTACGTCTGGAAGAGAACGCTTGTGCCGGTTGTGTAAACTGTCGTTGGCAGGTCGTAGCTAGCTGGCTAGCTAGCTACAAAGTAACGCAGACAAAATTCAATACCAGTGCATAAAATGGCCGTGTTGTCGACTTTAGAATTCATATCGAATGTAGAGTACCCAACGTATAGTCAGTAGGTAGTATTTTGCAAATAAAATGTTAGTTCATTGCAAACTATACGTACATACAGTCATTGCACAAATTTTCTGCATACTGTCTGACATCTAAGTGAATGACATCATTTCTAGCAGAAATCCACAGTGACCAACAATTACCAGTAAATGAGCAGATGTACGTTGTGAACTGTTATCAAGGTCGTTAATGTAATTACTTCTCTTTATGATCTCCCGGGCATTTGTGAACCATATGGCCCATTAAAGTCGTTAAGCACAAAATACCCTTTTCGATTCCCTGTAGTTTACTCTCATTTTAACTGTAGTAAGGAAAACAAATATTGCATGAATTCACTAAACTCAATTTCTAAATTTTGACAGACATCGGAAACTTTAAATGCAGTTTTGCACCTTGTTCCTGTTCATCTGCAATCTCAGCTGGGTTTCATTGCTGCCAGGAACTTATGTTGTGAAGATCTCCAAGCTCTGTTACAGAGGGTGTAAAAAATTGGCTGCCTTTACTGGGAACCTTTAGTCCAGCAGTCTAGTTGCATGTCTTTGTAAGTCATATGGATGGTACAGGTCTCATTTAGTTACCTTCAGCTCCCCTTCGCAGTTTGTTGAGAGTATTTATGATTTGAAAAGAACTAGCAGCATCTGGACTGTGGCATTCAAAATTGAGTTGTCTAACCCTGCCCAAAGACGTTTTATAAATTCACTTCAAACAGCATTGTGCTAGAGAGAACAAAATGCTGGTGTACCTGTGTAGAACTCAATTACTGATGTAATACTGTCTCCTGTAGGTTACGCTCTCTACTCCACATGCTAGTGTAAGAAAAAATAACAGTGCCAATACTTAATGGAAGTGCCTTTGCCTGTGCTTAAGCTGAATCATGGTATATGTTCCTCTACAATGCAAAGGAATTTTGGAAGGACTCCTTGAATTTGCGTGTAAACACGGGACAATTTTCATCCCAGCAGGATGGCGTCGTTTGGTTGGAAGCGGAAAGCCGGTGAGAAGGTCTCCAAGGCAACGGTCCAGCTGTTTGAAGCAGAGGCAGAAGCAGAGGTAAAGGGGGCGGTCCATGGGGAGGGTGATGACGAGGTGGACTGGCTCCATGCTATCAAGCGGCGAAAGGAGGTGCTGCTGGAGGACTGTGCTGCTAAAAGCAAGAGACTAAAGGATGAAGGGGCCCTGCTAGCTGAGGAAGGCAGGTCAGTGACAGTTTAGCTCATTTATCTCAGTGATTTTCAGTTAAAGGGTGCTAATCTCATCTCAACCTACACCAGTCTGTCACACCCACCTGGGTAATGCATGGCACTCAAGTGACAGACTTGCATCTCTTTCAGTTCATTCTAATTTCTAATTACAATCTGATCTACATTTCTGCTCATTTAAAATAATATATGTAAAAAAGAATGTTAATATGTGGGATGGGTGACTGTAGGGCAGGGATACTCAAACTACCAGCATTACTACTGACGCTCAAGGCTGGTTTTGTTTTCTACCTGATCATTAATTGATAAATTAATGCCACTGATTGGTCTTCCCAGCTTTTAATCAGTCCTGATTAGAGTGGAAGAAAGAAAAGCATCCTTGCTACTGGCCTCGAAGGCCTGAACTGAGAATCCCTGTATCTGAATGACCGAATGCTAAATTAATTACATTTCACAGCCTCTCCATTTATTTAATTTGACAGATTTAGTAAAGCATCAGAACCTGAAAAATAGACACAGACCATTTAGAGGAGTTTTACAGGACTGTTTTGCATTCAGTTTGTGTAGTAAGATGGAATCGCGTACTGTGGTCATTGACCTCCGAGTTCTTGACCTCCAGAGCAGCTGCTAAAGTAGTTTCTCAGAATGTTAGGCAAGGATTTTTCCCTCGCTCGATCCAAGAAATGGACACCCTAATGTCATAATAGGGGTGCTTCACTGCCAAAAGGGGTTTGAGACTGTAAGACGTTTACGCCATTCAGAAAGTCGCCCCCGTATTCGCTTCCTGGCGAAAGACATTCTGGAATGCACCGCAGAGTGCCCGTAAATGATGTGTGATTATTACCAGATTGTAACAAGGGCCTATGAACTACTTAGTTTCCAGCTTGTTTGTCTGTAAATTTGAAGCAGGGGAAAATGTTCTTCCATAAATCTGTGAAATGATTTCTGTGAACCACAGTAAAAGAGTAATTTTGGCACTTTGCTATAATAACGTTTGCACATTTCACAATTATTTGACTGCTCGGATTGTATTCTGCAGCCTCATACATGACAAACAATTATGCATAGAGCAGAACAGGTGAGGTTTTAAATCTGTCCGTCAGCCTTAGATTAAATGACCATATATTTACATGTGCAGAAAGCAATGTGCTCTCTTTCCAGTAGAGGGAGTAATTGCTTAGTTAACTTAATAATATAATAACTGTAGGGTGGAATACAGTATGCATAGAGCTGTGGTATCTATTGCAGTTGCAGTGGTTTTGGTAGGTGTTCTAGGTCTAGGTCAGATGCCAGTTTAAATGTGCATCTAAACCTCTAGCACTTAGTGCCCTGTTTCATGCATATGGCTCAGTTAACACGATTAGTTTGTTGACATTTTGTGATAAACCCAGGATTTTCGGTTTCACAAAGCGAGTTCACAATTTAGCCAGAATTGTTACCGGGACAACAGTGTCTTAAGCCCAAACCTGCACAAACTCAAGGTTTATGCTGAAGTTAGCTGGATAACATGAACATGAACATGAACAAGCCTATATAAGCCACCCGGTGAAATCAGACGCGCAACAGCTGAAATTAACGCACCGATTGTAAGAGGTTCTTGTTGATGAAGGAGCCTCATTGTCAGAAGGGCATTTAGAAGGGAACGTGTTTTTAGACAACAAGATCCTTTAAGGCACTCGGATGATTATCTTTATGAGCACTACCGATTTAGCCATGAGGGAATTATTTACCTCGAGCAATTCGTAAGAGTGCACACTGCCAACAATAATGTCTGCAGCATTCCCCTTGAGCCTATGCGATCTATACAAGTCCCGTTGATGTAAAGAGGTACATTGCACTGCAAAAATAGATCAAGTTGCGGCCTTCGTGCTTATTTTGATTTAGTTTCCTCACATCAGCTTCCCGCTGCATCAAATTTTCATAGATACAGCATTGTTCCAAGTTCTCACTTTGTAGTCCATAATTAAACATTCCATCATTGGGACTCAAAACTGTACGAGGAAGAAAGGCAGTTTCCACTGTGTGCTATTGTTAAACGATAGTTAGCCTACGTCAACATGGGTTAAACACAAGGTGTCTTCGGGGAGAAACTGTATTCAGGAACATCTTGTTATTGCCTGTTGATGAGTGAACAAACAAAGCTGTTCATATAGACTGAGCAGCCCAAAGGATGTGCTATAGGATGTGCGAAAGGATGTGCAAACTCCTAAGCCCGCTGTGTGTGAATGGGAGCAGAAACGACACATCCGCTCCAGAAGCACATTACATTATAGGCATTTAGCAGACGCTCTTATCCAGAGCGACTTACACAACCTTTTTATCATTTTTTACATATTATCCATTTATACAGCTGGGTATATACTGAAGCAATTCAGGTTAAGTACCTTGCTCAAGGGTACAACGGCAGTGTACTACCTGGGAATCGAACCTGCAACCTTTCGGTTACAAGGCCAGTTCCTTAACCATTATGCTACACTGCACATGTTTGCAGGCAAGTTTTGCAGGGGCTGGATTTGAATAAATTTATCTGAACATGATGGGCTAACCTAAACACTTCCAGATGCATGCAGAGATTCTTCATGCAAAGACCTCTGTTATTTGTTTTCCACAGTACTATGAAAAAGAAAGTGTTTGTGCATGAAGTGTGCCAATGAATTAACATTTAAAGGTGTTGTTACCGCCTTCATTTTTGTGACGTATTATCCAGCCTCTGTGTCTCAACTGGCAATCATAGAATATTATAATTAAATTAATTACTTGTTTTAAATTGGTGTAACGCTTTTCAACATAATCTCAAAATTGTATTTCTAGTGTTTCTTCAGAACACTCAAATATCAATGCTGGCTTACCATAGCACATACTCGAGTCTATAAATACGTGCCCTGCACACGTGCTTCTGTAAACGAATGATTTTTCCAGCCGTGTTAGCTCGGTGTTCCATGTAGAATATCTGTGATGAAAGGTCGGCACTCAACTTCCCCGGTACAGTTTTGTCAGGTTTATTTGCTCCAAGCAGTGGACAACAGAGAACAACACGGGGTACGTGACCGATTGACAGGAAGCAGGAGGATGAGAGGAGACCATCTGGGTTTGCGGCACTTCCTGTGCAGCTGAGCCTGCAGTCTGTGTGCTACCTCTGTAGCCAGCATGCTTTAACCTTTCAGGGCACGGCGCACTGGAGAACACTGTTTCTTCACAGCATAAGTGACTAATTGGCTGGGTGATTGTCTTAAAATATCAATTACCTCAGTGGCAAATAGGATTGTGAAATTGTGAAGTGTGACTGTGACCCCCAAGCTTGCAGGTTTATATCCTCCCTCTGATCTACCTCGTTTCTTGAGTACATTTTCAGCTGTATGCAGGGATGACGTGAAATGTGAGCTGCACAAGTCCCCTCAGATAAGGGCACCTTCTGGACAGATTACAAAACAACTGCATAGTGATACTGGTAGTAAACTTGATGTCAGGGGACCATTTAACCTCATAGTCACTGTTCCATTTCAAATCTAATGTGCTGGAGTGCAGAGCCAAAACAACAAAAAAATGTTTCACTGTCCCCACACTTTTGGAGTGCACTGTAGGTGGATTGTACCTGAATAACGTAATGGAAATAACCTTTCTTATGGGTGCAGTAATGGTGTTCTACCTGGGGTGTGAACCCACAATTCTAATTTAAAAAGTTCTGTTCCTAAATCTTTGTTTTATTTCCATTGCCATTGCATAATCTGCTGGCATTGAATACCGTCAAGCCCTTCTGGAGTGTGAGCTGGATTAAAGAAGGTGCTTTTTAATGTACTTTTCCACCACATGATAATAAAGAACACAACTACGTTCTATAGACTTCAGTAAAAATAAAATGCAATTAATCCTTTGGCTTTATCAAAGTGCAGGTGTGTGTGAACAGGAGCGATCCTCCCAGGATTATGCAGGTTTACCTGTATTCTGATCCAGGGATAAAGAATTTACTGTCAGCAATATGTTTGTTAGTTTTGGGGGGGGGGGGGGGGGGGTGTCAGGTCGGGTGCATTATATGCCATTAATGAACTGTGTATTTAGCAGTTCAACTAGATCTCTAGCTGTTATATGAGGTGTTCTTTGTTAGGGTTGGAGTGAAAACCTACAGGACGTAGATCTCCAGGAATAGGGTTGGGCAACCCCGCTATAGAGCTTGAGTCATTCCTGCATCTCGTGCAGCGAGTCATTTAAACAGTTTCGAACACAATCAGTTCATTCTTTCCGGGCATTTATTTAATATCTCTTCTCTTGAGTGACTTGATGAATCACTCGCTACCCGCTCCTGTAATTAATAGCCCGGGGAATGAGTCAGGGTGCAGAAACAGGGGAAAGATGTTAATTTCGCTCTGCTCTGTCTGCAAGTTTCTCTTACAATAAACGTTATTTCCTTGTGTCTGGATGTTAAGAATGTCACATAAGCAATGTGCAAAATAGCTGATATACAGTGATGTTCAAAAAAATAGCAGTACAACATCAGTAACCTGATGAACCACTGTTATTAGTAGTAGTGATATTTCTGCATGGCAAATAATTTACTTGTAGATGTAGTAGTGTAATAGAAAAACAACAGACCCCAACTGTCATGACATGCACGCTGCTTGTTCTGAGTAATTGACTCATTCATTGAAAGGGGCGTGTTCAAAATAATAGGAGTGTGGAGTTTAATTAGAGAATTCATTCATTCTGTGAAAAAAAACAGGTCAAACAGGTATTCCGCAGGTAAACAGGTGATGCCATCATGATTCTGTATAAAAGGATATCAAAAGACTCCTGATATCTTATTTCCAGGTACTCTTAGAAGCAATACTATAACCTCTCTGCATTTGAATGGATCTCTATGGGAATTGGGGGGTGGGACTAGATTAAGCTGTAAATTACACGGGAATAGTATGGAACCCATGGTTGGCTAAATGGCTGTAAGTCAACAAGGGTCTGAGGTATCAAACAAGCCCTCAAACCATCACTCTGCTGCCAGATTTGCAGTAGATATGGATGGATCACTTGAAGGGTTGTTTCTCCTGACAAATTTTTCCTATTGAACTCTATGGAAAAATAAGTCGGGAGAAGAAACCCTTCAAGTTATCCATCATTTCACAGAATGAATGGATATGAATGAATTAATTCTCTAATTAAACTCCACACTCCTATTATTTTGAACACGCCCCTTTCAATGAATGAGTCAATTACTCAGAACAAGCAGCGTGCATGTCATGACAGTTGGGTCTGTTGTTTTTTCTATTACACTACTACATCTACAAGTAAATTATTTGCCATGCAGAAATATCACTACTACTAATAACAGTGGTTCATCAGGTTACTGATGTTGTACTGCTATTTTGTTTGAACACCACTGTACCCATTTTGAACTCAACCCATTTTTTTTTTTTTGGAGAGGGGGGGGGGGGGGTTTGTTGCTTGTCACCATCCACAATGATTGGTATAATGAAATTGGTGGATTTGTGGAAGTGAATTGTCCTTATATATAAATCACCCACAAAGCAGCCAATAAGAGTGCTGAAATCACACGCAAATGCACACGTACACACACAGGCAATTCTTTAAGCATTTATTTGATGGAATCCTTTAGTGAGAGCCTTTCTTCTTCCACATGCCATGTTCTCTCTGTCTCTGTACTGGAGGTCTATTTCTTCCAATGAGCTCACAAAGCACGCCAGCCTTACGCTGTAGATGGTTGTTGCTCTCGATAACTGGGACTAATGAAATTTTCCTCAAGTAACTGAATTCCAACGAGGAAATGATGCATTTCTGGACCAGTGTGCTACAGTGTGTTTATGAGTGATGCTGTGTCTGGATTTGAATGTAATTTGGTTTGGCTCTTACAAGTATGTTTCCCCCGATAGCAGTGATGTTTCAATTGTAACATTGACTCCTCTCTTCATGTTAAATAGGAACCTATTGTTTTGATAAGACGAGACATAGGGATTGTTTCTGGTGGGCACTTTTGGTACGTGTCGGCTCTAGTGTTTATGGATTTTAAACGCGTAAAATATTTGTGTGCAAATGTGTCAAACTAGTTTCCATATTCTGGGACTTTCTTGGCTGGAACATCCTAGGCAGAGGTCATTGACAAGGGAATAATAATTCCCATTCTTTCTCTGTATACTGTAGTGTCCGTGCTAGTCAAGTAAATCGCATCTGGTGATTGGATTATATGCCTTATCGGATGTCTTTGTGCAGCTTGTGATAGCAGGGTGTTGCTTGTGATAGCAGGGTGTTGCTTGTGATAGCAGGGTGTTGCTTGTGATAGCCGTGCGCTAAGTCACTTTTGTTTTCCGTCGGTGTGTAAAATGGGAATGATTCACACCCTTCTCGTTCTTTTTACTCTAAATGATGACAAGGTGCCATATTTTTGGATTCACTTGTGCAAGAGGAAATCACTTGTATGCAGGCCAGAGAAGGACAGAAAGTGTTTCCACTCAGTTGAGAATCCCTCATGAAATTTGTACATTTGATTTCTTTCATAAAATCTACTTTTTAAAATGGTATATCACTCTCGCGTAACCTTACCAACTTAACCAGTTCAACTTACTATTTAATGGGCACATTTTAATGTGGCACACCTGGGCACAAATTTAGTTTTTTTCAACTTTGACAGTATGCAGATTCACGATTTTCGGCGTATACTGGTAGCGTTTTGTCAACGTGTTAAGGATTGTGCTTGTCTGTTTGGCCTGCAGTTATTGACATGGGAACATTTTCAGTATTGTGACTGGGTGCTTGCTCCCAATCCCTCTTCAAGTGCAGAGAGCACAAGCAGTCTTATCTACAGACACCGATCAGGCCTCCAGTCCACATAGAGGCGCTGGTTAACTGGATTGGGAAATGACGCAATGCTGCGTTGTAGATTTGGAAGGGCTCCAGACTGAGTCGATTTACCAGGTGATCGCCGGTAACGGTTCTAACTGTCCCCTCCACGCCCCTGTCTGTTTCTCGGCCTGGACACTGAGTCACAGGGAAAAATGAATGTAGGATTACCACTTTTTACCCTCTTGTTTGTCTTCTCCGAAAATTTGTAATGCCCCCGTCGTGTTTTTGTATTTGTTCCTGTCTCTTCACTGCGGCGTAAGAGGGAGTAGCGTATCGAGAGGCACGTGTTCTTCTCTGAAGCATGTGCTGGCAGCTCACCCCCTCTTTTCCCTCTGTGGTCCACCAGCTACGTTGGAGGCACAGCCAGCTACCTGGCACAGGCTGATTGGAGAAAAAATATGAATGACGAAAAAATACATCCTGCGTCTAATTTTACTCTGGGTCTGCTGCTGCTTCATATCCTGTTATCTACCATTATCATTGCATCAAGTATGAGAAATGAAATGTCACAATATTGTGATTATAGGTGCCTCTACATTTACTTTGTGAACGTTTAACTTTCTTCCCGCACTGAAAACTGATTTGGCTTGGGATTCCCCACAATAGCATTATCAGCACGGGTGTTGATTCAGAATCATATAAATCTTATCATAAGTTCCTTATTTGTCTATGAGCAAAATGCCTTTATGCACCCATTGCTGGTTGGCATACTCTGAACTACTTTATGATGCACTGAATCAGGAACTATTATTAAAGTCTTATGTTTGTTCACTTTTGATGTGCATATACCGGTGCTGTCATATAATAAATATTGCATTTAATTAAGGAAATGAGACCTTACAGTGAAATATTTTCTGCTAATCTTTATAACACGGCGACGCATTGCCAGCAATTCTGCTAGCCACTGGAGTCTGTTTAGATCACTGTTTAGATGTCTGTGGTCCTAGCTTGTTGCATATCCGTAGGTTTTTCCCATCAGGCCGAGAGTAAAACAAGGTCGGTCAGTGTTATTGGATGATGCGTGCTGCACTCAGACTAGACACAAACAGACACACACCCACTCTTTCAGCAGAATGCGTAACGGAAATGAGGCGTCTGTGCTCTATAGAGGGCTCGCCAGTGGACACTGGTGACGAAGCAGACCTGTGTGACTGTCCCGTAAGGTCTCCACTCAGCCCCTTCAACTTGCAGTCAACCTGAAGGAAGGACTTCATGCATTTCTTGACTTCAGGGGGGGAAAAAAAGATTTGGCCAGATTTTGGATATGATATCCACTTTGAGCTGCTGATTCATTCCCATATCCAGATGTTGCTGATGTTCGGATGGATAAAAAGGCCTTTCCCTGTAGGAATATCTTTTTTGCCGTGTAGTCTTCCTCCCCCTCTCACTGCTGGCCAAACTCAGGTCATCGCTACTCCCGATTGCAATGGGCCGGAATAGCTGATGCAGGTTGGGTTTTAGGCTGTTGAGCGGGATTCTGCGCAGATTAACTCATTTTAAAATGGTCTCTTTAGCTTATCCTGTGTACTTTGCCCATTTCATACCCCTATTAAATGTGCCATGTCTGTCTAATATATTAGTTTAATGGCTATTCTAGAGCTTTCCGATAAAGTCCATCCGTTAAGTTCATTGTGTGTTTTTTCTTTTGTCTTACAACTGTAGGTTATATTATAGCCTCTCTGACGTTTACTGCTTATGTTACGAGCTTCACTAAGTGAAATATCGCAGTCGTTTAAATAAAAAGAAATAAACAAAGTTTGAGCGTTTCCGATTAAAAAAAAGAAGATTGTGCTATTTTGTCAGATCATAAGGGGTGTAGTGTAAATGAAGGGGTTGTAGGGAGTTGCCCCAGTGGAGCTGGCCTGTCTCCAGCAGCCTGTCAGGAAGCGGAGATGTTTCAGGATTCAAACACTACGTGAGCGCTGCCGGAAAGTTCTGTACTTTAATTGGGCTTGTTATTGACTGTCTCTGGGTTTTTCCCAGTTCATTAAGGAAGTGACACCCCACGGGTTAGACAGTGCCAAGTAACTCCACTCGATGAAATGAGTGGAGTAAAGGTAAAGTCCCTCTACTGACATCTCCCCAGTCCCTTTCTGAGCTTGTTATCTGTGTGAATCGGGCTCACTTAGCAGGGTTATGAACAACCAAGGCCTCTGTTCTCAGATCTGACTAAGTGTGGCTCAGATCTGTATTCTCAGTGGTGGGAAACAGGAATGTATAATCACCATGTATATTAACATCGTGTCTGGTCGCCCTAATCAATGAATCCTACTAATTGTCTATCTGATGCCTGTTGGTCAGTGGGGGGTCTGATACTCGGACATCATCCAGAGGTGTAGCCAGTGTTGTGCTTTTTTACCTGAGAGTCTTGCGACTGTGTGTGTGTGTGTGTGTGTGTGTGTGTGTGTGTATGTGTAGGGGTGTGATACATAGAGTGTCTGTCCCTTCCTGTCTGGGGTCTTGAATGCCTTACAGTGGTAACTGACAGCCATTTGTCTGCCTACAGGCACTGGGAAGCAGTCAAGAGATGGGATGAAGCCATACAGTTGACTCCAGAAGATGCTTCTCTATATGAGATGAAGTCACAGGTATGCCAACTGACCATCAGTGCTGTATCAGAGAGACATCACTCTAATTTCAATCACTCTAAACACGCTTAGTGACCTTAATCATACAAACCCCAATTCCAAAAAAGTTGGGACAGTATGTAAAATGCACATAAAAGCAGAAAGCGGTGATTTGTAAATTCTCTTTTACATATATTTAATTGAAAACAGTACAAAGAAAGGACATTTAATGTTTTACCTTATCAATTTTATTGATTTTTGTAAATATATGCTAATTCCGAATTTGATGCCTGCAACACGTTCCAAAAAAGTTGGGACTCGGGCAAAAAAAAAAAAAAAAAGACTGGGAAGTTCAAAAAACAGCTGTTTGGAACATTCCACAGGTAAATAGGTGATGCTATCATGACTGGGTATAAAAGGATATCAAAAGACACTTGATATCTTAAAGGGTTAGTTCGGAATTTTGGACATAATGTCTCAATTACGACTTACCCATGATGTAGTTGATTGATGGAAACCATTTTCAGATAATTCCATGCTGTCCCTTCTTTTTGACATACACACATTGCTAATGCTAGCGCAACTCGTAGGAAACTACAGTCCATCGGGGTTATTTTCAGTGATTATACCGTCATTTTTCAAGTCAAACTATTGTTGAATCCTTTACTTTGTGCTCACCTAACTTCTCCCTGGAAGTACGGCGTTAGTTTAGTAGCTAGGTAACGTTAAGTAGCCTATAGCTCTGCCGGCCAAAAACAATATCGCGCGTGTGAAAGAATCAGACTCGTAGTATTGTTAGCTAACGTTCAGGTAAGATGGTATTTCGGTGTGTATTTCAAGGTTGTTCAAATCATGCAAAAAAAAAATGGGCACCACAAAGTTTTCACCGATTTCCAGTGGAAGATCAACAAAGAAAACAGCTGTGGCTTCTTGCTGCTCACATGGATGTCACCAATTGAGACTCTAAAAAAGTTTGTAGTGACCATTTCACGGAGGATGACTATGTGAAAATCAAAAAAGGGCGGGCAGGACACCCTCTACTGAAGGAGACTGCTGTGCCATCACCTGTTTTTCTTCATGAAAAACAACTGACGAGCAGGTAACTAATAAATGATTGCATGCGTGATCTATCTATTTAGCTAGCTAGCTAGTTGCCACGATTGGGAAGTCATGGAAGTGGTCAAACTTTTCCTGCAAATTGGTAGCCAGTGTGCTTGCTTGTATATGCTGTGTCATTCTGTAGTATGTTTGTGTTTAGCTGACTTGTTGTCTACCAAATATGTAACTTTACGGCAAAACGGATTGTGTTGGCAACTGTGGAGTACAGCAGATAGCCTACAGGCAGATACCCTGGCTAATCTACAGCTAGCTCCACTGCCGTACTTCCATGGAGAATTCAGGTGAGCACAAAGTAAAGGATTCAACGATAGTTTGACTTGAAAAATTATGGTATAATCACTGAAAATAACCCTGATAGACTGTCGTCGTATTTTATTTGCTTTGGGTGCACTGTGGAGTGTTTAAGTGCGTTTGGTAGTGGATGATACTAGTTTCCTACGAGTTGCGCTAGCATTAGCAATGTGTGTGTGTCCAAAAGAAGGGACAGCATGGAATTATCAGAAAATGGTTTCCATCAATCAACTACATCATGGGTAAGTCGTAATTGAGACATTGTGTCCAAAATTCCGAACCCTTTAAGTCTTTTGATATCCTTTTATACTGTCCCAACTTTTTTGGAATTGGGGTTTTTCGTTTCTATGGTATCATTGACATAGAATTGCCATGGTACTTGTTGCTTATTTAAAACCTCTTGCAGCAATAAACAGTAAGTAACACGACATGAAGAACAGATACACAAATTCATTGTTCATTACTTAATTTTTTTTATGATGGCACAGTAAATTTATTTTAAAGTAGGAAGAGAGTATTTCCGCTGATGTGGTATCTTTCTAATGTTCTGTGATGGGGGATTGAGCTGAAGGACATTGAGTTGGATCTAGCATGGAGGTGTACTACCCAAAAAAAGGAGGAAATCAATCCCTGTGTAAAAAATCCCTGTGCATGAATTCCTCACTTCCGGTGCCATACTGGCATACAGTGAGCAAAGTAGACTTTATTGAGATATGGTAATGGACTAATCCGGTAAGGTTTGTTTTGATTTAATTGCATGACGTACGTTTCAGTACATTCATTTAGCAGATACTCCAGAACAACTTTCAATATAGGAGAATTGCATTGGTTTGCAATTGAATTGATTGAATCCCACTGATTGTCATTTTTCTTCCTTAAGAATGTCCCCAGAGATCACATTGACATGCTGAAGAAAACATATTTATGGAAATAATCCAATGAGGTGTTGAATGAGTCATTGTCATTTGACGATTGTATCATACTGAGACAGGACATGCATAAGAACAGTATCAGGAAGCACTAAACAGTTTATACTTCTGTTTTTTATAGAAGCATCATAAAAAATGAGGAGTGGTGTAAGTACTGTGAGGAAATGCAGTTCCTCTTTAGGAGAGCCAAAATGATCGTAAGTGTCCCTATACTGCTTCAAGGAAAGAGGATTTCAATCTTCTGTAAAATAAAATCATGAATACATAAAAATATATAATAATGGCACAGTTGGTCTCATGGGAAGTTGGGAGCTAAAGCATGCCTGCTGTTTTCTCATCATTATGATATTTCCTGGCATTATTTAAGTACGCATTTGTGTCTGTCGTGAAGGGATTGGTAGATGCTCAGGTCTTAGAAGTTTTCGTTTATTTTTATTAATTCAAGAGTGTGTGTTTTTGTGAAACCTTGGCTCACAGACAGAATCTGAGGTGCTTCTCAGGTCTGTGCGTCGTGCTTACCCATTGTTTATTTTAGCTGTTCATATACAGCACCGTCTGTCCAGTCAACAGAACATTAGCGTGCCTTATTGCATGCACTGGTACAAAGGCTGCTCAATGAGTCAGAGATGGGATCGCGGTGCTAAAGCTACCGTTACATTGTCTTGACTATAACGACATATAAATTCCAGTGAACGTCTGCCATTTTATAACGGCTATAGACCGAAAAATGTAGGGCTGCATGCCCAATCATAGGCTAACATTAACATCGGACCTAAGAGAGCACTTTTTTGAAAATATATAAAAGTACTATGGAAGTTGGACGCGTTTGACTTGTGATCTAAGGAAAGCAATCCCTTGCAAATGTTAAGACGGGCAGGATCGAAGCAAAGCCGACCCTTTTGGGACCCAGGAAGATGCGTCTTGGAGTTTGTATTCGGTGTACTTTGCATGCCATATGAACAGTGCAGTCATGACTGCTAAGGGGGTCACCAGCACATCAGCATTCAGATGGTAAATTGTGATATGGCAGGAATGTGACCGGGAGAAGACTGTTGCCGAGAGACCAGAGGGAGTGGATTGGAGGCTTGCTGTGTGAGAGCAGATACTGAATCCGTGCTGAGCCCGTTTTTCTGAACCAAATGCTTTCCTATTTCTTTTCTTCACCGGAACCTTTAAGAATGCACTTACAAAATTCCCCTTTCCCCCTAGTCTTAAGCTGAGGTACTCTTCACAGGACGCAACAGGAGTAAATATGATATTAATCCTGGATTTGTGGCTGTCACATCCTTTGTTTCAATTTGACTCGCAATGGAGATTTTTCACACCATCTACTGTTAAGTGGGAAAATGCTTCCTGTATATGAAAGCCAATACAGCTCCCATGTAATCAGAATCACATTTAAGGTGTGCCATGACTACCTTAATCAAACATTGACACTCCCTGCGAGGAAGGATTGAAGAGGCAATAAACACTGCAGGTGAACTGTGTAGAGGATTGTGTTTTATTAGATAATAAATCTGATCTGAGTTTAGTAGTTTGCCAGATATTTGTCACTGTCCCTTTCTCTATGTCCCAAAAAAACCCAACAATCAACAACATAGACTGTCATTGTAGGACCGTGAAAGCTAGGTTTACATTGTCCAGAAAGTGCAGAATATAGAGGAGCCATTTATGGGTAGGAATAATGTTGTTGCTGTAGCATTTGTGGAATGTGCTTCAGATATTCTGTTGCTTAGATCAAGGAAGAGCGCTAAAAGAATTGGCTGATGGGTAATAAGTATCAGTGAAGCACATTGAATGTATTGTGCAGGAACCATTGTCTGTGATGTGATAACTGTTATTTTATATCGTCCACTGCCGTACTCGAATCCTGGTGAGTGCATGCACCGGACGTCAGAGGCTTTTTGGTATTGTCATTTCCCAGAGTCCTTTGAATACGTTATTTATAGGAATACTGCTTGTTGCGTAGATTCTCTGTCAAATAAATTGGATTCCCAGGTCTTTATTGGCCTGAGACTTCAGTTGATGTCATCATAAATGTGATTTTTTTCCCATTTGAAAAGGATTGCATTTATAATGTGCACATTTTCTTACAGTGTTTGTTTCACAGTGCTTATTTTAGTAGTTCAGTACAGCACTGGTCTGGATAGCCGGAGAGTTAAATGCAAAAGTATTGGGACAGTGATACAATTTTTGTTGTTTTGGCTCTGTTCATTGGATTTGAAATAAAACAATGAATATGTGGTTAAAGTGCAGACTGTCAGCTTTAATTTGAGCAGCTTTAATTTTGTCAGCTTTAATTTGAGCATATTTACATTCATATCGGGTGGCCCATGTACATGTACAGCCCTTTTTATGCATAGTCCCCCCATTTTAGGGGCAAAAAATAAATGGACAAATTCACCTAATCTTAATTATGATGCAGATTAATTTGTACAGATGGCAAATTTGGTCAATTCTCATCTATTTAGGGGGTGCTCTGTTTAAGGCTTTATAACTCCAGGGGCCACATGTATAAACAGTGCTGAGCAGGTAAATGCCCTCAGAAAGCAGCGTAAGCGGGTTTCCACGCAGAAATTCAGATTATAAGACGTGCTGTGAGAATCTGATTTCCAACTTTCACCCTGAGCGTTCTTTTACGTATTATTTTACTCAGAGTTTTATACATGTGGCCCCAGGTGTGAGCATCACATAAACTTGGTAAATGGCTTAAATGAAACAAGGCAGGTGTGCCATTTACATTACGATCTTAGATTTGTTTATTTTCATAATTTAAGTCAAAATAAATAAGTCAATACAAATGCAAAGAAACTTTGCATTTGCAAAAAAAATGCAAAAATAAATAATTTGTTTTTCTTTAGTTTGCAACAAAATACTGAGAGCTACATAAGTGAAACAGGTAAATATATACATTTCCTGGATCATAAACTCCAACAAGTGTGCAAAATCTGAGGATGATATGCAGAACTACGAAAGATCTATGATGCAAAATATAAGCAGTGTACCCTGTTGTCCATTAGTGTCTCCAAATATATCCAAATGGCTAAATTGTGCGCGGCTCTAAATAAAACAAAATAATAATAATTATATATTTAACTACAAATGAACAGTTTTGGCTCATAAAACTCACTTTTGCATCATCTTCAAGTGGGAATTACTATATTTTCATCAGTATAGGGGGGTAGATATCTATGGGTCCAAAACCCCTATGCAAAATATGTCATAAAATGAATAAAATTAGTTTTGTCCATTATAAAGCATATACATTTGCTCCATCTGATGGTTTAAGATAAAAACATTGATATTACAGTGTTATAAATGCCTAAATATGTAGCCTAATCATTCACTCCTGTACCTCAATAAAACATCACTTTTCCCTGTACTCTACAGTATGTATACTTTTGCCCCGGGATTGCATTTTTCTGTAGTTTAAAAAAAATCGTAAAATTATGTTTCTATTCATAATGACTCCAAGGAAAATTTTTACAAGAATCTACCACATATCAGCGCACAGTAAATTGGAATGAGCATTTGCCATGCCCTAAGTGACAAGTAGACTATATACACCATAGCCTATATTATGTACGATAACATGAAAATACAATAGTATTCCACCATCTGCAAAATGCTGCCAAATGTTCTATTTTCAATGAAAATCGGTAGCCTACATCAAAAATAAAATTAACGATTGCACTACAATATGTGAAATGCACTTAAAATGGGAATATAACAATAGGCCTATCAATCATATTGGAAAAGGCGGTGCTTGAGTGGAAAAATGAACGTACATATGTAGCCAGCGAGACCAACGACATTTTAATACTTACATATCGGGAAAGGGAATACTCTCCTCCCTAATGTGTTTTGTTTTCTATAGACCTTGTGTAATACTAGACTGTTAAAACGAAAACTGCCGTTACGCTGGGCTGTAGTAAATTGTTCAAAGCACCCAAGAAGACATGGCATATACCGTTGCTAAAGTTATAATGTACTCTATTGGATAAAAGAACCGACAATTAAACCGGAATTAACTGTAATGAATGAGACAGACTTGCAGGGCATGGGGGGTATTATGAGTCGACGTTTCAGATAGTGTAATAGCGTTGTATAATTTCTCAAATCGATTGTACCAGACAATAAATGACCACTGAATTCTGAAAGGAACATCCCGATGTGTAAAACCAATGGTAGGATTGTATATTTATTTCATATTTAGTAGCATATATTGCTAGTAGAATACATGGTAGTATGATACAATACTTTCACATGTTTGTTGCATTTGAGTGAGCAGGGCTTTTCACGGCTTTTCTGGCATACGATCAGACTATTGTTGGGTTTATCTTGTTGCCATGGCGGAGTTCTAATTTTATATGATGAATAAATAAATAAAACATAGACGCTATTGTCCACTATGTCACGCATGGGTACATATAGACTGGGTGGGGCGTTGCTTGTTAAATGGACTTGCTACGGGAAAATAGTGACACTTAGAAACTCCGTATTCGGCAGACGTCATCACAAATCATCTACCAATAAAGTTAAAACACAGAGTTTGTGATTTCCACTAATAGTTTGGCCGCAGGAGCAACCAATGTCTCAATTGAGCAAAATAATGACGCCGGCGTCATTATCACTAGGCATCTGCGCAAAGGGGTTAAAGTCGTCATATTTAGTACTTAGTTGCAAGTCATTTGCATTCGATGGCTGCCTGAAGTCGGCGACCCATAGACATCACCTGATGCTGGGTGTCTTCCCTGGAGATGCTCTGCCAGGCCTGAACTGCGGCCATTATCAGTTCTTGTTTGTTTCTGGGGCGTTTGTCCTTCAGTCTTGTCAAGTGAAACACATGTTCAATTGATTTCAGGACAGGTTATTGACTTTCTGCACACTTTCCTCTTTCCATTACTGTTGTACATGTTAATACTCATCTCATCTATCTATAATACTTTCAAGGTTTACAACGGAGCTGTACAGTTTTTTTTACTATACAGTCAAGCCGGAAAGTCTGCACAAGATGCAAGCCTCATGAACATAAAGGCCAGGTTAGAGTTTGTACTCTAACCTGGCCTTTATGTTCATGAGGCTTGCATCTTGTGGTGAACCCTCTGAAGTTATGCTGATGTAATCTTCTCTTTATGGTAGTCTTTGATGGCATCTATAGTTACATCCTGGAAAGTGTTTTTGATCTGTTCGATAGTGGGGTTTTTTTTCGTGTTTTCTTCGTGTTCAGTGCATTCTTGCTTCCTAAAAATGTATCAAACTGTTGATTTATTCTGATGTTCCAGCATCATGATGGCCTGCTTTACTGGCATTGACACTCATTTGGTCCTCATGCTGAGAGACAACAGCAACAGACTCCAAATGCAAATTCCACACCTAAAATCACCTCTGGACCTTTTGTTAGCTTTCTTGTGCGTGAACTAATGATGATGATAAAGACACACAGCTGGCCAAAAAACAGCTGAGCAGCCAATGTCCAATTACCTTTGTCTGGAGGGGTACTATGTATAAAAAGGGCTGTAATTCCTACACAAATCACCCGATGCGGATGCAAATACCCTCAAATTAAAGCTGACAATCTGCACTGTAGCCTCATATTTGTTGTTTTTCTTGTCTTATTACAAATGCAATGTGCCGGATTACAGAGCCCAACCAACAAAAATTGTGTCACTGTCCCAGTACTTTTGCATTCAACTGTACATGTTCTGGACAGGTGCACATCAGCATGCACCATCTTTTGTTATTCTTTGTGTTGATATTTGTGTCAGCATGCTTGTTTATTGTACGCTTAAAGGCAACCTGTGGTCCTCTGCTCAGTATTCTGAGGTGTCATGTAGTGTTGGGGAGTACGCGAATGAACAAATCTTTTTGAACGGCTCTTTAAAGTGAACTGAGTGTATCAGATCATCACTCTTAAGGATTTGTTCGTATGCTTATATAAACACACGCTAATCCAGGAAACTAACTACAAGGGAAAATACAAAAGGATTTTGAGTTAAGATACTTTTACTTGTAGTGCTTATGGCTGGGATTTTGCACAAACACTGTGGAATGGTACTGAATGGCGGCACCATGGTGCAGTGGTTAGCACTGTCGTCTCCAAGAAAGCGGTTCCGGGTTCGAGTCCCAGTTCAGGTCCGGGTCCTCTCTGCGTTGAGTATACATGTTCTCCCCATGTTCGCATGGGTTTCCTCCCACATCAAAGACGTATAGAGTATTCTGGGGCAATTCTAACGGGGCAATTGCAACACCATAAAATTGCACCAATCTGAAACAAGCTAGAGCTGAGATTCTATCCAGCAAGCTAGCTAGTTTCATGTGCTCAGGGTTGGGGGCAATTGTAACAAAAAATTGTGTTACAATTGACCCCTGTTACAGTTGCCCCCAGAATTCTCTACTCCTGCCATTGCCCTTGACCAAGACACTGGCCTCATGACTGGGGTTGGTCCCCGGGTGCTGCACTGTGGTGCTTACTGCTTCTAAGTAGCTGGGATGGGTCAAAGGCAGAGGACAAATTACACCACGGGGTCAATAAAGTACATCTATCTAAAAAAGAACAAAGAGTAAACTGAATGTGCTGTTGGAATATTCATGCGCTTGCTGAACTGACCCCATCAGTCAACATGGTCAGTGACTAGAATCTTTGTACTCAACTGAACGAAAGGATTCATATCAGCAAAGTGATTTTAATTCCTCATGCACTTGGCAAAGTGCGAAAAACCAATTTATCCATGGACAGGGGATATTCCATCATTATACTGTATGTTTATGAAGTAAATAAATACTGTCATTTTTATTTATTTATTTATTTTTGTTATTTTAAGTGTTTTATACATCTCGTCTTCTCATGACAATTAATTTATCATAGCCATAATTGTTGCTTTGTATTTACTTACCACAGTCATGTAGTGTATGAAATCTTGGGGCCGGATACTGGGGTTTCTTCCCTGGTAGACTAGAAACTGCCATGCAAAGCGCAGTGTATTGGGCACTCTTGACTGTAATGGAATGTAACAATGTTTTCTTTCTCTTTCTTTTACCTGAAATTGGCTATTGGTGTTGTTAGTCGTTTGTCATTTACATGCTTTGTATCAAAATAATGTACGTTCTTTCGTTTGCCAACCTAATTTAGAAACATTTGTGGAAAACATGGGAGCGAAGTATCTCATTCTAAGCAGCCAACAAAAACAGATTGTCGCCCTTGTGTGTGAAGTACCTCTGAAAAGGCCGTGTCTGCGTGGGACACAGTGAATCTGCTACCATGTTCCACTACTGATGCTGTCTGAAACTTCTGTGACCTTTTGACCTCTGATTTCTCCAACTCCAGGTTCTGACTATTCTGCAGGAGGTATTCCAGGCGGTTCAAGCTGCTGAAATGGCGGTGAAGTTCCGCCCACTGTGGTGGGAGGCATGGCAGACCCTTGGGAGGGCTCAGCTCAGCCTGGGAGAGGTGGATCTGGTAAGTGTCTAACGATATATGAGTGATAATTGTTCCACGTAATGCTGTTCCTCTGACTGTTTGGGTAGACCCCAAATTCCATTATCCGACCTGCTATGAATTCAGGACTTCCCATGCGTACTGTACTTCTGTTTAAGAACATTGCATTCAGACATGCATTTTTATCGTTTATTTGCCCAAACAGCCTTAACTCTCAGACATCCAGACAGTGTTATCTGTGGAAACATTTGCAGTAATGTGATAACAGGGAATCCCTACTTGGATTAGGAGCTTTGTTAACAGAAAATGGTTTCCTAGCCTTAAATGTCTTTCTTTGCAGACTAATATAGCATGCTATAACATGACTGTAGCCCAACAAGTCAACTTTCTTCATCAATACTGGTGGTATTACAAATGCATAGAGCTAGTTAGAACAGAATTAAGTTTCTTCTTATTTATATTTGAATGTGCTTTCCATAACAGTTCTAATACAGTATGTTCTTAAGCATGTTGGAATAATGCATACATAAATACATAGATTTGGAGTAAATTGCCATTTTTAGTAAAACATTCAAATTTTGCTCAGTTATTTGGAATGAGAGTTATTTTTTGTCATTTTCATTTAATAATAATAATAATAATAATAATAATAATAATAATAATAATAATAATAATAATAATAACTTTATTTGTATAGCACCTTTCAAGCATTTAGCACAAAGTGCTTTACAGCAGTAAAATAAATAAATAAAAGATAAAATAACTTTATAACTTCATTTCACAAGCTTGCCATTGTGTCAGAGCTCAATGGTGTTTCAGCACGCCCAAGCCCCGGAGGCTTAGAGATCTCTGTAAGTGTACCTGGCGCAGGCCTGGGCCTGCATGCTCATGACAGGTATTCAATAGAAGCAAAAGACCCACACAACCCAGTGACTATTTGTTCTTTGTTTGTTATGGCTTTGTGATTCTAGAACATGCTTATGCCTTGTTATATGGTAGCATACTGAATGTGTACATAAAAGAACATAAAGGGAGGTATTTATTTATGATTTTTCTTTTGTGTGGGTTTAAAAAAAAATTATGTTTAAAGTTTAATTGTGCATTTGTAGTACGTGTTCTTTTGACCTGTAAGCTCTTAAACTGTAAGCTACCAAGGTTTACGCCAGACTGTTCTACCAGTTTACTGTGCATTTCTACTAGTGTTGTTTATTAATGTTTATTAATGTTGAAACATTTTACACAGTATTCAGTGTGAGCGTCCAGTCCTTTCAACTGAAGGCATCTGAAGGTGGAGGAGTTTATGAAGTGGCTTTTGTTGTTGTTGAGCTTTACAGTACTGTTTCCAAGCCTGCAGTAATTCTGCTGCAAAATGGTACAACCAAATATGCAAAAGCACTAAAAGGGTCTTGTTTCATGACAGGATAATCTGTTTCTCGAGTGTTAGCCTAACTACAGTTGTAGGGTCCGGTGAATGTATACGTGTGTGCTGGGGTTTGCAAACAAATTTAACTACTGCACAAAACCATCTCAACATCAAGCTAAATTCCTGTCAAATGCATTGAGATGAGGATGCTGGAGGCAAATAGGGAAGAATCACAGGACCTTTGAAGATGTGTTTGTTTGCCAGTGACCTTGCTTTGGCAAGGCCTTAATTGAAGGGTTTGGTGGTTCCTTCAGATGTCAGCATCTCTGTAAAGCCCCTCACTTAAAGGTAACAATCTGATCTTGTGTTTGAGTGGCTTTGTTATTTAGCCCAGCTGCTAGTAAAAGGTTTAGCTTTCAGCTGCTCTATGCCACAAACAATTTGCAGCCAGAGCAGTTTCAGGTGAAGTGATTTACTGTGGCTAAAATGAGGATTTAGCCCGCAGGTTTGACCCCAACACTGTCATTCCCAGTCTTAGTAATTAAGGGAGTTATGATTAGTGTGCATGGACCAGTTATTTCCGCGTCTGGTTACTAAGACCGGATGGAATGACTATGTATTGTCAAACCTACTGGCTAAAAGTATCCTAAAAGTAATCACTGCTGTTTTTGAAATTACAAATTTTGCACAAACAAATTCAATAGCATTAGACTCTTTTTTTGAACTGATGACATAGTTACTATTGACCATTGAAAATTTGGATTCATTTAGTCAGAAATCTAGACATTGATAATCTTATTTTATGAATTTTATGAATTATTTATTATAGTATAGGACCCCACTGCCAGCCATTTGCGTTTTCCTCAAAAGAAAATTAAAATTGCGTATTTCTTGTGCTCCTTTCTTGTGTTCCTTTTAAGCCCACGTAGCATGTAGACAATATTTCTTCTGGAAATATTTCAATACATGCAGTCATTTTCCTTAATTTCCTTGTATTGTCATGTGCTTCATCAAAAACACCCTTTCCGTAGTCCATTCTTAAGATATTGAATGACTCAATATGGCTTTATGATTTTACCAGATGTCGACTTCAGTATTGTTGATCGCACGCAGAAGACACGGATAATCAAGTTTTCTACTTCTAATATCATTTTTCAGGCCGTGAGGAACTTCCAGGTAGCAATTCACTTGTGTCCGGCAGAGCGCCCCCTGTGGGAAGATGACCTGTGCTGGGCCCAGAAGCTGCAGCGTCAAAGCAAAGTGTCGCGCGAGAAGGCCAAGGAGGAAGAGGAGGTGAAGCGGCAGCTGCTCGACGCTCCTGAGCTTATTCCAGACTATGACTTTGAGAGCGACGAGGTGGTGGCCGCCTGCGAGACCGTCGCAGAGAGACAGAAGCGCTACGACAGCCTCCGAAAGACCACAGTGCTCATAGACTCTAGCGGCGCCCTCGTAACCGCGAAGAACGAGGACGACCCCACGCCGCCCCAGGACCAGTATGTCAAAGCGCGTGGGCTGTGACGCGACATGCTGACATCAGTGGGATTTAACGGTCTTAGCTGTAGATGTTTTTCGGTGGGTGAGGTTTTTCAGCGCTCCTTGTGGGATGCTTTATCTTGGCCTTTCTCAAGAGAAAATGTTCATGTTCTCATATTTGGACACTGATGTTTGGCCGTTGCTTTTGTCTTCCTCCTGTGAAGTATATTCATTCTTTGTGTGTTCTTTCATTTGAATATGCATGTTTTGTTTGTCGAAGAATACAGCGCTCTTCCACTATCAGCAAAGAATGTGCAGTTAAACCTGTAACATTTCTATTTCTATATTTATTACATGATATTTTTTCAATGCTCTAAGCATGAAACTCTGTAGCTCCGTGTCTGTGTCTTGTTTTAACAACCTTGGTAAATGGAATGAAGCAATCATAACATCTTGAGTGTGAATGATTCTGCAGTTTAAACAACCCATTTGTGCCAGAGGTTATGTTAGACATGCCTTACATCCCCACCACAAGGTTAATGTAAAGGACATTATGAATACAAAGTATTTTTTTTCATACAAACAGTCATCAAGTTTTACGTGTTTAAAAACTAAAAGCAGATGTTATTGAAGCCAAAATGGTAAATATATCACTGCGCGGGAACCGTGAGATGACCCCTTTTTGAATTCAGGGGAAGCTTTTGAATTTATTAAAACGGTAGTAATAAAAAAGACCAAACATAAAATTACGACATTGTACCTGCCATTGGAAACACATTTATGGGCTGAGTGGGATTCTTGGTACTTTAGTTTATTAGTATATTTGACATTTATGGTGGTGCTTTGTCCATCTCCGTGCCTGGCCATTTGAATTTGATTACACGTAATTCCTTCCACTTTGCAGTAGAATTACACAATGGTAATACCACATGAAATACCTGGCCTGGATAGATTACCAGCGCAGCCAGGATTTAGAACTTTTGCCCTCCAATTGATGGCGCAAGCTTTTACCTTGGAAATGATTTCGATGACTTATTTAAATTCTAATGCAGCAAATCAAGTAGCGGTTGGAAGAGTGCCACGTGAGAGATGACGAAAGACCCTGCCCACAGGCGATTTATGGGGGAGTTCATGGGAAGCAAAAGGGCGTATTTTGATGTTTTTAGCTCTCAAGTTAGACTGGACCATGAGATCTTATGTAAGGCTTAAAATTGAGGGGGAATTTATAAACTATGGGCCTGGAGCACAGGAAAGTGAACCGAGCTTTAACCACCATGGCCATCAACCGCTTCCAATTCCTTCAGTATATGAAATGAGAGAATGCTGAGAGCCAGATCCCCTTTGTTGCCGCAGTAAGCATCTGTGTAGCTACACAGTGAGGCCGCTCTCCTTGCATAGGCTAGCAGCCCATGTTGTTCGTTATCCTAAATTAATATAAGATAATGAAAAAAGGACAGATGCTTACTGATTCAAACTAATTGTGTTTCTGTTAAAGGGATATAACCCCAGGAGAGAAAACACTATCGTATTACCTGTGACCCGCTGTGTATTACAATAATAAAGAATTTTGTTCTGTGAGGAATACTATTAAAACACTTAAATGTATGAGGTCATTACCCTATTTGGCATCCATAGCAACACCAGTGGAAAGAGGAGGAAACCATTAAGGGTGGACTTTTGGAAGGGCTGCCAGGAATGACAAAACGCCTGAAAGAAGCTTCTAGACTGCCGTCAGGTCATATTTATTGCGAAATGTATAGCCTGCGAGTTCCTAGGAAAGAAAAAGGAGTAAGTTGCTATCAGATTAAACATTTTACATTTCTTCAGTTTCCACTTTCGCAAGTTTCACCCCTATTAAATTGGGAGGATATTTTCCGGTCAAAGTGTTTTTAGGTTTGAGCTAAAATGCACATCATGTCATTACTGTCCTGCGCTGTTAAGTGAAATTATTAAAATCTATCATTGTAAACGTTTAATAAAAATAGTTAAGAAATTGCATACGTCTATGAGAGGAGTCATGTTTTGATTGTGCACACTGTCTGTACATTGTATCCCCCAATTCCCATAGAGATCCATTCAAATGCAGAGAAGTTATAGTATCGCTTGTAAGAGTACCAGAAAATAAGACATAAAGAGTCTTTTGATATTGTTGGGTCACAGACATCAGGAAGTCATAGCATGCGAAGGATATGCGATCAAATATTAAAAATGATTACTTTATTCTACATTTATGTTAAACTGTCCAATATTTTTTGATGCCCGAAAATAATTTCTAATCGGTTCATCCGATATGGATTCAAATTAAAGCTGACTGTCTGCACTTCGACCTCATTGTCATTGTATCCTTTCAAACTCAAAGTGCTAGAGTACAGAACCAAAGTAACAAAAAATGTGTCACTGTCCAATGAATTATGGTGCTCACTGTATATACACTGAGGGAAAAAAGAAACGCAATAGTCTCTTTGTGACTGATGACCATGCATTTAATAATGAACAAAGATTAAGGAATGTAAACAATATTATTAACATAAACAATGTAAATGTTAAAACAAGTCGGCAAAAGTGGACTGTAAAACACTAGAAAACCAATAACAACAACTTCAATAATGTGTGTGGCCACCTCTTGCAGCCACTACTTCTTGGCATCTTTGTTGCAAAGATTCAATAAGTGTCTGTATCTGTTGTTGTGAGATGTTTTCCCATTCCTGTAGAAGTGCATCACACAGTTGCTGGGCTTTAGAAAGTGGAGGACTATGTCTTCTGATGCTGCGATTCAGCACATCCCACACATGTTTATTGGGTTCAGATCAGAGGAGTAGGAAGGCCAAGGCAGCACCCGTACACCTGCATCCCAAAGTGCAGCTGTGTGTGGCCTGGCATTGTCCTGTTGTAAGGTCAAGCCATATGTTGTCTAACATATGGAACAACGAGCTGATCCACAATCTCATCCCTAAAACGCTCTCCATTCAGCCTACCCTGCACAAAGTGAAGTTGGGTCCTGCCTACATGGTGAATCCCTGCCCACACCATCCCACTGGGCCCAGCCCATCTGTCAGTTTCCTGGACACAGGCATCGGCATGCCTCTCTCCTCTTCTTCGTCACTCTCTGATCCTCCCAACTGCGTGGAACAGGCAGAAGCGTGACTCATCTGTGAATAGGACCTGATGCCACTGCAACCGAGTCCATCGCAGCCTCTTGTCTTGCAGGGGTGAGTGGAGGCTTTCTGTTAGGACGTCTTGCTGTGAGACTAGCAGCACGGAGTCTGTTCCTCACTGTTATTGGACTAATGTGGGCATTGTGTGCGCCAGGAGTTGCAGCAGGTAGCTAAAACGATTTTGCAGATGGCTCAGTCTGATGTACTGTTCCTGTGCCTGTGTTGTCACACGAGGACGGGCAGATCTTGGACGGTCCACTGTCCTGCCGGTTTGCTGAAATCTTACCTATAGTTTCTTTTTTCCCTCAGTGTACATATATATATACAGTTGCACTCAAAATTATTCACCCCCCTTCACTTTTTTGCACACTTTATTGTGTTGTAGATTTAATTTTAAATGGATAAAATTGCCATTTTTGCCCATCAATCTACACTCAATCACCCATAATGACAAAGTGAAAACGTTTTTAGAAATTTTTGCAAATGTATTAATCAAAAACTGAAATCTCTCATGTGCATAAGTATTCAAACCCTTTGCTTTAATGTATTTTTAAAGTGTCACATATCCTTTGCATGCTGTTACTTCCTGAAGCCTGTAACCCATCAACATCAAAAGACTCTCGATATCTTATTTTCAGGTACTGTTACAAGCAATACTATAACCTCTCTGCATTTGAATGGATCTCTATGGGAATTGGGGGGTGAGACTAGATTCAGCTGTAAATTACACTGGTACAGTATGGAACACATGACTGGCGAAATGGCTGTAAGTCATCAAGGGTCTAAGGTATCAAACAAGCCCCAAACCATCACTTTACAGTCAGATATGGAGTAGATGTGGATGGATCACTTTAAGGGTTTCTTCTCCTGACTTTTTTCCTCATAGAGTTCTATAGGAAAATGAGTCAGTAGAAATAATATACAGGTATATATACACATATTTTTTTACTGTTCTGAAACAGCCTTTGTAAAATACAGGCAAATCTTACAAAATGTCCTTTCTTTTGATCAGAAGTGATTACACTTATTTCCATATATCAAAGTATCATCATATATCAATATTCAAGATTACCTTGAATTTGCAAAGACCAAAATTAGATTCCTGAGCCTTCTATCTGAGTGAGTGTCTCAATGATTGTTAAAGCTTTTGATTAAAGATGATTAAGGCTCACTTCCTGCCATCATTATGTGGGGTATACGATGGGCTGGAGTTATATAGTGCTACAGAGTAGGATAATTAATAAACATTAATAAAAAAATAATAATAAACATTGTACATGTATTTTTCCTGTGCATACACAATTCTTGCATTACCTAAATACTTCTATCTTGACTTTATCATGTTTTAAGGTAATGACAGATGTGGAGCTTAATTGCAGAATTTCATCAAGATCAACTTTGAGCACAAGTACAAGCTGATTTCCTCATATACAGCAGCTCACTGATCGTGTTTCTCCAGTCAGTCTCTAGCAGTCTGGACAGAAGGCAGATTTGTGTTGAAAATCTGGGCCCAGTTTCCCAAAATGATCTTAGATAAAGATAATCTTAGGCTATTTTGTTTTTATATTAGTGTCATTGTTCGTTTTTTGTAATTTCTTTTTTGTCTTTCTCCCTTTATTTTAGTCATACAATTATTAAAGCACAAACACAAAACCATCTAAGATGCTTTTGGGAAACAGGGCCCTGGTCAAGAAAATCTCACAGCAAAACACTCCGGTACTGAATGTTTTCTGAATCACAGTGGTAGTCAAATAAACGCACTAAAGAAAAATACATTTCATCATTGGAGATCAAGGTGCAGTTAAAAACCGGTTCCCGTGCTGTGGATCCTGGATTTACTGTTTCAAAATGAGCATAGTCCTTCCAGCTAGCTACAAACGTGTTACCTTCCATTAACCATCTTGTGCTTGCCTGTGGCGTTCTGTGTAGCCTGTCATTCTGCAAAGGTTCTCTGTTTCTTGTAATATGTGGATCACTTATCCAGAGTGGTCGGACCGAAGACCAGTCTGAAAATGCAGAGCGCCAAAAGAAGTCCCTCCATGATCGACTCCACCGTAGCATACGATTTCAGATCATATGAGTACAATAAGTGTATTTGTGACGACCGTGAGCGCTAGTGCCCTTTTCTGGAACATAAACTATCACAAGAGAGGCCAGATACATCTGAAATGACTGATTGACTTAGAACGTGACCATCTAGTTGGGAAGAAATGTGGTCAGGTCCAGATGTGGACCTCCCGAGATGAAATTGCCATGCCTAATCACTTTAAGACGGTAGTAGAAGCAAAAGTATAACCCTGTGCCCTGTGTCCGCTGCACAACCGTCATCTTATTGCGCACCACTAGCGTGAGCCTAGCATGAGCCTTTAATCTAATAAACAGATATGCTGGATTTTTATTGTCATTGTGGTATATGCAGGTATACTTCAGGCCAAGTCAGAGCTTCTCTCTATCTCTCTCTCTCCGGTCTCTCTCTCTCTCTCTCTCTCAGCAGTTTCCAGTGTGATGCACAATGTGGCTAAATTGGGCAGAGTGGAGATGTTTATGTTGACATAGGGGAAGGAGAAATCCGGATGTTTTTTTTTTTTTGGCAAACCCTGGCATTTGACTTCCATGGAAAAACAGTACAGCAGACACTGGATTAGATTATATTACATTCATTATTATATTAATTGCAAATTATTGCAACATAAGTAAATGGTAACATCTGCTTAGTTGAAGTGGAGGTGCTGAACTCAGCAACTATTCACCTGGTGTGTTAATGTAGGATCAGCAGACTGGGAACTTTACTCTAAAGACTGTATTGGCCAATATGTAGTCTTATATTGTTGGGGAAACCTTCATAATCTATTAATATAGGTAATAAAATGGAATCCCCAATCTTCCAAAATGCTCATCCAAACCATATCTCAAAGCAACTCATTGTCCCACATTTACATGCTGATTGAATGTAATGTCATTGTTCCCAGCTTCACTAAAATGTAAGCTTGTAATCACTGCAGATAAAGAAACCAGAAGTGTCTGTAAAATGACAGACGAAGAAAGGTATGTTATCTCACTGTCTCCAGTGTTTCCATAGTTTCCACACAGACAGCTGTAAAATGTACACTATATACCATTTACGTCAGTTCTCAAAATCTGCTTTGCTGTTATATCAAGTGTTGCCATGTAAGGGCAAGAGTTACCTCTGATGCTGCTGGAAGCGAGGCAATTCTACATATACAGTGCCCTCCACAATGATTGGCACCCTTGGTAAAGATGAGTAAAAAGGGTTATAAAAAATTCACCGTTTGGTGAATTAGCTTAATCTCACACCGAAAAAATGAGAAAAATCCAACCTTTAATTGCAGTAAATTTATTCTGAGAAAAATAAATCCCTCATCAAGAAAGAATTATTTTTAACAAAACCATGTGTGCCACAATGATTGGCACCCCTGCATTTAATACTTTGTACAATCTCCCTTTGCCAATAAAACAGCACTGAGTCTTCTCCTGTAACATCTAATAAGGTTGGAGAATACAGAGCAAGGAATCTGGGACCATTCCTCTTTACAGAATCTCTCCAGATCATCCTAGGTCCTCTCTTGTGCACTCTACTCTTCAGCTCAGCCCCACAGGTTTTCAATAGGGTTTAGGTCAGGGTATTGAGATGGCCATGGCAGAAGCTTGATTTTGTGTTCAGTTAACCATTTTTGTGTTGATTTGGACGTATGTTTTGGATCATTGTCCTGCTTGAAGATCCAACGACGACCCAGGTTTGGTTTCCTGGCATACTTGATGACCCCAAGATGCTACTTTCCTCTGTAATTCTCCAACAGTGATCCTTGGGGATTTTTTTGCCTCTCTTACCATCCTCCTCACTGTGCTCTTCCATCAAGTTTGTAACAGTTTCAGTTGCTTTGAACTTTTTAAGTATTGCCCTAACGGTAGATATGGGCATTTTCAGGTGAGTAGCTATTTTTTTTATAGCCATTCCCTCACTTTTCCCTCAGTTGATTTGTGTGTTCTCATCTTTCCCATGTTGAAGTATGAATAAGGGAATATTGCCTCTGTGTCACCTCATATTTATACCCCAGTGAAACAGGATTGGATGGATTACTTCTTGAAAGTTCCTAAACACTCTGATCAACTTTAAAAAGTAAAATATAAATGGAAAAAATGCTTCAGTTACATTTTGTTCATAAGAATTTCTAGGGGTGCCAATAATTGTGGCACACGTGGTTTTGTTAAAAATAATTATTTCTTTATG
The DNA here is from genome assembly GCA_029718625.1 of Synaphobranchus kaupii. Taxonomy (NCBI): domain Eukaryota; kingdom Metazoa; phylum Chordata; class Actinopteri; order Anguilliformes; family Synaphobranchidae; genus Synaphobranchus; species Synaphobranchus kaupii. Next base: position 24,178,009 of record CM056392.1, on the reverse strand, counting down.
AGGGATTTTCATTTTCTCATAATAAATTTACTTCAATTAAAGGTTCATTTTTTCAGTGTGAGATCAAGCTAATTCACCAAAAGATGAACCTTTTTACTCTTCTTTACCAGGGGTGCCAATAATTGTGGAGGGCACTGTATTCGCAAAAAAACACAAGAAATTATTGTGAATGCCATCAAGGTTGTACTGTGCATGCTGGGTACACTTGAATGTGGCAGCATTGACACAGTATTATGCTGTGGCAGGCCAGTTCTTTTAAAAAGAAAACAATGTCAGTGATGCAGAAAAACAGAAAATGGAAACTGCCAATAACTGGAGATAAGTTCTGTATCTCATATAATTGCACTTGAAACATTATGTTAAATATTACTTTTTTAATTAAATGTATATGGATTTCATTAATGTTTTTTAATTACACGTTTGTGTTCATTACGTATGAGATTTCTCATCACACTTTAAATTGATTGAAATCCAAACCAGCATCAGAGATTTATTTCTTGTGATTGTACTCTGTACCTCTGGTTGTTAATAATCTATCTGTAAACACATAACTTTGATATAAGAACTAAGTAAAATACATGGAAATAGTTCAAATGCATTTAAATTTTTGATGTTAAAAGTGCACTATGCAGGATTTGTAGCCTTGCTGTGGTCCTGCGTTTACAAAGGAATCTCCTCCAACGTCCTCAATGCCGCCGTAAAATGGACCGTTCCAAACATTGTTTGGAGGAACAACGTAATTTGATTAAAAAGTTGATTGGAGAGGGGAAAACGTATAAAGATCGAAAAATAGCCAGAATGGCAAAGATTCAGCCAATCATCACCTCCAGAAAGATCAAAGATGATCTAAAATTACCTGTAAGTGCTGTTACAGTCAGAAGACGTTTGATCGAAGCTAAGCTATCAGCAAGAAGTCCCCGTAAAGCACCATTGTTGAAAAAACGGCATGTGCAGAATCGGTTAAAATTTGCCAAGGAACACATCGATTGGCCCAAAGACAAATGGCGTAACATTCTGTGGACTGATGAGAGTAACATTGTTCTTTTCGGGTGTAGTGGTCGTCGACAGTACGTCAGACGACCCCCGGGTACTGAATTCAAGCCACAGTACACTGTGAAGACAGTGAAGCATGGTGGCGCAAAAATCATGGTATGGGGTTGTTTTTCATACTACGGTGTTGGGCCCATTTATCGTATACGAGGGATCATGGATCAGTTTGAATACATCAAAATACTTGAAGAGATTATGTTGCCGTATGCCGAAGAGGAAATGCCCCTGAAATGGGTGTTTCAACAAGACAACGACCCCAAACACACGAGTAAGCGAGCAACATCTTGGTTCCAGACAAAAAGAATTGAGGTAATGGAGTGGCCAGCTCAATCCCCTGACCTCAACCCCATTGAAAACTTGTGGGGTGACATTAAAAATGCAGTTTCCGAAGCAAAACCCAAAAATTCACTGTGGTATGTAGTTCGTTGCGGAATGTAGTTCGTTCATCCTGGGCTGAAATACCTGTTTCTAGGTGCCAGAAGTTGGTTGACTCGATGCAACGCAGATGCGCAGCAGTTATCAAAAACAATGGTTATGCAACTAAATATTAGTTCAGTAATTTAAAGTAAAGTTAAATCTTGAAAAATGTCTTCAGTTTATACAGTAATGTTTGAGATTGAAGAGAAAAATGTCGACACTGCTATTTTTTTGAACAGATTAATATTCCTTTTCTTTGCTTCCTGTAAAAGAATAACGCAGACTTGATAAAATTTGTTAATGCTTTGATTTGGAATTGAATGTGTAATGTTTCCACTAAATTTGAAATATGGAACTAAAAGCTATTAAAAAATATTTGCACTTTATTCACTTTTTTTAACGCACTGCTATTTGTTTGAACACAACTGTAAATGCTCTGCTAGCTAACATTTTCAAATGTTGCAGAAGATTGTGATGAATAATAACATTGTAGCAACGCTTTAGTTTCTTTTTTCTTTTTTTACCACCTGAAACCACAACATTCCAGCTGCAAGTAGGTCCAGATTACACTTATTGCACTTACACTTATTTCCAAAGGAATCTATGCATTTGCAGCCCAACAAAATCAACAGGAGACAACTTGCTTAAAAACTATTTTTAAACAATATTTGGCTAGCTGGGTAGCTTCTTTGTTGTGTATAAAGAACTTAAAATTTACTTTCAATACTGGTGCAATATGTGCACATTTTTTATTTGTTTAATTATCTTACTTAAAAGACTGCCAAAGCTAAGAGTGGCAAAAGCTGCCATAGGCAGTGCTGACTTACAGCATGTTAACATATCATGATTAACAGGCACTTTAATTTCTTCAACATGGATCTTTATTTCAACACAGATAGAATTAATTGGTTTTAATGCATCTACGAATCTAGCAATTTACTATGAGCAACTAACACAGAAGCAGCAACCACTTATGAAAAAGTACATCAATTAATGAACACTATATACAAGGTGTTTTAACAGAATATCTGTCATTGAATTTTCCTCTTCTCATATGAAGGAAACATGCATTCCTGCAGTCTTACGGGAATAACTGTTATACTATCAGGAAACTGGACCGGAATGTTTATAGCAGTTGTTTATAAAATGTACAAATGAAATTATTTTATAGACATTATGGTCACATTTATATTGTTCTGTAAATGCTGATATTCTACAGTTTTACTGGATCTCTGTTTATGGACAGAGATGTAGTGTGTGTATTTGCTAATGAAGTAAAAGTTGAAATGTGTGCAAATGTTGAATACAATGGTGAATTATCCTATTTGATATGTACAGAAAAATACTTCTCATAGAGAAGAATTTTAATAGAGAAAATAAATTAAGTTAATTGGATGAAGTTCACATTTTAACACCAGGACAACAGGTTGTTTGGTAAAGTGATGAATGAAACCTTGATTTTTACATTTTCTTTTTATAAATTTGGAACTATGTACAAGCTCATATACGCTCCCTGCTGCCGGCTCTGGAGAATGAGGACAACTTGCAGTTCTCCTTTGAAATGCACAGTGCCAGCCAGCTTCTTTTCACACTGCCGCCACAAACCATGAACCCAATCATACACATGCGCAGAGAGCAAGGCTATGAACACTGCTATCACCACCAACTGAACCCCTCCCATATATCCCTTAGACAACACAAAGACAATTGTGCACTGGTCACAGTCAGCACTGGCACAGACAAGATTCCATCCAAGACTGTGGTGCTCACTGATGCGTCACAAGTGGCACTTTTACCAAGTGAGCTATACCCAGCAGCCCGCTCCAAATATTTTCCTACAAACACCCTGCCAAACAATTCAGTGGTTATAAAAAGGTCCAATGTTTTCACAAAATGACAGGAAACTAAGATGATTTTCACGTAATCCATCTTCACACATAGCTTTGTTCAGTCAGTGTAAATTCCAAGGGGGAATCCTAAAATCAAACAAAACTGAAATAGAGTGAAATTTTGGTAAATGGAACTCCCCGCAGACTTATCGGCACAGCTAAGGAAAGCTTCAGCAACCTTTTGTCAATTCAGCCTGTGTGGCCCAAAAGCACTGAAGTCACATGCCATGATTGCATCATCCTTGTCACCTGCCAGGGAGTCATCTGTGTCTCAACCGATGTGTGGAACTCTGAAGGGAGCTATATACATTTCTCTGGCAAGTTCAATGTTTCCCCTGTAAAAGTCACATGTAGGGGCTGATCCTTTGAATATGAGGGAGGCCTGTTGAGGTTGGAGAGGCTCACATGCTGCCCTTCTGAGGTCCTGCAGTTCACATTTGAGTTTACATTTGAGCACTCAGATCCTCCAAAGTCTTTGAGAGAGGCACGCTCCAAAGCGGGCCGCGGCCCTGCCTGCCCCAGCCGACAGCTGCCAGAAAAGCTGTCACTAGTCTCAAGTAAGTACAGAAATGTCTGTGAGGTGCTGGTGACCTCCCTCAGCTCCCGGGAAACCAGGGAAGGGGAGTCACGGGAGATGACAGAAGATGATCGCTGCCCATCGATACAGTGGAAGTTCCCTGGCCTCTGCTGGTGCTGGCCCCCAATCCTGCAGAACAGGCACTTGAGCTTCTCAATGAGCTTGAGGAGCACAGCCTTGCGTAGCAGGATATAAATCCAGGGGTCCAGGATGGGGTTGACCGAGGCAATGCGAATGGCCTGGAGATCAGGGTTATTCTCTATCCTACCCTCCACCTTGGTCTTGTAGAGCTGGTTAACAAACACCCGCACCTGAAGGAACGGAGTGAACAACGTCATACACCAACGGAAAATCACGTCTCCTATGAGTGTGAACAGTTGATGAAAAGACAGGGATGACAAATGCAGTAAGGGAGGAGCATTTTGACATGTACACCATATCTATGAGTGATATTTTTAAATAGCTACATGTACCATGCAAAAAGAATGGACTTAAGAACATATTCTTGAGTTAGAGGAATCAACTCAAATTGAATATTCCTCTACAAAATATACTGCAGTTTTGGACAAGTTGTGTTTTCAAATCAATGTTCTTCATAGGTCCAAATTACAGACTAACTGCTGATGTCAGAGTCACTTTCAAGAGCAATCATGAGCTATCTTACAAGTAAAATTCCTTTTAGACACCAGAAGTGCCAGAACCAATTACTTTTTACGTTGGTTTGTCTGTGTACTACTCTTATTGCAAATCCCTTGAAGGAATCACATAATGGAATCCTATGACTAGGCTACAGTACTGTCTAATATGTTTATTCTGTGTGTTTGTCATCTGTAAGGACAGTGCATTAAAATGACTCACTATTCACAATATTATTTATTACCAACTCTGAGGAGCTTCACCATACTATTCACCCTTATTTCAGTTATTGTATTTCATTAAACAGTAGGCCTACTACATAATAGGCTACTGCATTGCTAAAGCAAACTCACTTTTTGTGTTAACTGCAACTGTAATCGTATACAATCTATAAAAGTGCTGAAATTATGAATGAAAATATGCTACCGTGATATACTAACCTATCAGCAAATCTATTAGCCTATACATGGTTTCCTTTTAGAACTCTGAATACGATCAATATACTTCGAAGTTACTTTCCTTTTTGTAAATTAAGACAGCTGTTAACCTTATTCCCAGTGTAGGTGCACTACCATACAGGCTACACAATATAATAATGGTCTTAAAATATCGTGTTCCTTGTGTTATCTGTAGCAATTACTTACAGCAAACCTAACGATGTGTAATGCATCAACATGGAAATGATGATACTTTCAAGTGTCAAACACAAATACAAGTATAGTTTATAGGCTACGCATTCCAATTGTTAACAAATTTCTTCAGTAATTTATTACATCTAACATAAAAACATTTTTTATCACGTGTTTAGGCAAGTTGACCACTTTAGATAACGCTTTTGTTTTGCTTTCTATCCGAAATATGTTGTGTAAATAAAAGGCGACTTGAGCGAATGTATAAGCAAATATTAGGATAGCTTAGGCTACTCGCATGAAATATTTAATTCCGCCAACGGTAATCCTATCATATTATATTATAATGTTATTTATTTGTCATATGACCAAATAAATATTATTTAAGCTCGTCTAAAATAATTCTAATATTTAAACTTTCAGCTGACACACATTAAAGCATTTGTGGTATAGCTAAATACAATCATGAACAAGTTCAAAATAAAGAATAAAGTTGTTCTACTTACCACTAGAGGTATTGAACAAATAAGCATCACCACAGATGTAGCTATGAGCAAAATGACCATTTGAATTTCTGCCCCAGCCATGCGTCCGAAACTCCGTCTCCTTCGGAGGTCGACAATTCTTCTCTGATCGGTGCCGAGCGACGTTCTGCGGACAAATCTTTTGTGCATCATGATCAGTGCCCCGCACACCAGTATGTTACAGATAACTGTTGCTAGGATCAGAAAAGAACTGAAACCAGCGTACATGTATGAGAAAGCTGCGTGCTTACTCACATCACTTCTCCAGTCAATAAAGCACCAAGTATATGGGTACTGCTTCTCTACCTTGCCCAGTCCCATGCTCGGCAAAGCACAGAACAAGATGTTTGAGAAATAAATGGAGAAAAGAGTCAATCCTGCAAGTTTTTGGTCAACATAATGGTTGTAGAAGTACGCGTGGTTAATAGCCATGTACCTTTCGATTGACATGGCACATATTATACTGAGGCCCGCCAAAGAGAAGAAAAGAAGAATAAATCCAGAATACTGGCACAATGCGTCTCCTCGGCCTGGCCACGATCCTTTCACATAGGTGGCGATGGTGACAGGGCTAGCAAGCAAGGTTCCCAAAAGGTCGGTTACCGCGAGTCCACAAACCAGGGTGTAGAATGTTGTCTCCTTCTGTTCTTTTCTGGATTTACAAAGCACAACGATGGCTATGACATTTCCAACCACTCCGAATATAAACATTATAACAGGAATAGTTGGGTCCATCATGGACCTTGTTCTTGCAGTATTGTTTGTCACGTTAAACTGGTTTGTTATATTCATTTCAATAATTTGTTCTTGACAAATCAGCACAGAATGTTAGCTACATTTCATGTGTCCTGCGCTGGTCGTTGCATGTGCTCAATCTCACTCGGGTAGCAAGGCTATTTCAAAATCAATTAGGCTAATATAAATAATCCATAGGCTACATCCAATTTTTCGTTTTTAATGCAATCCCTCAAAATAAATCCAACAATGTTACCATGTTAAAAAAAAGGTTAACTTAGTGCCCACAAGATGATCATGTTCCTCTTCGTATTAGTTGCAAAGTTCGTATTTTCCACAGGCAAGGTGTTGTAGGCTACGTCTTCTTGCTCATTTTCATTTGACACACATTGACATGTCAGTGGAAGTTTCCCCTCTGGGGTTGTGTCTGACTCCGCCTCTCGTTTCGCTAACCACTAACGTTTCTTCAGCGCTGGCTAAATCAACCCCCGCAGATATTTTCCCCGCAGGCACGTATTTCCATCATAGTTAATGTATGCAAAATGGTAATTATTAACAGTAATACGATGGGCATGTCAATGACCTTTTACAAGCCTATAATATGCTTGTAGATGTGAATAACCGTAAGTGGTATTAAAGATGAAAATATTCAATTAGATTTTACGATTTTATGTATTTATTAAAGTTTGTTTTACTCTTGTGGTGTTAGATAAACAATATATCTATAATATGTTAACTGAATTTGGTGCCCTTAAACATAAACTGATTTGTAATATATTTCAAAAACACAAATTAAGGTTAATTTTAAGTCCGCTGACTTCACCATGGTGTGGAGAATTCCAGAACATTACGTGATGAAAAATAAAGATTGGAATGCACACAGAAAACTGAACACACACCAGGTGAGAGCATAACCTTGGCAATCCATCTTTGAAACAAAAACAACATATTGAATTTCAGTGTTTTCATGTGTTTATGATTTAGTTCATTTATCTGAGGTTGAACAGGGAGCACATCTCATGATGAATTACCTGAAGGAATGGTATGTTCAGTGATGTATCGGAGAGGTTACAACCAGTAATAGCATTGCAGGAGCATGGATGTATTGATGCTCTGTGGAAAAGCTTCAAATAAAACACAACTGTGTGTGTTAACTTTTGCTAACATTAATCTGCTTCTTATTTCCAAGGAAACAGGACCTGTATCTTGTTTTATTCTTGACAGTAAAATTATAAAACAATGTCAAGTTGAAAGTTAAGATGAAACCTTATTAGAGCGAATTTCAAATCTTCACTCGGGTCGTACACTGTGAACTGAGCCTGTGAACTGGGACATTCTTGGTAATATGTGTGAAAAGGTTGCAGAAAGAAAACACACATGCACAACAGCCTCATGCACTTGCGGTTTCCATTGCACGTGGCTAAATATTTACAAATAACAAATGAATCATTATAAAACATGTGAATAGATAAATACAAGCCCATTTGAGAACATGCAATGGAGTCCAGAGATGCAAGCACACGCGTAATGGTGGGATTCTTTTCAGGAAAAAAAGGAGAGGGAAGTAGGCCTACTGATAATGCCCAAATATCATCATGCTTCTGTCAGCATCCAATAACCTCGAGCCTTGATAACACAATTATCTAACTTACATAAAATGTACTCTGACCCCGCAGTGCAGCCACGGTTTGTATATCTCACATGCAGCGTGCTGACCCAGCACGAGGGTGTGCCAAATAGCCTCTGCTACAGTGCCGTAGTACGCTATCATGAAAACTATAACTGATCAATAGACAGTATCACACTAAACCTTAACAAACATTAAAGCTTCCGCGTGATTCATATATAATTTTAGGAAAACAAACACAAGTGAGAAAATGTGTGGAAAAAACATTAATTGCATTCTTTTAAAACATGTACACTACATATCAGTTTTACGATGTTTTGGTTATAAACTGCTGGCTTGTGGTAGAAGGCACTGAGGAAGTCCTCTAAAGAGCACATCAGCAATTCACAGGAACTATGCAACAAACGCCTTACAACAAAAAACTGGTGACTGTTAACAACAACAGGAAAACCAACACAACAGACCACCAGTTTTAAAGCATACCTCCAGTGCAAACATTTAGTAACGCTAACACGTCATTCATAGACTGCACATGCTGGGGACTTCTGTCTCACCGTACAAAATGGAAGCTTAGTTCACATATAGTTCACAGAGGTTTGGATCAACATGAAACTATACATAAAATGCAGAGGAAATAATTGTTTTCATCGTAATACTTAGTTGTCACAATGTTAGCGTTACAATGTTGCTGCTTTGATCTATGAGTTTTGGGGTTTTTTCAAACTGAGATTGTGATGTTTTAGCCAAGAAATACATTAACTCATAGTTGGTGCTTTGGAATGGTGATTGCACACTTCCCTATTTTAACCGCCACCATGCTCTCTCCTTCATGACTATAGTAGGTCAACAGTTAACTTCAAAAAAGCTAACCCTCTGCAATAAAAAAAGTAAAAAATAAATATGCTATAGTGGTTGTTTAATCATACATCGAGGTGCCATTTGTCAAGAGGGCTTATTTTACTGATGTCAAACTTACATTATGCAAGGGGCAATAATTTGAAAACAGTCACACAGTCTGACCGAATCATTGCACGCGTCAGTCAAAATGTATACTGGTCTGTAACGGCAGATATCATGTGGGACTTCAAAGGGATGTATCCCTCTTCTGAAGTCAGTGATGCAAATTGACGCAATTGAGGTCACTAAAGCACGACACAGTGTTCTAGAACAGCCATCTGCACTGCACAAATGAAACCCCACAATGTCTGACTTGAAAACAACTCTTCGCACCCAGAAATTAATCTATGCTGGGAACATTGCAGTTTCTGTCAGCCCTTTAAACCACTGCCACTTTTGTTGTATGGGTTCTCAATTTAAGTAAACCACCAGGAACCTGACTCTAATGGAAAAAAAAAGTGTTGATAAAGCTCACAAGGTGTCTGCGTGTTCAAAATACTTGATTTAGTTCAGAATTATTGTAATCCACTGATACATTTGTGTTTAGCTACCTGGAGCATGTTTTCTAACTTAAATAATCATACTGTAATCTTATTTTGAAATACGGAAAAGAAACATTTAGGTCTATGTTAAACAGACCCTGCTAGCTATTGTGTTTGACATCCTTTAGTTTATTCGGTTTTTTTCACATAATTTTAAATTGCAGTGCAAATTATATTAAGTATAAACCATAATATAAAAGTCCTAGGGAGATGCACAGACTCATCTCATATTTAAGGCTGTCAGAACATTAAACTCAAAATCAATACTCTGTTGACTAAACCTTTCCCTTTCTGGGTTTGACTGGTTGCACCAAGCATTTATAACCCAACCTTGCGAGGCTACTGGTATGATGTGTGACTGGAAAGTGAAATACATCACCCTTCCCTGGAATTCATTTTCAAAAGCTTGCTGGATTTTTCTAAAAAAAAAGGTGAAACTGCTTGTCATCCATAGAACTTAAAGTGACGACCAAGGCAAATCCGTAGGGTAATATGCATATAATCACGTTATTTATGGCTATTAAGGTATGTATTGAGCAGCAATAAAGCGCGAGGAATAAATTCCATTGCAATCTCGTTAAATTTCAGTCTATGAATTTCTCTTTATTCCTGTATGAAAAAAAGGGTGGAGTCGAAATGGGTCCATGGTGACGTAGACGTGAAACCTCAACCAATACATACTTTGATCTCATTACATAACTCCTCCCATAGTTTGAGGCGAATAAAACCATCCTGTCCCACTAAGAAATGCTGTCTGAAGTCGTTCTGTTTGCCCTTGAGAATAGTTGTCCGCATTATCAGCATTTGGATTTGGAATAGTTAGTTCGCTAAAGTGTTTATTTTTTTCTGCTCTTCTTATCCCTATACCAATTTCATCCCTCTCCCAATCTTTCACCTTTTTATCCATCCCTGGTGCTAGCTAGTAACATTAGCTAGCTATTGTGTTTGACATCCTTTAGTTTATTCGGTTTTTTTCACATAATTTTAAATTGCAGTGCAAATTATATTAAGTATAAACCATAATATAAAAGTCCTAGGGAGATGCACAGACTCATCTCATATTTAAGGCTGTCAGAACATTAAACTCAAAATCAATACTCTGTTGACTAAACCTTTCCCTTTCTGGGTTTGACTGGTTGCACCAAGCATTTATAACCCAACCTTGCGAGGCTACTGGTATGATGTGTGACTGGAAAGTGAAATACATCACCCTTCCCTGGAATTCATTTTCAAAAGCTTGCTGGATTTTTCTAAAAAAAAAGGTGAAACTGCTTGTCATCCATAGAACTTAAAGTGACGACCAAGGCAAATCCGTAGGGTAATATGCATATAATCACGTTATTTATGGCTATTAAGGTATGTATTGAGCAGCAATAAAGCGCGAGGAATAAATTCCATTGCAATCTCGTTAAATTTCAGTCTATGAATTTCTCTTTATTCCTGTATGAAAAAAAGGGTGGAGTCGAAATGGGTCCATGGTGACGTAGACGTGAAACCTCAACCAATACATACTTTGATCTCATTACATAACTCCTCCCATAGTTTGAGGCGAATAAAACCATCCTGTCCCACTAAGAAATGCTGTCTGAAGTCGTTCTGTTTGCCCTTGAGAATAGTTGTCCGCATTATCAGCATTTGGATTTGGAATAGTTAGTTCGCTAAAGTGTTTATTTTTTTCTGCTCTTCTTATCCCTATACCAATTTCATCCCTCTCCCAATCTTTCACCTTTTTATCCATCCCTGGTGCTAGCTAGTAACATTAGCTTGCTCCTTGCACAGCTCAGCATGGAAACTAACTAATCACTCGCACGTCGTTTTTACTTGGTGCACTGCTCATTCGTCAGATAATAATAAAAAATAATAGATAGTTAAGATTTTGCCAAATGAACCATGCCTTGGAAATGGTTTTGTCGTATTGTTCAGTGGCTGGCAACAGTAACAAAAATAGACGAGAAGTTCATTATCCACCGAAGTACTCAGTTGCCATGCACGTAATTTTCGTTTGATTAGCAACCGAAATTAATGAATGGGCCTTTAAATAAATTTTAAAAACTCGATAAAACCTACCATTATTTAATGATTTGTGTGGAACATGTATTTGGTGAAACGTCACCTTGCAATTTAGCTTGCTTTAAATAGACTAACGTTAGATCAAACGGCTTAGCGTTTAAGTTAACTTAACTTTAATTGCGAGCTTGCGTGTGATATTTATCTCTTGATAGCAGCCGCACTGTATTTTACTTTGAATTGATTGCATTAATTCCTCGCCGGGTTCAAACGTATGGTTCAAACCACAGAACTGTACAAGAACAGTTCTGTGGTTCAAACATGTAGGGCTGGATGACATCGATGGCACTCGGCTTGAGGGCGTGGATTTAGACCACACCCCTACAATCCTGAGGCCTTTCAAGACTGATTTTATTAGCTGACTTTGAGATGTATATTAATATACCTATTCACATTTTCTTGAAAATATATTTTGTGGGTGTGTAGTGGACACATCCCTCTGTGATATGCTGTGGTTATTTTAAGTTTTTAGAATCCCTTGACCATCACTTTAATTTATTCACAACTTTCTAAGAAAACCACTCTGTAATAAATTAATCTCACAGTCCATCACAATGAAAGATTACACATCAGATATCCTCACATTAACATGTGGCCTGGGTAACACCCAATAATGAGAAAATAAAATATTTAAATTAAATGTAAAAAATTAGGGTTGCATTACACTGTATTTAAACCAGCCAATTTGAATACGAGAGAACAGGTTAGTTTCTCTTTGTATAATTATACATGGTCCGATGAGTATCACTTACACCAGAGATGTGTAATTCAAATATATATATAAAATCAAATGTACTGAATTAGAGAAAATGAAAGATATGTGCTCTGTTACATAACATACTTGAGTTTCATTCTTAATCTACCACTTGTTGATCAAGCTCAGATTCCTATGGACATTCTATGAAATCGAGACCTGAACAGTGAAACATTACTCCAGAACAAATGGAGAGCTATAATTCCTCTTATCAAATGTTGTGGTAGTTCTCAGATATGGTCTGCAATTTTGAATTCAGAGATGGTTAAAATATGTTGTAAATTTCTATTTAAAGGGCAGTTCACCCAAAAATAAAAGTTTGATATGTTTCTACATACCCGGAGTACTATCTATACATCCAGGTAGTTTCACTGAGAACTCACTAGTTTTGTAGATATCTGCTGCAGCTCACCGTGATATCACCCTGATAAAGGACCTCAACCAGTCCAAAGTTTGAATATACATTTGAAGTAGAGCACTTGGTGATGTCTTGGATGGAGGGTTTGGCTGGGAAGGCAGGTGGGGAGGAAATAGGGGGTGCTGTAACAATACATCTATCAAAAAATAACCTCAATTACTGAGTGTAGTATCTCATAATTGATCCTGACTTCAATTATTTGCTAAACAAGAAAAAATGGTTCATGTCATAGACAGAAACATTGACCACATATAATTCAGGTACCTGCAGTGTACCATGAAAATGTTTGAACTTAAATTAAAGAAGGTTATGAATCCATGATGATCCTTCTCCCCATTAAATAGGGCATGTATCTCCATCTTACTTACTATTACACTCAATGAACCTCATTCATGAAACGTGAGCAGAACAAAATTGCACGTAAATCATTCACATTAGCAATTTTGTTTGTATATTGTCATTCATCAAAGTTTTCGTATCTCAGATTTGTTTAAATTATCTCAAATTTGCACCTGCTCAGGACCACGCATACTGCATCCATAAATTTAAAATGCAGCTAAATGTAGCTTCTGAATGTCAATTAGAATAGGCCTATGCATTTATTTTTATTTTCAGTTAAATTCACAAGACTAAATGTAGCCTTTGAAGTGCACAATGCAAAGGTAATAATTACGACTGTAAAAAGCAAACACTTTAGATTAAGCCTATTAATCAATTGTAGGCTAGGACTTTATTTAATTAGATCCATGACTTAATTAATGCACCTATTTTTCAGAATTGATTCAATTAAAATGTTATATGATGTTAAATATGCTAATTAAAACACACGTTTAACTATTGAACAAAATTTGCTATAAAATGACTTACAGGTCTGTATAGCAGCATTGCAATGACTGCTGTTGGAAGAGTTGGCTCCTTAGGAGAAAACACATCTTTAGGATCGCGCATAGGCTATTTGTTGGTTGAGAGTGGCTGGTTAGTCATTTTCGGATTTTTATTTAATTGCCAACCTGCCCAATGTTATTGGTGCCGTAACTGTGCTGCACAAACATAGCCTCAAGGCCCCATCCGAAGGTACGTTTGCATATATAAATAGAAAGGGCTATGACATCTGTGCAGCTCATATGTCATGCAAAATGTATTGCTTAAAAACCTGGCCCGGTTGCCTGGGGGCAGCCACTACAGCCTCATTCTGCGGGGCACTTCAGTTGGCACTCATTTGCAGAACGCTGTGGTGAGGGACGTGAAATTGCTGTTTACTGTGTCAGAGTATAGATACCTAACTACTAGGGGTGTATCCGGAGCTGAATACCGTATTCGGGAAAGCACGAATAATGCGTTGGAACAGATATTTTTTTCTACCCGAAGTTGCTCGTTAATATTCGCATTCGGAAAAAAAAACGAGAGAGAGAGAGAAGAGAGGCACAGCTAGCTATCTGCCAGAGATTTAATTCATTGAGATAGCCACTAACAGGAGTGATTAACACAAATGCCCTATCAAAATCAGCATTATAAAACCAAACTGTGACTTAATGTTTATAAAGATATTTTGCTAACGTATTACTAAGGTCTCCTGTATCCTATTGATAGACTAGCGTATGTTACTTTAACATTACAAGTCCACAGTGTGGATTAATTGCGAGTTCAATGTTAAACAATCTGGGTAGAAACAAGCATTCACAGAATCCGTGATATAGGCTAAATATTCATTTAATTAAGTTACCACAGTGCAATTGTCGCGAACATGCAAATCCACTTTTGATGTTGTTTTCTCTCCACCCATTAACAGCACAGCAGCCAAGAGCTGGCTGAAGCTGGAGCAAGCTAACACAGTAGCTAAGCTGAAAGTTTAATGAATGAAATGGATAGTGGGTTGAAAACGGATATTTCTCTCGACTCCACCAGGCAGTCTGTCATTCATTTTCTCGTATGGAGGGCGAAAGCGAGTGGCTGGCTAGCTACGCTGATTGCTTGCTCTGCTGCAAGTACAAATGTTAAGCCATTAACGCCAAACCTCAGTGCTCAACGCAAAGGCTAACGTTAATGCCAGTGGGCTCAGGCCGCAACAAGCACGGTCACTGCGGTTACACAAATGACACATGCACACACACACCCTCGTCTCCCGCTTCATGCAACTTACAATCTGTAATATGTTTAACCATCATGAATTTGGCATCGCATTTCCCATAATAACCATTTCACATAGCGCAAAAACAAAACGAGAGGGCAGGCTGAGCGAGCTAGGAGCAATACAGGGGCAAACCATTGAGGTGTGGGGGTGGGGGGGTTCCATGTTCATATAGTAAAAAAAAATTAACTAACAAATAAAAGTACAATATGAAATCACAACAGGCAGAAAGGTTTGTTATTGTGAAAATAGTTTCCATTCAAATGTATAATGGAATGGTTTCATGTTTTTATAAAACTGCCTTTTCATTCTGAGTTGATTATATATTGTACCTCAGATTTTTTCCAGTTCTTATCCAAAATTATTGTTCAGTGTCCCCCAGTTAGGGGGTGAGGGTTAGATAAATAAGTATAAAGTCAAGAATATAGTTCTTATAAAAGGTTTTGAAAATAAAAAAGACAGGGAGGGGGGTGAATACTCATAAATTGCAATAGCAATTCATTTTAGACTAGATAATATGACATTTCCTATATGTAACACCACTTCCAGTCGTAGCCCCTACCCACTTCCGATTTCTATCCGAATACAGATACAGATACAGATAATTTTGATGGTCCAACAGATACAGATACAGATACAGATAGTGGCATCGCTGCACACCCCTACTAACTACCTCTTTCCATCACTAGGGAATCAGGGATTTCAACCCACCTCTCTCATGCACAGAACACCAACAAAATGACAAAATCAATTATTTTATTTATTTCCAGGTTGTGACCGCAGTGCTTGGCAGATGGAGACAATACACTCGTCTGATGCAGAAAGGCTTGAACTTTTACAGTTTGTGTGACAGGAGATTCTGCATTTCCTGCATCTTAGTCTATATCCTGCCATGTCCTTTTACTTTACCATGTAGGCTACTTTACTATTTACTTTACGATACCGGAACAAATAATACTAAACTATTTTTTTCCCTTGATTGAACATCTGCTAATAAAACTTCAATTTCATTGTCGGAATAATGCTTTCTTTTGCTTTTTCTGGGCCATTTTGACTTCGTATGCACCTTTAAGTTGAAGTGACAACTTGCATATAAGGCAATTCATGGGTGTGGATTTATGCTAATCGCAAAATAAGGTGAACACGCTTGTCAATTACGATGAATCGGCATGTATGCACATACACTCAGAATACGAACAACCATCTGCCTTTCCTGCACGGTTTGATGAATCCTGCGTAAAGTTTTCGTACTAACTTGTTTCATACATAAATGTACATACATATTTAGGAACATTTCATGAATGAGGCCCAATAACCATATTGGCTTATAACCTGCAGTCCATATAGGAATAGCTTGGTTTCAAGTAGACATGTCTATATCTAAACACAGTAATGTCTCGTGTCTGTGACAGTTTGGAATTCTGCAAAATGTAATTCCTGGATATACCTCAACTGCATACAATCTGTGTTCAGCAATCTTGAATAGCTGTTGCCAATAATCACTTATGGTGTACATTTTACATTCAGGCATTTGGCAGACACTTATAAGTGAAAAATCATAACATCAAGTATCCAGATCAATAACTCTACACAGTATATTTCCTCAATTAATTTTCTCCTTTATTTACACACTTTAACACTGGATGTTAATGCACATGTCTCTTTCTGACCAGCATGGCACCAAAAGCAGAACCCCAATAAAGAAGAGGTAAGTATAATGAGTCCCAAACAAATCACAAGGTGAAAGAAACATTTGGGATTCAATTCTATCCTTTATTCCCCACCCCCCAGTAGGACTCTGGATTGCAGATGCCATACCTCCAAGAAAACTCCTTTAATGGGATATTATAATTTATTCTATGGATGTCAGTGACAAACAGAAGCCATATAGTTTAACCAAGAATAGAAGCAAACAGAGCACAAAGTTTCATGTGGGACATTCACAGCTCAAAATCCCGATTGCCATCGTTGAGTTTAGTCTTCACTTGCCCAAGACAAGGACACAAGTTGCTGTGTGTAAATCTATTCAGAATTTGCACTGAACATAATGAAACTACATAGATATAATGTTGTAATCAAACTAGTGAGTCTGTATCTGAATTTAGTCCCACACCTCTCAATGTCCTCCTGCTCTAACCTCAGCCCTATCATGGAAACAGTTTGTGTCAAGTCTGTTTCGCCACTAATGACTCCAACCATTTATTTCGTTAAACGTGACAAGAACATTGCAATGCTGTGGCATTGCTTTTGTAATACTTGTTAGATGGTGCAGAAAGTTAAATTCAGTTATCAGACTCCATGGGCCCTATCTTACACCCGGCGCAAAGCGGCGCTAACGCAAACGCAAGTGTCTTTGCTATCTTACACCCGGCGCTAGGTCCATAATAACGCCTAACGCTTACACCGTCAAACTAGCATGTTTGACGGCGTAACTCTTGCGCCATCATTAGTGAACTGGGCGTGTTGGTCTTAAGATGAAGAGTGGCCAGGATTCTTTTTGGCGTATTGCTATCTTGAGCCAGCAGAAAGCGCTTGCGCTAGAACCACCACAAACCTGGTCTAAAGTCATGTCGCAGTTGTTTACATGCTATTTTAACGGCGCATATAAGTGCGTCTACATAGGCGTGTGCACAACGCGCATACCCTCCTGTCTGTTACACACAGGGGCGTGCACAGGCATGACTAAAATATCTAGATCACAATGTGAAATATTATTATTGTGTAGGCTATATCAAAAATGCATAATAATAAAAGGTTCCATAGGTCCACATACCTTTCCCTCAGCGAAGGGAAACAATGCCACATTACATTGCTCTCAGCCCACTCCATCAACATCCAGGCGATGTGCGATGGTACGGGACAATGGCTATCCATTAAAAAGGAGCTGATAACACCTATAGCTATCAAGCCTAATGCGCGAATTGTCTTTGCACCTAATGCGTGAATTGTCATTCAATGGAAAACTCGCGCACGGCAATAGACGGACATTTAAGTTCTGAAAATGCACTTCAGATGTCATTACAATACAGCTCTGTTTATCTATGAATACAGCCTGTAAGTAAATAGAATGGTTTGTGACTGAAAAAAGTTCAAAACCTTGTCCGGTGAATATTGCATTTATTGTTTTTCAAATAGCCTAGGCTGCAGCGAATTCGCTGTGCATAAGGTTTTTTTCGATAGCCTATGGTTAAAAAACGGAGATGTCACCATGTTAACTAAATTGTAACCTTATATTCTTCGTCCTTCATATTTTTTTAAATTACAGTGACCAGGTTTCCATACTCTCACCGTTTAAAACCCAGCTGATTTCACCCGTTATTCATTAACTGAACAAAAACGATTTTAAAGAGAACTAAGCGTCTAATTAGAAACTAAAACAAATTTGCAGCACATTACACAATTAATTCACAATTAATTTTAATGCCATTCTCTGCACGTGAGCTGCATGTTCTGTTTCCCCTGCTGTAAGTCGCACGTTTAACGGTCTTCCTGGGAAAGTGGATTGTTTTAAAGGATTACGCTACGAGTAAAACAGGTTGGTCACATTTCCATAAACAGGACATTATTAAACAAGGGGAAATATGCGTGAACTTATGGGTTGCGAACCTGACAGCTTTATTGTATGGCTATTTAGTGTCATCATTAAGGCAAAATAACGGTATGTATGTTATTAATCAATATTAGCCTACTATGCAGGTAGCCTAATGAACTTTGGATGAAGCTTGAACTTCGAGAACTCCATGAGAACAGCCTCTTGGAATTGATGTTTGACACTTTCATTGCATAATCAAACGAAATTCGCTGAACAAGCAGGCTAATTTGGCGTTTTCTAAGGTGAGACTGAAGCCATTGATAGCTTATTCTCAGCTGTTGCAGGTCCTTTTAACGAAATTTAACCGCACATATTTTGTAAAATAACAGCCCTGTCTGGAATTACCGGGAACTCATAGGCTAATGGTTAGTCCGAATAATATTGATCATACTCCATTTAGCCTATTCCTTGATCACACTAAACACGCACGAGCATGTCTGTTTCGCCATCATAAGCAATCCGCCAAGGTGGAAAAGCAGGCTTTTAAAGGGAATGGGATATGACATTTTGATTGGTTTATTGAATGTCACGCCCAAGACACACCTATAATTAATGAAGCGACTAGGTTCAGCCCAGTTGCACCATGCGCCGTGCTTAGCGCCAAAAAAACACGCTGTTAAAATAGCAAAAGTGGACTTGGACACGCCCTAAATGGACTTAGCGCCATGCGCTTAGACTAAGCGCCAAGATCGCCAAGATAGGGCCCCATGATGCTTATGCACATGGTCCATATATTTTTTAAATTTCTGTAGTTTATGCCATTATATAAGTTAGTTTTCAAGCATTGGAAACATTTAGGGCATGTCAGTAGGCTAAATGGTGTTCATGTCTTCAGCATTTAAATGTTAGTCTCTGGCATCTCAGGGGCAGAACCTCTGAATAAGAGGATGGACCTGCTAGGAGACTGACAGTTCCATTATGCATGATAGCGCATAGCTATTGTGTAAAAATAGAAGCTGATGATAAAGCATAAAATCGCTGAATCAGCTGTGGGAAGAGCAACACTACATTCTCAGCTCACAAACCTTCTGCTCAGAGTTTGTTTGGGTGTGGGTTTGGTTGAGGATAAATTAAGATTCAGACGGAGGATAAGCATTGATTCGAATTTACTGACCTTGTCAAATGAATAAAAAAACATGAATGAAAGCTAATCAGAGATTAATTCCAGTTAAAATTAAACATTAAAGAAAACAGGGAATCTTCCTATACCACACGAAACACTGTTTCTATTATTTAAATATTTCACAATACAAGTGGCAAGGCCACATTCACAGTTAGAGACTCAGTATGGTGTGTATCTACTTGAATACTCTGATTACAAATCAATAGAATGAAGGACTATGTAGGCGTTTGGAAATTACTGGAAGCAAAGGCTCTGATACAGCACCAAGGATGGCGAATTAAACAGTGCTGATAAGTGTTGATGACAGGGTTGTTCAAAAGATTTAGCCTCAATAAGGTCTGGGCATAAAATGAAAAACATTTTTAGCTGCTGTAGGGGGTCCATAGTAAAATAAAATAAAGTTGTGAAAGATAATAAAAACTGACACTTTGTTATTTCTTCAGTACCATTAACATTGAACTGGGTTCCCTGGGGTAACTTAAGGCATTTCCTGATTGTTTTACCAACCAAGTAAGGATTCTCCCATGTGAATTTGCCAGTCAGAAATGTTTCTTTTCATTACATTACTCCAGATGGATTTTCTAGCCATTTTAGCCACCATTTCCAACATGTCTCACAAAACCCCCTCTGACTAAGACTCAGTTTCCTCCGCATCCTAAACTTGCACCACCAATATTCATTTGTTCATTGATATCATGGTCCCTCCCTCCCACATGAATGAGTGAACATCATCGTATTCATACATTGTTTTTGATTACAGGTCCTTTATGTAAGTTGAGCTGATGCATATGACGATTTCAATCACTCGATATCTAACACATAGACCAGAAAATATCTAAATACGTCCTAACTGCACAGTGACATGATGAAAAAAGATGGGGGGAGAGGTAGTTCACAATGTAAGTCTGCAAATGTGACATGGCGAAGCAAACACGTTACAACCCATCTTCCTTAGCCATAGGGATGCCAGTATTTTAAAAAAGCATTAATCAAGGTGTGGGAGGTGACTAAGGGTTTGATATCATGTAAAATACCTCGCTCAGTGAGATTAGATTAGGGGGGGATGACGCTACACAGTAATGCTTTCGAAGATAAACAGAAATGACACAAACTAGTCTGTGTTTGAGAAATAAAAAAAGGAATGTAACGACATAAGAAAAATTACGACAAGTCAAGTTGTAGCATGGGAAAGTTGTGTCTCTGGAGAACTGACGCAGTTACCCCTGACTGGTGGGTCATATGCTCTGTGCTGTTAACCTCAATTTCCCTGAGCTCGTCCAGCTCCAGAGACTCAATGGAAAGCTCAATGGCATCTGAAAATCATGTACTGCACACATAATACACAGCCTCAAACAGCCAAGCTGCTCTGATCTCAGTCTACAGTGTCTGCATATAGGACACAACCATAAAGACCCCAGTAAATAGTACTTCAGCTACTGGTGCCAGCACATTGTTACAGGGCTCATGAAATCTTACGAGTTTGCAATGACTGAAAAACAACCACCCAGAGCACAAAAACCGATGCTTTTCACCAAAAACATTAAAAAATACACATTACGAATGCTGAAAGATAACATCTGAACTGGTCTGTGACCAAAACACAGGTTTCTTTGGACTGCATGAACAAAGAATACATTCATCCATGTTCCCGGTTGTTTAATATAAAGATTGAGGTGAATTTATCTGTAACTGATCAACTTTATATTTCAAATTCCAAGTTGATGGTATGCTGTGTGCTCCATGTGATTCCACCTTAAACCAGATTAACAACACACAAATCACAAGGTAATCATGGTTAATTCATGACTGTTACCCAAAATTGTTACTAAACTGTCTGAGGTTTGTTAAAATGTTTCATGTGTGGCTTGCATTTTGCCATTTAGAAAAATTCCTTAAAGTAGTTTAATTTAAAAAGCAGTAATCCTTCAACAAGAAGATATAATCTTTATCATGTTACATGTGAGCTTTTTAATTGTGATGATCTGTGAGAATATGTCTTGCCAAGTGGTTGGCTTGTGTAAAAAAAATAAACAAAACACATAAAGACCCACTTGTTCTCAAACTTTGAGTCGTGTCAGACAAGTTTGGATTTGTTTTGTTTCTGTCTCCCAAGCTCAATATTCATTCAATCATCAGGATAAATATACTGTATTTTATTGAAGGTACAGTTTATTTCAGGTGTTCAATAATTGTAAACAGGCATTAAGTGAAATGTCAGTGCAACACAGCGAAAGAAACGGCCTTCTGGACACCTACTCACATTATTCATAGTATGGGAAGGGCTTGTGGTTTCATTAAAAGAAACACACAAAACAGAATGTTTTATCCCATTTTTCTTTATTCCTAAAGTGCAACCCGCAGGCCTGTCTAATCTCTGCAATGGCCTCCATCAATTTCGGAGGAGGGCGCACAAACCTCCTATGAAACGTGCCGCCATGTATGAGAGTTCAGAGACGCGAGTTAGCATGTGAATGTCTGCAACACCGTTGTATGAAGTGGCAGGCAATGGCCATGGTTCTGCAGACCTAACCTTACAGTGGCGATACTCCCCTGTAAGCAACCATCTGCCCCCTTTGCCATTGTGTCTGGCGTCAGGCAGGGATGTCCTCTAGCATCCCTCCTGTACGTCATCTACCTTGAGCCGTTCCTCCAGGCCATCAGGGGTAACCTGGGCATTGCTGGTTATCCACTGCCCGGGGCCCAGGGGGAACGGCTTAGGGTGATGGCGTACATGGACGACATTACCATTGTCGGGACACAGATAGTCATTCTATAACCGTTGCCAACAAGGTATTAGATGACTTCTGTGCAGCCACTGGCGCCCTAGTCAATAGGGACAAGAGTGAACTGTTTCTGTCTCGACAGTGGAGTGAGCCACTAACCGTTTCCTTTCCTGTACGCAGAGATAACATCAAGCTCCTGGGGGTGACCTTCCAGTCAGACGGTGAAGGAAGGCTGAGCTGGGAGGGAGCCCTCCGCCACATCCAGGGTAAACTCCGGAGCTGGAGCGTGCGGCCTCTGACTCAGACGGGTAAGATCCTGGTCCTGAAGGCAATAGTCCTTCCTATTTTTCTCTACTTGGGGAGGGTGTTTCCCCCAGACAAGGCCACTAGTAAAAACATCACTAGAATGGCCTTTCGCTTTGTCTGGGGGAGCACCATGGAAAAACTGAAAAGAGCTACCCTCCTCAAGGAAGAGAAGAATGGGGGCAGGGGGGTCCCAGATATAGTAAACATCATTTTGGTGCAGGGTCTGGCCACACTGGTCCAGAATACTCAGAAGGTCGAGAAGGCCTCTGGTACCTTTGCTAGGTACTATGCCACTCCCTTCTTGAGGACGATGGGCCTGTGTGTGCTGGACCTGACCATACCATATAGCTGGGACCCCCCATATGTATATCGAGCCCTGAGGGACTTTGCTTTTGGGGCGGGATTGCCCAGGGCCGGGCTGACCTCGTGGAGTCTTAAACAAATGGCAAATGGCAAATGTCTTAAACAAATGTTTAAATAACAAGCAAAAAGACATTGCCTGGATGTCTACCCACATGTGTCTCCCCACCAGGTCATTTATGTTTAAGCGGCACCTGGCCCTGACTGAGCACTGCCCCCACGGATGCACTGACTCAGAACATGTCTACCATCTGTTCTGGGAGTGCTCCATGGCCAGACGGGTCTGGGGCCTTGTTGGTTCCTCTGTCTCCCATAACAGGTTGCTGCCGAGGTCCTCCCTGACTGCTGAGAGTGTCCTCTACGGCCCCCGGGGAGGCTGCAAAACAACAGAGCTCCAGCGTCAGTGGAGGATCGTTAACACCATCAAGCAGGTCCTGTGGGAGGCGAGGAACATCAAGGTCTACCAAAAAACATCAGTGGACCTGGTCACTCTCAGTTGGAGGACACAGAACCTCCTCCAGGATGGCGTTATGGTGGACTTTGCAAAGGACAAATGTCTGGCGAGAGAGAAATGGGGGGTGGACCATTGGAAGGAACTAATCATTTAGTCCACCCCCCCACATCCAAAGGAAGAGAGAGAAGCCTAATCGAACATTTGTCCGCCCAATAACCCGGGAACGCTCTCTCCTTTTTTTCACTGCTTTTCATTATTTTTTTAATTCCTTTTCTCCTTTTGGAGTTTTTTGTATGTAATGTCATTTATTGTGGTGTCTTGACTGTTGTGTGTATTTTAATTGGGGGGAATTAAAGAAATGGGAATCCCCCCCTTTACAAATGTGTTTTAAACCGTAATGTGATGTCTGATTTGATGCAGTGAAACTATGTACAAATGCTTTAAAATGAATGCTTTTATTGGAAACTGAAAATTTAAAACCAATAAAAGACAATTACAGTGGCGATACGAAAGCATGACTAATGCCAATCAGTCGTCTGAGTTTGCAGTGGGAGATTACAGGGAACAATATAGTGGAGTTCAAAGCCATGTGTTTGCACATGAATGCCTGCTATAGAATGTGGCTCCACTCTTGGACGAGCAACAAGAGTGTTTGGTTCCCTTGACTGGAGACCTTGGTCTTTTTTTTCCGCAAACTTGGAGCCCTCGTGCTCTCAGTTTCTGCTGCTTAAAAAAACTGCAAAGAGTCACACATTTTTTTTTTTAGCAGATACTCTTATCTAGAGCAACTTACACGGATTACACATACAATCTATACAGCCACGTTTTTTTTAACTTATAATGTAATTCAGGTTAAATACCTTTCTCAACAAAATAACAGCAGCACCCCAATACTGGGAATCAAATGCACAATCTTTGAGTTCCGCAACCATTATGCTACACTCCCGCCACATACAGTTCCTATGTTTGCTGTTGTGGGAGGGAATTTTAATGTAACCAATGGAATTAAACATTTGAACTGATATAGGAAACCAGTTTACTATGAGAACATAAGAGTGTCACCCTTTCATTATTTCTATTTTCACGATATAATATTTGCATAGACTTCTTTTGGTGTCTTGACATTTTGAGCAGCACCAACAGTTTGTGGTAAAGCTGTTATTTACAAAACAAACAAACAAACTTTGAGTCTCCGTAATGATGACTTGCCAGTTGTGTTACGGCTGGAAATCTTCCTTACGTTGAAAAGTAACCTTGGTTCTAAGCTCGACAGAACCACACACACATTAGGATTTTTCATTTCAAGACAGATTTAAGTAAACAACACAGGCAAACATCTGTTAAAATAATATACTGTAGCTCTGGACTGGCATCTTTTGTAAGTGTTGAGGGACATTTCCTCTGGATTTATGGAAGAATGTCGGTTCATGGGTGAGGGTGAAACCCCTGCTATTTCCTCATGATTTCATGGGTCACTGAACTTAATACGCAGAATTATTCGCCGTAGAGACAGGCTGTTGGCCAGAATCCCATCTCAGGCAGTACTGTGATAGATTCAGAGGAAATGTCCCTCAAAAGTTACTTAACAGTTACTTAGCTAGCTAGTCATAAACTACATGTAGCTTGTGCTGAGTCATTGTGCAATATGCAATACGTTGCAAATAATTCAAGAGTCAGTGGGATATTAGCTGCCACCAGAAATACTTGCCAATTAACCCCCCGCAGTGGCAAACCAGTATGGCAGTTTATAGTTTACCATAATGTAGCCTAATTACTGCCCATAATGTAATAAAATCAACAAACCAATGAAACTCAAACCTATAACGTAATAGCATTTTTGCCCATAACGTACCTAAGAACGTCTTACGTTATTGCGAGTTCATAAGGCATACATGAACCTGCTTAATTTAGAAATATTTGGTTTATGGGGTGTACAAAAATAAAAACTAATTTCACCAGTTTTGCAGTAAAACATTTTATACAAAAATCCAATTTAATTAAAGGAGACATTAAATATGAGGACAAACATAATTAGAGGTAGAGGTATCCCAAAATGTAATCTTACTACCCTGCATGGAAAATATGACATGTGCATTTACTTCTAGACTTACATCCCAGAGAGAAGTATTCACAGCAGTTACCTACCTTCGATATTGTTCTCACTTAAAATGCACTTTCATGTGAGTCTCACACACACAGCTGTTTGTGTTATGTTTACCATGAACTAAAGGTGGGATAGGGTGAAAGAAACCAGACGAACCACAATTCATGCTAAATGTTGCTGTGTTCTCATATTGAGAATGCACCTGCTGCAAGTGACATATTCTACATAATAAAAAAAAGCTGTCTGACTCGTCATTTTATTATCCCATGGTTTATATCTCAACTGAAATATTTTGCAAAGTTTCATTTTGATTTTAGAAAAATATTAAAAAAAACAAAAGGCTAGCAATCAATACTATGGACATACTTTCAGTTTGCAGTGGTATCAGTAGGAATAATAGCGATGCTGCCACTATTATTCCTTGGCTTCACAGATAGCTTTACACAGGGAAACTCACAGTTATTACAGTTTAACAACTCTGCCATCCATTTTATCCAGCTGGACATTGCCTGCAGAAAGTGATGGAAAATATTTTGCTCAAGGACACAGGATCTGCTCCATCTGGGTTTCAAACCCGCAGGTTATTTTCCTGGGACATGGCTCCTTGGCTCATGTGTTTTTCAGCATCTGTAACATCAGCAGCATACGCTCATGTTAAAACTTGATATTAGGAGATTGGAGTTTGACTTTCACAGGCATGACAATGGTGGGAATGGTGATGAAAGATGATGCATTACTGTGTAATATGGTGATCAAAGATGATGCATTACTGTGTAATATGTGATATATCACGCCAACTCATTTTGAGTGGAAAACCATGTAGGAATTTAAGATTAGGTTAGGGAGGCACGTGTTTCAACAGGGTTATATTATGCTGAAGAGATTTATAGAATTCCTACATGACCTATCATTGCCCAAAGCAGGTTGGTAGGCAGGAGTAATGCAGTTAGTATGACAAGGTATTTGTGATCAAATTTTTATGATTCCACAGCCAAACAGATGTGGCCAATCAGTCACCCATCTTTTTACATTTAAATAAATGGTCACTGCTATTTTTTATAAACCCATAGGTCAAGTCAGTTACAATGGCCTAAAAATTCAAAAACCTTCTTCAAAGAAAGGTCTGCTCAGAAATGTATGCCCCATTCAGAACATTTAGTAGGGTGAGACGTTAGCTGGCGAGCTATTACATATTTTTATAAGCTTAATATACTGTAGGGCTATTATTGAAGCATCCAGAAGAATAACCAGTGTATATGAATATTAAGGACTGAAATGAATCACTGAAAATTATTTTCCATTAACAATTGTGTATTGAACTTATTGAACAAGTTCATTGTGAAGCTTATGAGGTGACTTAATGTCACTTTCAACTGGAGAATAATGAAAGAAACAAGCATAGCTTTGTGAAGGGTGAATGTACAGTTGAAGTCAGAAGTTTACATACACTTAGGTTGAAGTCATTAAAACTCATTTTTAACCACTCCACAGATTTTATGTTAGCAAACTGTAGTTTTAGCAAGTCAGATTAGGACATTTACTTTGTGCATGACACAAGTAATTTTTCCAACAATTGTTTACAGACAGATTATTTCACTTTTAATTCACTATATCACAATTCCAGTGGGTCAGAAGTTTACATACACTAAGTTGACTGTGCCTTTAAACAGCATGGAAAATTCCAGAAAATTATGTCATGGCATTAGCAACTTCTGATAGGCTAATTGACATTATTTGAGTCAATTGGAGGTGTACCTGTGGATGTATTTTAAGGCCTACCTTCAAACTCAGTGCCTCTTTGCTTGACATCATGGAAAAATCAAAAGAAATCAGCCAAGACCTCAAAAAGAAAATTGTGGACCAACACAAGTCTGGTTCATCCTTGGGAGCAATTTCCAAATGCCTGAAGGTACCCACGTTCGTCTGTACAAACAGTAGTAAGCAAGTATAAACACCATGGGACACGCAGCTGTCATACCGCTCAGGAAGGAGACGCATTCTGTCTCCTAGAGATGAACGTGCTTTGGTGTGAAAAGTGCAAATCAATCCCAGAACAACAGCAAAGGACCTTGTGAAGATGCTGGAGGGAACAGGTACAAAAGTATCTATATCCACAGTAAAACAAGTCCTATATCAACATAACCTGAAAGGCTGCTCAGCAAGGAAGAAGCCACTACTCCAAAACCGCCATAAAAAAGCCAGACTACAGCTGCACATGGGGACAAAGATCTTACTTTTTGGAGAAATGTCCTCTGGTCTGATGAAACAAAAATTGAACTGTTTGGCCATAATGACCATCGTTATGTTTGGAGGAAAAAGGGTGAGGCTTGCCAGCCGAAGAACACCATCCCAACCGTGAAGCACAGGGTTGGCAGCATCATGTTTTGGGGGTGCTTTGCTGCAGGAGGGACTGGTGCACTTCATAAAATAGATGGCATCATGAGGAAGGAAAATTATGTGGATATATTGAAGCAACATCTCAAGACATCAGTCAGGAAGTTAAAGCTTGTGTTACGATCCCGGAAGTGGACTGGACCCAAATGCACGACTCCTAGACAGGAATGCCAAAACTCAATATTTATTAATGATCAGGGTGGTCCTGAGCATAGGGAGAAAGGCAAAAGGAGTTAAAGTTCCAAGCCGGAACTGAACTTAACAGACAGGACAGTATTGCTCCAAGCTGGAGCTGGACTTTATACACTGGGCAGTTATTGTTCCAAACCGGAACTGGACTTTACAACAGACAGACTGACAGACAGAGTGGCGCTAAGCATCCAATAATTATTGCTTCGACCAATACTCCTGAAGCATAGGGAGAACATTAAATACAGACAGTCCAGGTATGAAGATGCGGGAGCAGTGGGAGCAGGGAAAGCAGGGATGGTTATGGAGACAGACAACCGGGTTTGTTGGAGCAGGGGATGAGCGGGAGCGGGAGCGGTAGAGCAGGACCGTGGAGCGGAGTCCAGGCAGGACGCAGGCGTGGCAGCAGGGCAGCGGCAGTAGCAGCACGGCAACAGCAGGGCGGCAGCAGCGACAGTTTAAATGGATTTGGCTAAGGTGTATGTAAACTTTCGACTTCAACTGTATCATTATGTGATTATGGCTTCAATGTATGTTTCATCGCTCTTAATAATAATAGACCAAGGGGCAAGGGGTCGATTTACTAAAGGTTTACGTGTACAAAAACATGTGTAAAACTGTTACCACTCGCAAAAAATCGTCCGAGGTGATCAACTAACGAGGTGTAAAGAGGATTGCGCGTGGTGAAATTGAAAGATACGTTGATTTCTCACTTTTGCGGGTTAGCCTGAAAATAGTGGGAGGTGGTCATGCAAATTGATTCCTTTAGCACGTCTAAAGTGATTTACTAAACCCGAAAGGGAGTTATTTGCATTTTAGTACAAATGGAAAGCAGGTATTAAAGGCCATGGAATCGATAAGATTGTGGGTGGCAGTGTAGTATAATGGTTAAGGAACTGGACTTGTATAATGGTTAAGGAACTGGACTTGTAACCCAAAGGTTGCAGGTTCGATTCCCAGGTGGGACACTGCCGTTGTACCCTTGAGCAAGGTACTTAACCTGAATCGCTTCAGTATATATCCAGCTGTGTAAATGGATAAATGTAATAAGATGTAGTAAGAAGTTGTGTAAGTCGCTCTGGATAAGAGCGTCCGCTAAACGCCTGTAATGTAATGTAGATACGTACGGGTGTGTTTGGAATATCCACAACTGAACGTTCTGAATAATTGCGTAACAATGGGGGGTAATTAACTGGCCCATTCTAGCTAACACTGAAAATACACAAGAAGAGAATTTGTGGATAGCCTACATCATGAACAGTAGGCTAAGAATATTTTTTAAATCATGAAGCAAATCGTGTTATATAATACAAGAGTAACTAGTATTTGAATCAAACAAGCAACACAACGTCTATTATAACAAACAGTAAATAACAAGCAAATCAAAACTTTATAAAGATAAAACACATTTAAATGGAAATGACTTTATGTGACACTTACGACGCGAGTAGGCTTAGTGCTAGTAAGCATAGTTATGATAATTTCAGTGCTGACAAAGATCTGTAACTCCGGGCAGAAACTAAGAGACATCCAGTTAAACAGTTCGTAATAAACTGCCAGCTCGTTCAGTGTAACAGTAGCCTATAACCTACACTAAAAAGGCAAGATACAAATAGTTGCAATAAAACACAATTTAAAGTAAAATAAAATGACGGTGTAAAACGAGTGACATTACCTAAGTGAAAGCAAACCCAAAGTGACATTGCCTAAGTAAAAGCAAGACTAAAGAGGAAAATTGAGTTTCCTTTTAAATATATCTACTGTTTTGGATGCTCTCAGTTCCAATCGAAGACTGTTCCAAAGCCTTAGGCCAGAGGAACTGAAAGCAACCTCTCCATATCACTCTCGTGGAATTTGGCACAGCCAGAAGCATCACTGGATCAAAGGGCTCTTGCTAAGAACATATTTAGGCAACAGATCGTATCGACCCTAAATCAGGATTAGTGTGTGTTTTTTGGTTTTACTTAAACTCTGGCAGTGGCATTTTGTACAAGTTGTAGCTGTCCTAGAAAACCCAGAGAAAGTGCATTACAATAATAAAGTCTGCTCATGATAATGTGGCAGGCTGGAGCCACACCTACTTGTTGAGTATGCACACACCTGGGTTGCTTTGGAAAATCAGCCCAGGGCTTAAAGATGTGTTCACCCTATCTGCAAATAAAACTCAAAAATGAAAACCGAAATTGCAGATCTCCCTGTGTCCAGCAATTCCCTCCCTCCCAGGGGTGTCAGAAAGCATGTAGACTACTGGTCAAAAGTTTTAGTACCCTTTACTTTGTTTTTAGTAGACTACTCTGTTCTAATTGTAATTTAAGCAGTTAAACTTTTGTAAATAACCTCAAATGGTGAAAGGTAAGAAGTGAATAGTCAGAAGTTACAGTTTTTCACTTCCACACTGAAACAAAACATTCCAAAAACTGTAAACGCTATTTCCATATTTTCACACAAATTGCAGATTTGATAAACATTTTTTGCAAAACCCGACACCCAAATCTCTTCATAAAGCACAGATAACCTCATGCTTTCATCAAGAAAGCACTACCATTCAACATGGAAAACTCCACTCATTACAACTCGACACAATTAACACACAGTCCAAAGGTGCAATCACTAAAGTGCGTTAAATTGTTCACTAGTTGTTCAATCAACAATCAGAACTCTGGGATAAATAAAAAGGGCTACATTTCAATTAATTTGTTTTGGAAAAATGTAGAGAGAGGAAGAGGAACATTGCAAAACAGAAGTGGGCGAGGAAGAAGAGGACGGAACATTATTAGCCACCATGCCATTGTGAATGTCCCTGGCCTGCGTGGAGGCAACGTCAGCCATCATGGGGTCCTCCACTGCCATATCACCCTGGGTTCACAGGACATCTGCTCACTTTCCTTGATTGTCTTCAGGATGCTCTATTCCAACAGGAGCAGTGGAACCAGGGTGGCCAGAGCGGCCCTGCTACATCATCATTTGCAACAGTTTCCACCGCGCTGTTCTGGTCTGCAACTGGTTCAATGACAACCCGAGATTCTTCAATCTCTTTCTTCCACCGTTCTCCCCATTCCTTAACCCCAGCATGGTGGTGGAAGGTGTATGACCAAAATCCCTTTGGGGGATCTCTGTTCCCCTGCATAGCTGGTTCTTGCTCATGAATTTTTGTAATAAAGATTTACCCTTTGCTATTAGTATCTAGCATGTGTCTTGTTGGCCGTACCCCAAAATAGCTGTTTATATCTTGAAAAATACATAGTATTAGGTAACAAATGAAATCCAAGAATTGATAAGAAGACCTTTTTGAAATGAATCAAGCAATTTCCCGTCAGGGGTTGTCCACACACTCCTAGTCTGTAGGAAACATTGTATGACTGATACTAAACCTGTAATAGCTAGTCAATGACAATTTGAGTCACCAGCGTTTTTACATTACATTACATTCATTTAGCAGACGCTTTTATCCAAAGCGACGTACAATAAGTGCATATTACAGTAACATCTTGCAGACTTCTTTTATATAGAAGAGTGTGTAACTGTCACAATATGCCTGGTTGTTCAATTTCAAGTAGTATTATTACATTGTTCAAAGGAAAATACTTTTCTGTCTTTGCAGAGTGGGACACTACTACCTCAAATGATTGCAGTTGTACATTTCATAGAAACGAGAGCTCTTTATAGAGTACACTATGCATAGGTGCTGCAAAAGAAAACGTTGGATTGTCTGTTAATCTGGGTTCTGTAGGACTTGTATCATTATTCCTTTTGTCTCCACTCTTAAAATGGAGAAAAGGCAACTGTTTAAAAATAGAGCATACATATCTGAAAATCTATTGCACAAGCAAGCCTGTAGAAGGTTTTTATATTCTGAAACTTAAATTCTCCATCTAAATAATGACATGGCATCTAAGCCACTAGGAAGCCTGAATTGTGCCTTATGTCAGTGGATTGAGTTAATAGTGCAAACAAACAGAAAACATGCAGTCACCAAAGTGAATCAGTAGTGACATTTATTAAGCTGAATTTTCTGAAGGGTGTTGTGATGTAATGATGAATAGCAGTGTGTGTAGTATAGATAACATAACATTAGCCATAGCTACAGTCACTCTTCCATTTATGTAATCTCTACAGACAGACATGGATAAATACTCCCTACATAGATGATTAATACAATCAATACATTTATACAAATTGAATGTGTGTTGCTAGAACAACAGAGCATATTACATCCAAGAGCAACAGAAAGTTAAAAACGTATGAGCATGGATATTGCGTCACTAAGAATGGTAACTGTCAGAAATCAGAAATCAGAACAGCCCGTTTGAACAAAACTTCATTATCACCATGAATTGTTAGATGAAGAATAAGCTGCTATTTGTAGCCAGGCAACCTGCACAGATGAGTAAGCAATTGAGCAGTTACGTTGGTACATACTATAGAATAACCAATGAATCGGTCCCATGATGAACAGGACAAATTGTTTTCAAATTTGAGTCACAGGCAGAATCTGGCACACACAGTGCACATCCTCAGACGCTAGCAGAGCCATGGCTAGCGTCAGAGGGATTTCAGGGTTGGCAACTTATAGTGGACCCAGCCCAGCTGGGACCAGAGTTCATGTGCTGTTCATTTACCATTTAAAATGGCCTAGTCAGCCTTCCAGATGAATACTAGGCTAATGTATCAAATCAAAGCTATGCCTATTGTATTGAGCAAGTTACACGGTGCACTCTCCCGTTTGCACTAGAAAGGCATATTTTCAGAATTACATCCCTAGCTACACATTTCCTGGCAATGTAGGCGCCAGTGTAGCACAGTGGTTAAGGAACTGGGCTTGTAACCAAAAGGTTCCAGGTTCGATTCCCAGGTAGGACACTGCCGTTGTACCCTTGAGCAAGGTACTTAACCTGCATTGCTTCAGTATATATCCAGCTGTATAAATGGATACTATGTATAAATGCAAATGCTGTGTAAGTCGCTCTGGATAAGAGCATCTGCTAAATGCCTATAATGTAATGTATAATGTAATGTATGTAGAATTAGGCCATCAATTGGAGAAATGGCAGCCTTTTAAACTTTTATTTCCGAATACATATTTAATCATAACCAAATTAATTATACAAACCAATAAGAAAGTAAAGCCTCACCCACAATATACTTTTTTATATAATTTTAATACAAACACAATCCAAATACAAACACAATCACCCATTTTGCTGATAAGATTCATATTTATAATAGTATACATATTTAATCATAACCAAATTAATTATACAAACCAATAAGAAAGTAAAGCCTCACCCACAATATACTTTTTTATATAATTTTAATACAAACACAATCCAAATACAAACACAATCACCCATTTTGCTGATAAGATTCATATTTATAATAGTTAATATTTTTTTATTTTTTTATGTGTTGGGGACATAGAACAACTAATTGTCAGAGTATTTAAAAGCAGGCATCAGTTGCAACACATTACATATTTATAGTTGGAGTCTTTTAAACCCATGTCCCCAGGTTCTTAATGTTGATTTAATTCCAATTTGCAAAGACATTTTATCCATGGACCCATTATGAGCGTGATATCACTTCAATGGAGGTGCATGTGATTGTATGCATCAAAGCAAAGGGTGACTTGCTAGTGCAGACAAGCCTGTCATTAAACATGTGAATAAAGCAACAGTTGAGTATCTGTGCCTTTATTTTCATAGAAGACGTGTTCATTTAAAAATATGCGGAGAAGTGGTTCTATCAATCAGAAAAGCAATCAGAAAAGGAAGTCCTACACATCTACAAATGAGTAGAATGAACATGTTCCCTTTCAGGTTAATTATTTTCATGGTGAAAGAGCACCAGCTCCCTTCCTTTTTTGAAGGGCAGTAATAATCATGTTGCTTTCCTTTTCTTCAAGGAAATGAAACTAAGGAAGTCACCATGTATGTACCACAAGCACATTTCTCAGAATTAATGGCCTACCCTTTTTAATATGACTATTAGGTGCTGTACCAGAAACAGTCCAAGGAATGTATGTATGTTTTTCATACAGTCCTACTTGCTTGTTTGCAGGTAAAAGCTGCATATATTTCACTGGCAAATTAGACAGAGAATAAAGAAAATATCTTGGAAATGTGATCTTTATAGGAATTTGTTTTATTCCAACTGCTGAACCTGACATTTATTCAGTTTTAAAGGAGCATATGTCTACATTACATGCGTTGCGGGAATATGTTAAGGTAATACATTCTTTAGGAACATATAACAGACCAATTTAAAAGGCAGAGAATGGAGTCATTTTCACTAGCAGTGGGAACATTTACTAAACCCCACAGAAATGATCCATGAATGGAACAACACTCTTCACCTCAAAGGCTTCATGTGTGATTCCAGCATTTGCATTTGGGTATAACATGTTTCAACAGTCACACAAAATATTTCCCTCTAGCAAAAGAAGAGAACAAATAACAGGCTTGACATGTTGCCCTACTTTTTGTGAGTATGTGTGTGTGTGTGTATGTGTGTGTGTGTGTGTGTGTGTGTGTGTGTGTATCTGTGTGTGTGTGTGTGTGTGTCTGTGTGTATGTGTGTGTCTGTGTGAGTCTGTGTGTGTACGTGTGTGTCTGTGTGTGTGTGTGTGTGTCTGTGTGTGTGTGTGTGTGTATGTGTGTGTCTGTGTGTGTGTGTGTGTGTGTCTGTGTGTGTGTCTGTGTGTGTGTGTGTGTGTGTCTGTGTGTGTGTGTGTGTGTGTGTGTGTGTGTGTCTGTGTGTATGTGTGTGTCTGTGTGAGTCTGTGTGTGTACGTGTGTGTCTGTGCATGTTTCTAGATTCAAATCTCTAGACAAAGAATAATCTTTGCTCTGAGGAACGTCAGGCTGCTGAGGTGCCAATATATTCTTGACCAAAGATCACTGATTTTATATTAACTGTTCCCACTTGTGGGCTCTTTATTGTGTCCCGTGAGAAAGGGCAATGATCACCTAGGAGTGGGGCAGTAGACATTGTAAGCAATTAAGCATTTTGTTTTATCATATGTTTGTGTGTCTATATGTGTTTCCTCATCTAAATTAGGACTTTGACTTTTTATTTGTTTATTTATTAAACAAAAACAACAAATACGCATTCTGTTTCACTGAGCTGTTTTTGCAACTGCTTAGGCAATGAAGGTAACTAATTTTAGTCAGTAAGGACTCAACACCCATCACACAAGGAGGATAAGCCATGAGTCTTATAATTTCATACATATGGTATTCTTTCATAACAGTCAACAGTTAGACTGAAGCAAGAGCCTTTTTTGGTTGTGCATTGCAACACTTAATAGATTACTATGTGGCTAAGAGCATGTTTCATGCTAAGCAAACTAAAGTGGTTATAAATTATAGTCTACCCATTTGAAACTTGATTGGTTTGGTTAGACCAGGTATTGCACCATATTGGCTCCTTATTCTCCGTGCACCTGTTTGGTAGTTGGAGATGTTGCACAGTCATTCCTGTTAATTCAAGTTAAGGACTGGATGTAATTTGATATCGTTTATAATAATCATTATTAAAACAATTTATATATGTTGTAAACAATACCTTCTGGCATCTTCTTAGATCTAGCCTGTGATCTCTGCATCCCAGCATATTCTATACTATACAATGCCCTCCACTATTATTGGCACCCCTGGTAAAGATGAGTAAAAAAGGTTATAAAAAATGAATTAGCTTAATCTCATACTGAAAAAATTTGAAAAATCCAACCTTCAATTGAAGTGAATTTATTATGAGAAAAAAAAATCCCTCATCAAGAAATAATTATTTTTAACAAAACCATGTGTGCCACAATTATTGGCACCCCTGCATTCATATATAGAATAAAGTAATCATTTTTAATATTTGGTCACATATCCTTTGCTTGCCATGACTTCCTGATATCTGTGACCCAACAACATCAAAATGATACTCTTGATATCTTATTTTCTGGTACTCTTACAAGCGATACTATAAAGTCTCTGCATTTGAATGGATCTTTATGGGAACTGGGGGGTGGGACTAGATTTAGCTGTAAATTACACTGGAACAGTATGGAACACATAGTTGGCTAAATGGCTCTACGTCATCAAGGGTCTGACATATCAAACAAGCCTTAAACCATCACTCTGCTGCCAGAAATACAGTAGATATTGATGGATAACTTGAAAGGTGTGATGATCTCACTCCCGTCCTGTTGTGTCCCGTGTTTTCCTTCTCCCCTGTTTCATGTTCGTCTCTCCCTGGTTCGTTTTCCCCGTGCTGCAGGCTTGGGCGTGGCTTTTCCCGGTGTGTCACTCTGTCTCACTACACTTCTCTCAGCCTATCCCATTTCCCCGTTCCGCATGCATTCCACACACTCTCTGCTCCGTTAATCACTCACGCATACATTCGCACATGGCACTTAATTGATACCAATTAAGGTTTGTATTTAGTCACCTGGTGTTCGCTGTCCTGTGCTGGTTTGTTAATTGTTGTTCCGACCAAGTTCGCGAAAGTCTTGTTCGCTAATACTCTTTGTCTGAAACCTCTGGTCCTGTCTGGTTCCCTGTCTAGTTGCTACTCAAAACAGTCTAGTTCTGTGCTGGCATTTATTCGCCCTGCTATTCTGTCTAACCTAAGTCTGATCAGTCTGGAACAGCACTATCCGCTGTTCATTGTTTCGTCTCGCTATACTAACTGTCTGCTTCCGTCAGCCAGCCTGCAGTCGTCTGTAATCCCTGCCTGTGTTGCGGTCTCCCTGCCTTCCACCCTGCGGCGGTGCCCGCTTACAGCCAGTGTTGCGGTGCTGCTGATGTGCTGTCGTTCCTGCCTCTGCTGTCGCTGCTGCCGCCCTGCTGTTGCTGTGCTGCCACTGCCGCTGCCCTGCTGCTACGCCTGCGTCCTGCCTGGACTCCGCTCCGCTGTCCTGCTCTACCGCTCCCGCTCATCCCCTGCTCCTTCAACCCGGTTGTCCGTCTCCATAACCTTCCCTGGCTTCTCCCACTCCCACTGCTTCCCCGCAGCTTCATAACTGGATTGTCTGTATTCTATGTTCTCCCTATGCTTCAGGAGTATTGGTCGAAGCATAATTTATTGGATGCTTGGCGCTCCCCACTCTGTCTGTGTGTATAGAGTCCAGTTCCGGCTTTGAACAATACCGGCTTGTCTGTAAAGTCCAGCTCCGGCTTGGAGCAATACTGCCCTGTCTGTTAAGTCCAGTTCCGGCTTGGAACTTTAACTGCTTTTACCTTTCTCCCCATGCTCAGGACTTCCCTGATCATTGAATAAATATTGAGTTTTGGCATTCCTGTCGTGCATTTGGGTCCAGTCCTCTTCCGGGGTCGTCATCAAAGGGTTTCTTCTCCTGACTTATTTTTTCCATAGAGTTCAATAGGAAAATTTGTCAGGAGAAACGACCCTTAAAGTGATCAATCCATATCTACTGCATATCTGGCAGCAGAGTGATGGTTTGAGGCTCGTTTGATACCTCAGACCCTTGATGACTTACAGCCATTTTAGCAACTATGTATTCCATACTGCCCCAGCATTATTTACAGCTAAATCTAGTCCCACCCCCCAATTCCCATAAAGATCCCTTCAAATGCAGAGCGGTTATAGTATCGATTGTGAATTTTTTATAGCCCTTTTTACTCATCTTTGCCAGGGGTGCCAATAATAGTGGAGAGAACTGTATATGTACATTAAATCATGCTCCAACAGCAATCCAGTTACTCACCTTTTAGTACATTTCCATTAAATTAAATGTTAGGAAAACTTCACATTTTGTCTCGATATGTACAGCACATATATTGGCCTGTGTTCATGAACTGTTTTTAACGCACAGTCTTTTCATCTTGTGTGAAGTCAGTTTTCTGTAACTACCTGATAAGCTGACTTTTAAGGAAGAGAAAAAAAGTTCTCGGAAGGAAAAATACTGTAATAATGCGCAAGAGAGCATGACCAGTAGTTTCACAAATAGCTGCAGGTTACTGTGTGTCAAATGGTTTTCCCAGTCACTGCACTGTTCTTGTTTTTAACCATAAGATTGAGGTTTCTGTTTGGTGTCCAGGTGCAAGGCCTGCCCAAGGCTATTCTACTGAAACACATATTCCTACAAGAATAAAATTACTTTATTTTCATCAGCAAGTGAAGACACATTTGTTTGATTGTGTGTATATGGAAGAATGGTTACCTTTATTCCTTTATACTTTACATGATGAGATGTTCTTATGTAAAATGCCTGCATTCATTTTCAGATAAAAGGCAAAGCACAACAGCAATATTATTTTTTACACAAAAAAAAAACATATTAGACACTGAAGTTTACAAAATCACATTTGATAAAATGGCTATGACAGCCTATGAAGACAAAGTATTACCCCAGTGTTGGTGTTTCAGATGTTCATTTGAAAAAAAAAAAAGAAAATAAAAAACAGTTTTAGTAGGCTATGTCTAATCAGAAAGGCCACAATTCACTTGCTTTAAAAATTGTACACAACTAGATCACATGTTTTTGTACTCTTGTTCTGGGGAGAGATGAGGTGAAATCACTTCCTGTAGCAGCCATTCACACATCAACATGCATCTGAGCTCCAATACTGTTACATAGCAAAAACAAAAACAGATATAGGTTCAAATCTGACATTGGCCACATTTATGCTACATCTAGGTATATCTTTGACAGGCCAGCCTGGTCTTGGCAAGGTTTCTTTCTGATGTTTGGTCAATATTTTCACGTGCACACACCTCCCACTAAATAAACGGTGCCGCAAATAAGTGATTTTGTCCCTTCACTGGGTTATAGTGCTGAGAATATGTTCCCGTAGCTTTCTACACCATTGCGTTCTTGTGATTTTGTAAGCTTGTTTGGTCACTGTGGTTGGGTTAAAAAAAAAGAAGTAAAAAGGTTGCGACAGATTTTTTATGCACCACAAACTTACTGCAAGTATGTTGCAATGATATGTTTGCAGTGAACCTTTTTTGTAATGTAACCAAATCTAAGCAAGAAAATGGGTAGAAATAGGGCTGGTCATATTTGTGTATATGCAGCTCTGTTTTTTTTCATTTCTTTCTCCTTACGTCTAGTTCTGTTTGCTGGAAAGCTTGGTAAACAGAGCACTACATGTAAACCATCCATCAGAAGGCATTTGGAGACTATGTTTCCAACCAGCAGGCTTAGCTCAACAAACAATGTCGTGTGCGCAATTATCAGTAAATGATTCCAGTTAACACTGTATGCTTATAGACTAGTTTTTTTGTGGCGTGAAAGAAGAATACACATTTATGTAGGATCATTAGTGCCCTAATGATGCAGATACTCCAACACATTCAAATTCAAATATCATTCAGTTCTGTCTTTTCTGAACAGCTTTAATAAGTAGATAGATAACAGCAAACTACTGAGACAGCAAGAACTGGAGCTGCAACCAGGTTGATTCCACTATTTGTGCAGATTCTCTTTTGAATGTGTGAGAGCGATATTTTATCCAAACAAATTGGATTATGTCAGCGTGAAATCACATGGAATATGTGGTTCCAAAAGGGACCATATGTGCTCTATCAGAGTTGCTTTTACACTGACTGATTTCCTGTGGAAAATTTGACTCAAATTTTCTCAATTTCTTTGGAAGGCATTAAACTAGATTAGAAAATAATCGGTGTAATTTCATTTCTGCAGCCAAATGTATAAATATCATGCCATACCGTCTTGTTATCCATAATCTGAAGATTTCTTTGAATGTATGTTGATGTTATCATAGAAAGGTGAGCCCTAAGCAGTTCAAATAATGGCAAATAAGAGGCCGCACATTAGCCAACACATTCAGGTACCGGTACTGCAGTTTCTACTTTCTGAACTGCACCTGGAAATGGACTTGTGTGTTAAGGTTGGCTGCCTAGTGTTGAGTGTATCAGAATAGCACAGTTTTTGGCAGTATCTTTTGAAATGCATGCATGACATACATATTGGCTGATTTTTATTTTATTTTATCAAAATATGGAAACACTTTTTCAAGATTTTCCATGACATTTTATGCATATAGGCCATGCATTGTTTTTCATAAATTACTGGCTTGTTAGTCAGATACCAACAGAAACACAGCTGTGATGCAGAAAACCTTAAAAACCAATGCCAGTGATTTTATGTCTTCAATAACTTGTTAGTTTAAGGGTTTTAAATATTCTGTTTGCTTAACCCCTTCACGCAGATGGACAATTTGGTCAAATCTCACCTATTTAGGGGGTGTTCTGTTTAAGGCTTAATAACTACAGGTGTGAGCATCACAGAAACCTGGTAAAATGAAAATGGCTTAAATGAAACAAGACAGTTGTACCATTTACAATACGATCTTAGATTAGTTTATTTTCATAATCTAGGTCAAAATAAAGTGACACAATGCATAGAAACTTTGGAAAAATGCAAAAAAAAAAGAAAAAAGTTTTTCTTTAGTTTTCAATGAAATACTGAGAGCTACATATGTGAAACAGGTAAATATATATATTTCCTGGATCAAAAAATCTGAGGGTGATATGCAGAACTACTTAAGATCTATGATGCAAAATATAGGCAGTGTACCCTGTTGTCCATTAGTGTCTCCAAATCTATCCAAATGGCTAAATTGTGCACTGCTCTAAATCATAAAATAATTATATACTTAAATACAAATCAACTGTTTTGGCTCATAAAACTCACTTTTGCATCATTTTAAAGTGGAATTGTTACGACCCCGGAAGTGGACTGGACCCAAATGCACAACTCGTAGACAGGAATGCCAAAACTCAA
This sequence comes from Synaphobranchus kaupii, assembly GCA_029718625.1. NCBI lineage: Eukaryota > Metazoa > Chordata > Actinopteri > Anguilliformes > Synaphobranchidae > Synaphobranchus > Synaphobranchus kaupii. The sequence goes on along the minus strand of CM056392.1, from coordinate 24,137,114 downwards.
TATTTTATTGTATGATCAGGGTAGTCCTGAGCATAGGGAGAAAGGCGGTTAGTGTTCCAAGCCGGAACTGAATGAGCAGACAGACAACAGAGCGCGTAGCTCTAATAAATTATGCTTCGACCAATACTCCTGAAGCATAGGGAGAACATTAAATACAGACAGTCCAGGTATGATGATGCGGGAGCAGTGGGAACAGGAAAAGCCAGGGAAGGTTATGGAGACAGACAACCGGGTTGGTGGAGCAGGGGATGAGCGGGAGCGGGAGCGGTAGAGCAGGACAGTGGAGCGGAGTCCAGGCAGGATGCAGGCGTGGCAGCAGGGCAGTGGCAGTAGCAGCACGGCGACAACAGGGCAGCAGCAGCGACAGCAGAGGCCGGAGCGACAGCACATCAGCAGCACCTCAACACTGGCAGAACGCGGGCACCGCCGCAGGGTGGAATAGCAGAAGCCCAAGCTGCATGCACACACGTCAGGTGGGAGGCAGGAAAACCGCAACATAGGCAGGGATTACGGACGACTGCAGGCTGGCAGACTGAAGCAGACAAAGTTAGTATAGCGAGACCAAACAGTGAACAGCGGGTAGTGCTGTTCCAGACAGAGCAGACTTTGACTTGGCAGAATTGCAGGGCGAGTAAACGCCGGCACAGAGCAAGACTTTAAAGCAGCAACTAGACAGGGAACCAGACAGGACCAGAGGTTTCAGACAAAGAGCATTAACGAACTGGCACAGGACAGAAAACACCGGGTGACTAAATGCAAATTAATTGGAATCAATTAGGAGCCGCGTGCGAATGTACGTATGCGAGAGTGACTGAACAGAGCGGAGAGTGTGGAATGCATGCGAAACGGGGGAATGGGATAGGCTGAGAAAAGTGCAGTGAAACGGAGTGATACAAACGGGAAAACATGCCCAACCTGCAGCAAGGGGGAAAACGGACAATGGAGAGACAAACACGAAACAGGGGGAGAGGGAAAACACGGCGAAACAATAGGATGGGAGTGGAACGTTACAGAAATTACAATATTTGCTTCAGTATAGGGGAGTACATATCTACGGGTCCAAACCCCTATCCAAAACATGTCATAAAATGAATAAAATTAGTTTTGCCCAGTATAAAGCATATACATTTTCCCCTTCTGATGGTTTGAGATGAAAACATTGATATCATACTGTTACAGACACCTAAATATATAGCCTAATCATTCACTCTTGTACCTCAATAAAACATCACTTTTTTCTGTACTCGACAGTATGTATTATTTTGCCTTGGGATTACATTTCTCTGTAGTTTTACATTCATATAGCACATATCAGTGCACAGTACATTGGAATGTGTATTTTCCATGCCCTAAGTGACAAGTATAGGTTGAGAAAATCCTGGGCTATACTTAAGCCTATAGCCTATATTACGTATGATAAAATTACAATAAAATAATATTCCACCCACAGGAAAATGCTGCCAAATGTTCTAGCTTCAATGAAAATCGGAACATAAAACATGACTGAGCCACCAATGAACACTTACTACAGTGTGTGAAATGCACTCAAAATGTGAAAATAACAATCAAACATAGCCTACTGGATAAGACATAAGATAGTCATACATATGTAGCCAGCGTGACAAACCGCATATTAAAAGCAATAATTTTACAAGCACTACTTTCATATCGGGGACGAAAAAACTCCCGTCATTTTCTGTTGCTGTTTGCGTCTTTCTACTGTGTTAAAATAAAAAATGCTGTTACGATTGCAATTTATTGTTCAAAACAAGAAATTGAAAACACCATTGAGAAGGATATACTGTTCTCTATTGGATAAAACAGCTGTGAATAAAACCGGAATGACGTGAAATACTTCAGAGCTGCAGGTACAGCATATGGGGTTATGCGCGCAGACATTCCAGTTAGTGTAATTGCGTTCTAAAATGGTGTGTATTTCTCAAATCGATTGTCCAAGACAATAAATGACCACTGAATTTTGAAAGGAACATCTCTATGTGTAAAACCAAACATAGGATTGTATATTTATTTTATATTTAGTAGCAGATATTGATAGTAGAATGACGTGGTATAATGAGACAATAATTTCACATTTAATTCACGTTTATTTTGCATTTGAGTGAGCATGATTTTTCACAGCTGTTTTTGCAAATGATCGGGCTATTGTTGGCTTTATCTTAACGCTCGGGCCGCTAGAGGGCACTCCTGTCTTTTTCTTTCGCTTTCCTGGTCATCAGGATTATGAGTTGCAGGTGCGGGCCGGCTATTTAAGCCCTGCGCTGTCTTTGCTCCTCGCTTTTGTGTCATTCTTTGTCACTTTAAGCCAGGTAAATGGTATAGCAGGAGGACTGCATTTCTTTTATGGCTGAAAGAAATGCAGGAACCTTGCTTTTCTGTCCTCTTTGAGGCAGTAACTTCTGTTTACCTTTTTCATATTCCCTCTTTGTGCAGCTCGTTTGTCTTTTATTGAGCTAGAGGTCTTTCTTTTCTTTTTATGCTCGTTTCGCCCTCTTTTCTGGGTTGTTTTCTGTTGGCCTTACGCCGGGAGTTTTTTCCCATTTGTTTATTTTCTCTTACCAGACTGCTCTCGCCTAGGCGGACCCCCTCATCCGTTCACAAGCCCCGGTCATGAGTAATGCTAATAGCCTTATGATTGGAAATGGCTGTAGTGTTCGACCATGACATTTCGGGCCAGGAAGCGGCTATGAGGTTAACCTGTGGCAGGGTTTTCTATCACTTTCCGGGCATTGGCAGGCGAGACAGGTTGGGCTGAAGGGCCACTGATCACCTTATTTATTAATGCTCTCTCGGACCCTGTGAAAGACGCCCTGGTGGTCCTCGAACCACCTACTACGTTCGACGCCCTAGTGTCCATGGCTATTCGGATAGATAATTGGGTCAGGGAACAAGAAAGAGAAAAAGGAGAGACCGCTTTACCCGGTACACTCCCCATCTTCCAGGTTCCCCTTCAACTTCCTCTGCTGTCCAGGGTTCCATGAGTCGGGACGAACCCATGCAGGTAGATAGCTCATCTCTATGCAAAACCCAGGAATCCCGATCTTGCGGAGATTGGTGTCATTATTACCGACGCCGGGGACACACTAAGGTGGCGTGCCTGAAGTTGGTGGGAAACGGAGGGTCGCGCTAGTGGGGCGTAAGGCACTAGCGAGACAGACTAATATAATCTTTCACACCCTCTTGTCAGTTCAGTTAAGGTGGAATCAGCGCTCTATTAACACTGAGGCATTTATTGATTCAGGGGCGGTAGATGCTTAGTGGGATAGGGAACTGAAGCTACCCGTTCGCCCTCTCGCACAACTCCGTTACATTACTGCCCTCGACGGTCGCCCATCGGGTACCGGGGTAGTTAAAGAGACCAAGAGTCTGCTCTGTATGCATGTTTCCTTTTGGGGTCATTCTGAACGCATCAAGTTTTTCCTTATAAACTCCCCAGCTTATTCTCTTGTCTTGGGGCACTCTTGGTTGGTCTGGCACAATCCGCAGGTCAACTGGGGCGAGAGTAAAATCACCATCCTCCAATGGGATGCCCAGTGCGCACCACATTGTCGCTGACATCATCGCCCACTCCAGGCGGGTGCAGGTGCGGATTTGTGTCTGAAACTGGTTAGGTCAGCGACGATGAGGAAGCAAGTTTCCTGGCAAATCAGATTGGGTTTTCTCCTTGCTCAGAGGACAGGGAGGAGAGTTTGGCCTGGGATTCGCTAGCTGACTGGAATCCTCCGCTGGATGATCTGTCCATGGAGGAATTCTCTGATTCTGAATTCATTTTTGACTCCGCGCCTCATGCCCCCCTCTGGTTTGGATAATACTGGAGTAATGGGAGCGCTTGACTTTCCCTTGCCGGTGAACGTACCCACTGATTATGCGGACCAAGCGGCGGTATTTAGCAAACAGCGAGCCACCACCTTACCACCCCATCAACCCTAGGACTGTGCTATTGACCTATATCTACCTGCATTTATGCCAGCAGCCATACCACCATGCAATCTGCTCCTGCTGAATTGCTGAAGCTAAGCAGGTGTGGGCTTGGTTAGTACTTGGATGGGAGACCTCCTGGGAAAACTAAGTTGCTGCTGGAAGTGGAGATGCCGTCTTTCGGATGAGACGTTAAACCGAGGTCCTGACTCACTGTGGTCATTAAAGATCCCATGACACTTATCGCAAAGAGTAGGGGTCCCCGGTGTCCTGGCTAAATTCCCAACCTGGCTCTTTCAATCTGCCACCTAATCATCCCCCAGTTTAATTGGCTAATAATCATTCTCTCCCTCTCCACCTCAGCTGATGTGTGGTGAGCATTCTGGCGCAAAATGGCTGCCGCTGCATCACCCAGGTGGGTGCTACACATTGGTGGTGGTAGAGGCGAGTCTCCCCCTTGTCACTGTAAGCGCTTTGAGTGTCGTGAAAGGCGCTATATAAATGCAAGGTATTATTATTATTATATCCTGGCACAGTACCTCCTAGGGGTTCTCTTTATTCTCTGCCTAGAAATCCCAGACGAGCCCTCATTTATGTTAAGAATGCTCGTTCAAATTCTCAACATAAAGCAGGGAGACAGGGGAAATGTTGAATGTGGTAAAGACAATTATATTTATTAAGTGAAAAAGTCAATAAAAAACTCAATCAAAGATGGGACATGTGTATGGTGGGGTATGTGTAGGATGTATGTAGGTGTGAGGTGTGGAAAGTGTGTGTTTAGGTGTTTCAGGTGCTACAATTAAGGCAATTACGATCCCCTCCGCCACCCGCTGCCTGCCTAATGTCTGCCTTGGCAAAGATTTAATTTCATTGATGGGAAAGGAAATAAAGAATCTTATGGTGGTCATGGTGAGAACTCAATAAAACTGTGAGATTAAACGCTGCTTCCATTTATAGTCCTGCTGCAGTTGACTTACTCAGTAAACCGGGATTTTTTTTACCTAGAAACATTGTGTAACTTGCTTGGCAAAGATTTGATTTCATTGATGGGAAAGGAAATAAAGAATCTTATGGTGGTCATGGTGAGAACTCAATAAAACCGTGAGATTAAACGCTGCTTCCATTTATAGTCCTGTTGCAGTTGACTTACTCAGTAAACTGGGATTTTTTAACCTAGTAACATTGTGGAACATTCAGAAAAACGTGCTGCAAAGGAAGTGCTATGTGCAGTATGGTTTTCCTAAGTTTAATCTATCATCACTGAGGGGGTGCACTGCCAGATAAGGTGAGCACTCCTTTCCTGCCGTCACTTGGGAACCATTTCCTCCGGTAACAGGTGAATATCCTGTTCTGTGGGGTCATGTGCCCTGTCAAATCCTGACCACACTCACACCTTCCATTTTTCAAGTGGGAGAAACAGATCACCCTCTTCTCTCTTTCACCCTAAAAACTTCCCTTTTATCTCAGAACTGAAGAAAAGTATGGTTTTAGGTAAGATGAAACAAATTAAATAGGCCTATGCCAGAACCAGATCTGATTAAGTTAAATGCATATTTCTGGATTTTCTGTGCACTGGCAGACTGTTTAAGCTTTGAGCTACAGGGTTTTTTTAGTCTTACACGTGGTATTATGAATGAGGAAGAGGAAGACCAAATATGGAGCAGGTAGGGGGGAGGTTAACGGTTGAGTTTTTGATTTGCCTGAGTGGATGTGGCAAAGAACACGGCTGTGGTCGTTTCCTGAGTGAAGAAATCTGTAGGAGGGGGAAAAATAAACTGCTTCCTGTTTTAGGAGGTCTGTGTGTGCAGCGTCATTCCTCTGTTTCAGTCTGCCCTTTTTAAAAAAAAGGAGAATGTTTTGCCAATGAGCATGTAAGCACTTGATCAGTTTCTAGTTCAGCTGGTTTCACATACCGACAGTAATGCAGAATGATTACGATAAATATTGTTTAAATGACATAACTTACAGGGATCAGTATTATGTCCCTTGACTGTGATGTATGAGTCCCAGTCAAGGGACATAAACCTTTGTCGCAATCCACTGTAACTGCGCTACATGCGATTTAGCTGTATTCAGCATTAAACAACTCTGATCAAGGGACCATTATATCAAAAGTTAACCATCCCCCATTTTTTGAAGTATATGGAAAACCATATGCCAATCAAAACTGTCTGTGACCCTTTCAAGTAACTGTTGCATGTACGTATGAAATGGGTGCACTGCTGGTTCACTGGAACAAGACTGACTTTGTAGAATTGCTCGCAGAGGATTTATAAAGTGCACAGATAAAGTGCACACTCTTGTGAGATACTTAGGAGCCTATTATTTCATGCACAATTAGTTTGCAAATGTATGAAGTACAACAATACTACAATGTGGCAACAGAACCGAAAGCATCCTTTAAGTTTATACCAGTTTATTTAATACAAAAACAGGCTGTAGTATTCCTACAACAAAGTACACTAAAACACGTTTTTGCATATCTGCAAACAAATATCACTTAACAAACATGAATGGATGCAATAATTTGACAGGTTTACGTGTATATGTACAGTATTTATGTCAATTAAAAGCAAATGTTTTGGTCGCATTCATTTTTAATCGTATCATAAGGTGATGACCAACGAATCTCTTGTGGAATATATTATACAAATATTCTAGTTTGATTTAACATTCAACTCCTTGATTCATCATTTACTGTTCCACAAACTGCAAACATTTAGCTGTATATAAGGATCATTCTGTAGTTGCCATAAGACTGTGATTTCTGGCTCCAGCCATATTTTAATGCTTCAAGTCCCTGCCTCTATGTATGACAGCTGGGGAACAGAGCACTGCAAGTTGACCCTGGTTGAAATGTTGAAGCATTGTTGTTAACCGTAATGTTCTGTAACAGACAGAAGAGTTTACAAACACAAAGTTCTATTCTTCTAAAGAATGGACACATTAGACCACATATTTATGTTGATGTGTCACAGCTGTTTCAAGGATGCAGAATAATGAATCTCTGGCATTAAGTTGTCAAGCTGCTGTATTAGCATTTATGAGAATATTTTTGAAAATGGTACTACAGAGTGTTCCCTGTGGCATATGTAGAAAATCAGATTAAACAGTACAGAAATACAGAGTATTGAGATAAATTGTAAATAAAATAGATTGACTTCATAGAGCTTATTATGTGGCAGAAGAACCCAAGCTGCAACAACAACAACAACAACAGCACCAACAACAACACACACACACATACGCACACATGTCGGCACGCCCATCGCAAAGATGAGATAGCTTCCTCTCTTTAGAGTCCCCTTCAGCTTATCCATGTATTGCAGCTTTTGACCACTGGGTCTACTGTTGGATGACAGGGGCTGTCCATTACTGCATAGCCGATGAAAGGGATTTGCAGACCATTTGCTCCCCGCAGGTTGAGCCACTCCAGGACAGCGGGATTTTGTAGAGGCCGTTCTCCAAACCACCGCCGGTAATACCCCTCGCCAAACAGGGTGACCTGTGAGCCGGTGTCCAACAAGCACGGAAATTTCCGCCAACCGACCTCTACCTGGGGGCACCTACCCGGCACTCCTTCCCTCTGCCATTCCTCTTCCTCCAGGCCTGTCTTTGCCCCGCCCACGTGCCCTACCATGGCTGGGGGGTTGGGGTTTAACAGCTCCCTCTCGCGGCGGGTTGGACATCTCCACTGCACATGGCCCACCTCTCCTCAAAACAGATGGGTCTCCCTCTGTTGTCCCAGTAGTACGGGAAGGAGTGCGGCTCTCTAAAGGGAGCATACTGATGGTTAATGACCGCCCCCTGGGTCTCAGTGCCCCCTGGGTCTCAGTGCCCCCAGATAGGGAGGCAATGGACCCCGGAGTGCACTGCTGCCTCAACTCCTCCATAAGGCCGTCAGCTGTTCCTAGAGCTCCTGGCGCGGTTCCCGTTTCACCTCCTCCTTTCACTGCTCCAGGTCCACCTCCACCTGGACTGGTGGCTCCCGAGTGGCCAAAGCTGTTATTGGCGGCTGGCTAGCCGGCCCCTCCTCCCCCCCGGAGCTCCCTCTCTAGAGCGTGACCTTCTGTACTCACCGGGCGGAAGGTGAGGCTGGCTTGGCGACGCCTGCCACTGTAACTCTTGCTTCAGGGGCCCCTCATGCAGCCCCAGCTGGAACTGGTCGCGCAGCAGGACGTCGTCCTCATCCTCCCCGCCAGCGGTAGGAAGGAGGGCGCCACGTCCTCTACAGGGTGCGACTCCTCGAACCCCCCTGACCATGATTCCAACTCGCCCAGTGCCGTTCTGTGCGCAGCGATTCTCACCGAGCCCCTCCCCCCACCCGGGGGCAGCTGCCAATTGCCGCTCCCTTGAGGCACCGGCCATGCTCGGATCTGGCAGGATCGGGGATCGAACCCAGATCCTTGGGGCGCAACCGCATAGACAAGATCTGCTTCCCCACCATTTAAGGTCGCCGCCAACAGGGTATCTGGCTGTCCCCAATTCAGGCAGAGCCCGGGTTGCAGTCCCTCCGCTGCTCGCCACCGCCCTCGTCACACTCTCCGGTCTTGCCGCGGGACACCGACTCTAGGCAAGGGGGGGAAGGACACACCCGCTGCCACTCAGTTTCCCGCTCACACCAGGCTTAAACCCACACACACAGCGTTAATTTGGCGAAAGCACGTTCCTTATGGTCTGGGGGAGGTGATCTCCCCCAGCAGAAGCTCCACAACAATCTCCGGTCCCACCAACTCCACCACACCGACCCATTCTGCAGTTCACCGCCGATTGCAGCTTGTCAGTCCTGGAGGTAATGCTGTCTTCCCACCGCCTTTCTCACAGCCACTGCCAAGTCCGTGACATAACCACATTCACATCTATGTAGCTTGCGAATAGATAATTACCGCAAACGATGTTGTCTCCTCAAAATGCGTTCTGGACCGCCGGTTCAGTACTTGGCGACACACACAAAACAACATAATTTCATTGGTTGCTGCATGTTTCCCATTACATTGCTTCCATGCTAAAATAACCTTAAAATAAACAAAAGACTAGCAATTGCAATCATCATTGTTATCATTGTTAATGATGAATGCTTGGAGCTTGTTGTTGCAGGTGGCAGGGAGAAGTGCATCGCTGAACACATTTGTACTATTAACTTGCTCTATCAATATGCAATAATGATATTTTTTCAAACATTTCTGTCCATAGACAAAACCGTTACCTACCATCTAAATAGTTCTAATGCTAAATCTCTGATTTATGTCTTTGAAAATCATCCCCATCTTGTGCCTTGCAGAGTAAGGTATTGTAAGGTAACTTATTCACTGAGTGAGTGGAGCTCATGTTAACATTTGACAGTTATTAATTTGGCACTTCAGTTTTTTATTCCGTTTTTTTCGATTTGGACCTTTTTTTTACAAACTATTTCCACCAAGCTGATGATAAATAATAATAATTTTGTTGCATCTTTCTTTTTCGATCATTGGTCACCCCGAGAACCGCTCCACTCTGCTTTCCAATGGGGCATATTTAGATACAGGTTCAATTTACCCAGTCCAGTTTATCTAAACCTCTTATTTGGAAGTGAAAACAAGTGTGAAATTTATATATATATATATATATAAATATATTTATATATATGTGAAAGTATATTCAGTTGCATGCTCTTTGAACTTGCAGAATTGACCTACCATGCTTACCTATTCTGCATGCACAAAAATATATTGTTTCCAGTGGTGTGTGGCTCACCTTTATAAGCAAACGTGGAAAATCCAAATCGAAAACCTGTTGCAATGGCTAATTCATCAGACCATTATGACGATGTTGAGTCTCTTCACTTTGAACTGGAATACACGCGTCTTGCCTTTCTGTCTCATCCTCCTTTCTCCTAGCCATCAATGTCCTCTGCCTGAGCCACTATTTAAGATACAATTTGATCATAAGATCATTTTATAAATGAGGCCCCTGGTCACCAACCACTCAGCGAGCACTTGAGCTCTGTGAACTGGGGCATTTTCATCTTGAAAGACATTTCTATGTAGGAAATAATTGCTTTAACATGAAATGAAGATTACCAATCAGTAATATAAACCAAGGATTGGTATTGGCCTTGCTTTTAAAAGGTATGAGTCCACCCAAACCATGCGAGGAAAATGCAACCGACACCATTATGGAACTACCAGAATGAAGATACACACAGCAATAAAAGAATAAAAAAATGAAACTATGAATGAATCAAGTGAGGAAAAACCTATTAATGAACTTTTATATTTATTCACATATTTGTTTTTCAATTTCTATAATCATTTATTTATTGATTTATGAATTATATTAGTGATAGAAATTGCATAACAAGTATGTTTAGTTTGAATGTTATCTCCTGGGCTAATACAGATTACAGAGGAGATCCAGCGTGAAATTATTACATTCTTAAAATTTATGTAATGATTTATAAAAATGATCCTCCTTTATCCAGGAAGCAAAGGTTCAATATATAACATCCAGTAAAGTGAAATTCAATAGGGCACATACTGCAGTGTTCTAAAAAGCACTATCCTGTCCTAACTGAATTTTAATTTATCCAAGCTTTTTAAGGTTTAAGCAGCATTAAGTACACTCACTGTTCATACTCCATACTCACTGTTAGTAATCAAATGTGACATATTTTGAAATCATATTCTGCAGTAACTGGAAGTTATATTGAACTCATTAAATGCATCTGTTCAAAGACTGAACATGGCAGGGTAACATGCACATGTAATTATATGACCTGTTACATATGTTCCCTATATGTATCTACTAATAAAACTTTGATTTCAGTGTTGGAATAATTCTTTCTTTTGCTTTTTTGTCATTTGACGTCTGTCATTTACGATGAATCGTAATGTATGAACATACGTACGTGAATATGAACAAATCTGCCTTTCCAGACGGTTTGATGAAACAGGAGTAGATTTTTAGTACAAAACACGTTCGTACTAAAATGTATGCACATATTTTCATGAATGAGGCCCTGTATGTTTACTTTGTATATGCGAGTAACTTGGCATTTTTAAATATTTTTATTCGATTGTGTCCATACAAAAATACAAGTCTCAGTAAGGACTGAGACACTGGAGTCATTTCATTTTTTTCTCTACCAAACCCCAAAAAGGGCCAACTCTTAAGTGCTGTATCGACTTAGGGGAGGTGAATTCCTGAACTTTAAGCGGAAAGAACAACATTTTAACAAGGCCCATATGCAGTGTGTCTTAGAGACCCTAAATAATGCTTACAGTACAGGGATTATACTGTACCTAAGAAATACCCGGAACTCATATTATACACATTGTTAGTAATGGAGTACAGAGCCTATTAATGGAGCATGCCCTGACTTGGCACCTATAACTTGGCAGAACACATACCTTCAATTTTCAATATAAAATTCTATTTACCACACCAGGAAAATGCATTTTGATTTAGTCAATAATGGACAGGTGGCCAAACTTACCAAAAATATTCACAAGCAGGAATATGTGCTGCGTAGTCAGTAATGTATCTGACTTCCATTATCCAATGCAACATAACCAATTTGACATAACAAAACAATCCTGATTGATACCAAGGAAAAAGATGACTAATGTTTTATCAAAGAAGCTTCCCCACCATGGGGCCCTATCTTGGCGATCTTGGCACTTGGTCTAAGCGCATGGCGCTAAATCCATTTAGGGCGTGTCCAAGCCCACTTTTGCTATTTTAACGGCGTGTTTTTTGGGCGCTAAGCACGGCGCAAGGTGCAACTGGGCTGAACCTAGTCTCTTCATTAATTATAGGTGTGTCTTGGGCGTGACATGCAATAAACCAATCAAAATGTCATATCCCATTCCCTTTAAAAGCCTGCTTTTCCACCTTGGCGGATTGCTTATGATGGCGAAACAGACATGCTCGTGCGTGTTTAGTGTGATCAAGGAATAGGCTAAATGGAGTATGATCAATATTATTCGGACTAACCATTAGCCTATGAGTTCCCGGTAATTCCAGACAGGGCTGTTATTTTACAAAATATGTGCGGTTAAATTTCGTTAAAAGGACCTGCAACAGCTGAGAATAAGCTATCAATGGCTTCAGTCTCACCTTAGAAAACGCCAAATTAGCCTGCTTGTTCAGCGAATTTCGTTTGATTATGCAATGAAAGTGTCAAACATCAATTCCAAGAGGCTGTTCTCATGGAGTTCTCGAAGTTCAAGCTTCATCCAAAGTTCATTAGGCTACCTGCATAGTAGGCTAATAATGATTAATAACATACATACCGTTATTTTGCCTTAATGATGACACTAAATAGCCATACAATAAAGCTGTCAGGTTCGCAACCCATAAGTTCACGCATATTTACCCTTGTTTAATAATGTCCTGTTTATGGAAATGTGACCAACCTGTTTTACTCGTAGGGTAATCCTTTAAAACAATCCACTTTCCCAGGAAGACCGTTAAACGTGCGACTTACAGCAGGGGAAACAGAACATGCAGCTCACGTGCAGAGAATGGCATTAAAATTAATTGTGAATTAATTGTGTAACGTGCTGCAAATTTGTTTTAGTTTCTAATTAGACGCTTAGTTCTCTTTAAAATCGTTTTGTTCAGTTAAGGAATAACGGGTGAAATCAGCTGGGTTTTAAACGGTGAGAGTATGGAAACCTGGTCACTGTAATTTAAAAAAATATGAAGGACGAAGAATAGCTAAGGTTACAATTTAGTTAAAGCTTGTATCAGTGATTTTGGGTGACATCACTTCTGAAGCGAAATCCCAAACAAACAGAGCCAGCTCCAGCTCAGAGCCAATTATGTTATGTTTTAAAAAATAGTGTTCAAGCATCCAGAATTATAACCACGTTAATAACGTTTGTAAGAAACCAAACCGTTTGTAAATCCGTCAAGATTTCAGCGAGATAAGAGTATTAGCGTATTAGTATCACCCACCCCTTGTCGGTGATTGGTTGGAATACTGTTTATTTTGGTTTTGAGTGGTTGGTAGTACCATTTGTTTTTGTTTACGATCTCGGAGCATAGGCTGCCTACAGAGACGCGGTTTTTTGACGGCCTGCTTATGGGGCGGGCAGCTAGCGGATCGTGAGGAAAAATCAGATGAATGTGATCATTTATGTTTCGACCCAAAATCGCTGATACAACCTTTAACATGGTGACATCTCCGTTTTTTAACCATAGGCTATCGAAAAAAACCTTATGCACAGCGAATTCGCTGTAGCCTAGGCTATTTGAAAAACAATAAATGCAATATTCACTGGACAAGGTTTTGAACTTTTTTCAGTCACAAACCATTCTATTTACTTACAGGCTGTATTCATAGATAAACAGAGCTGTATTGTAATGACATCTGAAGCGCATTTTCAGAACTTAAATGTCCGTCTATTGCCGTGCGCGAGTTTTCCATTGAATGACAATTCACGCATTAGGTGCAAAGACAATTCGCGCATTAGGCTTGATAGCTATAGGTGTTATCAGCTCCTTTTTAATGGATAGCCATTGTCCCGTACCATCGCACATCGCCTGGATGTTGATGGAGTGGGCTGAGAGCAATGTAATGTGGCATTGTTTCCCTTCGCTGAGGGAAAGGTATGTGGACCTATGGAACCTTTTATTATTATGCATTTTTGATATAGCCTACACAATAATAATATTTCACATTGTGATCTAGATATTTTAGTCATGCCTGTGCACGCCCCTGTGTGTAACAGACAGGAGGGTATGCGCGTTGTGCACACGCCTATGTAGACGCACTTATATGCGCCGTTAAAATAGCATGTAAACAACTGCGACATGACTTTAGACCAGGTTTGTGGTGGTTCTAGCGCAAGCGCTTTCTGCTGGCTCAAGATAGCAATACGCCAAAAAGAATCCTGGCCACTCCTCATCTTAAGACCAACAAGCCCAGTTCACTAATGATGGCGCAAGACTAGTTAATGGCGCAATGCTAGTTTGACGGCGTAAGCGTTAGGCGTTATTATGGACCTAGCGCCGGGTGTAAGATAGCAAAGACACTTGCGTTTGCGTTAGCGCCGCTTTGCGCCGGGTGTAAGATAGGGCCCATGCTCGTGCGTGTTTAGTGCGATCAAGGAATAGGCTATATGGATCAATAGTAGCCTATGATCAATATTATTCGGGCTAACCATTATGAGTTCCCGGTAATTCCTGACAGTGCTGTTTACAAAATATATGTGCTTAAATTTCGTTAAAAGCACCTGCAGCAGCTGAGAATAAGCGACCAATTGCTTCCGTCTCACCTTAGAAAACGCCAAATTAGCCTGCTTGTTTAACAAATTTCGTTTGATTATGCAATGAACTCATGTTCAAGCTTCATCCGAAGTTCATTAGGCTACCTGCATTCTAATTTTGATTAATAACATAAATAACGTTATTTTGCCTTAAGGATGACAGTAAATACAATAAATCTGTCAGGTTGGAAACCCATAGGTTCAGCATATTTTCCCTTGTTTTATAATGTCCTGCTTATGGAAATGTGACCAACCTGTTTTACTGGTAGCGTAATACTTTAAAACGATCCACTTTCCCAGGAAGACCGGTGCTACTCAGGCGCCTGCGTCCAGGACATCAGTACGGCTGCCCTACAGCTCTTTCGACAACATACCGGTGGATCGGCCTCCACTGTTGTTGTTGTTCATGCCGGAATTAATGACCTCAGATTTCAACAATCAGAGAAACTCAAGGCGGACTTTGTCAGTCTCATTGCCGGTGTGCTGGGCGCTGGTAAATGTTGCGTTATTTCTGGTCCCCTCCCCCCTCCCTGTTTTGGCGATGTAAAATTCAGCCGGATTCGTCAACTCCACATTTGGATGAAGGGCTACTGCCTGGGAAGGGGAATCCCCTTTGTCAATAACTTTACCTCCTTTCTCAACCGGCCAAAACTCTTTAATCGTGATGGTCTGCACCCAAATCGCACTGGTTCCCCCCTCTTGTCCACAAACATTGAACTGACTCTTCACACCTGTAAAAGCTAAGCTGACGCCCTCCTTCACTGTCCATTTCCGGTTCCCAGCGGAGCGACGTCATTGCGCCACCACTGCCACCAAGCTCTTCGATTATACCTGTCTTAACTAGCATTAGCAGCAGCATTGCCTCTACACCCAAGTGTATCATGTATTCACAAATCAGCACGGTATCCCTTCCCCGTCTCTCCTCCCGTCGTCCTCGGCCGCCTCCCGGAACAAAAGATAGCAGCGTAATTAAGATTAATCCCATTCCTAAAGCATTTAGCAACACAAAGTGCATACGACTCGGATTCATTAATATCAGATCACTCGCTAACAAAGCACTGCTAGTCAATGACTTAATTAAAGAACATGGTATTGACATTATGGGATTATGTGAAACGTGGCTAAAGCCAAATGATGTTTTCCCACTAAATGAAGCTTTCCCCTCTAACTTTATCAACTCGCATGTCGCTCGGACATCTAAGAAAGGTGGGGGCGTTGGCCTAATCTTTAATTCGGGTCTGAACCTTTCACCAGACCCTAATAATAAACTGTCATCCTGTGAGATGCTCACGATGCGCCCTCTTATTCCAGTTAGCGTGGGCCTTAACCACTCTAGTTTCCTGCTTTTTTATCGAATCATCGTTTATCGCCCTCTCGGGCCCTATTCATCTTTTTTAGAAGAATTTTCTAATTTCCTCTCTGACCTTGTAACTCGTACGGATAATATCCTAATTATTGGTGATTTCAATATTCATATCAATTGTAAAACGAATCCACTTAGCAAAGCTTTTATGTCCCTAATTGACACATTTGGCTTTGCTCAGCTGGTTCACGAACAGACCCATTCAAATGGCAATACTCTTGATCTGGTCCTTGTTCGTGGTATTAACATTTCAGATTTAGTAGTTTTGCCATACCCACCGGCGTTATCAGATCATTATCTTATTAAGTTTCAAATTGTTCTACCCTGTCAGCATTCAATTCCAATCGAAACCTACAGCACCCGCCGTATCGATACTTCTGCAATTACAAAACTTGCGGATCTCCTACCTAAAACTATCGCCTCTCTTCCAGAACGAATCGGCTCCCTCGACGAGTTCACGGATAACTTTAATTCCATTCTACTTGACTCGCTTAACTCTGTTGCGCCCCTACTCACTAAGACCCGCCGTCTAAAAAAACCGTCGCCCTGGTTTACTAATGATACTCGCGCACAAAAACAGGCGTGTAGAAAGCTGGAACGCAAATGGCGATCGTCCAAACTCAAGGTTTTTCGACTAGCATGGGGCGATAGCTTAATTAAGTACAAGCATATGCTCTCCCTTGCTAGGGCCTCCTACTTCTCAGATCTCATTAACACTAATAAAGATAATCTGACATTTCTTTTTGACACGGTTGCAAAACTTACTCGCAAACCCTCCCCTATAATGGGCCCTCCTTTTACTGCTAATGATTTTCTTAATTTCTTTGATCACAAAATTGGCTGTATTAAAGAGGAGATTAGCAATTCTCTACCTACTGGGGGCGTTGATCCCCCTCCTATTTCTGCAATGGGTGCATTGGAGACCACCGCTGTTCTCTCTAAATTTGAGGCTGTCTCCTTGGACACCATCTCTAGGTTGGTGCTTTCCTCTAAATCTACAACCACCCTTTCTGACCCTCTTCCCGCTAAATTAGTTAAGGAACTTCTCCCAATATTAGCCCCCTCCCTACTCAACATTATTAACACCTCTCTCTCCTCTGGCGTTGTGCCCTCCTCCTTTAAATCAGCTGTAATTAAACCTCTACTCAAAAAACCTAACCTTGATTCTGATGTCCCTATACTAATAACTTTCGACCAATCTCTAATCTCCCCTTCTTCTCTAAAGTCTTGGAAAGAATAGTCTTCACCCAACTAACCGATTACCTCTCGTGTAATAGTCTTCTTGAACCCTTTCAATCTGGTTTTAAGTCTCTCCACAGCACCGAGACCGCTCTCACAAAAGTGGTAAATGACCTACTTGTTGTAAATAATTGTTAGTCCACACACGGTAAAACCTTTAGCTCTCTTGCTTCTTTATTTTCGTATATCGTTCGCTCTAACAACCACACTCACTCTCCTAACGTAACTCGACAACCCACGTGACGTCGTAAACCACAACAGGCGCGACACTGTCGTACATAACATTTCCCCCCCCGTTCTAAAACCCCAAACGGCTAAGTGACAGTCTCTCCAAACAGGAGTAGGAACTGAGGGCTTATGTGTGAAATGTAGTAACATAGTCCTGGAGGCGTGAAGGGCGAGCCCGTTCCCGCTGTGGCCTGTCGACTCCCACCATGGGCTGTGGCCCTGCGAGAGAGCCAGGGTGAAGTGGATGAGGATGAGGAACAACAGGCAGAGGCTGATTGGGTGGAAGGAACATAGGCCGTGGCGGAGCCTGGGGCGGCCTACCTGCCCTTGGCAGTACCGGTCTCGGCGGCCTTGAGACAGTTCCATCCATCTCAGCTGCACCGGCTGCTGGTAGCCGTGTGGCCATGGTAGGTCCAGGAGGAGTAGGCACCCTCCGCAGTCGACTGGCGTGCCAGCGGGATCCATCGCCCAGCAGAAACGTGGCTGGCCCCAGCTGACGTGTCACCTGAAGGGGCTGAGACCAGAAAGATGCCATCTTGTTTTCTCGCTGGGGCCTACGGGCCCGAACCCAGTCAGACACCTGGATGGTGGTGGCCTTGACCCCTCATTTCTTGTCAAAGCGTCGCTTCATCTCCCCCTGATGTTTGGCCACTGCTGCTTGAGCGGCATCTCGGACGCTGCCTGCTGCAGGTGCCACTGCATCCCGGGACCTGAGTCTGTCCAGTGGCAAGTCCATCTCGCGGCCAAGCATGAGGGACGCCGGAGAGGCCTGCGTTGTTGCGTGCTGAGTAGCTCTGTAGTGCAACAGTGTTTGGTTGAGTGCGGCCTGGAATGTGCACCCCTGGAACAGATGTGCTCGGATCCCATTTTTAAGGCTTTGATTGAAGCGTTCCACCCCCCCGTTGGCCTGAGGGTGGAAGTATGCTGTGCGGTTGTGTTTGATCCCCTTGTTGCGAAGGAAGTCAGAGAACTCTGCTGAGATGAACTGGGGCCCATTATCCGTGGTGATGGTGAGTGGCAAACCCCATCTTGCAAACAGGCCCTCCAGGATGTCGATGATGACCCGTGTTGTGACTGTTCCTGCTGGGACCACTTCAGGCCATTTAGAATGGAGATCGTATGCTACCACCAGGAAGCGTTGGTGGTGCGGGACCCCTCGGCCATGGATCTCTCCACAGATGTCCAGCTGGAGATGCTCCCATGGGCGAGGCGGCCACGGGGTAGGCTGCAGTGGTGTTGAGGCTGGCGACCCACTTTTCCCGCTGAGGAGACACGGCACACAGTCCTTGACCATGGTCTCGATGTCACGGTCGATGCCTGGCCACCACACCAGGTCGCGGCAACGTTGCTTGACCCTCACTATGCCCAAATGACCCTCGTGCGCCATAGACAAGACACGCGCACGCAGGCCACTTGGGACCACAGTGCAGAGGCCCCTGGAGACACAGACGTTCCCCCAGCATGAGAGTTCGTGCCGTACTCCGGCAAACGGGGCCAGGCCCTCCGGCACCCGTGACGGCCATCCGGTGCGTATATAGATACACAGGGTAGATAGCAAGGGGTCCTGTTCTGATTCCCGCTGCAGCTCCTCCAGTGACACCGCTGACTGCAGGGGCCCATGCAACATCTGGATGAGCTCTGGCTCTGTGTCTTCCTCAGGAGAGACCGTTGGGGTAGGGGCCTCGATCGACCGAGAAAGGAGGTCGGCCACTACGTTGTCCCTACCTGGGGTGAACCTGAGCTGGTAGTCGTATTGCCTGAGCCGCTCCCCCCACCTGTGCAGACGGAGGGGCCTGTGACCACTGCCCGAGGCAGACAGCAGTGTGGTGAGGGCCTGGTGGTCCGTACGGAGGTTGAACCGTCGGCCATATAGATAGAGGTGCCACCTCTCACATGCCCAGACACAGGCTAGGGCTTCGCGTTCACCGACTGAATACCTCTGCTCGGTGGGGTTAAGGGCCCTGGAGGCGAAGGCTACTGGCCGCTCGACGCCGTCCTGCACCTGTGAGAGGACGGCCCCCACCGCCCCGGCTGAGGCATCACAGGTGACGAGAGTAGGGCTGGACGGGTCAAAGTGTGCCAGGATGGGGGGCGTGGTGAGCTGGGTCTTCAGTGAGTGGAACGCCCTTGAGCATGCTGCGGTCCAATTCCATGGCTCCTCCTTCTTGAGGAGTTGGCGTAGGGGAGCTGTGGTCTGAGAGTACTGGGGCAGGAACCGGAGGTAGTATGCCGTCATGCCCAGGAATGAGGCCACCTGGGAGGCAGAAGTGGGCTCCGGGATCCGGTGTATGGCGTCGACATTGGACAGGAGAGGTGCGATGCCTTTGGCTGTCAGGCGAAACCCCACGAAATCGATGGCGGCAGCGGCGAAGGAGCATTTCTCACTGTTCAGGGTCAGACTATTTCCCAGGAGGGCCACAAACACCCTGTGGAGCCGCTCGTCGTGGGTTGACATGTCTGGGGCATGGACCACGATGTCATCTAGGTACACGGCGACCCCAGGGATACCGGCAAGGATGGTGTTCATGGCCTTCTGGAAGCAGCTGGGGGCGGAGCTAAGCCCGAATGGCATCCTCGTGTACCGGAAAACCCCAGCATGTGAGATGAAGGCTGTCAGGTCTCTGCTGGCAGGGTGGAGGGGTACCTGGAGATAACCCTGACGCAGGTCGAGCTTTGTGAAGACCGTGGAGCCGTAGAAGTGGGTGGTCAGCTCCTCTGAGGTAGGCAAGGGGTATTTGTCTGGAATCACCGCCTTGTTGACAGACCGTAGGTCCACGCAGACTCTCAACCCCCCTGACTTCTTCTTCGCTATCACCAGGTTCGAAATCCAGGGGGCAGCGTTGACCGGCTCGATGATGCCTGCCTCCAGCAGCGTGTTGAGTTCCTTTGTGACATCATCCCTCAGAGCAAGAGGGATTCGGCGCAGGGGCTGCATGACTGGTGACACCTCCGCGTTCACCAGGGGTCTGTGTGTGAAGGCTGTGAGGCAGCCTAGTCCATCGAACAGTGCCGGCCATTTCTGCTCCCAGGTGGAGGTGACGTGTTGAATGGCCGACCCACCGTCATCATGCAGTGAGAATCCCAAACCCGTGAATAGGTCGAGGCCCAGCAGGTTGGCACCCCGCTTAGCGATGTGGAATGGGAATGCAGGCATGTGCTTAGATCCATAGTGCACTGGTACCTGGAGGATGCCCACAATCTCTATCTTTGAGTTATCATATCCACACAGAGGAGTGGAGGGCTGCTGCAATGGCAGGTGAGCAAAGAACTTATTGTAGGTGCTGAGATTGAGAAGTGACGCAGCCGCGCCTGTATCCAGCAGCAAGGGAAGGCTCACCTCTCCCAGCTACACTGTGCATGTCTTAAAGCTCACGTGGTTTGTAGACACGGTTCTGATTTCGGTACAGTCGCTGCAGGCTGACGGGGTTCTGGACTGTGGGGGACGAGCAGCAGGTGCAGACCTGCACACTTTAGCAAAGTGATTGGGCTTCGAACAGTTCCTGCATGTCTGCCCTCGAGCTGGGCAGTTCGGAGCCCGTGTAGTATGTGAGCTAGCCCCACAGTTACTGCAGTTGTCAGAGCTACGTCTGTACCCCTGTCTGCGAGCTTGCTGCACTGGGAACCACGCATCTGTGTCGTCTGGGCTATCCTGGTAGGCAGGCTGGAGCTGTTGTGTGAGTGAGGCCGTGGGGGCGGAGTCGGAGCGCGAGCTGGCAGTCAGCATGCTAGAACATTCTAGCGCGGATTCAACCTGCATGGCCTTAGCTATAGCGTCATCCAGTGTTAGCTCATCTGGCTCCAACAGTAGCTTCTCCCTGATTTTCTCACACCATGTCCCTTCAATAAGCTGATCCCGTATGATCTGGTCCTGAAGCGCCCCATAGCTGCATTTCCTCGCCAGATCCCTGAGATCCGTGACGTAGCTCAGAACAGACTCACCGGGTCGTTGATGACGTTTCCGTAGCTTGTATCGCCGGAGAAGCGCCCGCTGTTTGCCGGCGAAATGAGCCGTTAGGAGGGTGACAGCTTCGTCGTAGGTCCCCGCGGAGCCGAGGGCTCTGAATATTCTCTGACCCTCCGTACCGAGACAATGACGGAGCAGCGCTGTCTTCCGCCTGTCCGAGATGTCAGCGAAGTCCATGGCTTCCAGATAAACAGTAAAATCCTCTAGCCATCCTACCCAGGGAATCGGAGGCTCGCCGGGCACAGACAAGAAAGGTGCCGGTGGTGGCAAGGTGAACTCAGCCATCTTCGTCGCCAAATGTTGTAAATAATTGTTAGTCCACACACGGTAAAACCTTTAGCTCTCTTGCTTCTTTATTTTCGTATATCGTTCGCTCTAACAACCACACTCACTCTCCTAACGTAACTCGACAACCCACGTGACGTCGTAAACCACAACAGGCGCGACACTGTCGTACATAACACTACTCCTCACCTCAGATTCCGGCTCCTCTTCTGTTCTTATCCTACTCGACTTGAGCGCTGCATTTGATACTGTCGATCATAATATTCTTTTAAATCGCCTAGCGAGCTACGTTGGCATTCGTGACTCTGCGCTTTCCTGGCTAACTTCCTACCTATCTGATAGAACGCATTGTGTGTCACATAGAAGTACTGTGTCTGACTACTCTAGGGTAGACTCTGGCGTGCCGCAGGGCTCTGTGTTGGGGCCTTTGCTCTTCTCTATCTACATGCTACCTCTTGGCAAAATTTTCCGCAGCCACGGTATTAAATTTCACTGCTATGCCGATGATACTCAAGTTTACATACCAATTAGACCTGATGACCGTTCACAACTTACAAACCTGGAATTATGCCTAGTCACTGTCACAAATTGGATGTCTCAAAACTTCTTGCGAGTAAATACCAACAAAACTGAGATGCTAGTTGTTGGCCCAAAAACCCAACTACCTCTTGTTGCAGACCTTACTCTGAACCTTGGTGATTGTGTAATTACCCAGAGTTCTATAGTTAAAAACCTTGGCGTTACTTTCGACTCAGCCCTCTCATTTGACGCACACATTAAGGAAATCACTAAGATATCATTCTTCCATCTTCGCAATATTTCGAAAATCCGCTCCCTGCTAAATACGGCGGATGCTGAAACCTTAATACACGCTTTTGTTTCATCAAGACCCGACTATTGCAATGCCGTACTCTCTGGCCTACCCAACTGCAGTATTAAAAAATTACAACTCGTGCAAAATGCTGCCGCCAGAATACTAACCAGAACCAGAAAATTTGATCACATCACTCCAATCCTAATCTCCCTTCACTGGCTCCCAATTCAAGCCAGATTTGACTTTAAGGTGCTTCAGCTAACTTATAAATCATTACATGGGCTTGCACCATCATATCTATCCGACCTCATCATCCCTTATATTCCCCCTCGTGCCCTCCGATCGCTTGATGCCGGCTACCTTACTCTTCCTAAAATCAAAAAAAAAATCAGCAGGCAGTAGAGCGTTCTCCTACCGAGCTCCCTATCTCTGGAACCAGCTACCTCCTACAGTCAGGGAAGCTAATTCTGTTGCAGTTTTCAAATCTAGACTCAAAACCCACTTATTTTCACAATCATATGACCTACCTTAGCGCCACTGGCTTGGGTTCGATAGATAGTCTTTCTCTTACCAATCTGATGTCTGTATGAGTGTGTCTGTGCCCAAACATGTCTGGGTTTTGTGCTGTTTCTGCACTGCTCTGTGTGTGTGTTTGCGAGGCTGTAGAATAGCTAGATTGTTTGTCTTGCTAAACCCTGCTTTTGTCTACCGTGCCTTGCCTAACTTGTTCTGTGGTCATCTTGTGATTTAATTAATTTTTTTATTAGTTTTTATTTTCATTTTTATTTATTTAAAAAAAAAAATCTTTACAACCGATTGTAATGTTTATTATCTCTCCATGATTCTTTTAAACTCTGTTTTATCGCTGTAAAGTGTGCACTTTAAAATAAACTTTGATTGATTGATTGATTGACATGAACTAATTTACTCCAATCTCACAAATGTCCTTGAAATGACAGCAGTTTCTTGTGCATGTGGATTATTATCTGAGTGCATGAGTCTGGGAGTGAGGGAGTGGGGGCAGAAGCACAGATAACCACATTTCATTTGCGCTAGATTGTCATCGAGTAAGTGGAGCTATGGATTACTAACTGTTCTGACGTGAGTTTTCCTATGGAAAACATAGAAATGAACCTGCACTCAGTGACTTTAGCTGTTAGTCTAGCAGCATGCTGTACTGTGTATTTCCTGGCCTGCATCTGAAATGTGTCATTAAATCTTTGGCTTGATTTCAAGCAAAATTTGTCCTTAACTTTAACTCCCAAATTTTTCTTAATAACCTCACATCGTCAATCTATATTTGTGAAGAAATAAGCACCCACTTGCAGTTAATGTTATGGACAAATTGATTGCTTTTCTCTCATGCATGCTACAGCTGAAATCATTTTATCATCTTTGGTAGTATGCAGTATTGGATCAGACATCTGAAAACACACGTGGATTTGATGGCTATTGCAATATAGCATGACATTCTTAATACCAAGAATCCTAAAAGATAAAAGGAGACGCTTAAAATGTGTGGGATTTGCAAAGCCGGCCACTGGCATAAACACTCTCTGCACTCTTTACAGGCCACAACCGTCCCTGGGGCACGCAAATCAGCCGTTAATGGTGGATGCTGTGATTTGTGTTGGAGCACTTTGGTGCCACAACAATATTCTTATTTAGGTCCACTAAAACCCTAGTGGGTATTTGTATTTGTGCATTGTGTAGATGATGCATCACTTAATTACCCAGAAGGCCCTTAAGGTAACACAAGGTATGAAAAGGGACCTTCATGTTTGAAAAAGCTTAAACGAAAGCTTTTTCCAGACATTATACTGAAAATCGTCCACTGTGTCAAGAGCTTTTCTGAGAAAAACAAATGTATTTCATCTCACAGTTCTTATTTAAAGGACATAAAGGAATATATACAGTGTATAGCGTTTATAAAGTACCTTGCTAAATTGCACGATTTTTGCATATTCCTTGCCATGTTTTATCAGCATAGAACCTTATTCTACCCCTTTCATGGATTACAGTAAATCAACATAATCCTTGAAATAGAACTTTTTAATTATAGAAAAATACAAATACAATATCTTAGGATGAGGGTATGGTTGTCTACAGTGGGAGCAAATGTACAAACAGGTTGTGATGGTGGCTGTATAGAAATGTCCTGCTCTCTCCATTTGTCTAGTAGATTCAAATGCCATTTAAAAAATATAAAGTATAAGTCGATCCAATTACCTGACTGTTATCCAGGTCAAAGAGAACATACTTAATCACAGAAATCAATAAACATCAAGAAGCCTAATAATAATTACACTGAACCTTATTGAATGCAAAAGGCTGCATTATCAATATTAATGATACCTAAGTGACTATTATATAGCAGACCGCCTTTTATGGCCATTTATTGTACTTACAACAGCAAAATATCCTCTGTATCAGCAATCTGCCAGCTTTCCCAGATACTCAGGATGTATGCAATCAAGACTAACGTGTTCCATCATACACATGTATAGGCTTCACTCCAGGTGTATTTTTCTGTTTTTTCTTTGTATACAATATACAATGAAAATGTTCTGCCCCCATTCCAAAACAACATCATAACAAGGTTTTGCACCAATTGTGACTGACTTTTGCTTTGTCTTCTCTCTGGGAAATGTTTATGTCCAAACATCCCATCATATACTGTAAAGTGGTTTTGCCTGTGAAGTCCTTGTCTTCAAAGAAAAAGAAAAACATGTTTTGCCACCAGCTACTCATACCTGATCTGTCATGTTGGAATTGAACTTTGAACATTTAACTGCTGTTAGGTGGCAAAACATATTCGGTCTTCAAAGGCAGTCACATTTATAGAGTGGGTAGTTTGATCTCCAGTTTCAATCCTGCATTACAATCCTACAGTTTGTACCAGGCCAGTAAAATATGCTACAGGATCGTAATGACCACAGCCAGCAAAATAAGTAGTGACGATTTAACCTGCCGTGACACAAGTCTAATTCAGTTAAGTGTAAGCAATGCATTAGGAGGCAATACTCTAGTGTTTTAGCATCTGTGGTTACGTCTGAAATTAAGTTAGACAGATAGTTGTGGTTTAAGTAGCTCTTTCCTGGAATTTCTATCCTTTAGAAAACAAAAGAAATCCCTCCTGCAGCTCAATGACTGGAAATGACATTAATACACCACCAAATACTTGCCAATAAAAAGTATTTTTCTTATGATGGTTATACAATTAGTCAGTTGAAAAAATACTGCTTGTGGACACTTTTAGTTGAAGGATATGCGCATATTGCATTTGGATGACTCAGACAGTTGTTGGAGTGAAATCAGGGAGGTGGGCTTGGGGGTGACTACATACCGAAAAGCTTCGCAGGAGGGGACCGCATTGCCAAGGGGAATTGTAGGAGGGGCCTACTTTCCAAAAGTGTTTTCAGTTTGCTCATTCACATCCTCAATATGTAAAATAATGAAAAATAGTAATGATATCAATGGCAGCAATTTTACTTGCAAAATGAGGTTTTTGAAGGAAGGATCTACTCTGGCTTAAAAGTTAAATTAAAATTCTGCTGTTTTTTCTTCAAAAGAGCCAAAACGCATGGCCCACGTCTACGCGCCAACCATTTAATTAGCATCCAAACTGTTTCTGTAATGGAGTTGCCACATCGACACCCTATTCTTCATGGTAAATTATGCACAAGGAACAAAACCAAATTAAAAATTAAAAATAAACTTAAAAAAATGAATTCAGAAGCATCAAAATGAGCTAAAATTCTCAGTGGCGCTTAATATTATAAAAAAGGATACATCACATATCTGCTTTTACTGTCATTTGTTACACTTTGGTAATGGTCAACAGTAATAGTGCTTGCAAATTACATTGGGAAACTGTGATGTTTTAATTATTTAAGTTTGACAGAAACCCATACACAGGTATTTATAAGTAATTTCAATTTATGAGATTAGACACATAATACACTGACTTTTATTTCAATCAAGTGGCAGAAAAGTTTAGATTTTCACAATGGTTCATGAAAGGCAGAATGAGGTGAAGGTGGCATTTTTACTGTCATATTTACATGTTTATCAATCACCATAATGATATAATACAATGGCATAATGCAGTTTTGGAGGTAATATACGTGGTCATGGTAATGCAAAAAAAATCTGTGGTAACTAAAGAACACTATCTGCAATACATCATTGGGCACTTCAGTTGTATAGCCGTTTCATATGTAAGACTGCTTCCTACTGACTATAAAGCCTCCAGCAGCAACCTTGTTTCTCAGAAGCTCACTCAACAAGTACAAACTCAGCTCAGCCTTGCTTAGCTTTGGCAACAATGCAGACCAGGGCTGGTGGGAGATATGTCCATTGCCTCAGCGATATCACAAACTGGGCCCAGCTGAGAAATGCAGAGGAAAGAGACCTGTCACATTGTCAACATGCCATTCATACATCACCCATTTCTTCAATAATACCTACTCATTTCTCAGCTTCCCGTCTTTCTATTATGTCTGTCACTGATATTTTGAATATGTCAGTGACAGAGATAGGGTTTTCAACTAGACCTAGTGTTGTGTATCCATCCACAACATGGTCGTATTGCTGTATTTTTTTTAGTGAAGATAAAATAATTAATGATGCAATGCCAACCTTGACCTGTTCAGTCAGACGTTTTCTCACTGTTCTCACTGACCACTGAGTATCTGACCTGAGTATCTGCAGTTCGTGAACTCTGACACTTAATGACAGAAAATACAAGAGAGGACCGTTGAACTCTAGGCCTGAAGGACTATGGTGTCCATAGTTTTTTGACAGTCAGGCCATCTGATTGGAATGATTGTCCCAGTTTGAACCAATTCAGTTCACAGAAGTGTTATTGGTTTTAAAAGACCCAGAACCTAAAACCATTTGATTGCTGCCTTCCAGGATTGGACTATGAATAGCTGTGATACATTGTGCTGTTTGTGAGAATGTATTATTTTGTGTTTTTTTTACATTTTTATGCACTGAGAGTTTTTAATGTTATATCAGAATCAGAAAGGGTCACTCGCCTTGCAGATGTGGGAAAGGGATTCACAGAGTGACTCCAAAGATATTATTGAAATGTGAATTATTTCCTTATGATAAATGAGCCTGTTCCCAACTTCCCAGGCCCAATTTCACGGCTGAGTTTTTAACCGCATCATGTTCTGTGGGAACTGAAATGGACCAACAGAGCACTTTGGATGACCCCCCCTGTTTTCATTGGCAACATTGGACCTAGCCTTCCCTCATGACAGCACTAGTTACCCAATGGCACATGATGCATTTGCTGAAAAAGTCAAAGGTTAATGGCAAATAGCAGGAGTCTGCTAATAGTCATGCAAATATATTGCAATTCATGTCCACATTATTTAAGGTTTGCATCATCTAGTATCTACAGCACAGTACAGGTCATGGCACAGCACAGCAAGACAAAATTAGTTTTTTGGTACCTCAGTGTTACTGCAGTGAACATGTAATGTTTTGAATAATGTTTCTTGTTAGCAAATATGTTCTATTTCTATATTTATGTTCTATATAAAGCAAATGTATGAAACAAAATATAACCCCTCATAAGTATCCAGTGTTCTTTACCTTCAGTTTTCTTGTCCACAATTCAAACAGGTGTCTCATTTTGGCAGCTGGTTGGAGGCTTAAATATTGTGTTCATTTGGGGCTGAATGCAGCATATAAACATCCCTTTACCGCAAGCCTGGAGCTTTTCCTCCAGGCCTTGCAGCAGAATTCTCACTGATCCTAAATGTTCCCAAGCAATTTATACCACAGATTATTCCAGGCATTTCTTTATAAACAGACCTTCCAAACATGTTGTGGCTTCAGGGGGTTCAAGAGCAGCACAGACTGGCATTCTGTCTGGCAGGAGAATAGGCAGTAACATTACCCAGACTCCAATCTTGAACTAGGGGACATCTTTGCAATACTACATTTAAACTGCCACCAAGAAATTAGGTCCTAATATCGGCAGTTGTTTGGAAGTGGTAGCACTAATGCAGGTTTTGAATGCGAGTCAATCCGGGAATGTAAACACCTACGGGAAATTTACAGGATTCTAAGCCAAAGGCTCTCAAGGAAACAAACACAATAGACAGAGATGGCAAGGGATGCTCTCAACTAGAGAGACCACAAAGACACTTGCATGCCATATATTTCCTGAACGTTTCAGCATTCTGTCTCTTGTAAAAGAGTGATGAATTTCTGTTCAATAATCTAGCACTACCAAGGCTAGATACTAAGGATTTCATGAATGCTAAAAAGTCATGACCTCATGGAGAAATAGAATAATATAAAATATTTATTTATTGTACATGCATTAAACACACTTCTGAAGAGCTTAACTTAACAGCGTTAAGTTACATTTAATTTGAATTTCAGATAAATGAGCGGCTTTTCTTTAGTTTGCCTGAAAATGGATGGGTATTGTTTGGAAATGTATGCGCTCAATCTAATGTGAAGTGTGACAACTGATTGGCTTTAATTTAGTCTGCAATATGTTCTGTGTTTCACAGGAAGTTGGGGGGAATGCTCAACTGCAACTCTCCCGCTTGTTTTCTTGTCTATGCTCCCAAAAACCATACACATATGAATACAGATCCACATGCTTGAACAACATTCTGTCATGGTTTTTAACCCTTTTTTCCCTATGCGGTCGTTTTCCTCAGTGGCCACGCAAGGGCGCTGCCCTTTTGGTAGATGCTTGCTCCGCTTTGCTTAGATTGCGGAGCTTCTGTTAGCATCCACACCTGCGTGTGGTCACCTTGAGAGCTATTTAAGCCTTCCATTTCCTTCTATCGGGGCTTCGATATTGATTGTTTGTTGTGGTGTATTGTGCTGTTTTGTGTGTGGTGTTATTCTGCCCTTTGTATGTTTAAGTCAGTATTATTTTGGTCTAGGTTTTTAAGGAGACCGTTTTGCTCCGTTGTGCTTCATTGGAGTTATGCGCGACTCGCCTATGTGGAAGTAGCTATTAGGACTCGTCCCCCCTGGCGTACCTGCCTATGTGGATGTAGTTATTCGGACTCTTCCCCCCTGGCTTTTTTCTGTCCTCGCTTCCTGGTTTCTCCTTTTTAGTCCGTTTGCCTAGATTTTGCCTTTCGATGTCTCTTTCTCCTCTCTCTGTCTGCTTTCTTCCGTGAAAGCGAGAGGAGTCTTTGTTTGTTTGCGTGTATCTGTATAGTAGGTTCTTACTAAGAGACAGGGCATTTTTATCATACTGACTTTAGGGCTTTATTTATTTGGTGTGTGCTATTTGTACCTTTCATGCTACTCGCCAATGTTAACGTCTCGTTGCTGAGGCAGGGCTTTATTCTTGCCGGCTCTTTGGTTACTTACTGTATCTCGTAGAAGTAAGGGACCGCAGATCTCTGCTCTATTTCGCCTCTGTTTGGTTTTCTTACTGAGAGACCAGGCGTTTGAGCTTCTACTCATTTCCGTGTTACAGTGAGCCGGTTAGTAGCTTCGGTACGTTTGTTCCCTGTTTTGTCTCCTTCTCGTGGACTACGTTCCCCTTTGTTGTGAGTCAGGGTTATTTCTATTATATTGAGGCATTGCTTGCTATTTTCTATTGACTGCGTGTTTCTGAAAGTAGCCTCGGAACGTTAGCTCTCTGTTCCTTCGCCTCGTTACATATTTCTTTACTGAGAGGCTAGGGCGTGTGTTTTCAATTGAGCTTGCGTTAGTCACATTGGGACGACGGTGCTCCGTCGGCTCGCCTGTAAAATGTTTCTCTCTCCTGGGAGATCGGGCATTCACCCCTTTATGTTTTCTGCATGTGACTGCGAGCCTATGAAACTAGCCATGGAACGTTAAATCTCTGTTCCTGTACGCCTCGTTACATTCCTCTTTATGGAGAGGTAGGGCGTTTATTTTCAACTAATCTCGCTTTGGTCTTTAGCCGGTAAATGTCCGGTGCAGCCTGTCCTGTTCGTTCCTTTCGGTACCTTTCTCCTTACATGGAGTTTTGACGATTTTGTTCGGAACTGCTGTTCTGTTTCGTCTTTTGGTGCATGTCTTCCTATAGGGAAGATTGGGCAATGTTGTGGACATGTTTATGTGTGACCGCGAGTCTGAGAGTAGCCTTGGAACGTTGGATCTGTTCCTTTCGCCTCCTCATTCTATCTTATTATTTTTGCAGTGTTTGTTATCAGTTTATTTTTGCCATTACGCTACTCGCCCGTTCTTATGCGTCTCGTTTCCGAGACAGGGCGTGTATTATTTCTGGCTATTCAGAGACCTGTTCTTGCGCTCTACTTATTGTCGTGTGACAGTGAGCCGGTTAGTAGCGTCTGTAGTCGTGTTCGTTGTTCGTTGTCTTGTCTCCTCCCTTAACTGCGGGGTATCCCGCCTTAGTGGCCTTACGGCTTAAAGAATCCCCTTGCTGCGTTTGGCTCCTCCTACCTCACACGTCACGCCCCATTACACATTCTCATTAAATCACACTGTGCTATCACGGAACGGGCCAATGACTGCACATTTTAATGAATGTAGCCGTACCTTGACAATGACTTGAATAGTACATGTACAGTTGCTGTCAAGCCATTGAGCGGGCAGGATTTTTCTCGTCCTGACGTACCGATAAAATCTTTTTAAAGAGCAACTGAACATTCTGAACATTGTTAAGCAATCAATTTCTTATCACATAATTTCATTTACCGATTAAAGGAAAGCTCTGTATGACTGCATGCCTAAAAACAAGTACTGTTGCGATCAATGATGTAGAACGACAGGAAGGTATTTTATTGGCAAGATCAGCCCTGATAGCGGCGTGGTTACAAAGGGCAGGCTTGGATACGATCGGCAGAGCTGCTGGTTCCACTTTGGAAGCCTTTCCAGCAGCGGAAGCTTAAGGTGAGTGAGGACACAATGTGAGTCAGCATTGCTTCGCCACAGCGAAGGACTATTATGTGCTTTAGGTACACAGTGTAAAGATTACAGTTTGGCTGTTCAGAAGTGTTTGAAGAACATCTTGCTGCTTACTGATAAAATATTATTTTGGGATTGAAAAATTGCAGTGGCACATTTACATGATGAGAGAACATTTAATACTCTAAAACTAAACCATGAGCGACCTTCACCCCATGGCCACGGGAGCTGTCTGCCCTCACACTGCACTCCCTAATTTAAAGGAGGCATATCCACAGCTGCTTCCAAAACAGCTTGCTGCGAATTTAATGGGCTATGTGATGTGGGGTGTGCTATGGGGAGGAACCACCTAGAACAGGGACATTCAACCGGTTTTGATCCAGGGACCCCCCACCCAGGCTCAAAGGCATGCCGGGGACCCCCATTATAAGTTAAAAAGGGTTATATATTTTTTAAATTCCCAAATCTATAAACCTTCAAGGGACCGCCTGTTTGTATGGCATACCCAGGATCTAGAACAAAGGAACACACAGTAAGTGTGTTATTTGCGGTATGCTTAGCTGCACTAAAAGTAAATCTTTCCTCAATATCTGTTTGTGTTTAGAGTCTTAATGTTCTATTATTCTTCTGTCTTCATAGTATCCCACCATGTTTCAGTTAGCGGAACTTTACTTGGAGTTGTTTAGCAGTTTTTATTGGCTCCAATGGTCTTTTTCCACATTTTTCTTATTGCCTCTGGAATATATCCACTGTGTGGTCTTTTAATGAGAAATGGTGCCACATGAAATAAAGATTAATTAAAATATTGATTGATTGATTTCTAAAGAAAAAGTCAATACTCATTTTTGCCTTTGTCTCTAAGAAAATTAATGACCCAGAGATACCACCTTCAGAATGCTGAGATAGCTATTAAAACTGGACAAGCAATAATTTATGGGTACATGAACAATTGACTAAAAATCTATTATTTTGACATTTCCGCAGAAGAAATATCACACGACTGGACGACTGGACATTACAGTTATGACTTTACTATTCACTATTTTCGAGATGTCAGAATAATGCGATGATTCAAACTGGGGGACCCTGATATGCTCTGGAAGATGACGCCACAGGTTCCATATGTTCTTCAAAGAACATCAATTACCATATTGCAGAAAAACTGAAAAGAGGAAGTGAGGAATAGAGACAACATAACATTTCAGATCAAGCCTTGCGCGAGCTGTAAAGGAAAAGATCATGGTACCAAAGTAAGAAGGAAATCTAATGCAATGACTAAATGAGTCATTGGTCGATATATCAATATTTACCCTACAGCAGTGTTGTTTGTTGGAACACCAGTCGGTGTCATATTACCCAGGAGAAGAGATGGTGAGAAATGCATTTGAATCATTTGGGAACATTAGAAGACAGGCTTGAATAAATTGCTTATACAAGGCTGCATACAAATGAGTGGACTCCCCGGTTGTAGAAAGAGGGGGATAGCAGCAAATGCCATTACCAGCCTTAGAAATTAAATAGAAAATGTGTCAGCCAATGTCATAAAAGGAAGGAGGTAATGTTGTAATTTATTCCACTAGATAGTAACATTCCTGGTGAGATATAGATCATTACATACATATTAAAGGTGACTTGCAGGTCATTTTCAATTCAATTGCCCACAAAATAGCACGCATTCTATAATATATGATAAATCAGGGTTGCCATGTGAAATTCCCGGGCCTGGAAAAAAAAAATATTATTACATTATTCCCGGGCCAATAATATCTACCACAAGTTCACAGACCACCCCCCCCCCCCCACACACCCCCCCCCCCCCCTCCGCCCCCCCCGCCCCAACCCCTTCAGGGCCCAGGACAATGGCAGCCCATCTGGATTAAATTTGCACAATTCAGGAACAATCACCCTTTATAGTATCATATGTAAATGTCCATTTATACTGGAAAAACAAGCAATAAGTAACTTCAGTATACATAAAGACTTCCTTCTAACATAATGCTCCCACTACATGTAGACATGAGCTTCACTTAAGAGAACAGCATCATCTTCAGGACATTATATATACTGCATCTGTTAAAGTTGGTCCTTCTAAAAAGGTGTGTTTTTTAGAAGCCTGTTCCTGGGGATATATTGAATTTGTAAGCATTAAAAAAAACTAAAAAACATTGGACATGCATTATTACTATATGCTAAAAAATTTCCAGCATAATGTGCAAAAGTTAACGTACTCCTTTATGCTTAAAGGCACAAACACACCTCGTTTAACAGACCGGAACACAAAGACATCCACATTGCCAATGATTAATGGTTGCCCATGTCACAAAGCGTGATGCACAGTCCTGTAATCTGGGTGTAGTCATCGGAATGTTAATTTTCAAAGGATTTAGGGAGCAGCTCTATGTGAGTGGGTGTGAGGTAAAAGGGATGTTGTCTCAGAGCCACAGGAAATTATTAAAGCAACATCGTGGTCAGAGTTTCAAAGGAGTTTGAACCATTCATGGCACTGAACTGCATGCTGTGCTAAATCTATTATGCTAGGATAGGTTTTCAAATGTGTGTGTGTGTGCGCGCATGTGTGTGTCTGTGTGTGTGGCATGCTATTATACACTAATAACTTAGCCTCTGGATACTGACTTGAGCAATTCAGGCACCTTGGGTGTTGTCCCACCAATAATTTGAGCTTGTTGCGTGTTCCTGCTTGTTGCTGCAAATCCCTTTATCAATTTGACAGAGAAGAGGCAAGTGAAAGCTCTCTCTTCCTAAACATCTTTGTCAAGCTGCTGCTTCTTGTCACTCCACAGCCCATAGGATGATGGCATTTCCTGTGGGTGCCTGATTGACCAAAGGGAGTAGCTGGTTCATGATGAGGCATACACAGCCCACCTGAAGTACCTCCACCTAGATGACACTGGACAATTATGGGTCACCCTTTAGGGTTGCCAGCCACTGGCACAGTCTGCAGTCAATCAACACCAAACCCTTGGAAGGGGACCGTTCCGCAGCGGCCAGCCAATAGAAGGTGCTAGGGTGCCTCTCCTCCTAAGCACATGCATTGAAAAAAATAATAATTAAAAGAATATTAAAGTTTATAATAGCAAGGTTAATTATGTGAAAATGTGCTTTCTCAAAAGAATATATTTTCCAAGAATATCTTTTCCTCTGCCACAGCAGTTTTTCGGAATTGGCATAGATTTCAAATTTTATACAAAACACAAGCTTAGCTTTTAGCCACTCCATAAAGAACCATTGAGGATATAGAGTGCCATCCAGCAATAGCACTAAGCCAATTACATCTCTCTCTCTAAATTTGTCCATCGCAGTTCACCGTAGTGCTGTCACAGCATTAGCACTAGCAGTGTGTGCTAGGTAGAAGGTGAGACACACATCCACTAGCTGCAGTGGTTTCACTCTGGCAGAATGATGACACTAAAGCAGAATCTCATCGTACATAGTATACTGTGCAGTTCCAAAAAATTTAGGAAAATAGGGTGAAACTGTTCCCGAAACAAAGCTCATATTTGTGGTTAAAGGAATACGTATTGATTTACAACAATTTTGTTTTTGCTTTTTAGGTTACAATATACATCATGCCACAAGAGAGCAGTATTGTTCAGGTTTAACCCCAGCTCTCAAAGTTATTTTTGACCATATTATATTCATGTCCTCATTATGCACATAATGGTGACAAAAGCATAGCCATCATCCATTCCACTACTATGTATTTTGTCTGCCATTTTCAACTAACTGTTATGCATATAAATAACAAATTTATGACAATATTTAGAGCACTAAAATATTTTTTATATAATGGATGATTAATAGTGACAGAACCACAACAAAATATTTGCTTTGAACCATCAAAAGCATTTGCACAAACAGAAAATCCCAAATAAGTTAGATTATTACAATCAAACTGGACAAACTCAGTGTTTGAGAAATGCAATCTCACATCGACTTATACAGTAGGGTTTATTGAACATCCCATAAATGATTTTATCTAATATATTCATATAAATCACAGATCTTATAAACCATTTAATAGCTAATAGCCTTCCACCTCGTTGCATGACCTTAGCACAACTGAACAGAACAGAACATATAGAAATTTGACTATAGAAACGAAGGATATATGACATGAAATTGAAACTCAGTATGAAATTGGATAGCAAGCTTCCAATAGGAAACAGGCTTCCAGGAAAGCATAAATCAAAGTAAAAATAAAAAATCTATTTTTACAATCTATAACTTATTTATTTCTATTTGCTACTGCAAAAATCAAAGAAAGTTGTGATGTACATTTTACTGACACAAAGGAGAAGGGAATATCCCCCCAAGCAACTGCATTGCAGCTCTCTAAGACCTCGTGGAGAAATCACATTTACTGAGGCAAATCCCCAAATACAGCACAGCCGATCGATGTGTATCCCCAAACTGTAATTTATGAGTGATTACCTGAGTCTTACCCCTACAAAGAGGGTTGTTCCTGGAAATAATGATTATCCCCAATTCCCTTGTGGTTGTATCTAGCGGACCCTTTATATCACAAAAACAAGGAATTTTGATGGCGAGGGAAGAGAGGGGTTCAGAAGAATACATCTATTTAGAATAACGTTAACATGGTGTGGTGATTTTTTGTTTTATTTTGAAAGAAAAACATTTTGCCACAATATCATTTACATTTTATTTTGACACAAACCAAACCACCCTTTCTTGCACCATTAAGATCTTTTTCCTGCCCTTCATAGTGTCCATTAATTGAGGTTTTTGAGATCCTTGAGAGAATGACACTTTTGGGAATGCTTTCATGTTTTAATGCATTTTGTAATCTAGTATGTGTTTTATGTTGCGATTTATAACTACACAGCTAAACAAAATGCCTGTCAGGGGAAATGTGAATTTATTTAAAGGGGAATTCCACCCAAAAACAACATTAACCTTATTTAACAAATCTAGGCACAACTAATTAAGTCTTTCTTTGTGGCTGGCCAAAAAAAGAATCTGTAGGCCTACTGAGTTATTTGAATATAAATTACGTCACGAGGCACTGTCATGGCAACATGTAGTCCAGCTGTCTCTCGTGTTCGTGTTTGTTCATTTGAATGTGTTTTGTTTGTCGGGCTTTTGTCTTTTGTTTTTTTCATGCGCTGTGTGTCTGTTGTGGGACGGGGAAGTGGGCTGGAGATTTCTCGGGGCACTCCTGCTGCTCGTTTTTATAATATTTATAATATTGATAAATTGTCTAGCGGGGATGATTTTGTTTGTGGTCGTCACCATGGAGACGCATTCGCATTATGCTCGGAAATGTCCGTTGGATCTGCAGCCACGGAGTTTACCATCGCTCTTCACCGGAGTTGAAGATGTCGGGAGTGTGGGCAATCTTCAAAAGGCAACCAGGGAAGGAGAAGATAATGCGGGGGAGGAGTGAGGCGGCGACTGGGAAGGCTGAGCTCCGTTTCGACAGTGGACAGAGACCGCAACACTGTGTGTAGCCTATGGAGGAAAGTCGTGGAGGCGAAGAGGCGGAGTTTGTGTATTGGACTGGTTGATGACATTGGACATCTCGGGACAGCGGGGGCTATTTTAATCATGATGTTTGGCTGTATAGGCTATATATTGGCATTTTATATGTTTGTGTGTTGTGGGTCTGCCCCACTGTCTATGTCTTTTTTGTTGTTGCTGGTGGCTACAACTGAAGTTCCCTTTCAGGAAAATAAAAGTTATTCTATTCTATTCTAAAAGTTGAAAATTCAGTAGGGGTATATGTCAAAATGGCGTATACCTCGACCACTTGCTCTTTTTGAAAGACTACAGTGTTTTCAAGTGGGCGTGTAAATTACATAGCAAGTAGGCGGAGCCTACATCTTCCTCTTATCTGCCTTATGGTTCCTTACCTGGTGATTCAATGTCAACTAACGTGACATCCATGACCATTAAGTCGACTAACATTCGCTAGCTGACCATAATTGAACGGTTTCGCTTTAAGCATTCGATTACAGAAACTGTATTTTTTCTGGGCTAGTGCGTTGGCTGATGTTAGCAACAAGTTTCATAAAA
Organism: Synaphobranchus kaupii; assembly: GCA_029718625.1. Lineage (NCBI taxonomy): Eukaryota > Metazoa > Chordata > Actinopteri > Anguilliformes > Synaphobranchidae > Synaphobranchus > Synaphobranchus kaupii. The sequence goes on along the minus strand of CM056392.1, from coordinate 24,100,086 downwards.
CAAATTCCTTTTTAAATATGTTTGCCATGCCCATGGAGGCTGTTAGCTAACCCTGCATTCGTTAATGGAAGGAGGTCGGATAGCGGGGTGATAAATGCGTCGTTTCCATGTTTTTACCGACATTAATTAGTGCGTTCTAGTTGCACTGAGAAAGTTTTGGCTTTACTAGCTACAACGGCTAACAAGTAGCCTACAACAATGACGTTTTAACTTTTAATTGTATGCGTTTCATATTCTGTATCGGCATGTTGGTCGAGCATTTCATACTGAAAAACGGGAGGTCGTAGATTTTCTGACATGGAACCGAGGTGCGTAGCCTAGCTAAGTGTTACAGACTTCTGGCAAGGCTGGCTAATGTTTTCACGATACCAAACGTAGATAAATGAAGGGCCGTATTTCCGTGGAGACTGAGACTGAGCATGATGGTGGTATTTTCTCAGTATAACTGTTAGATTATGGCTAACTTGCCAGCGAGTTACGTGGCCTCTCTAATATCTGAGTTGCTAAATGCAGCAGACCAGACAGGCAGTAGCCTAGTAGCTACACTAGCAATAAAATGCCCAGCCCCTTGGTCTCCGCTTCTGTAACGTCATTCAGTGGGCGTGGCAACCTGTTGTAAGCTTTGTGGCTGCTGTAGTTCATTCTAAGGCAAGTACCTGGTACAGGCACAGTAGTTTGCGGCTATATCTCTGCTCTCACTACAGGTAGAAAGTTGGCTGAGAGCTCATCTTAATCAGGAGGAGAGCTACTTTTCTACAAACCAAACATCATTTTTGGGTGGAATTTATTCCCCTTTAAAGGAGCTATATGTAACATTGACACCGAGCATTTAAAATGGGTAGGCCTACTGCAATCCAAATTCACAATATTAGAGAGAGTCGAGACACTGAACGAACACGAGCACAAGACGAGCCGAGCGCAACATTATATTTTGAGACGAGCTTATTCTATTTTGACAATGACAAGCGACGACGAGTCCTACACTGTAAGTTGATCAGCTAATGTATACATTTGCAATTTGTTTATTATTTATTCTTTGCAAATTATAAACCAGCTCATGTGGATTTTTTATAACTCTGTCAATGTTAGCTAGAATCATGGCTGGCTATGTTTACGGTCACGCAGATATAAGCTAATGTTAGTGGTATGTTTAGCGAGTAACTATATACATATATATATTTAAATCTTTAGCTAGCTAGTTAAATGGAAACAATGTTGAACTTAGCTTAGGCATTCGTTAATCGGATGTCGGAGTGCCGGAGTACATCTGGTTGTTCGTAATGGGCAGTGGACTCATATACAGATACAATACCAAAACAAATACAGATGTTCTGACCCGGAATGGAAATTTCAAAGGAGAACATACTGGCTGTAGCATTGTTGTCGGAGAAGCCAGTATTTCAACTTAGAATGTTTCCTTAATCTCTGATGACATATCATGGTCATTTTATGATTTAGTACAGTAAATTTGTTACATATACCTTTAACTGAATTTAAATTGTGCCATAAGTTCGTGCTTCCACCTGTGGTTTCCCAAAATACAGCTTTTAAAAATGATACTGAAAGAGATTGATGAAGCACAGCAGTCATGATTCAATCCCACTCCTATTCTTTGTTTTCCTGCATTACACCCCTCATCCCTTTTGATATACATACGCCGCATGTCTGCAAGAAAGCTGCATGTTTGACCTTCTGCAATATTGTCACAACGGGATGAGCCCACTGGGAAGGCTGCAAGTGGGGTGTCATGGTTGTATCCACATCTTTCCTAATGCAGTGGTAATGGCAAAGCGAAAATGATTATGAGGATCGAACGTATTGTCCGGACCTTCGTGAGGTCTCCCTGGCTGTTATGGCTTGTGGAGTTTGAAAAATCTGGCTGTGAGCATGCCAGATGGCAAGCGACAGTACACAGACTCTCCAGCCTCCAGCATAGCACGGGCAGGAAGACAATGTTCTATTGGGCAGTGGGGCATACTGGTTCACCTCATCATCTACATATGAATCACCATGCCAACTGTATTTATCATTCTTCGCCTGTGTGTGGTGTTAAAAATGTTCAAAGAAATCTGGATGTAATTCCTGGTTTTAGGAGGCCCTAAGTGATAAAACCAATGTACTGACAAAACACTTTAAAGCTCATTATCTCAGAACTGTAGAAATGGCAGATAGAACCCTGCAATTATCAGGTTTTTACTTATACAACAGCAAGGCACTCAATCTAAATTTTACCAAAAACTGTCATCGGTCTCTGGAGTCCCAAAATGTATAGCATATATTCCTAAAAGCATACACAGTACACACATATACTGTAATGGGCTCCTCCTGCTTTATGCATTTTGTCCCATCTGTGTGAGTGTAGAAAGACGGACACAGTCTGAGGATATAAGGATGCGATGCCTCCAGCTCTCCTCCCCTATTCAGTGCATTCTGACTCATCACTTTTCATGGCAGCTCAGCATGACGGCCCATGTGACTGCAGAGGGCTGGTGTCTGACCATGGAGTTGTCCCTTGGTTAGGTCACATACCAAAAGTAGGTCTGTTAGAGACCAAGAAACAAAATGCTGAAATGAAAGAAGACATATTCTTGGAGTTGTGCCAAAAGGACCATTACTCACAGAGCAAAATGTCCTTCTTTGGATGAGATATTGATTTTCCCATGACCTACAGAGAAAAGTACTATAGAAACAAAGAGGTATTTACCTAGCAGTAGGACTACGCAACAACTGATGACTACAGTACATGATTGAAGTGAAAGAACTGTTCACACAAAAACATAAATACATAAACATAAACATAAATAATCCCCAATAATAGCTCATCCAGGAAAAAGAACGAAAGGTTGAGAAAGTGATAATCCCACAAAGAGATTGCATCATACCAGGTCTATCTCTCAAAACTCAGGCAACACTGTCTTTGTCTGGCAAAGGCAACTAGCAACAACTGAGCAATTAATAAATCAACCTGGGCTGTGTGGGTAAGTATATGACATTCCCACTGTCCATGGTCCTGAAGCCCTGTCAGTCTAGGAGTTAGAGTGGGTAAACAGGAGAAGCAGACCTCTCTGCTCACCCCACTATTCCTAAAATTGTGACTGTTTTTGGGGACAAGCCTATAGGTGCCTTTCTGAAATCTAATTGAGAACATGCTCTTTTGTTCTACCTCTATCTACATATACAAAGTTATCTAAAAAGCTATTATTTCAATTTTGTTAATACATTCACTGAACAACTCGCACATTCATGCCACATTCCCTTATGGAAATGTAATATACTGCAGTATATTAGAAATATATTGTGATGATAATTTTGATATATTTACAATATACTGCAGTATATTCTTTTTCCATAAGGGTTATTTCACCTGTATAGAAAAGACTGAAATTAATATGGTCGTGTAACATAGCGAAATATTGCTTAGGAACAGTGTTATAATAAGAACAGATGGTTAGTATAATTGCGCAAATTTGAGAATATTTTCATACAAGTTCTTTTTTTCTGACCAAAATCCTGAAATAATAAATTGCAAACGTTCACAGGTCTATTAACAGCTTCCAGCATGATGTATTTCATTTGGTCAATACTCCAATCTTAACCCGATTATGGCAAAACTTGAAATGGTCATATAAACACCTTTATCTGATTATGTGAGGTCATCATTGGCGTATTCGAAACCTGATTAACACACCTGGTTTTGTTAGAGCCAAAACCCCAATAATTGTGTCACTGTCCAAGTATGGACTACGGTGACATCTTTTGTCCCTGTGGTTATCCACAACAAGCCATGTTTTCACATTAACGAATCATAACAATGACCAAGATCCTTATGAGATGAGATGATAAATTATGTTAAACTCAAAACTCCTTCAAACTCACACAGTCACCTGGCCCAGCATTGCTTGGAATTCCTGATTACAGATGGGAGCCATGCAATAATTATACCTGCATTTACCCCACTGTGAATTATCTGCTGAGGTGGTTCATCAGCAACTCAGTGTCACCGACTCCTCCACCAAACACCATTTAACTCGCTTTCAGTATTATCAACATCTGTATTTGGAATATTTTGTTCTTGTATCAGTTCTTTCTGTTGAATAATTAAAATGATTGGTAAAATCAGTTTGTTTTATTTAAAATTAGATTTTATAACTATCACGGACGATGGGAAGAGTTCATTGTGGCTAAAACTCAGAGTGTGGTGGACATGAAATCATCTTTAAGCTAAACCAATAGCACACCCACCATTTCCAATCGACACTGCAGTGGCTTTCCTTTGTGAAATGAGACCCCACTGCCCCAGATTTTCCCACGGGACGAGACTACAACGTACAGGGCCACAGAACTCTGGAACCATTGGAAGAGCTGGTGACAAAGGTACATTATGTGAACCTGTAGAATTTTGAGATTCATATCTTTTTTTGTGAAGCAAAAAGGACATGAATATAAAACCTGACTTAACAAATTAACACATTACAATGTAAGTTAGTGTAAATTGCAATGTTTTAATTTCAATAAAATGCCACCATCTTAACTTGTTGTTTCTTATCAAATTGCAAGTTTAATTGCAATCACTCCTTTACACTGTGTATACATAAAAGCAGCACTTCCATGAATGCACATTCCCAGCATTGAATTATTTATGTTTCCCCTCATTCTCAGAAATAGCCTGTGCAAGAATGGCAACCCAGTTTTTCCTGTCACAGCCTATCAGCTAGTGATGAATGTTTGATATGCAGCATGAACACAAGTCCCAAGTGGCCTTAGGAAAACAGAAGATACACCTTAAATAGCCTCTCACTAACCTGAATTTCACAAATCTTATGTTCATTAATGTGGGGGTATATTTCCATTTTGTATTTGTCAAGGACAAATGAGTTTTGGCCCAGAAAAAACTCTAAACACAGAAACATAATGAGCCTACAAAATGATTACAAGAGGCCAACTTATGCGAGACAAAATGGGACTAAAATGAAGAAACAGAAAGCTGGAAAAATCTATCATTCCTAATTAAATTAATGAAACATTTGCCACTTACTACAAATCCCTCTACAAATTTGAACTACCAGATCGTACAAATGTTCAAACTAAACTTATAGTTGATCTTCATTTTCCTTCGTTATCAGAGTCAAGTAAAGAAGACCTTGATAAACCCATAGATATCAGTGACATTTCAAAAGCCATAATTTGCATGGAAGGTGGAAAAGCAGCAGGACCCGATGGCCTCCCTATAGATTTCTTTAGAACAAACTTTTTTAGGACAAACTAACGGCTCCATTATTGGATATGATTAATGAATCTTTTGAAGAAGAATGCCTCCCACTTCCCTGTGAAAATAATGAATTATGTAATTTTGAAACCAAACAAAAATCCAACAAAATGTGAATCATATAGACCCATCTCACTTCTAAATTTAGATGCCAAGATAATAGCCAAGATTTTTGCGCAATGAGACTAGATAACATTCTCCCATCTCTTGTGAATTGTGACCAAAATGGATTTGTAGAATGGCCCTTTTTGTTTAACGTGTTAAATCGATTTCGGTCTTGGCAGATATTTGTGCAAATGGATCCAGTAGCAGAGGTTGCTACTAATAATATTATTTCTAAACCTTTCAATCTTTATAGAGGGACCCATGAGGGATGCCCTCTTTTCTTCTTTTTGTTCTTTCCATGGAATTCTTTGCAATTGCAATAAGAAATAATCTAATCAAAGGTGTTCAAACTTCAGAACTAGATCACAAAATAGCCTTATTTGTAGATGATACATAATTTTCTTTTGTCCGATCTTAAAACCTCCATTCCCAATATTATTAAATTGATCGACAACTTTGGAACGATATCAATAAGACCAAATCCTCCATCTTATTCTTGAATTCTGTGGAAAGACTAAATCCACCAGTAGATGTACCCTTTATCAACCCTTCCAAATTGCTTTAAATATTTACGGATTGAAATAACCCCTGATTCAAAAGATCTGATTACACAAAATTATGATCCTGTAATCACAACAACAATAGGATGTCTTAATAACTGGATGTCTTTGCCAATCTAAACTATCGGTCGAATTAATGCGATAAAGATAAATATTCTCCCTAAGTTCCTCTATTTATTTCAAGGTATTCCTTTAACCCCTCCAGGTCAATTGTTTTGTAAGATTATTGCAATTATTCTCAAACTTCGTATGGAATAATAGAAAACCACGTTTTCTATCTCTACGTTTTCTATCTCTAACCATCTATCACTACTGTATTTGCCATATGACAGAACTGGGCTAAAAATGTGGAATCTACAGTGGCATTTCTGGTCTGCTCAAATCAGAGCAGCAATGTTCTGGTTTTCCGATAAGCCTTACCTGCCTTGGGTTGATATTGAGATGATGTCATCCAAAGAACTACCAATCATCTCATTCCAAAAAATAATTTCTTCAAGTATCTGCAACTAAGTTCTTCACAATCCAAAGTCAAACATATTCTCAACCTTCCTTGATAACTCTTGAAACATTCTCTATGAATAACTGTAATGCAAGAGGTCTTTTATCAAAACTGTACAATATTATGGTATTAAATCATAATGATTCCTCAGATTGTAAAAGACAAGGATGGATAAGAGACCTGCAGACTGATATCAGTTCTAAATCAGAGTGGTCTACAACCTGTAATCGAGTCCACTCACAAATGATTAGCACTCGATTAAGACTTATCCAATATAACTGGAATATGAGAACTTATATAACCCCGGAAAAACAACACAGGTTTAACCCCAATGTTCCAGATACTTGTAAAAATGTAATAAACAAAAATGGAAGAACGTGCTGGAGTTTATTTCCAATATGATCAACCATACACTCCCCATGTGCCCTAAACTCGCATACTTAATATAAACTCCTCAAAAAAGTTTGGAAACGTTATATCGGTCGATTATTCCTCCCCTTTAATAATACCAATTGGTATTGTATTTTATATCGTTGGAAAGCCTGATTAGTCACCTTTACAACGAGGTACAACTTGTAAGGATCATGCATTCGTGGAATGAGCAACACAGTTAACCGTGTGGGTAGCGGCCCAAAAAAATGTGCCAAAATCCCCTGCAATATTCTTCTGTTGGTATTCACTCTCGTTTTGAGTTGCTTGGTGGATTGGATGATTGGAAAAAACAATGGGCAGTGTCATGGTGTGGGGCGGTATCTCTCTCACAGGCAAAACATAACTTGTCATCATTGAAGGCAATCTCAATGCAGTGAGATATCGGAATGAGATTCTGGAGCCAGTGGCGATCCCATATCTCCAGAATCTGGGACCTAACTCCATCCTCCAGGATGACAACGCTCGCCCCCACAGAGCCAGGATCATCACAGAGTACCTCCAGAATTTGGGAGTGGAGAGGATGGAATGGCCTGCCGTGAGTCCAGACCTCAAGCCAATTGAACACCTGTGGGATCAGCTTGGGCGTGCTGTACGTGCCAGAGTGACCAACGCAACCATGTTGGCTGACTTGCGGCAAATCCTGGTTGAGGAATGGGATGCCATCCCACAGCAGTGTGTGACCAGGCTGGTGACCAGCATGAGGAGGAGGTGCCAAGCTGTTGTGACTGCGTATGGATCTTCCACACGCTACTGAGGTCCCTGACAGTGTAAAATGAATAAAGTGTAAAAATGGCCAATATGTGTTGTTTTTTCCTTATTACTGTGGGAGAGTGCAATCATCCAATCCACCAAGCAACTCAAAACGAGAGTGAATACCAACAGAAGAATATTGCAGGGGATTTTGGCACATTTTTTTTGGGCCGCTACCCACACGGTTAGCTGTGTTGCTCATTCCACGAATGCATGATCCTTACTAGTTGTACCTCGTTGTAAAGGTGACTAATCAGGCTTTCCAGCGATATAAAATACAATACCAATTGGTATTATTAAAGGGGAGGAATAATCGACCGAAATAACGTTTCCAAACTTTTTTTGAGGAGTTTATATCCACAAAATGTTAAAGTAAATAAGAAAGAATCTACACTGATACAAGCCAGACGATTAATAGCTATTTATTGGAAAAATACAAGCTCTTCTTCTATAGATCAATGGCTCAAAGAAACTGCCAATTGTGTGGCTTTTGGAAAATGAACTTATATTATAAAGGAAAAAGGTTGCAGATTTTCAGGACATAGAATAGAATAGAATAACTTTTATTTTCCCTTTCGGGAACTTGTAGCCACCAGCAACAACAAAAAAGACATAGACAGTGGGGCAGACCCACAACACACAAACAAACACACCAAATAAAGACATACAATATCAAATTAAGTGAATTAAATTAGAATACAGCCGTGATTAAAAATAGCCCCCGCTGTCCCGAGATGTGTTATTTAGCAGTCCAACACACAAACTCCGCCTCCACGACTTTCCTCCATACACGCAGTGTTGCGATCTCTGTACTGTCAAAACGGAGCACCAAACTGCGTCAGCCTTCCCACTCGTCGCCTCACTCCTCCCCCGCACCATCTTCTCCTTCCCTTCCATGGTTGCCCTTTGAAGACCGCCAGCACTCTCTGATCAGTCCTGACATCTTCAACTCCGGTGAAGAGCGATGGTAAACTTTGCTGCTGCAGATCCAACGGACATTCCCGAGCATTATGTTGCGAATGCGTCTCCATGGTGACAACCACAAACAAAATTATCCCGGCGAGACAATATCATCAAAACAAGCGGCAGGAGTGCCCTGAAAAATCTCCAGCCCGCCTCCCCGCACCACAACAGACACACAGCGCATGAAAAAACAAAGACAAAAGCCAGACACAACAAAATACATTCAAATGAACAAACACGAACATGAGAGACAGCTCTGGACTACATGTCGCCATTACAGCGCCACCACGTGACGTCATATTGGGGTCACATATGGGTCACTTTACAGATTTTCTGAAACAAAATGCTCTACAGGACGGGTAGAGGCATGTGCACGCACGTACATACATACACAGATTCAAACATTCAGTCACTATGCCTGATCGGTACCTTTATACCTTTGTATAACTAAATATAGGCAAATATTACTTTTTCTATCTATTTATTCTTCTCTATTAAAATCTGTCATAGTATTGCCTTTACCTCTATAGGTGTGTATATATGTATGTAAATGTATACATTTATGTGTGTGTGTATGTGTATATATGTATATGTATATATACTGTATATATGTGTATGTATCTATATGTAATATAGTATGTGTATACCCTTGGAAAATCTGAATATGTAAAATTTTATCACATCTAATTAGTCAGTTAACTACTGTATTATCACAGTACCACAGATATGCTGAAAAAGAAAAGAAAAAACCTATCCTATCAACTCATTTAAATTTTTTAAAACATTTTATTATTATTGTTTTGCTTTTTTTGTCTTGTTTTTTTTTCTCGTCCTTTGTTTTTGAATTGTTGTTTTATGCCTGTCTTTTTTTGTTGTTGGTTGTTTACCTTTTTTGTATTGTCCTTGTTATCATTAATGTCTTGTCAAGAGGGAAAACATTTAAAAAATAAAAAATATATATATGAAAAAAAGAAAGCTGGAGTAGCATGACAAGATCCGGTTATTCTGGGTCTCATGGACTAGTCTTGTGGTCGAGTGACTTCCCTCTCCTTAAATCACCTTCAATTGAAGAAGCAACCTTAATTTTGTGGCCGGACATGCAGGGAAGGGTCAAAGTTACAGCTCCTGCATTTAAAAAATTTCAGGAAATTTGCTTTGATAAAATCCCCACCATTTGCTAATCTGTCATATATTATGGGTTGTGTTATGCTGCTAGATAGATTTTGTCTGTTAATAAAAACAATAACCATGGTGATTCAGTAGAAGCCTTGTGTGCAGCTCCAGAATGTGATTATGTCAAATTTCATAATAAAATTTGATTTTGCTAGATAAATAATACAGATACAGGCAAACTGAGACAAAAAAATAATTGCCAGAATATGGTAGTTTCAAATGGAGTAATGGGAGAGATTAACAATATAAATGATTCTGAGATGGCAATGACACACTTTCAGGTTTACCTATTACTTTCCATTCTTATCTTACCTGCTAGTTCGACCACAAAAGTTCTGTTTGACTGCTTGACAATTCATGTGTAAGTATTATTTATATAGGAATAGCTACATGTTTCGTTACACAATGAAAATGCTATGATTCACTGTACTATCCTGCTCATAATTCACTATTGATCATGTGTACCGAATTTCATGCTACTGAAAATAAATAGCTACTGTACATCACAAAGTAATAATTCTTCAGTGCAGTATGTTGTTGGACAGGGGATGATCTGTGCTTGGCTAAGCCAGCACATGTGGGGAGAATGGTCTTGCAGAGTCCAGAAATATTAAATCAAATTTAAATAAAAATGCAAATTTTTGTGAAGTGGCGCTATAGGAACCTACTGTGGTAATTTGATTATTTTTTGCATAGGAGGAATAGTTGCTTGGCAACCTCCTCTATTGTCCCAATTCAAGGGGGTTGGGCTAAAATAAAGCATCGAAGCAATACCTGTATGAGCTTGTGGATTCTGAAAACATTTTAAGCTTGCTAAACTCGTCTCTTTCTTCTCCAGGAGGGCTGAAGCATGGTAGAATGTTGCTCCCAGGTAGCTTAGTAGATGTGAATGTGTGAATTCTAGAATCAGAATTTAAGTCACCCAGTATAATATCTGGTTTTTTGACTCCTCTATTCCTGGATCTTCTTGTTGGATTCTTGGACATGTGGTGGGTTTGTGGATGTCTGTTTCCTGTAGTGTGAGGGTAGGGGTTTGGGTTAGGATTAGTGGTGGGGATAGGGTTAGTGTTAGGGAAATGGTAAGCATTAGGGATGAGGCAAGTTTATACACCTGGAAGTACATTCAAATCTGAAGAAGCCTGAGATTTGGCGAAATGTCATGTGCATACTACAGCTTTGGATAAACAGCAAAAATTACAGACACTCTTCTTACAGAAGAAACCATCCTGCTGAAAACACCCATAAAAAGCGAAAGAAGAATCCACAATCCCAATCTTACTCTCACAGGTAAAGGAAAGGATATCTGCTTGCCTGGCTGACATCTCTGAGTGGATGTCTAGCCATCACCTGAAGCTCAACCTTGACAAGACTGAGCTGCTCTTCATGCCATGCAAGACCTCCCCGCTCCTAGACCTGTCCATCACTGTTGACGGAACCATGGTGACCGCCTCCCGCTCTGCAAGGAACCTGGGGGTGGTCCTGGACGACCAGCTGGACTTCAAAGAACACATCAGGGCAACGGCACGGTCCTGCAGGTTCCTCCTGTACAACATCAGGAGAATTTGGCCGTACCTGACCACCTACTCCGCCCAGCTTCTTGTCCAGACCATGGTCACCTCACGTCTGGACTACTGCAACTCCCTTCTCACAAGCCTACCAGCCTGCGCCATTCTGCCCTACAACTGGTCCAGAACGCGGCTGCTCGGCTTGTGTTCAACCTCCCAAAGTTCTCTCACGTCACCCCCCTGCTGAGGTCACTCCACTGGCTGCCGGTCATGGCCAGGATCAGGTTCCATGTTCTGACCCTGGCCTACACTGCAGCCAAAAGGTCAGGCCCCTCCTACCTACAGGACTTAATCCAGCACTATGCTCCTGCTCGACCACTTCGCTCTGCTGCTGCAGGGCGACTTGCACTTCCCCCCCTCCGTGTTAACGGCTCCCGCTCGTCCCGACTGCGGAGCTTTTCCACCCTAGCTCCCCAGTGGTGGAATGAACTCCCCACTCTGCTGTGCTCAGCTGAAACACTGTCTGTTTTCCGTCGTGATCTGAAAACGCACTTTTTCAGACTCCACCTCGACTAAAATACCTATATAGGGCCATTCTATAGTACTCGCTTCCTGTTTTTTTTGCTTGTTTTCTATTTAACTTGTGTTTTTGGTTATTTTATAGTTCAGAATGTATAGCTGACTGTGTGTACTACTCATGTTTATTACTAGGGATAGCTCCTATGCTGTGAGAAAGTTGTGCTTTATCGGATTTGCTTTGTAGTCGCGTCAATGACCTTCAATATGCACTTACTGTACGTCGCTTTGGATAAAAGCGTCTGCCAAATGATTGTAATGTAATTTAATGTAACTTACTATGGAAAACTGTAGTTTTAACTGGAAAATTGTTCCTAGACACCAGATAGAAGCCTGCTAGAGATCAAGGTATGCTACTGACACAGCACTGCACTGTTCTAGCTTGTCGTGGAAACCTAATGGTGTCAACTAAACTACAAAGTACCAGTCTTGGGAAGTATAGGTTGCATTGGTAAGTGTCAACCTCGAGTTGACAAAGCATGCTATCAATCAGCTGAACCACGCACCGCCACTTACACTAAAAACAAAAAGTGCACACCCAAACACAGCACCACACCTACACCCAAGCTATGGCAGCCTTTGTGGAAGAGACCAGGATCCTCTTCATGATCAACCAGATGATGCATCACTTGCAGAATACTGCGGGGTGTCTGGAGCCAGGACAACACCACCAGCTAGCCTACATAAGAAGATGCAGGAACTGGCCACCCTGATGAGACCGGCCTCCCTGACAGACGGCACCGAGGTGAAGCTGGTGGGGAATGCCCTCAACTGCCTCCACACATGTATGCAGATCCTGGAGCAGCACTACCTGGAGAGACTGGGACACCTCACAAGAAAACATCCAGCTAGAAAACTGGCTGGAGGCATTCAAGGTGGTGGCCAGGTGGGGCGAAAAGAAGCTTAGCCGAAGATTGCACCCAACCACCCTGAACATTGCTAAGGACACAGTCACCCCCATCCTCACATCCGGAACAACCACAACCCTAGTATCCAGAAGCAACAGATTTTCAGCTCTGACAGACTCTCCACCACCCACAGCATGGAGGACCACTACTACAACACCCTGGGACGAGGACCAGTACGATCCCCCAGAAGCCCTGCACCAGCAGGGAACCCTGGGTGGACCCATCGGTCATAGGAGACACCACATCACCTGGGAAGCGAAAGAAGCGGTGGGGCCCCAAGACACTACAGGGACTGGGAACCATAATCACTGCCACAATGACCCCAGAGGACCACACAAAATGGGACTATGGCCACTTATGTTATATGTTATGTGTTCTTGATAAAGTTTTAGCTATTACCAAAGTTAATTGAAAAATGTGTTTGCATTAAACCCTAACCCTTACCATACCCTAACCATAATTATAGGCCTGGGAGTCATCTCGAAAACTTAAATATTATCAGTTCAACAAAGGATATGCAAGAAAATCTGGTTGAAGCCATTTACATTTGCTGCAGGAGATTCTCCAGAATACTGAATTTTATGACATGTTGAGATAACGATTACGTATTGTTGGGAGTTAGCCTCTAGCCCTAACCCCGCCCTTGACCCTAAAGTACTGCTAACCTTACCCTAACCCTAATCAAACCCTAAACCAACCATAACCTAGTCCTAAACCCTAATCTAAACCCTAACATTGTTCCATTCATAGACATAACCCTAGCTTCACTCACCATTTGTCCTCAACTGTGAATGTTACATGTTCTTAAAAGTTTACCAAAATTAATTGAAAAAATGTGTTTAAAAACAGACACTTGAATAATTGCTATTAAAAGTTACAGACAAATGCAAAATTGTCTAGTCATGATTCAGAGTACGTGGATGTAAACTGGAGTCCTGTGTTTTGTGATTATTAGTGTACATTTCTGTCAGTTGGGAAAACTGGATTAACATAAATAACATGGTTGCTACCAATTGCTATGAAATCAGGTCAGGTTTAAAGTATGTTATAAAGCTATGAGATTGTATGAAACAAGATAAAATGTAAAAAGCACTTTATTGCTATTTTCACACGCACGCACGCACGCACGCACGCACGCACGCACGCACGCACGCACGCACGCACACACACACACACACACACCTCTGGTGTGGACAATTCACATTGCTAAAGCAGAAATATGCCATTGATCCAATAACCAAACATTATCTTTATTACCAAAATGATTCATTATTATGTGGTTTTCCTGTTGTTTGTCTTTCTGCTGACTGTTAAATCATCCACAGGAAACAAGAGTTATGCCTTTGATTTTCTTTTCCTTTTGTTCATCTTGATAGAAATGTCAGTGATGAAAATGACAGTAGCACCATTAATCTACAACAGTGTGATCACACAGCTTTATTTATGGTCTGGCTAAACGCCAGCACCAGACAGATCTAAGATTTTACCATTAGTTCAAATGGTCCTGTCAGACAGCACAGCATACAATCAACTAATAATTAAGTTGCCTACTAATCTTAGAATAAATTGACCTGTATTTTAAATGTGAAATTTTAACACTCATTTTACATTTGTAACACAGCCAATGTTAAAATGGAGGGACATTCACACATTCAGACAATTAAGGAATACATTTCGTGCAGAGGGAAACATTAACATGGAAAAAAGAAAAGAAAAATGTATATGGTGTGGGGTGGATTACTGGGAAATGTAATCTGGTACTGATTACAAATTAAGACTAAAAATGTAATTAATAACATACTCTGATGTTTTATGCAAAAGGTGAAATCTAATCTGATTACTTTTGGGTTACTGCCAGTTTCATTAATAAAGTAGTATATAAACACACAAATAAACCAGATGTACATGTACGTATGTTACATACATCACATATTGTTTATCTTTGAAAAACAATCTGTCCATTAAAAATATGCATGTAATATTTTCATTACTGAATGCATTATGAGGGCCAATCCCAAATAAATTTTACATTATTACCACTGATTTTAATAATTAGAAGCAGATGTATAGTTGGCTTTATTATAACGTGAGATGTATGTGCCATGCAATTAAAAAAAGACTATTTCCAATCCTATACCACATTTTTACATTATGATTAATGCGTGTTATGCAGTAACATAACTTTGATATATTTCTTTTTTTTTCTCGAGTGCAGACACTCTTCTTCTTTGAAATAGACAAAATACATGTGATCATTACAGGCAAGACTAAAGCAAAGTGAATTATTTTAAACTATTTAATAAGCATTCTGATGGATAATCAAAGCAACTTGCATAGCTTACAGTAAAAGCAGATGAAAGCCAGCATTAAAACGAAAGATCTGAGGTGATACATAGATAAATATGTCACAATGTAACAAGCCATTAACATAGCATTAATTCAGCATGGCAGGTTGCTGTATAAAATTGCAGATGGAATTAAGTAAATTGAGTTTGTTATTCTGCACTGCTGTCTGCAGAGAAGGTCAGACAGTTGAAAAGCATGATTGTTGCGATTGCAACAAGTGCATAAACACCAAGGAGTGAAATGTGTCCTTAATAGCAAATCACCCACCAGACATGAAATGTTTTCAGTAACAGCAGGTAGTCACTCAAAGCAATTCCTGATGTTCAGTTTCACTGCAAGGAAAACATGCAAACTATCTGAAGTATCAGTTTATAGTGACACCTAGCAGATCATAAATATATTAAGGCGAATAAAATGTCATTTAATATAATCAATTATCTATCTTCTAAATGTCGGGAAAAAGCAAGTTAGATATAAAAACATTACATTACATTACAGGCATTTAGCAGACGCTCTTATCCAGAGCGACTTATACAACTTTTTTTAATTTTTTTATACATATTAGCCATTTATACAGCTGGATATATACTTACGCGATTCAGGTTAAGTACCTTGCTCAAGGGTACAACACCAGTCTCCTACCTGGGAATCGAACTTGCAACCTTTTGGTTACAAGGCCAGTTCCTTAACCATTATACTACACTGCCGCCCAAAAAACCTTTTGTGACAGTAATGCTCCGAAACCTCCAATGGATATTTAGTGTTTGGGTGTTACCGTTACTCTGACAGATTGTCCGTGAAATAAATTTTAAGGTCAATACATTTAAGAAATGATTCTGAAAAGAAAACAAAAGGATTCACTTAAGGATCCTGCTTTATATCCATGACAAAGAATTGGTGCAGTGTGCCACTAAACAAAGTTAAATGGGGAGCGAGCCTGTGACCTAAGCCCTCCCAATTCAGACAAATAATCCACACTGACAAAGGCTATTGCTTATGCAGGGAACCAAAATTTAATTATTAAATTTCACAAAATGGGGTCCAGCCATCATGACAGTCACTCACATGCGACCTGGAGCCAGTTAATCATGATATGGATCCTATTAAATCAATTATAAATGTCTAAAACGAGGGTGGCTAGTCAATTCTGACCACAGGGGAGCCCAATATGGCAGGTTATCCATATCTATTTCAACCAAAAATGAATCAAAAAATGAAGAGGATGGCTGAATGGGTTAAGTGCCTCTCTGGAATGAAAGACACACACACACACACACACACACACACACACACACACACACACACACACACACACACACACACACACACACACACACACACACACACACACACACACACACCAACACACATGCACATAAAAAATAAATAATAAAAATAAATAAAGACAATTTTTTTTTTAAATGGCAGCATTCCTTTAACTTAATCAAAAAAATTTAAGAATAAAAAAATCAAGTGCAGCATATCTGTTGGTAGACGTGACTATTTTATAACACAAATGAGGTTTATATTTTTTTATGTTAATGTAATCTTGCTGAAGAACACCGTTGTTCAATGTTTTCTGATACCTTATACCAGATTTAATTAATTCCTTCAAACTTTCCTAAAAACCTCCAATCATTTCAGTGTTGTACAGATTTTTCCCCTCTACCAGGGATCTCAAATCCAAAATACTCAAAATGGAGGGCTGTTGTGCCTTCTGCTTTTTCTTGTGGTTTAGCACTTTATTTGAGCCATGGATTGGCTATAGTTCAGACACCTTATTTCCAAGGCCTAAACTGGTTGCTGATTTAAAGAAACCCACAAAATGTGGAAACATTACAGCTCTCCTGGACAGGAACTAAGATCCCTGTCCTGTATCTGTTTAAAATCCCCCATCCACCATTGACTCTCATGTTTTAATTCTGAAATCTCCTGCATGGATATTTAAAAAATCCATACATTTGGGGCATATTCTTCAGCTTGGAGCACAAAGCTGCTTATGGGATTCTGCAACACCATTTCCCTATTTCCCTCTCCATATAACATTATGGCTTTGATGTGTCAGCTCTCTGTTGTTTGGCATTAGGTCAGGGGCGAGCAACGAGGGCTATATCTGTTTCTGAATTTCAATTTTCAAACTTCTGCTTTCAATTGTGCAATTAGCCCAACCAACTGTATCTTTGGTCTGTACACAAAAGGAATAACCTTAAATTGCTTGTTTGCGTGAAGCTCTGGACTGGCTAGTATTGGCTGATTCATCAAAATGGGATTGGATTTTTGGAACCACTGAACAACACTCTCATTCCTCTGTTAAAGCATCCAATACTGCATAATGAGGAATTGTACATGATTATCAGTCAGTAAAATTCATTTCTAAATCCAACAGCTTGCTATATACTTAACATTCATGAGCTTGATATATTTCTGTTATTTGAGTGGTGAGGCTACTTTATACTTTATAATATTTCTAATTTGATTCCTAATATTTCTAATATAATTTCTAAAATGTATAGCACACAGCACTGCATCCACCAAACCACACGTTATTTCATAATTTAAATATATATATATACTGAGGCTACTAGGCCTACCTCTAAAATGGGCTCAGAATTTACAGGAAATCGTTCAATGTCCAGCATTACATAGGCTATAGGTTATAAGCTATAGGTTATATTTAACTCTGTTAAATAAAAGCGTGACAATTTTCAGAGGACAGAACAAATGTAAAAAGACATTGTAAAAACTGCAAATTGTTTACACCTTTTAAACTAGTCTGCCTTTCGCTTTTGGTATAAGGTTTGATTCGCTGCGGATGACATCAGCTGGGAGCATGAACACCGGCTTCTAATGCGTCCTCTCCTCCCTGCGTCCTAGTCATGACACAATGTCTGCGGGTATAAAAGCGAGAGCCACTCCTTCCAAGCCTACTGTACGCCTGGTGGTAACCGCTAGTTTCGTACAGTAGAAGGACAGGGGTGTGAGGATGGCGACGCTAGTGGAGTCGGCCGCGACTGAGCTTGCATGCAGTCGTAATACGATGGCATCTCCTACATCTTCCAGCCTTTCACACCGATTTCTCGACAACAAATTTTATCTGCTCGTGGTTATCGGAGAAATTGTTACAGAAGATCACCTCAAGTGCGCCATCGCAGATATAGAAAAGGGTAAGTAGGCTAATAAACGCCTTCTGTTTCAGATATTATGTTTATTTCCACGGCAGGGACCGAAAAAAAAGTCGACGGCGATGTAGTCTATAACCCCATCATGTCCCCCAGCATATATAATTTTATTGTGAAACCGTTTGGGCGCTTGGTTGTAACCTTGAGCGTAGGCTAATATGTCGCATCAGTCACAAATTTAATTTTGCTCTTTTTATTTTGACATCATATGTAGACTATATGTTCGCTACAATAAACTTTAAGTTGAACATTCCAGCATGATTTTATTGTTGTGTGTCAGTGTGGGGATGGAAAACTGGTACATAGCCACTCCCTTTTGATAACTGCTAAATAGCTATCCGGGTATCTCAAATCAAACAGCTGGCTTTCATCTACAATTTAATATTTACCCGGTAAAGTAGCATAATTTCACTCGCTGAGCTTTAAATTCAGGGAAGATGAACGTAGGCTATCTGCACAATAAAACGTATTTATGATACAGGGTTATTGTTCCCATTTATCCTTATAGCCAATGTAGAGAACTTATCGCAACGTATCTTTCATGAATCAGCATCTTACAGCTTCTCCAATGCGTCAATAGCAGACCAGTTGTTTTCACTGACACTGGCTAACTATATGCGTCAGTGAATTATATTTGGCAATATTAGGCATATGTGTTTTGTTTCGCTGCATTCGTCCTTTACAGTTGTGGGGGTTTAATGCTTATTAGGCTATACGGCAAGTTGCCACTCTCCTCATTAACATTAGGCTAAATCGCCAATAAACATTCACGTATAGGCTAGGCCTAGCTATAGCTCAGTTGCCGACCAAAACAGACAAACGTCCAATGGACGTTGTTTTTCTCTTATTGTCCAGGATTGACGTTACATTTTCTTGGTAGGTATCTCTCAAGCCTGAATAACTAATGCAGTTCAAATTCAGCTTAAATTGCACATATTATCGTAGGCTATTTACCACGTTTCTAGGCTACAAGTTAATATACCTTGCTTAGGGTATAAAGAAAAAAAACAGAGTAGGTAGACCTACTTAGAGTAGCTTAAGAAGTGTATTAGTAATATAGTTGGCTTTTGGTACGTGATTGACAAGGTGCGTATTAAATCATTCCATCTAGATCCATCCCGCAACTGAGGCTCTCTCATCCCATACCGGCATGTGGGCGTGGCTCAGTCCGCACTGCGGTCCCTACGGAAACTCGCAGTGGACCACTCACTTTCAAGCAAAGGGCGTTTCTGCGAATGTTATAGGTCATAGGCAGCTCGCGTCTTAACGTCGTTCGTTGGATCCATTGGGATAGGAATAAGAAGCAATGGAATAATTGAATAATTGTTCCATCGTCACATTTCCTACATTCTGTTGTGTATATATATACTTGTGATATAGAAAACTTGCTGCCACAATGATCTGCAAGAGCTGAAATACACCAATGGAAATTAAAGACATGCCATTGCCGATGCATTTGTATACATTAACTAATGGAAATAATATTTACATTAATTATTCTGTGCTTCCCCACAGAGACAGGTTAATGCTAAATGGGGTTATATTTTATTTAATTATTCTTTTAGAGTGTCTGGCAGTGGTATTTAAAATGCATCTTCATATTATGTATGCAACACAGGTTTGCAGGGTCAAAATGACCCACCCTCACCAGACCCCTTTGTGATAAAGCTTCTTCATTTAATTTTTCATGTAGAAACAACCTGTCATTCAGTAATACATTGGTGAATAACTGTACATTCCTACTTCACAGTATTTTGTCAGTCCACACCTTTTTATCAGTATACAACACAGATTTTTACAACAAAAAAACTGATGTTTTTTGCTGTAATAGATGCGTGGCACTTAATTTTGACAATCATTTCTGATTTCATAACTGCAGGGTTAAGGCAGACTCATAAGACAGTCTTTGTATCTTGATGGTGTACCACTTTTATAAAAATCTAGAAAAGGGCAATGTTTAACTTTTTTCTAAAGGTAGGCTCACTCCAGGAAAAGTCATCGAATTTCATGCTGGAAAAAAATACATGTAGGGGATTTTCACCACTGTTAAATTCAGAAAGGATCAGGAGGCTTAACTGTCCTGGAATTCTTGGAAGATCGGCATAAAAATTTGATATATCATTCAGTTTTCCAAAGCCCACTTTTAAAACCCCTCTTTAATAACTGCTAAGGTGCATTGACGAATGGTTTAACCATGTTTGCTCTGTACGTGTACACTTTGACTTCAGACAGTGGGTGTCAGCCAACTCTGCATCTTCCAATTCATATTAGCATTTTGTATTGGACCGTGAACAAATCATGCGACGTCGCACACTTCTGAATTGATTTGACAACATACGGTCCGTTTTTGGAAGCGGAATTATTTGAATATTTATGCATGGCAGTTCAGACCATAAAGCATTGTATTACCTGCTGTTGAAAATGACAGTGGGCGAGCTGCTTGGTGTTAAGCGATTATTTATGACAAAATGCAAAAATGCAGTCAATGAAGTATAATTTATGAACGGCTCAGTAACATACAGCACATTTCTTTGTTCCCCGCTGCTCTCCCCCTCCAGCCGATGATATTAAAGAAGAATATTATCTCCTTAGGGCTCTGGGTTTTTTTGATGGCCTTAGTGTCTGGCGTTCATATGCAGGTCATATGGCTTTGTTGAAGAGGCTCTGTGGCAGATTGCCTCATTGTCATTTCAGGGAGGGCACATTATAACTGCATGGGACACATTCATCTTCTGCTCAATTTTTGTTCTATATATTGGTACATAGGTATGAATCCTTTGATTTCTTTTATTGGTCGGCGCTGTGCTTTGCAGCACTGAATTTCATATAAAGTAATGGGATTTAAAACAAAGTGACAACTGGAAACAAAATAGCAGCTAGCATGACTCAGCTAATGCAACGGGCGCTCCCACTGAAGAACATTTATAAAGTTCAGTCATTGCTTTAGATTCCATGAGGGGGAAAAAAAGGCCTAAATCCCTTCTAGGAAAACAGATCATTGAAATGATACACTCGACACTGTCAAATCCAGGTGACATTGAGCATTTGGAAAAAATCGACCTTGCAGTGAGGATTGTAATGCAAGATCTATAAGAAATATTGAGCGTATGCCAAATAGTGCCTTATTAGCACGACTACGGAAGGAGCAGCTCAGATTAGATCAGCAGTTTAGCAATGATTATGTACTTTTTTCATTTGTCCAATGTACAGGGATCCGCTCATGGGACACAAACCTCATTGACTGCAACTTGGACCAAGAACTCAAGCTTTTCGTTTCTCGGCACTCAGCAAGGTTTTCACCGGATGTACGAGGTATGTTGAAGTTAAATATTTGTTAAATATCAAATATTTGTTAAATATCACACTGTCTTACCTGATCATGTGATACATGCTTCAGAGTTCATTAACAAACTGCTATTTTGCTTTAGAACTATTTTAGACATTTACTCTGGCTAATGAGGAGGCACAACAATGTAAATATTACATATTATTTCTCAACAGTATCTAAGCTAAAGATACAAAGGATCACATAACTATAACTCATATCAATACATACAACTCTATCCTACACATGAGGATAGCTTGGACATGTAATCATAAAACTTGACAGCACAATGAAGTAAAAAAAAAAAAAAGAATGACATCATATAATATATTTCTATAATGCTCAACAGCACAGAACCAAAGAAATCAGTCACAGACAGTAACAAGTGTCATGTCAGGGCAAACGTTTTTCATATCCATATTGTGTACATTTTTTATATGAAATCAATTTTATGAAAAAGCTGTAAATCAGGAAGGCAGAAGAACATATAATCGCCCCACAAAATATTTAGAGTATAAAAGAATAAGGACCAATCCCAGAAAGATTGTGTATTTTTGGTGTTTTGTAAGACCAGGTTAATGGTAACCTAATTCTGTATCATGAAGGAGCTGCAGCAAATAATAAATAGGTTTCAGAATCATCTTAAAGTAATTATCTCTTCACAGAATGATTAGGTGCCTGCATCATCAATATAAGGCATGCAATGTATGTGATCTTTATAACAGTGGCAGTTTAAAATTATTTTTTTTTTAAACATTTTTTAAACTTATATATTTTTAATTTTCATAAATTTTGCACCCAACGTGGTGGGGCTGAGCATGTCCAATTCCCACCCTAATTTGGAATAGCCAATGATCTGCAACCACAGCCGCGTTCATGCGTGAACGCCACTGCTGATTCAGCAGAGTGTAGAAATCCGCTCCAACACGCTGTTGGCCTCCAAAAAGAAACGCGTCTGCTTCTTTTCACGCCGCAGACTAGTTCAGCTTGCTTAGAATGGAGTCGGAGGAAGTCCTTGCATAGGCGGCTTTAAGACGCAGTCCACGGGCACCCGATCAACCAGTGAGGAACGCTAGATAGCGATGAAACACAGTCCCCTAACCTACTGAACTGTCTCATACCATGGGCAATGCAATCGCCAGTTGTGTATTGCCCTACGAAGCTACTGGCCACATTTGGCAACGGCATGGTCCATATTTGATCTGAGACTGTGGTGATAACAGCGGCACTTCTGACTAGATCAGCCCAGTCAGCAGCTTGCACTTGAATGTATTACTTAACACCTAAGTGACTTTAATATGTGACTGGTCCTGGTAAAACGGTCCACAACTCGCACGGGGTCATTTTTCTGTTTTTTTATAGTTCATGAAAGTACAGATCCTGAGCTTTCAAATGACATATCATACACTGCAATATGCACATATTTGAAGAGGATATGCTTCTTTGAATATTGAATATTGGTACACCTTAAAACACTTTCCTGTGAAAACAGCTCTCAAAAATTTGCAAAGATCCACACCTGAGGCTTGCAAACTTAATGGGTGTGAAAAGTAGCTGGCTAATCCCACCCCCAACCACTCCCCCACTAGAGTATCAGACTCTGGATTTCAGAGACTTGTGTTGCTAAACAAAGACTGGTAGAGATACGAAAATCACGACAAACACGCTTGCAGATACATTGTTTGGACATGCGGCTAGCTAGAAGGCTAATTGTTAGCTTAGTCAACAAGGGCTTGGTTTGTGTTGAACAAAGACAGACAGATAAGAATATCTCAACGAAAATGCTTGCAAATGATACATTGTTTGAACGTGCGGCTAGCTAGATAGCTAACTGTTAGCTAACTTAGTTTCTGCTAAAAAAAAGGATGTGTCCCAATCGGTCTGAATCAACGCTCTTCTATAGGCTACTATTGAGTATGCTAGCTGTGAGAAAGTTAAGTAGGCAAAATGTTATCTAAATGTAGTGTACCTTAAATCTGCACATTTTATACTTATTATGCTTAGGTTTTTGCAGATAATAGTATTGAGGATATTTTTCACATAGGCTAGGCTACTGTAGCCTATGTCACTAAACAGTAGGCTACGCTGTAAGCAAGCAGTAACGTTAGCCTACCTTATCTAGTAGGCTACACAGGAGGACACAGTAGATTCTGACCATTTTTATACGGTCTACAGCTCGACTAACAGACAGATTGATAGCAACTCTGCTCCATCTGGACCTCTGGCTTTCGATATGAATATCTTCAGACAGAACTCCATAAAAAAAGCGAACGCTGTAACTTAACAGCCGTTTTGCGGCAGAACGGAATCATAATCCATACTTTTAGCGAGCCATAGGCGATAATTTCTATACAAACTAGTGAAAAATTAACATGGACGCCACAGACTTCTTCGTTCTGACAATGAAACACATGCGCTCAGCACTGACGCCGCTGGCCAGGGGTGTATTGAAGAAGTCACTAGTTTGTATCGAAATTGTTGGTTATAGCTCATTTAAAGTATGGATTACAGGCAAACCGATTTGTGGAGAGGACAAGTGCTAGAATAGGTAAGAACTACAGAATTACTGAACTCGATTCCGTTCGGCTGCAAAACGGCTCTTAAGTTACAGCGATTGAGTAATATGGAGTTTTGTCTGAAGATATTCATATCGAAAGCCAGAGGTCCAGATGGAGCAAGTAGCTACTGGGAATCGTGTAGCTACGTTCTCGACTCCTTTTACGTGGAATCTTTGACTTTTGGAATCATTAGCCTAACATTAATACATGTCAATATAGTTCCTAAAATAAGCATGTCTCTGTTGTCTGCTGATGATGACGCCGTGTTTGTTTTTTTATCACTGTTGAGAATTGTAGGATAAAGAATTCCATGAATTCTCCGTTGTCTATACTTCTACCGGCAGCTACATTATTCAGAGAAGTAGGCTCTTTATGGCCGAGGCATACCGAACCAAGTTAGAGCCAATCGAAACTAGGAAGGTGTTAATGGACAGCTGATTAGGCTATAGTCTGTCCCTCAAATTGAAGCCAGCCCCTGGCAAACATGATTATTAGCATAACTGTGTTACTGATTACAGGTATTTAGAGATCGTAAATATGTTGTATATTATATTAAGCGTAAATTTCGTTTTCTTCCCTATTTTGAATTGCAGAAGTGCGACTTGCGGACTGTTTAACCAGCTCGCGGCACATATGCATGGTCAGGAAAAATAGGGAAATGATAGTTTTTTGAAATGGTGCTTTTTTCCCTGCTCATTCAGGCTACAGTTGACAATTGCACAGTATACTACTGCTTTGGCTCTGTCACTTGACATAATGAATGTTTTCTGTCACCGAATGCCTCTGAATAACCCTTTGCTGTGGTATGAACAAAGGAGGATTCTAACTACATGACACCAATGCAAACTTGCAGAAAGGCAGTATTAGTGGCTTACATGACATGGTGATGGCCATTCAAGTCATTCAGCGACATAAGTATTGCCAGGATGAATTAGAGGCACACTAGACCATCTTAGGGCATGTGCTGAACATTTATATACATCTCCTTCAGAAAGTCTGCACAGTGTTATGTCTGGTACAATTAGAATATAAATAATGCTCTTGCGGTATAGCTTTGCAAAGATACGTAGGCATTTATGAGCAACACCTCATTCAAGACAATGCAAACAATCTTGTTTCTAGGAATCCTGGACGACATTACAGAAAACACTGGGATTAATGATTATAGTGAATTTTACTAATGTTGTGCTTTTATATAGATGGGTCATGGTATAGCATGTAGGTAGAATTGGAGCACGGCTGATTTTCTACTAAACAATGTCCTTGAATTATCAGTAAATATACAGCATATTAATTTGTGGATTAATTGTACAAACATAATACTGTAATATCTATTGCATTAATACATAATACGTTGTAATACGAGTAGTAAATGATTTCAGGGAAAGGGACATAATGAAAACATAAAAGCTTAACAGTCCATGGGCCTTAATTTTTGAAAACTTCCATTAGAGTAATTATTTTTTAAGGACTGCGACATCTGTTTTACGGGCAGACAATTAGACATCACATAACAAAGCAATTAGAATGTATTGTGTGTGGTGTACTGATGCTCTCCTAATTTTCCTTCAGTAAGCCTATCTGTAATTATTTCCTGGAATAATGCTATGGTGACTGTGCAGTTTTAGGGGGAGTAAAACGGGCCACTAGAAGAGAAAATACCTGCCTGAGGTACATGTTTACATGGTCTTAGCTCTTAGCGAATGAGACGAGGACATATTGACCAGTAAAAAGATTAAAATCAATGGACTGTGTTTCTGCTGCAAGTGCATTTAGATCAACAAATGTCTATTCGCTGTTTTTTTTTAATGTCAACTAACGGCTGCCACCAACTGACTCAAGTATTGTCTTGTGAATGTTACAGATTTTGAAATGCAAGAATTCACTGGATGTGCTCAGGCTTGCAGTGTGTAGTTTTGATAACCGAAGCACATTCGCAAAATCACTGCAAATTTACAGCAATTTTGGGTGATGCTGTCATTCTAGATAAATGGCCGCCCGGCTGCGTCAAGTTATTGCGTGGTGGAGCTAGACATAAATGAAAGTTAATCTTCACAGGGAGATTACCCTGTTGGCTGCACATGACAATAGATGGGGACAGTGCCAGTATGTACATATGAATATGAAATCTCTGCTGTAAACCTCAGCAGGGTTTTTTTTTTCTCACATTAATGCTGGGCTGACTTTGCCCTTGAGTTCTCATTTGAAGTGGTTGCCTTGTGAGGGCAAACAGGAGAGACCTGGGCAATTAGCATATAGGCGTCCCCGTTTGAATCTCGGTCTTCGTCTGTCACAGGCTGCAGGGAAGCAGAGGGAAATATCTGTTTTGAAGACACACACAGCTCTGCACTGTCTGCTATGTGGACACCATTGTCACAAAGTATAATCCGGCTTTGTTTTGTCATGACCTCTTTCGCAGTTTTCAGAAATAAAATGCAAACAGAGTAATATGCCAAGCAACTTTGAAACTGGGTAGCAAGTAAAGTAAAAAAAAAAGAGTGACAGTATTGTTTTATTGGGGCTTATAGTAGAAATTCATGTGCCTGATGAGTCATCCATATGTTGTTAGAAGTACATGTTCCTTAACATCTCATCTGATGCCTGTGACTTATGAATGAAAACTTTACATGTGAATATGTACATGAAAATATAGTGGCATAGATGTATCTTACTTGGGTTTTTATTTACCATTGCAAGAGTGAGAGTACCTGTGTTTGTGATGATGGTTCCCAGTAACCTAGTGTCCATAAGAAGCAATGGGATTAACCCTTGTGTGGTGTTCGGGTCTGTGGGACACGTATTCAATGTTTACTAAAAGAAAAATCAATAAAAATTCAACCTGAGACTCATTGGCCTTGGCTCATTTTCTGTGATAAACATGTAAAAGAACACAAAAATCACATTTTATCACAAAAAACAAATATCACTTTTATTGATAAATGTGATCTAGCAGAGGTAAATGGTCAATATTAACCATATATGCTGTCTATATTGCTTGTAATTGAGATAAAGTCAATATCTGTGAAGTATTTTTACGTAAATTGTTATGGCTTTATTGTTTTAAAAACCAAATAATGTTGTGGGTCCACCGGACCCGCGAACACTGGGTGAGTAACAAAAACACGAACACCACACAAGGGTTAAATACTAGCTGCTCAGAGCACTTGGCAGTGGTTGTGCAGCGAGATACTTTAACTTCCCTGGGGAAGGCCGTTACTGCACTACCGGTAATGCACTCCTTAGGAGGGATGTCAGCCATGCCTAATACAAGCTGACAGTACCGCAGATCTATAGGTTTCTTTCCATCTGCTCTGTCATCTCAGTGTTTTTGGAAAGAGCCATTGTAGATGTAGGGTCCAAGAAAAATCTATTTGGCATGTTGAGTGTGAAAAAAAGTGATTATTTGGACTATGCTTAATTGTGAAATTTGTGAAATTTAGCTTGTGAAATTTGTGAAATAATGCTTAAATCTTGTTAACATTCCATTGCTGCTTCTTTTTTGACATGCAACGAGGCATACTGTCTGCTGTGGTAATGTTATATGAGACATAGTCATCAACACTGTGTCCTATCACAAGCCTGGACTGGTGATTTTTGTTAAGCTAAGTACTGTTTTTTTAATAGTACAATATCTGCCAGAGAACACAGGACATGGGTGTCACTTCCTGAATCTGCAGGGAGATTTAAAAAAAACACTGGAACAGTAGGTGTTTTGTTCACGCTCACATTCAAATATAAATTAAGAAATTTAGGTCATACTTTGCCCATAACATTGAGGTTATATTGAGGAGTGCCATGCCTGGAACTTAGATGGGGAATACCTATGTACAGTTTTAGTTGTAATGTTTACTCATTTAATTTATTTACTCCTGTTATATAGCATATTTCTCAAAATCCTTATCACTTCATGACATTTTGGTTGTAATGGCTCTGATGTGTTCAGATCCAGAAACATATTGTAATTGAATTAACTTCATAGGGACTCACTCCAAGGTAGTGCGGAATCTACACCATCAGCACATTTACTGTATAAAGCACAGGTATATACACTGCCCCGGCCAAAAAAAAAAGTCGCACACTGTAATATTTTGTTGGACCGCCTTTAGCTTTGATTAAGGCGCACATTCGTCGTGGCATTGTTTTGACAACCTTATGCAACGTCACAACATTTATTTCCGTCCAGACTTGCATGAATTTTTGGCCGAGATCTTGTATTGACGACGGGAGAGTCGAACCACTCCGCGAAGTCTTCTCCAGCACATCCCAAAGACTTTC
Source organism: Synaphobranchus kaupii (assembly GCA_029718625.1). Lineage (NCBI taxonomy): Eukaryota > Metazoa > Chordata > Actinopteri > Anguilliformes > Synaphobranchidae > Synaphobranchus > Synaphobranchus kaupii. The sequence goes on along the minus strand of CM056392.1, from coordinate 24,071,666 downwards.
AATGGGGTTAAGGTCAGGACTCTGGTGGCCAATTCATGTGTGAAAATGATTCCTCATGCTCCCTGAACCACTCTTTCACAATTTGAGCCCGATGAATCTTGGCATTGTCGTCCTGGAATATGCCCATTGATGGGATAACCTGGTCATTCAGTACATTCAGGTACTCAGCTGACTTCATTTTATTGCTGCATAACGTTGCTGAGCCTAGACCTGACCAATTGAAGCAACCTCAGATCATAACACTGTCTCCAGAGGCTTGTACAGTGAGCACTATGCATGACTGGTGCAACTGCAACTTTTTTTTTGGTCAGGCAGTGTATGTGGCATATAGTCGTGCCAAGGAGAAGATATCTCCAGGACACGCCCACCTGACCTTCACTGAAGGGAACAGATGGAAGAAATGGAGGTAGACAAATAGGGAGTGATTGGTACGATAACCAAAGATTGCGCACGCAGAAAGAGCTGTATTGTTACAAGTTCTAATCTCTAGTCTGCTGAAAAATATGTTTTACTTTGCACTGCATGTGGACATATTGACAACTAAAATTATATTGAGGGGGAACATATATGGAGCCTCATATTAATGGCAAAAGTATAGACTGTGTTTTCTGATGTGATTATTTGGTTTACTGTACTTGATTCTTGTAATTTTTCTTGAAAACCATATATTTTATATCATTGGTATGTACAGTATGGCTTTTGGCTGTCAGGGCATATTTGTAATACTGTAAACCTTATGTGGGCTATAGAGCTAAATCAGCACAAAGTGAAAGAGAGTGCTTGAGATAGATCAGTTTCATTTGCACTTCCGATATAATAGACGTTGGCACGCTTCATGTAACTTTATAGTCTGAGGAATCATATAGTCATCAGCCATTGGAATCTTTTGGGCGGCATCAATCTTCAGTTGACAATGTTGTGGTCATGTGGGTATCAGGAGAGTCGTCTTCATTTTGGGATGATTATGCATGATGATCCATTAAAAGCAATTAATGGCAAGGATCATGTTTTTATTTGATATGTCCTTGCTATGTTTCATGGTTGTCCATGTCCCTGTTCATTACAATGATGAGATTACAAACAGGCACAGCAGAATTTTCAGTATAAAGTCAACTCTGGTAGAGTACTTAATTCTATTGGAGTAAATCCGGTTGCTAGTGTACTCTGTCAATGCTTTTTGTTTGATTGAGAGTTACTTTAAGATGCTACATATTGAGAGTTGCTATAATCTGAAATATGGTTTAAAACCTTGATCTAAAAAATCTTATTAAATTCTTAATGAAAATTTAAGGAAAAATTGTTAGTGTGACTGGACCAAGTTTGGCATTAACAGTGCCAGGAACGTAGGATACAGCACGATTGAACAGTGGCTACATCTCAATTAGCTTCATTGTTTGACTATTTTTTCCATGCTTAATGCCTGTCTGAAGGCTAGCAGAACCTCACACGAATGTGAGTTGTGGTGCTCTACACCATTTTCTGGAGCCAGTGAAAATGGCTTCAGTCATCCTGCCTGACCAACTATATGTAGTTGGAGCAGTGAGCTGATGGGCATCCATAAATCATGTTTACTCCTTTTAAAAAACAAGTTAAGGACTCCCTAGAGTTAACCCCATTATGACACCAAGTAATACTCTTCCTATTTATGATCGATAGCCTGAAAAGTAGCTGTTGTCTGTTGGAATTCACATAGGACATAGTTTAACTATGATAATGGGCTGGTGTACAGTGTCAATGTCGTATGTTATTTTATTGGCTAGATTATTAAGTTACACAATTTCCTATGATCTATTTGCATTCTGAGATCCACGTTCTATGTTTTTAGTTAAATGAGGCCAAAAGATTGTTTTGGCATGTTGCCTTCATCAACTGTGGGAGGCCTGTGTGCTTGTGTGACCGACGCACCAGTAAGCAGCATATGAGCATATGGGCTCATGATTTATTTTATATACAGTACAGTGAACTATGTGTGATTCTGAGGGAATGATTCCAGAAACATAAAAATGTTTTGCCATAATTTGCAAAACAGTAGTCCGTAAGGTATCAAATAACTGTAGTACTGAATAATGCAAATCTATAAAATTAGTCTTTTTTAATATGCCTCACACTGAAATACTATACAGGATTTCAGATTTTTTATATTTGTCAGATTTAATTTAAAGGAGCCCCTGCCCTAAGCCATGTTGATATTATACTGTCTCGGTGGAGCTTTCAGCTTTTTCCAGTCCTATTCATGTGTTGCAATGGCATTGATAATTCAAGGGAAAAATCTATACCATCTAATGAAACAAAGCGCTTTGTCAGCAATTTCTATCAGCAGACACTAATTACAATGTTGCCTTGTTCTCAGACAAGAGGTCATTTATTGATAGCCACCCAAAGGAAATACAGCCCTGTTAACATAGTATGGATTCTTTTTTCATGACACTAGTCATTTTAACAAGCTCATTCAAAGATTAGTCTATGAGCTTGTTATTGCTGTATCACATCCATTTAACCCTATTCAATTCAGGACAGTTCATAGACATGCCTTGTACTAGCACAACATTATCAAGGCCACACAGGTGTTTGTAATTCCTTTCTAAAGACAACACAAATACAAGGGAATATTTAAACATCCACAGTTGATTAAAAGCTGTTGAAATCAACGTCATCATTTGCTCCTATGACAATTTCCATTTATGTTATCTAAAGAGTAACGTGTGTTAAAATGTGCATTGAAGTGAATTCACTAGGTGAAAGTAACATTATACACTAAACAAATGCACTTGTGAATCTGGAAAATTTTGAAACAAGTTACAGGGTTGTCACCACATGTCTGGATGTACTGTGATCCTGCAAATATGGATGTTAAACCTACGAATATACTAATAACTAAGGGTCGAGATTTATATACTAATATATACTAATATACTAATATATATATACACAATTTTATACCTACTAATATACTAATAACTACATTTTATATACTAATAGTCTATTGTGTCTACTGCAGTAATGTAGCAATGTGACAGTGACACACCGCAATGGTGACACTCTGTAACAGCAGCTATGTTAGATTTGTATCTGCTCTGATGTCTAGCTGAATACATAATACAGTGCACAGCTGTGGCTTGGAGTGTATTATGCATTCTTCCAGAGACAAAGGGATGAACGCAGTTTAAGGTGTGCCTGAGGTCCCTGACCTTGCCACTCAGTAGCTGTTCAGTGCCATTTCATTTTATATGCAAAGCCACCATGTTGATAAGGGTCATCAGCGCATCACTTTGAGAGAAGCGTGTGGCGCGGCATACATCGATTAAAGGAAAGGCAGGGATAAACGGGCAGTGCTTTTTACGCAGATGTGCTTTTTACGCGACGAGTCCGAATAATTCACGGGGGATTAAGAAGGTTGTAATATCCTTCCAATGTCCTTGGTGTGGACATGAATATGGGTAGGAAATATAAAGATATCAAATGTAAAGATATCAGTGTGTGTGCTAAAATACTGATGTCAAATAGGGACACAGCATCTGTTGGTTTCTGCAGGTGAGAGAGGGGTCATCTTGGTAAAAACTGGAAGAAGTCCACTGCTTTATTGTGGCAGTGCAGTCATGATTGTATATTCCGACTGACAAATGGCAGGTCATCCATCACTGCATGGCGGGGCAGCTTCAATGTACTCAGGAAGTGCAGACCTCCACTGTGCCAATGAGCAATCAATCCAGTCAGAGACAGTGCCCCACAGTAAGTGAGGCCATTAGCAATTTAACAGCAGATGGCCATATGATATGTATAGATTTTTCTTCTTTACAGACAGAGCGGGTTGAAGACTAGGCTATAGCATTCAAAGTACCAATTTAAGAGAGTTTACAGTATTTAACCCATGGATTAAAGAAGGAACACTGACACACTGAAAAGTATACAGGAGCTGCCGTCCTATTCATTTCATAAACACAAACACACGCACGCACACACACACGCACACACGCACACGCACACGCACACGCACACGCACACACACACACACATGCATACATGTCTATATTACCAACAGGGGACTATCACTCTATACCTGCCAAGAGGGGACCATAGTTTTTAGACATTGTTTTTTTTAAAAAGGGACATGGAAAATTTTTATTTAAGCTCATTGTTCATACTATTTACTGAGATTTCACTTTTAATGGTTTTTTAAAAATTAGCCAAGAGGGGACCTGAACGACGTCTACCTAACAAAGAGGGGGCTTAACCAGTCTGCAGGAGGACTATATTATCCATGCTCTCCACAAAGGACTGAATTCTCTCAAGAAGGCATAGTACTTCATAAATTGCTACAAGATTTTAAGTTTTTCCTAAGATGAAAATCTTTTGAGAATGAATATGCTAAATTTACTTTAGAGTAAATTTATATAAATCACAGTAAAAGTAAAATTAAAATTACTGTCAGAGAGGGGAAAAACGACATACAAATGTATCTAGTTAGAAATCCATACAAATACAGTGGGGAAAGATAACTGGATTAACAAAATGTATTTACATATACGTGCAATTTGTATTTACAAAATAAAAAACTACATTTCAGAAATTGAAATTCTGCCATTGTTCAAAACCTACTAGAGTTACTAGCCTGTTAAAAAACAAAACTGCATAATAGATACTGAGTTGGAAGCCTAATACTCCCTGAAATCCTATTCTGCTCTATCAAAGCCTTCCCTGTGTCTTGCAAGATAGGCAGGCAGGCGTATCCATAGAGTAAGTCACATGACTTGGGTCAAAACTGCATAATAGATACTGAGTTTGAAGTGTAATACTCCCTGAAACCTTAATGAATTTAGAATATAAATATTATGATATCAACATGTAGGGCTCTATTTTCCGGAATCAATGCATTTGGCGAATGGACGCAGTCAGTGACACAGCGCATGGCTGTGCCACAGCGCATGGCTGTGGCGATTGAATCTTCTGACTAAAAATTGTAACAGACATATAACACAATTGGCTCCTAATTGTATTTCAGATTTTATAACTCTACAGTACATCCCAACCAGGGTCACAGTCTGTTATTAGACCACATATGGTTATCCACACTTTTGACTCGTATCATTCTGAAAGTCCCCTGTTCGTTGGCTCACGGTGACACCGGCCCCCACACGGATGGCGATTGCCGATTGCCATGCTTCATTGCAAGAAAAACACAGTAAATAACAGTAAGAAACAGCCATATATCATCTGCGTACAGAGATATAAAATGGTCTGTATCCCCAATTTGAACACACACACACACACACACACACACACACACACAATTAATGCATTTATGATTTACAATGACTTTACTGATGTTCTTAATTTTGTTGTAAAATTAAGAATTAAACAGTAAAATTGTCTGGTGTATGTTAGGAGCTTCATTAAATCACAGAGCATTATTGGGGTATTTATTTACAAGGAGAATATACAATGTTTTTGGGAACATGGGCTCTCAAAGCACATACAAAGGATCGCCTTGTTAATCACTGTGGCTACTGGTGAGTTCTCTCCTGCTTCGTATGAAAATCTAATTTTAATGTCTTAAAAAATAAAACGGACTAGCCTGAAGAAAACGTTCCCCATAGATGAGAATACCAGTATTTGCCTCTATAAACAGCTGAGTTGCATTCACTGTGAAATCCCAGCGTGGGCATTGGCTGCCACAAGCAAAAGGGGCTTACTGATGAAATCAATTCTGGAATGGTTTGGCATGCTAGTAATCATCGATATACCTAACACAAAATCTGCTTTGGAAACATGTAAGCGGGGATGATAAGGCAAGAAATAAATAGAAGATAACAGGAGAAAATCTCAATAGACTTGTGATCTGCAAGCCATCCATATATTATCAATGGTAGGCAATAGTCAGAGAACTGCATTAGTGCAGTAACGTGATAGGGGACTCACAGACAGACCCGTGGGGATTTAGAGACAGGATGTTTATTACACCCGCGCGCGCGTAGCATAAGCAGGGGGTATTGTTTTCGCTTTGTCTGTGTGTGTGTCTGTCTGTCTGTCTGTGTTTGTGTCCCTATCATCCATAACTCGAACAATTAGACTTCGATTGTGATGAAACTTTGTGGAAATGTTGACAGTTGGGCAATGACCTGAATCTTGAATTTTCTTCACAATTGGTCAATGCTCGCCTTCACAGTGCAAGATCAAAGCTTTAGCCCCATGCATATTACGTTCAGGGTCGAGATTAGCATCTCATCGCGGCTGTAAAAGAACAAACTGCAACAGGTAAAAGCTTGTTGGAAAAATATTTAAAAAAATATTCCAATACATTTCTTAAGATATTTGATTATGTGGCAAGCATTCTCCTTTAATCTCACTAATAAGCAAGTGATTTGCTATGCATTTGAACTGTAACTAGGCCAATTTAATTCAATTTAGCAAGGATTCCATTTCAGAAAAATATAAACTCTATTATTTGTTTTGTTACGTAATATACAGGTGTATGGTACATAATTAATATATTCATTCCCCTGTGAATGTCACTCAAAGGTGCTGCATCCTTAATGGATGATAATTGAATCAATGCTGTTATTTATGGTACATCATTCAGATCATGCTGACTCTCCAAATGCTCTTGTTCACAGGGCTCCCCTTATCCGTTTATAGGAACTATAAGACATGTTTCTCACTTGGTCTCCTAAAACAACCTCTTGGACATGCAGGTCAGACCAAAATGATTTTAGCAGCATAGTCATGTCCTCAGAGAGGAATGCAAACCCCTGTGGGCCTGAACCCAGACACAAGCCTACTGAAATTGGTAAGCAACGCGTCTATGCTTTAAAAAGGGGTAACAGTTCATCAACAGATAAAGAAAAAATGAACAGAGATACTCTGAACACCATGGAGAACTTCAGTCATGCTTGAAATGACATTTGTCCAGTTCATACATTTGTGGTGTGTCTGTTCTGAAATCTGACTTGACCTCTTTGGAAATGACTTTATATTTTGTTTGTTTATTTATTTATTTATTTTTGTTTTGGGGGGGGGGGGGGGGGGGTTCTTACACAATGTACAGCCACTGTGTTTGTTTAAAGAACAAAAAACCCCATAAAGTCTTAGAATTAAAGACCAAACCCCTATCAATACAAAAGTATGCTCGATGATATTTTTCAGGAGAATGGCAGGTGCTTGGCACTGCCCTCATGGTGCGTGCCATGGGTGACCTCACTGAATACTGCAGCACTGTACCAGGGCAGCCAAAGAAACAGTTAACACAGGAACGGGGCAGATGGGACCCGAGGCCTCTCGTCATGGTGTGAGGGAGAAACACAAAACTTGGCATTGCACCCCCTCCCACCCCCCACCCCACCCCAAAAAAAAAGTGGGCGAGACGAGATCATTTTCAGCCGCTTTGAGTGCTGGACCCTAACAATGCGCAATGACTCACGCCCGGTCAGGTGACACTGAGAGCGGTTCTCCACGCTGGCTCACTGTGAGCAGTGTCATCAGTTCATCTGGGGGAACAAAAGCAGAGGCCATGGGTGATACGGGTGATACACAGCACTCAATGATGCCCGCCAATGAAAGCTTAGCTTCTTTTTCCCTTCAGTGGGAAGAAGGGAGCTTTCTGCCCCATGATCTCATTTAGAGTACAGCGCATCAGGTAGTGTTGGTGACTGGATCATTATTGTGATAAGATATCTTGCTCATCCACATTGTTTTGAAATAAAATTCAAAGTCAGTTGTTTAAACTGGGATCGTTGTCAGAAGAATCCCTAATTCTCCCATTGATCCCCAATGGAAGGATGCTTCTCATGATTAATGCTGCTTTTCTGTTAGCTTGTTTGAAACAACAGATTTGTTTCTTGCACTGGCCCTTAGATAGGTACCAGCAATTTTGTAGTGAAGTGAAGAACAAAAATGTTGGATGATAGTGATAAAAGGTATTCACTGTGTTTAGTTTACACTGTTATTAAATTATGTTTTCAGTATGCCAACGTTGAATTATAAAGCAGAGCATGACTTGAAATGGAAAGCTATCTCTTAATTATAGTCCAGAAGGAACACTGGTTGTACTTTGTGCTTTCCACCCCTGCTATGTTATGTGCAAAGACAATACAATATTGCAGCTGTTTCAGTGTTGATACTAGATGAGCACATTCATCAATTTGACAGTCTAATATGGAGATAGCCCCAATGGGAACAGAAATTAAGTTAAGATACTGGTTTGAAAATACACACTTTATGAATCCTGTCTTAATATGCTAACAGACAGCTCATCAATAATTGGATACAGCAGTACTGAAACATGCTCCTTGGACTTATAATGTCTGTATTCCACCATCTTAGAAAATTACCATTGTAAACTATTTGCAGTAGTAGTAGTTTTCATATGCAAATTTCTGCAATAACTGATGCATACACAAAAATGTGCGCTTTATTAACACATTAACAGTACACACATATGTAGTACTGACATAGATCGATGGATAATATTGCATATTGGCAATGTGCATTATTGGAAGAGAGATGCTTTACATTTAGGACATTGTGCATATTGACAACAGGTGCACATTCCAAGTGTACATGCACACATGTACATGTCACATACATCTAAGCTATGTAATGACATCATACAAATCATTAAAGTTAGATTTTACTGTAAGTTAACATTTTATACCATTTTGTACATATTTTTAACAATGAATGTCTCCCTGTAGCTTTATGTTTTGCCTATACAGTACACAGTACATGCACAGCACATCTGCCATACAGTCAATGTGATTGTTTTGTTATAGCAACTTGAATTCACATCAAAGCAAATATCCAGTTAAAATATCTGACAAGGCAGTTGGGTGTCATAGATGTGGCCTAATATTACTAGTGAGATTCTGCCATAATATGTCCTGTAATCAGGCTGGTAAGCTGCAATATTGCCGGCTGGGTAATTTACTTATTCCCACTTATGGCCATTTCAAGTTGTGATTAGCAAGAGGTACTGTTATTTACTGGCATTGAACAACTTTAGCGCCATCATTGATATACTGCAACCAACAAACTGTCCATACTGTAATTTGACTTCAAGTTTTGCCCACTATGACATGTAAGTATTTCTGTGTTAAGATGGCAACATTGTAGAGCTACGTAACACACGTGTGTACTGTGCGCAAACTGGAGACATTATTGTAGGACTGTTGTCAGGGCACAGGCCTTTATTGTAAAATTCTTTCAATCACTTGCTCAATTCCTTTATAGACGAACAGTGAGCCTCCATTCTGATTTATGGATGATGAAAATCAGAATGAATGCTCACTGTTCTTCATTACAGTATTTAAACAGTCTCTGAATGCATTGTAGTAGTCTTCTTAGTCTTCTATCTTCTTATTCATAGGAAAAAGGTAATGTATATTTTTGATACTGATTATTACTCAGAATGCCAATCCAGGCTTCCATTCTTGAGAATGCAGAAACTTTGGTTCGAAGTGTTCAGTAAAGATTTTGATCTATAATAATAAGGTGTCATAACAAGGTCATAATTTCTTCATATACAACTAAATTTTATTAATTTTTATTTCTCATTACAAATCCTTCATGTATTTTATGTATCCTCCAAAAATAGTTGCAAGTCATTATCCAAACCCGGCCCTGGTTCTCTTTTCTCCCAGGTAATTAACTGAACAATTAGTGCTACTGTTTGGCCAGACTGCCTTTATACCCGACTCCCAGGTAAAGGGAGGGTGGAAAACCAGCCATTCTCAGCCACTGAGGACCGTGATTTGAGTAACAGGGAATTAGAGGGTTTTTTTGTGTTGTTGTTGCAATAACAGATTCAAACAGAAATGTTGTGAAAATGTTATGAAAATGTTATGAAAATGTTATGAAAATGTTATGAGAAAATAAAAACATTACAGCTCTATATTGTAAAACCAAGTCAGGCCGAACGCAAATAAAATCATGGCTTAGTAAATTGCCAATTGTCAAATTTCTGTAATTGTACGATGCATTTTCACCCCAGACTAAAATAACATTAGAACACACCTAATGAGGCAGTGCCATCTGGATAGATGCACAGAGGAGTCAAATGGCACCTTTTTAGTTGAGTTACAATTCTGCCATCAAAATGGGGGAAACAGCAGGTGGATAATAATCCTACAATTATCCTCTCACTCAGGGCCATCTGCACCAGAATAATATAATAACTAATGACTAATACCATGCAATACCAACAAATGAGCTCATGGACATTATACAAAAAAAAGGAAGTCTTTTTACACTATGCTTTGTATCTGAATGTCGTGGAAATGACTGTTTTAACATTGTGGGTTAGTTGGCAGAAGACATCGGTATCAATTCAGGCAAAGAACCAAGGTTAGAATCCTGAGGAATGGCTCTCATTTGGGAGTACTCAGCATTTTTCCTGTTTCCATTAATGCATTTTGTGTTTAGGGTCTGCTGTGTGTGGACATCCTTTAAGGCATTTCTGCTGTATGTAGACATCCTTTAAGGCATTTCTGCTGTATGTGGACATCCTTTAATGCATTTCTGGAATTATATTCACATTCAATTTTGGATCATAAATATATCTTGCACTCATTGTATAGATATTAATTAAACAATCAAGATGATATATTTCTAAGTACATAACTAGGGCATTAGTTTACTTGCATAAATGTACTTTACACGGTAAAAGCGGAAACTTTGATTCGGTGCAGTTGCACACTTAGGATCAGGGGTTCGAGCCCTGGTCCTGCCAGATCCGAGTATGGCCGGTGCCTCGAGGGAGCGGCAATTGGGCGGCCCCGTACAAGCGGCTCCGGGCGAGCTGGAACCACAGTCAGGAGCTCGGAGGAGTCGCGCCCTGAAGAGGATGACGGGTTGTAGCGGCGGATTCTCAAGTGGTTGCTACATGGGGAATTGAACAACATAGGGGTACAATTGGCCACTAAATTGGGAGAAAGATCTGAAACAAATTTATTAAATTTATAAAAGCGTTATGTAGTTAGAGGCAGGCAACATTTGTGGAATTAAAATGGGGAAAAATCTGAAACAAATTTGTAAAAAATATATATATATAAAAGCGTGTAATTAGAGGCAGGCAACATTTGTGGAATTAATAGAAGCAGAAGTTGCTTCAAAACTCTGTTCTAAAACTCACATACGTATTTAAAGCATAACTTAAATTATCACTGCTCAGTGATACTAACATATACACAAATGTTTAAGTAATACCTTCTGAGTTCAGTAATGCCATCTGAGTTCAAGAATCTTATGAAAATCTGACATAATAGGAGTAATTTCCGTTGCTAGCTAGCTAAGCTAACATTAGCTATAATTATGACCAGCAAATACAGCATATTGATTACATTGCTAGATTTGCTAAATCTATTGATAAGTTGGATAGGTCTAATGAAAACAGATATTTGATCAGGGTTAACTAGCTGCCATTAGTCAGTTTGCAGTTTTTTATGTGTCCCTGTGTTAATACTGACGGTGACAGTAACAAATTAAAGGAAAAACCCCTACAGTAAGGGGGTCCAGTGGCTCTGTTATGCTGTGGGGGTATTGTCCTGCCATGGTTTGGGTCCACTTGTCCCCTTAGAGGGAAGGGTCACTGCAAATCAAGACAAAGTTATTCTGAGTGATCACCTTTATCCTATGATGAAAAATGTCTATCCTGATGGGAGTGGTCTCTTCCAGGATGACAATGCCCCCATCCACAGGGCACGAGGGGTCACTGAATGGTTTGATGAGTATGAAAATGATGCGAATTATCTGCTATGGCCTTCGCAGTCACCAGATCTCAACCCAATTGAACACCTATGGGAGATTGTTTTCACCATCATCAAAACACCAAATGAGGGAATATCTTTTGGAAGAATAGTGTTCCATCCTTTCAGTAGAGTTCCAGAGACTAGAATCTATGCTAGACTAGAGGTAGAATCTATGCAAAGGTGCACTGAAGCTGTTCTGGCAGATCGTGGTGGCCCAACACCTTACTAAGAAACTTTATGTTGGTTTTTCCTTTAATTTGTCACCTGTCTGTATGTACCTCTGTAATGCGTATTTAAGGTTATGTGTAACAGATTTAATGAAGTATTTCTGATATGAGAAATGCTTTTAACAGCTTTTTACAGTGTCTAATGGGATTCTTAGTTTTGGTTTTATTTGACTTTAATGTAAATAATAATTTCTGAGGTAGAAATTAGTTATATAAATATCAGCAGGTAAATAAGAATTAAAGTGAATCTTTAAATCTTCCCATGTGGAATACTTAATAGCTGTCATATTTAAAATGGCTAAATAAAAAAGGCAGTTAATATTGCAAAGGTAATGTCTGTTTCTACTCCGAGCACCATTGTCCCGACTGATGGCTGGCTGGTGGCAGGCTGGTAATTGGATGTGTGCGTCAAGAATAATGTGTTTGGAGCATTCCCCCAGGCCTCAGACCGCTGACACTCCTGTTTGCATAGGTCAGCCATGCGAGACGCTGCTGAGAGAAAAAAAGGTCTGCCACTTTATTCTGTTACAGTGCTGCTTCTACCACAAAATGCCACTGTAAAGGCTTCAAAAATATGGAGAGAAAATGGAAAAGTTTGTGCTAGGGAGGAAAATACCCTGATGTTGTCTGTTGAAATGGGTATTTAGATTTATTTGCTTTTTTAGTAATTCTTAGAGCATTTGAAGGACACTGTTACAACCATGACCAGTGAGGTCCTGGAAGGTGTACCTAAGTGAAAGGAATAATAAGAGATTTGCTGAAAAATATTCGTTGTCACACATTACAGATTTGACGCAATACAGCACACATAGAAATACAATATGCATGCTATTTTTGTCCCCTGGACACAGATTGATTGATTTGCTTGCATTTATGTTATTGCTTTTAGTAGTTTTAAAGAAATTAAGTGTACTGCATTGTGGTTTGCTTGTTTGCAAGTTTCAAGTCCAGTTACCTCTGCAGTTACCTCTGCCATTACAGTATATTATAAACCTAGTGCAGGCCTAAAGCACATAGTGGATAAGTATCCAGATGAATTAGTCCAATATTTAACAGATATACTTTAATCTTTAAGAAAAAATTTACACAAATGTAAAATAAAACCATTTTCCCTCATAATTTGTACACAGGAATGATACACAGTTAGCAGTTCTATTTTATTATTATATATATTATTATATATGTTTCTGTTTATTTAAGGTCAGAAAATCCTGCACCATGTTCTGGAGACTGTGGTACTAATAAACCCCTCAGATGAGGCTGTCAGTACTGATGCCTCTTTTAATACATTTTATATTATACATGTACGCTTCATAATTTTATAATGTCCCCCATGTCTGCATTAGGTTTTAAAACAGTTAATAACATAAAGTCATCTTTTAGTTTATATTTATGCCTATTCTTTGTTTATATTTAAATCCACCATGTGTGATGCTGATGGCTTTTATGACATTATAAAATTATGAAGCGTACATGTATAATATAAAATGTATTAAGACTGCAGGGATAGCAAGAGCCAAATTGGTTCTGTTGGTTCTATGCGACAGATTTAGACAAATCATCAGTCATGTTTAGAGCAATAATCGGTCAGATTTATACTAGATAAATAATCAGTCAGGTTTTGAGCAGTCATCATTGGTGATTTCACATTCTGTCTAAGCAATAATTTGATCAGTAAGTTAAACCATGCAGTAAGGAGGCACAATTTTCTTTCTTGACCAAATTATTCTTCACAAAAATATAACCATTTTCCATAATATTTTCTACACAGGAATGATACAGAGCAGTTCTATTTTTTCTCTCTTTATTTAAGGTCAGAAAATCCTGCACCACAAAAGCAATGTTCTGGAGACCGTGGTACTAATCAATCCCTCAGATGAGGCTGTCAGTACTGAGGTAAGTGTTTTCTCTGTGAGCACAACCTTTCTGACTGCTGTCTAAATAATTACATTTAATCTCTCAGCATAATTTATACACACCCACCCCACAAGAATAGTCACATTATGCACATTTACTGGTTACTACTGGTCATATTCTGTTTTTTTAATTAATTGAATTCATTTCAAAGGAATGCTGTTAAACAAGACATTGCAGACTGCTAATTTATAAGTCACTGCAGCATTGTTTCCTGTATGTAATAAAATGTAAATAAAACCATACAAAATACACATAGACATTCAAGATTATTTAATTGGGTCTTAAAGAGCCAACCAGCCAATTAGGTACCAAGGATTGAAAAAACTTTTGTTTTCATTAAGTAGAATAAGATAGAACCTATCAATTAGATTGGGATTAGCATAGACTCTGGATAATAAATACAAACCTGAATCATTAGCAATTCTGACATGTGGAAAAGTAAGCTAAAATAGATTTAAAAAAATAACATTCCACTTTTTTAGTTAATTAACATTCACTTTGTGTCAAATGGTACTCCTTGATTCCTGGTCCCAAAATTTGTACATTTGTAAACAGTGCAATAATGAAAAGTTTTTCTCAAAAAACGAATTAATTCATGAACAGCCACCTTCACCCACACTTGTGCTTTGTATTTAAAATAACATCACACAGCAATGCAGGTTTGAATTTTTTTGGCTGCCCAGGACAGCCAGGGCTTAAGGTCAAAATTTGTTTACAGTTTTTTTCTGCATGTGGGAGTAGTCTACTACATTTGGTATAATGTTAGTGCAAACAGTACTACACTGCCTGGCCAAAATAAAAGTCGCCATTGCACTCGTCATGCATAGTGCCCACTGTACAAGCCTCTGGAGGCAGTGTTATGATCTGGGATTGCTTCAATTGGTCAGGTCTAGGCTCAGCAACGTTATGCAGCAATACAATGAATCAGCTGAGTACCTGAATGTACTGAATGACCAGGTTATCCCATCAATGGGCATATTCCAGGACGACAATGCCAAGATTCATCGGGCTCAAATTGTGAAAGAGTGGTTCAGGGAGCATGAGGAATCATTTTCACACATTAATTGGCCACCAGAGTCCTGACCTTAACTCCATTGAAAGTCTTTGGGATGTGCAGGAGAAGACCTTACGGAGTGGTTCGACTCTCCCGTCATGAATACAAGATCTCGGCCAAAAATTAATGCAACTCTGGACGGAAATAAATGGTGTGAGGCTGCATAAGGTTGTCGAAACAATGCCACGACGAATGCGCGCCGCAATCAAAGCTAAAGGCGGTCCAACTAAATATTAGAGTGTGTGACTTTTTTTTGGCCAGGCAGTGTATGATGCCTGAAGAATCCTGTGAAACAGTTAAAAGCAGATCTATTCAGCCCGTTTGGATTTTCCAATGATTCAGTATAAACATAACACTGGTAACATTGGCTTGCTCTAAGCAGCATGGGTTCAGCTATTATTTATATAGAAGTGACCATTTAGGATTATAAATGATTTATTAGAGTTTTCACTTGTTGATACTTTCAAATAATAAAAGGTATTCCATCCTCTGAGAAAACCATTTGAGAATTAACTACTCTTTTCTGTCATCCTTGATGTCTAGGTTCGGCTGATGATCTCAGACACTGCAAGGCACAAACTGCTGGTTCTGTCAGGACAATGTTTTGAAAACACAGGGGAGCTCATTCTTCAGTCTGGGTCCTTCTCTTTCCCAAACTTCATTGATATCTTCACTGATCAGGAGGTGGGTGGCTGAAGAATATTAGAACACTGGAACTCTACAGTGCTTCTCACCCCTTAACTTAATTTGTGGGTTTTATCAAATCAAGTTAATCTAATTTAAAAAATGTAATTTGGTCTTCTCCTATGACAGTGGATACAATTTAAAAGCAATGCAAACTGCGCAGACAACAATGGTACCATAGAATTAAATGGACTTTGATTCCTAAGACATAATTCCTTCTTCAACAGATTGGGGAGCTGCTCAGCACTACAGCTCCAGCTAACAAAGCGAACCTCACTTTATTCTGCCCTGAGGAAGGTGACTGGAAGAACTCAAATCTGGACAAACACAATCTACAGGACTTCATCCATATGAACTTGAGCTCTGCCTTAATACTGCCAGAAATGGAAGGCCTCTCTGAGTTTACTGAATACCTGTCAGAGTCTGTGGAAATCCCATCGCCATTTGATATGTTGGAGCCTCCGACCTCAGGGGGATTTTTAAAGCTCTCGAAGCCGTGCTGCTACATCTTTCCAGGTGGTCGAGGAGACTCTGCCTTATTTGCGGTCAATGGCTTCAACATGCTGATCAATGGGGGTTCTGATCGCAAGTCCTGCTTCTGGAAACTGGTCAGGCACCTGGACAGAGTAGACTCCATTCTGCTAACACATACTGGAGATGACAACTTGCCCGGGATGAACAGCTTGCTGCAACGGAAAATAGCAGAACAAGAGGAGGAACTGTCTCAGGGCTCCACAGCTAACAGCGACTGGATGAAAAATCTAATCTCCCCAGATCTTGGAGTTGTGTTTCTTAATATTCCTGAAAACCTTGAAAACCCAGAGCCCAACTACAGAGTGAGAAGGAACATTGAAGAGGCTGCCTTCACCCTGCAATACTTGAACAAGTTGTCTATAAAACCTGTAACTCTTCAGAGGCCTGTTGGAAATGCAGTAGACCCTATTATTTTATTTCAGAAAATGGGTGTTGGTAAGTTGGAGATGTATGTTCTGAACCCAGCTAAAAACAGCAAAGAGTTGCAGCACTTTATGAAACAGTGGACTGGTAGTGAGAAAGACAAAGCCTCTGTGTTGCTTCCAAATGGCAAAGAGTCAGAGATGCCACTTTCTTATTTAACCTCCATTTCATCATTGATAGTGTGGCATCCAGCTAACCCATCTGAAAAGATTGTTCGTGTCCTGTTTCCTGGCAATGCGACGCAATATAATATTCTTGAAGGCTTGGAAAAGCTCAAACATTTAGATTTCTTGAAACAGCCTGTTGTGACCCAGAAAGAGTTATCCTCAAATTTGGCACCAACACTAAAGCAAGCAAAATTGAAACACAAAACTGATAGCAAGGAAAGTCTAAAATCAACCTCGAGGCCATCATCTAGTCGAGGAGTCAGAAAGGAATCCAAGGAAGAAGCACCAGAGAAAGCAAAAACAGACTCAGAGGCAACCCCAGAAAAGACCCTAAAACCTGAGAAAAAAGAGAAACCTCTCATGAAGAAGGAAAAAGCAAAGACAATGGAGACAGAGGCTAAGGCAAAGCCAGAGGAAGTACTAAAAATTGAAACCCCAGAGAAAAAGAAAGAGATCAAATCAAAAGCACCCAAGGAAAAGGTAGTTAAAAAAGAAGTCAAGAAAACCACTGAAAAGAAAAATGAAGAAAAAGAAGCAAAGAAGGAAGTGGCTAAGAAAGAAGAGAAGCTGATCATGAAGAAAGATGAAAAGATTAAAAAAGAAGAAAAGGTAAAAAAGGATGAGCCTACCAAAGATGTGAAAAAAGAAACAAAAAAAGATGTAGGGAAAGATTCTCCATTAAAAGAACCTAAGAAAGAACTAAAGAAAGATGATAAAGATGTAAAGAAGTCCTCTAAGGATTTAAAGAAAACTCCAACTGCCCTGGCAGATTCCAAAAAGCCTGTGCTAAAACCAAAAGTGCTTAAGAAAGAAGACTCATCAAAGAAAGAAATCAGTAGTCCTGGAAAATCCAAAGATAAGGGAAAGATCAAAGGCTCTAAAAAGGAATCTAAGCCCAGTGAATCCAAACATAGTGCTGGTGCTGGTGCTGGTGCTGCTGTTGCTGTTGCTGCTGCTGCTGTTGCTGTTAGTGCATCTGCAGTGGCTTGTGTTGCAGAGGCAATTGAAGCTGAAAGATCATTAATGTCATCCCCTGAAGATCTCACAAAGGACTTTGAAGAGCTTAAAGCAGGTGGGCTTGTAGATGCTGATGGGACTATGACTCAGATGAAGCAGGGAGATTCAAAGCCTACTGATATGATACAGCATGAGGAAATAGTCCTACGTGAGGTAGATGAACATGTGGAATCTCTAGATGCAGGAATAACAACGACTGAAGCTGAAGGGGAAAGTGGAGTGACCCCAGATGAACTGCAGCCTAAAGTAAAAACCAATGCTGATACTAATGAGAAATTTGAAGATGAGGGCACTGGATTGGAGGAGTCAGAAACTGGAGACTATGAAGAAAAAGGAGAGACTGAAGACGTGGATGAACAGCAAGCTCAGGATGAAAGGAAAGACACATGTGATGATCTGATAGGCAGCAAAGAGGAGGATCTGCAAGAAGGCAAACAATCAAAAGATAGCCTGGGGTCCATAGAAAGAGATGACTTGGAAACGTCTGGGAAAGAGGAAGATGAAAAAACAGGAGATGAAACTGAAGAAGGCACAATTGCTGTGAAAGATAATGGCTCCCTGCCAAAGATTTCTGACCCTCATTTTCTTTCAAATGAGCAAGCCTTAATTCAAAATGAAGCCCTTCCAGGTGTCTCTGAGAGTGAAGCAGCATCAGATGAAGAGAATCGTGATGAGCCCCTCGAGGAATATACAGCTACATCCGGCCACACTCAATCTACACTTGAGATTTCCAGTGTTCCAACACCAATGGATGAAATGTCAACACCAAGGGATATTATGAGTGATGAAACCACCAATGATGAAACTGAGTCACCCTCTCAGGACTTTGCTAGGCTTGGAGGGGCTGTACCATCAGGTGTTTTTGACAGAACAAAGCTTTCTCCACTTCACGACAGCCCGGAATCTGATCATTCGAAGAGTGATGCCACAGAAGGCATGGATTATCATGCATCAGCCTCCACACTATCTCCACCATCATCATTAGAAGAGGACAAATCCTGCAGACAGCTTCCTTCTGAAGATGTCATGTCAAAAGAGAAAGAGGGAGGGTACAGCTTAACGCTGGACTCACAAGAAAAATTCAGCCTTGATACAACAAATCTTAGTCCAAGCCCACCCTTACCACTTGTTAGAACACCTACCAGTGATCACAGTATAAATCTTGACTTAACACCAACTGCTATAGCTGCACCAATTGAATTAGGAACAACTCTTTCTGGAACACCGCAGGAAGTGGAGCCCCCAAACAGTCCAGATGATAAGACACTGGAGGGTGCCTCTTCCACACAGTCTGCTCCTGGAAGTCCTGGTCATACACCGTATTATCAGTCACCTGTTGATGAAAAGGCGAATACACTACCACCTGAGACTTCTGTCACAGGCTATGGACCAATCATTGTGGAAGTTATCAGTGACAAAGAGGGATCTCCCTCTCAAGTCAGTCCAATGGATGAGCCTGTACCAGATTATGCATCACCCATTGAGAAAGTTCTTTCCCCTCTTCGTAGTCCACCACCACTGGGAGCTGGATCTTCAACAGAGGGGTTTCCAAATGTGTTTGGAAAGCAACACTTTGAGCTCACTCAGTCCTCAGCAGAGGTGAGTTATGACGAGAAGACATCACCGCATTCTCAAAGTCCCTTAGCTGACAGCACCTCAGCCTCACCCACAACTCCGCAGCCTAAGCAGGAGTCATCAGATCTAAAACCAGGAATGGATAAAGATGACAGTGTTGTCCAGAGCAGCACACAAGAAAAAGGAGCGGGATCAGGGAAAGCAACAAGTGACCTGTCACCTGTATTAGCAGACTCCAGCTCCACTGGAACATTTAAAGAGGAGAGTAAAATGTCCATATCAGAAGGTACATCTGAAAAGTCAGGCACTCCAGTGGATGAAGTTGTAGCAGAGGACACATTTTCTCATATTGCATCTGCATCAACTGCTTCACTTGCCACTAGTTCATTCCCAGAGCCAACAACAGATGATGTCTCTCCATCATTGCATGCCGAGGTAGGCTCCCCACACTCAACAGAGGTAGATGACTCACTCTCTGTGTCGGTGGGTCAGACTCCCACAGTATTCCAGGAAACTGAGGCCTCGCCATCAAAAGAAGAGAGCCCCAGGCCAATGTCAATTTCGCCAGATTTCTCACCCAAAACAAAATCAAGAATGGGCTCCGTGCAAGAGCCTAAGTCTCCTGAGCAGTCCACAATGTCCGTGGAGTTAAGTCAAGAGTCCCCTGCTCATTCTTTAGCCCTTGACTTCAGCAAACAGTCTCCAGAACATCCAGTAGCCAGAGGAAACCAACATATTACTGAGAATGGCCCAACAGAGGTTGATTACAGTCCTTCTGAAGGACTTGATAAGAAATGTGTGTCTTCAGGGGAGACCATTCTATTCAAAGAGAATGACTCTTCTCATGTTGCTTTGGCTTCTCCTTCAGATGGCTCCCAGTCCACCCCTTCTGTGAATTCACCCTCCCAGATTTCAACACCATTCAAAGAGGAGGACCAATTAAATGCCACAGACCCCAATAAAATTTCTCCATGTACCACTAAAAGCGCAGCTACCCCAGAGAGTTTAATGTTGAAAGCTGAAGAAACTATCCAGCAGCTGGATAAGTCCCCTGCCACTCCTAAAATCTCATCCCTCACTCATTCTCCTCTCTCTTCCGACTCCTCAGTAGTAGGTCCGGATAATGTATCAATTAAATGCATGGAGACCACTCAAAATCTTGAAAAGACTCCAAGTCCAAAACCAAGCCCCTTTAGCTGCTCACCACCATCCACAGATACGTTATTTAGTAGTGAAAGTTCTCTTGACCAGAAAGGGCAATCATTGAAAGATGATGAAGCTCAAGAAAAACACGACAAGTCACCTTCCCTGCCAGAAGCAGGATCTCCACCTTTTTCAATGTCTTCCTATTCTTGCTTTTTACAGAAAACAGAAATAGTGTCTCAGGTATCAGGGACCAATCCATTTCTGTGTGAGGAATCCACTGATCATTCTAAATCCCCAGTGAGTCCTAAAGTTCCATCTCCTTCATATTTACCACTTTCATTCAAGTTGTCTGACTTTCAAGACAA
This sequence comes from Synaphobranchus kaupii, assembly GCA_029718625.1. Taxonomy (NCBI): domain Eukaryota; kingdom Metazoa; phylum Chordata; class Actinopteri; order Anguilliformes; family Synaphobranchidae; genus Synaphobranchus; species Synaphobranchus kaupii. The sequence goes on along the minus strand of CM056392.1, from coordinate 24,050,819 downwards.
ATTTAGTGCACATTCACAGTCATCGTCTGCATCTTACTCACAAGCATTTGAATCAAGTTTTTCTCATAGTGACGAACTGAAGAAGGACAAACAAGAAGACCAGAAGTGTGCAGGAGGCTCCCGAGACCCAGATTACTCGAAAAAGAGTCCCTCTCCACAATCTAGAACAGATGTTGATTTATGCTTGGTTACCTCTTGTGAATACCGGCACCCTAAAACAGAGCTCTCTCCGTCCTTCATAAATCCAAGCCCTCTTGAATTCTTCATCAATGAGGAGAATACCCTGGAAGAAGAAAAACCATTAGCTAAATCTGGGGAAGACCCTCCACCACCTGGTGGGAAACTCCATGCCAGACAGTGTGATGAAACTCCACCCACTTCAATCAGTGAATCTGCTCCTTCTCAGACAGATTCAGATGTACCCCCTGGGACAGAAGAATGCCCCTCCATCACTGCCGATGTAAACATTGACTCTGATGATGACTCTGAAACTCTCCCAACGGACAGGACCTTGACGTACAGGAATGCAGATCCTCCCCCAGTTACCCTACTCGATTCTGCACCCTCTCCACCCCATCCTGACGTCTGCATGGTCGATCCTGAAGCCATGCTAGCTGATAAAAGCTTTTCAAAACCTTCAAAGAAAGAGGGAAGTGAAAAGACTAAGAAGAAAAAACTAGGTTTGAAGTCTAAGTCTTCCTCACCAGCGAAAAAGAGTGCCATTACAAAAACAAGTGCTGGTAAGGACTCATCAGACAAATTTTCAAAGGCTGCATCTCCAAAGAAGAAAGACCCCTCAGCTTCCAAGTTGAACGTGAATGTTGGTGGAGCAGGAAAAGATGCCAAAAATGCATCAAATACCTCTGCTTCAAAGGGTGCAAAAACTGCTACATCAGGTAAGCCCAACATCTAGTGTGCAATATTATGATTTAGCAGAGTTCTTTATGTACATGACTGTAAACCTGATGCAGGCATAAAACATTTGTTTTTATGTCCAATAAAGCCTATATATTCTCCTCTTTACACACCTAGAGCCTGATTTATATGACCTTTAGCATGTGAAATAGCTAGCGCCAGAGCACTCCATTAGTACATGACTGTAAATCTAAAAGTACTATGGTAAACTGCTAATCACTTGTTGATACTGTGGCTATATGAGTCTAATTTACTTACATTCTGCTAAAACCCTGATTTTGTCATCAAACATTTTTTTTGCTGGATTGAAGGCTCTGGCAGTGGTAAGGCCACTGGAGGGATGCCCATCCCCGACTGCCCGCCAATGTACCTGGACTTGGTATACATACCAAACCACTGCAGTGCTAAGAATGTTGATGCTGAATTCTTCAAGCGGGTGAGGTCGTCTTACTACGTTGTGAGTGGTAATGACCTGGCAGCACAGGAACCCAACAAGGCTGTTCTGGACTCTCTGCTGGAAGGGAAATCTCATTGGGGCAATAACATGCAGGTATGACCCCCAGCGAATATGTTATCATGTGTTCTTACAACAAGCAGAGGAGTTCTTGAAGTCAAGGGGTGTGTCTGTAACATCTATTTGAGTAACAAAAAGCAGACAGGGGTGAGAAATATCAAATGCTGGGATTGTGAGCTAAAATTTAGCAAAGCATGCATCTAACAGAACCGGCTACATAATATAAAGTCACCCTGAAGGGTGTGAGAGGGCATTCAATGTGTGCATCTGGAAGCGACCCAGATTTCCCATAAAATAAATTTGGCATTCAACGCAGGGCTGAGCATATCCCATTTCCACCCCAATTTGGAATAGCCAATCAGTGTTTCCCCTAGATTTTTTTTCAGGCCGGGCGGTGAAAGTGCGCCATTTTGCGTAGAGGCGGAAACTATAATTACACCCTCATAATAGCCATTGAAAATTTTAATTAGGCACTAACGGGAAACCGAAGCTGTTTTGGCAAGGGTTTTTCCCGATGCTATTTTGATCATTCCCGCATTCTGCGGTAAGGGAAATATTGCAGCTACATTAAAAAAAAAAGAATAATATAAAAAAAATTTTTTTTTCATTAAAATTATTTATTTTCCCACTTGTTCAAGCCGGGCGGCACGTGAGTTTGGCCGGGCGGGCCGCCCGGCCAAGATAACGGTAGGGGAAACACTGCCAATAATCGGCAACCGCAGCCGCATACATTCCGCGAACCCCACTTTTTATTTGGGAGAGTGTAGACATCCATGGTTCTCCTCCAAACCATGTGGTATTGCCAGCAGCTTCTTTTCACACTGCAGATTACAGCTAAGCTTGCATAGAGTGGAGTCAGATGAGGGACCTTTCATATGCCGCTTTGACTGCAATCTACGGGTGCCCAATCGACCAGCAGGGCTTGCTAGATAGCAATGCACATGAAACCCTATCCGACTGAACCCTCCCATTCCCTGGGCGATGCAATCGCTAATTACGTGTCAGCCTATGGAGCTACTGGCCACAGTCGGCACTGGCATGGTCCGAATTCGATCCAAGTCTGTGAGGTCTTGTGGTGCCGTGTGGCGCCGTAACCAGATGAGCCATCCAGCAGCCCGATTTCCCCTTTAACCACATATGTGATTGAAAAACGCTGCACACATGCTAATTAATACATTAACGAGACTGGTAGGGGTATACTCTTTATCTCACTCTGGAAGCCATTCAAGTGCAGGTCTGGCTTATGAATTGTGACTCTTTCCAATGACAGGTCACTCTGATCCCAACCCATGACTCGGAGGTAATGAGGGACTGGTACCAGCAGACCCACGAGAAGCAGCAGGATCTCAACATCATGGTGCTGGCCAGCAGTAGCACAGTGGTCATGCAAGATGAGTCCTTCCCCGCGTGTAAGATTGAGTTGTAATTCATAATCTTCTGAGCATTGCACAAACTCAGTGTAAAACATGGATATACAAAAAATGATGTGTACTATGAATTAAGGGGAAATATTTGAAAAGAAATGTATGAACATGCTGATACAAGGTACTCACCTAAGGCAACATACTTTATAACTAAGGCACATTCCCCAAAGCACCAGTAATTATTTAAAGTTACATTGTTAAAACAGAATATGAGGAAAATTTGAAACTTTTTCTATAGACTATTACGATAATACTGCAAACCCCATCATGAAGCATGTCCATAGGCATAGAATGGTGTGTGTATACTTATTTTTTTTGTTTTCCCGAAATGGAAATGTTTGAACACATAAAACAGTGATTATTACACAAGGTATGCTTGCAATTAAGATCAACAATTACTTTTCACTACATTGACCATTGCAATATTGTACATTTTTAGGAAACACCCAGATTAAATGCCCATGACTACTGATACAAGTGGTAGAAACAGATAAATAGAATTACTAGGTTTCTACTCCACCCCCCAACCCCCCCCCCCCCCCCCCCCCTAAAGTGTTTAGGCTTTTGAAATCCTAAATTTTCAGCATCTATTCCTACTGTGTACATCCATTGAGGATGTCAAATTGCAGTTGACAGCAAAAGTATTCATTAATATTGGCTTTTACCCTGACCTGAAGCATAGACCAAAGGATAAGGGTGTGCACATTTTCTGCCTTAGAACGTTACCTGAATGTATGAGATACGTTATGCACGTAATGGATAATGAGAAACAGTAGGCGCATGAGTTGAAATAAGTGGAATAATGATAGTCAAAGTCAGTTGCCCACCATCAAGGAATTGTCCTTGATAAGATATTGGAATAGCTCTGTGTATGTGTATTTTGTGTGTACTACAACCATGGTATTTCAATGATCTGATAGGTAAAATATTCTTAGCTGATTGAAGATTTTATGGAATATAATTTAACAGCTTGGGGATGATAACATTTGAGCATATTTGATCATTATAACCTTGCAGGTTTTTAATTACTTTGTGCACTTAATGGCAGAACAGCATTAACAAATTATTTTCCATTGTTTGCCAAGCAGGAGAGTTTTGCGTTTCATTAGTACGCTAGAATGTGGCCATTCAAAATGCATTAGGATTAGGAAACATAATGAACAACATCGCTATACAGTAAGACCTCACCTATCTCTTCTGCCCAGCGCATATGGATAACTCTGCCATTGCCTAATTCTTATACCCTGTAGTGGTAGGCATATTTTTTCAATGGAAGGGAAGTCCACCCAAGGCGTACATTAGCATTGCAATAAATATTAGCAGTATTGAAGTTAACAGCTATATTTCAGTTTCCAGATAACTGTCTTCCCGTGGTGAACAGAAACCTCATTCCATTTATGATTTTGCACTATTTTTTGACTGAAGTTAACTTGATTCTTATTTTTGGGCCAGACTAGTTTTATTGTTCTTATTTAATTTGTTAAAGAAAATTAATATTTTGAATCTCTTGAGAAAAAGTATTTTGATCCATTAATGCCTTGAACAGACAGAGAGGGGATCTTAAGCTGCTTTTTACGTACAGTTCTGATCTATAGGCAGCTGAATGTGTGGTTTACTGTCAGATATGCTCATTAAAAATGTAAAAACATATTGAAATGGGTTTTTAAAATTAATTTCCCCAGTTCATCTGATTTATTTTATTTAATCTAGTGGGTATTGCTAAATTCTAAAAAAACTTGAATGTGGTGCATTTGGTTTTGTTTATGAAGTGATATGATTTACAAACCTTTGGACCTTTTCTTTTTAAACTGTACTATAAATATAAATAACTTTGTGGCAGGGTGAATGGATGGGATAGATTTGCATGTGTAATGTAAAATACTGAACACCTCTTTTTTTAATGTGAGGAAGACTGGAACTGCCAGCACAAATAAAAAAATAAAAAATAGGGCCATCTAAAGCTATAATACAAGAAACTCATACACTGACTATTATCAGAACTAGATCGATCATCACTGATGTACACACCGGGGGTTGATCTTTATTAAGATTTGTCCACATGGTGCCCTCATCTTTGGACACTGTTCTTTGGTCAACTGCAAACCCTTTTTCCCAGAACTCTCAGTTGTTCTTTGTAGTCACCAAACTGTATCCTTCATGAACATTAGAACACATCATTATAAAGCCTAGTCAGATATAGCAGAGCTTAATTTAAACTTGATGATGGCATGGGGAGATGGATCAGTGTGTGTATGCTATGGGATTATAACTGAACTATTCATTTTATATATATATATATATATATATATATATATATATATATATATAAGGATTTGCAAAAGCCACAATCTCAACAAACATAACTGGGGACCGTAAAAACAATGGTTACATTGTTAAATATTGAACATTTCACTTAAAAAACTCAAAATATTACATGCAGCGTAATATTTCCGTCAACAAAACAACTTGGACTTTCAATACTTGCGTCATCAGCTCTGCAGTACACTGGACCAGACACAAGAGTGACACAACAGCTTGCACAACAGTACCTTTAACCACATGCATGAGCATCCAGTCACATCACTGCTAACAGACCGACTGCAGAAGTCTTGACCTTTCCTCTAGGAAACACTTCACGCTATTATTTCTCCTGGGTGATTGTTAATGTCTGTCTGCAGCTGTGTAAGGTATATGTCTTGTAATCTTTGCATCCTTCCTACCCTTTTCCGAGTCATAATGTAGAGGCTAGTTTCGAGTATTACTTAGTGCTTTTCTGATATTTGTGTGCAATATCTCCTCCCACTGAGGTATTTGATGTAAAGGGAACTACTATTAAAAAAAGGGGGAAAAAATTTTGTTGTGGAAATTTATTTATCAATGTTGGTCTTTTCCACTGCTAAATATGTATATTTCTGTCATGTCTGTGTGTTTGCTGCATGTTTCAGACTGCTCTACCTTGAATATGTCATATGCACCTTGAGTATAAAATTTGAAGCATGCAGACCAGAACATACCCATCCTTGTCATCTGCACATGTCTTATTGAGTCAGCTCAATATTTTGAAAAAGCAATGCTCTTGAATTTTAATCTGATGACCATGAGAATAATATATTGGAAGAATATTAATTCAACTAGCTTAACTCATAACTTAGCTAGCAAGAACATTCTGTGAAGACAAACTGACATGAACGTTCTTTAATGAATGATGACAAGATTGCTTTGCACTTTGAATTAAGCGATTATAACATGAAGTAATATTAAACATGGCACCTCTGTCTTGATTGATTCAGTCTGATTTAGGAAGTCCAATGGATGTGCTAGACTTTGAAATTAATGTTCTTCCTCGTGCACATTGATACACCCCATAGACACCTCTGTCATGTTCAAAAATCTTTTGCACTATCAAACAATGTTTCAGTGCTACAGTACAATACTGCGCAAAAGTCTTAGGCACCCAAAAAGTTTTATGTAACTTTTTTTCTTAGATGTCTATTTTTTGTATTCTGCATTAGTGTCTCAGTAGAAAAGTGCAAATTCTAGATTTCCAAACATAAATTTTCCAAAAACATAATTGAACTATCTTCAACGAAAAGAAGAACAAGGGGTTCTGCGACAGATGGTATGGCCTCCAGAGTCCTGATCTCAACATCATCGAGGCTGCCTGGGATTACAGACAGCAATAGTCGGCAGAAGAACTGTGGAAAGCTCTCCAAGATGCTTGGAACAACCTACCAGCTGATTTTATTATAAAACTGCATGACAGTGTACCTAAGCAAATTGATGCATTTGGTCAAACCAAATATTGATTTGATTTAGTTTTTTACTGTTTACTGCTCTTTATAGTCAATTGTTTGATATTTAGAAACTTTTTTCAAAATAATTTTTGAAAGCAACTTTGCTTTACAGAATTCTTCCTAAGACTTTTGCACAGTACTGTACATGTTATTTTCTAAATGGCTGGGTAACCAGGGCAGTGTAAAAACATCTAACTCCAATGGCTGGTGCTGAAATACTGTCTTAAAAACAACGGTCTTCCTTCATGGATTTCAAATAAAATGCCCACCAGAATTATTGGCAACCTCAATTAATATGAGCAAAAATTGCTGGACTAATTCAGTTTATTGTTTATCAAATGTCTTCTATGCTCAGAAAAATGAGAACATTGTAGTTTAATTGTGATAGAATTGTTGAGACGAAAAACAAATCTTTAATGCAAAATATTTTTTATTTTGACAATGCGTGTCAATTATTGGCATCCATCCATAATCCATAATTTGTGCACCCTCCCTGCCAAGATAACAAGAGTCTTCTCCTGTAATGTTTGATGAGATTGGAGAATAGGTATTTTAGCAAAGGATTTGAGACCATTCATAAAGAATCTCTCCAGAGTCCTTGATCGTCTCTTGTGTACTTTCCTCTTCAGTTCACCCAACAAGGTTTCAATAGGGTTCAGGTCAGGAGACTGGGATTATAGCTATTGTAAAACCTTCATTATGTGGTCAGTGGACCATTTTTGTGTAGATCTTGAGGTACTTGGATCATTGTCCTGCTGGAAGATTCTACCATAACCTAATTTTAGCCCTCTAGTAGAAGCAGCCATATTTTGTTCTAAAATCTCCTGGTATTTGATGACGCCTTATGTCCTAATAAGTTTCCCATAGCCTTTGGAGGAACCCAGACACAGACCCACAACATCACAGTGGAGATAAGGTTATTTTCTGCATGACTATGTCTCATATTACACCAAATCCACCTTTGGTATTTATTGCCAAAAAGCATTATTTTCATCTCGTCTTACCATAGCACCCAGTTCCAAACTAAATTCCGATAACATCTCCAGGCGCTTATACTTGTGGTATGGTGACAGCAGAGGCTTTCTTCCAGCAAGCCCTCTAAGTAGTTGTTGGCATAGAGGTGATATCTAATTGAACCAACTTCAGCCATTCTAAAACTGTGATCCTTGGAGAAATTGTTGCCTCTCAAACCATTCACCTCACTGTGTGTGTGTGGGGAAAACTACACTTGTGTCCACTTCCAGGCAGGCTCATCACAGTTGCTTTAAATTTAATTATTGTCCTAAAAGTGGAAAAAGGTAATTTAAGACATGAAGCTACTTTTCCATAGCAATTTCTTGATTTATGAAGGTCAGCAACCTTTCGTCACATTTAATTTGTGTGTTCTTCTCCATGTTGATGGATGAGTAAGGGGTTTTTACTGTGCGTCACCATATACAGATCCTTTCCAAAAAATTAGAATATTATGGAAAAGTTTTTTTTTTCCATAATTCCATTCAAAAAGTGAAACTTTCATAGATTATAGATTCATTACACACAAAGTGAAATATGTCTAGCCTTTATTTGTTTCATTTTTCATAATTTTGGCTTACAGCTCCAGAAAACCCCCAAAACAGTATTTCAAGAAATTAGAATAGTGTGTCGAAAATCAGCATTTACTTCAGTTATTTCAGAGAATGAATGTTTTAGACTGAGTGTCACACTCTAATCATCTAATTTACTCAAAACACCAGCAAAGTTTTTCTACAGGTGTGTCGTTAAATTGGACAGGTATCTCAGTTTGGTTCAGTATGGGGAAGACTGCAGACTTGACAATTGGCCAGAAGACCATCATTGACACCCTCCAGAAGATGGGTAAGCCACAAAAGGTCATCGCTAAGGAGGCTGGCTGTTCACAGAGTGCAGTGTCCAAGCATATCAATAGAAAGTTTAGTGGAAGGGAAAAATGTGGCAGGAGAAGGTGCACAAGCAAAAGAGATGACCGTAGGCTTCAGCGGATTGTCAAGCAAAGACGATTCCAAAATTTGGCGGAGATGCAGAGGGAGTGGACTGAGGCTGGAGTCAGTGCTTCAAAAACCACCACGTACAGACGTATCCGGGACATGGGCTACAACTGTCGGATTCCTCGAGTCAAGCCACTCCACTCATTCTCTGAAATAACTGCTGATTTTCGACACACTATTCTAATTTCTTGAAATACTGTTTTGGGGGTTTTCTGGAGCTGTAAGCCAAAATTATGAAAAATGAAACAAAGGCTAGAAATATTTCACTTTGTGTGTAATGAATCTATAATCTATGAAAGTTTCACTTTTTGAATGGAATTATGGAAAAAAAAAAACTTTTCCATGATATTCTAATTTTTTGGAAAGGATCTGTATATACACCAGTGAAGCAGGAAGTTGAGAGACCACACAATAGTTCCTAGACTTAACTGTGTTTTAAAAAAAAAGTAAAATATGAACAGAAATATAATCAATTATTTGTTTTGTTTTTAACCATTTCTAGTGTTGCCAATAATTGTGAAATTTTTTTATTTTCTTATGAATCATTTTTTTCCTTTGAATAATTTTACCTAAATTAATGATTGGGTGATTCTCATATTTTGTGAAGGCCAGGCTGCTAAACGACAGGCATTTTTTATAGCCTATTTTGCTCATATTTTACAGGGTTGCCAATAATTCTAGTGGGAAATGTATGCCTCTTTTTTCAGCAGCTAGTATTTTTCAATAACTAATATTTGTGGGCCTTACACGTAGAATACACAACCTTAACATTTCTGAGCAGTGTTACTCCCCAACAGTACCTTCATTAAGCACAAACTTACTGATCAAGAAAATTGCACAGACCAAAATGACTTAAATCAAAGTCTAAACAGCAGCTGGTCTAATAAATGTTTCATCGGGGGGGGAAAGGGGGGTGGGAAGGTGGGGGTGTTTTCTCTGCACACCTACATCAGGCTGAGTATAAATGAGAAATTGCAGGTGTTACTAAGAGAGAGGGAGCTCCAATAATGAGCTTCGGTTCTGAACAAGATTGTCCAGATTTGTCTCTTGAAAGAAATTAAAACATACTAACGGTTCTTAAGGTAAGGTAGAACTATTTTTATTTTATTTTTTTGGCTTGGAATTGAGCCCTACAAATAGGTCAAACATATATCAATCCCAGATGAACACAGGCAGGGAACATTTTGACAGACATACCTTATTGAATATTTATTTATTATTATAAATGGCAGATTAAACCTATTGGACTGGCTATAGAAAAACTAGAACTACAGTATATGGACTGGCCGACTGAATATACAGTGAGCGCCATAATTCATTGGACAGTGACACATTTTTTGTTATTTTGGTTCTGTACTCTAGCACTTTGAGTTTGAAATGATACAATGACAATGAGGTTGAAGTGCAGACTGTCAGCTTTAATTTGAAGGTATTTAGAAATTATATAACCTTTTGTACATAGCGGACAGTTATCAGACAGTTCAACACAATGGAGAATAAAGTAATCATTTTTTATATTTGGTTGCATATCCTTTGTATGCCATGACTTCCTGAGGTCTGTGACCCAACAATATCAAAAAACTCTTGATATCTTATTTTCTGGTACTCCTACAAGCAATTCTATAACCTCTCTGCATTTGAATGGATCTCTATGGGAATTGGGGGGTGGGACTAGATCTAGCTGTAAATTACACTGGAACAGTATGGAACACATTGTTGGCTAAATGGCTCCAAGTCATCAAGGGTCTGACGTATCAAACAAGCCTTAAACCATCACTCTGCTGCCAGATATGCAGTAGATATGGATGGATAACTTTAAGGATTGTTTCTCCTGACAAATTTCCCTATTGAACTCTATGAAAAAATAAGTCAGGAGAAGAAACCCGTCAAGTTATCCATCCATATCTACTGCATATCTGGCAGCAGAGTGATGGTTTATGGCTTGTTTGATACGTCAGACCCTTGATGACTTAGAGCAATTATTTGGCATTTATTTATTATTATAAATGCCTGATTCAACCCATTGGACTGGCTATTGAATAACCAGAACTACAGTATATGGACTGGCCGAGTGAATATACATTATTTTCCGTGTAGAGAACATTAATGGGAAACCACTTTGATTAGTTTCAGACATCAACGGGGACATATGCTCAGAATATGCTTATTTTTGTTAGGTGTGGTAGCTAAAAAGCAAAGTATAGTGATTATTGTTATTATTATTATTATCATCTAAAATAACTGTTTCCAGGATATACATAAACAGTATCCAAATTTCCATTAGAATGCATGCAACTATAACATCAATGAAGAAATCATGTAGGGCTTGCTCAAATATGATACTGTAACACTTTTTCAGACAAAAAGCATTTTGGAAACAAAGTGAATGTTTTGCACATAATAAAGTGATTGAGTAAATTCACTGTGGCAGTCAAATGGAAAAAAACTATTGTTATCTCCACCAATCCAATACTATCGCAAACACTTTGATTACAGTCAGCTGTGAAACTATTTGTCTACTACCTTAACTGCTTTTATTACATGTCATGGCTGATTATATATTTTCTTTAATGAGTAAATCACATCAGCTGAATAGCTAGACATAGGTATTATTCCAGTTTCTCTCTACTCAAATTAAGATGGGGCTGCAATGTCACAAATTGCCAAATAGCTGCCCAGCTCATAAAGTGCTGAAATCATAATATTAGAAACAGTTCTCATCACTTAAATGACTCGGTCGGCTAATTACTCACATAACTGCAATATTAACAGATGTGGCTCACATGACACTTTATTATGTCATGCTAAGTGGTATACTAATTTATCGAGTATTAAATCAATAAAACCATGTCAATAAAACCCATACAGTGTGATGGATGACCATGCAATGCAACAGTTAGAAAATTCAACCCAATAACTAAAAATACATTTCTTTGTGGGTGAATTACTTTGCCTCTGAAAAAGACATGTATAATTATGTAATTTCATATCATGTCATTTAAATGGAAAGCCATGCCGTAAAAAAACAGAGATTTGGTAAGCAATGTTTTATTACACATGTAAATGATGTACAACTACATATGTCAGTTGTGACATTTTGAAAGATACATAATGTCGGCGCAAGATATGTACAGTAACAACTAAAAAGAAATAGCCAAAATATACAACAAAAGTGAATTGCAAACTTGCACATTCTTACTGTATAACAAATTTCTGGACGAAAATAGTCTGTTCAAAAGGTCGCATCAGTATACGGTTATGATCATCGGCAGCAATGATGATGTCACACTCAACAAACTCCACTTTAAAAAAAAAAAAAAGAAAGAAGAAAAAGTGAGCACAATCAACGATTATGATTATTTCCAACAAAAATTTATTTCATAATTTGATCACAATTAACTGGGACTTCACTTTTATGGCAGAAGGAATTTCCTTATTGAACAGCCCTGTGGTGGCGGGTTGGCCCAGTGGAATTGCAGTAGCTTGTGAGCTTGAAATGTCAGAGGCTCCCGCCTCTAACATGGCAGAACTGCCTGTGGAGTTTAAGGAGGAGCCCCCGTGTGTTCGGGGCTAGGCGGAGGCTTTGGCGGCTTTGGCGGCCTCTCTAGCCAGATGCTCCTGCTGCGCCCGCTCTCTCAGTTCCTTCTCCCTCTGGACGAGCATTTGGCGCTCTTGCTCCCACTCCTGAACCTTCGTCGCGTACAGCTCGCCGTCGGCTCCTTCCACCGCTCCCAGGTCCGCGTCGGCCAGCGCAGAGACCAGCGCCAGCAGACCGCCGGTGTCGACCCTACCCAGAGACTGCAGCTTACTGCTCAGGTCCTGCTCACACCAGAGGGACGACACACACACACCGACTGATTAAATCAAGATGCAGCCTCTCACCGCCGTCCTCTGCAGGCCTTGTTCACTTATACTTCAGGTGATACTAACAGAAATGCTCATTCAGACCTCAACTGCTTTGCTCTTGCTTACGGTCGGGCGAATAGTTCTGCTCCTTTCATCTTCCATCAGTCATTTCTTCCTTCACCTCATTTTGTCTCTCCCTATTGTCCTATATATGAATCCAATTTGTTCTAATATCCTCATTAATTTTCATGAAAACCAACCTCCCTGTTTCAGATTTTTCCAGTTTGATCGAGTGATTTTCATTGTAACTTGGCTACTGTAATACAGGTCCTCCTCCTAGGTAGATATGTGTGCAGTAATCAATCAGTCCTCTACCATAGTTTAGTAAAGTAGCACTCAACTCATTTCCTTACGCACACACGCACGCACAAAATAAAAAAATATTTTCCCTGGGTTATGGCGAGCCTTGGTAAATATCAACTTGCTCTCCTCCTTTGAAGACTCACATTATGCATATGCGTACGGCACACATTGAGGCTAACCCGAATAAAACAGCCACCACTGCACCACATTCCATGTTTGCTCATTATTACAGATAAGCACTGTACTGTGCACAGTGGCTAATCAGTAAATCTGGTCCACAGCCTACAGTCTTAGAAAAAAAATCTCCATTTTGACGTGGGCGAGACAGAATATCTGTGAAATGTGGATCACACAACGGCCAGCGCGAACGTCAGAATATCCGCAGAAGATCACATAAGTGTCGCGTAAACTGACACATGGACATGTAGGGCAGATTAAAACAAGTCTAGGAACTCCCAATTCTCACTTCCGGGGGTTAAACACGGGCACATAATCACACGCAGGCCACGACAGGCTTACAGCGTCTCCCCAAGTTTAATTAGCTATGAGAGAGAAAGAGGCTCCAAGGACCATTCATCGGCAGTGGCCTTCAGTGTGACGGATGTCTCTGGTGGCTAAGGCCGGTGCCTGCTGGGGTGATGGAGGACCATGGTCATTTATCTACTGGTGTCAGAGACGGGGGCAGAGGGTGAACGGAGGCTAGTGTTCCTGCTCTGCGTCGCGCACACACAACGCTGCAGTTTAAAGACACGGGAGAGCACGCATACGGTCGACACACTGGATTGATGGGTTTCATTAGTTCTGTGTGAGGCCATAGCGCAGAACTATTCAGCAGGTCTACAGCGTGGGAAGAAATAGGCTAAGCACAGGTGTACAATATGGAATTCAAGAAATAATTCACTTTTAAGTCAAATATGTACTTACAATATGTATATCCAATTCATGCTTAATCAATTCATATACAGTACCGCCTGTTATGCTTGACAAATAACGTAGTGTAACGTAGAACATACTGTAATTTAAGTCTATGGACCAAAACGCATCGAGCGGAGAGGGAAAATGTTCCCTAAATCAGGCCTGTGATCACAAATTGTACAGAAGAGCAAACAGAGTTCAATTAAAACAGGAAAAGAAGCCTGATCGTTTCCCCCCCACTACATAATGTATAGTTATAGACTGCAATTTATAGTTAAATATTTTTTTGCATTTCATCAAACCTATTGACTAATTATTTCACCTCAGCAGTAAAGCTAGAGGTTTATGCTGCGCCATTTTCTTTCTGTAATGGTACTGCGCGCTCCACAGTGTTTGCCATCCCCCTTAGACTGGGTCATACTTATCATTATATATTCAATACCCCATTGTGAAAAGTTAAAAATAGCTGGCTACTGCATTCCATGATGCTTTATCTCCTCTTAAATGTGCTGAACGTATCCTACAGTCCACTCTCAGTAGCTTCCCTCTTTCCAAATATGGAAACCTTATTAATGTGACACTTTATTAAAAATGTTAAATACTCATCAATCTGTCATTAAATGTTTTGGCTGATTAGCCGATTAATGGCATTTTCGTTAGTCATGAACGTGGAGAAACTCCTATGGATTTGACTAAAATCTTTAACTGTAAAACCCAAAATCCAAACATAATTATTACTTCGCATCAATTATTGCACAAACAATCACACTCGTGTGATGAAGGCGCTATTCTTCTAAAAATCAATTAATGACATTTTTAATTCTGAACGAGCCAAAGCAAGTGGAGTAATCCTGTCAGTTCCACCCAGGCTTTTACTGTGTAAAGCTACAGTCATCAGCGACATCTGACATAACTGCTTATAAAGAGACTAATTCCTGTGTCTCTTCCCCCTGGTTATGCACAAACAAAATGGAGCCCACCCTCGACAAGAGAGAATTCTGTTCCATTTAGAAGGGTCAAGAGGATGATAAATCCACTGGAACAGGAGACAGTAACACGTACCCCCGAAATATAATTCACAGGGGGAAACGCAATGCGCTGACCTGATGAATCAAACAATATGACCAACGCAGCCACGTTACTTAACGGGCTCTATCCGAAGTAGAATAAGTGAAGCAAAAAAGAGAGAGAGGCTGAAATGACATCCGATTGCTTTACAAGCCGACGAGGAAAGTGACCTTTACAGTGACCCGGCGAACAGCCTGAAATCAATAGCACAATTCCCAGCACAAAGGCATGTTGGCAGCACCTCACAGGAAGCTTAGCAGGAAAGGGCAGACAGGACGGGAATCGTTACAAACCAGTAAATGGGATCACTCTCCCCGAAAAAGAGACGGCCATTTTCGTTGCATTAACAAAGTGCCCAGTTAGATGACACGAGTACCCGGATGAGACGTTCGTCACAGTTGCTACACACACGACGCAATTTAAAATGAGCATTTAGCACGTCACATCTTCCTAGTCTACTAATCATATATCTTTTTAACCAAGACATCTTAGGAGTTAAAAATGTATGGCAATAAGTCATACATATCATACTAATATTTAAAGATGCAGCCATTATGGCTTGTATTAAAAACACACCACTCAGTGGCCTAGACCTTACAGCTCACTGTCCATATTTTCAAAGGTGGTCTTGCTCATAGCAAGATGAAAATAATAGCAGAAATAATGTTCGTCTTTTTTAAAGGAACTGAATATTTGAATAAGCCCTTTCCTGACGTAAACAGTGTCTCCTTCATAATAATTATACTTAATGTGCTTTAACTCAAAATTTTTGTCATTGTTTTCTAATTATGTCATAAAATATAGTTAGTCACAGTGTATTGCTTTATTCTGCATTTACAGTTTTATTATCCGTTCTTGTGACCCGAAGACTACATTTCTCAGTGTAATTTTAAACCTTTACTTGCATGCTTCAGGGATGTGTTAATGTTCATATGGAAATTATTTTCCCTTCCACATCACCAACGTTTCAAACAGAGGCAGAGTGATAGCTAGTTACACAGCTTTGTCTGAGTTGAAGAATTACAAACAAAAGACTAATCTATAATAAAATTAATTAAGGTCACGTGAAAACATATAATGAAAAACAATTATTTGGAAAATAACGGCTCACAATGTGTGTACTGTGTAAGCAAGGAGCATTAAAATATTATTGCCATGATAAATATTATGGAAAATGTCTTAAAAAGCACACATTACAACCATTACAGAAATGGTTCTTTCATTAATTAATAAAAGAAAATGTGGCCCACAGTTTGTATGTTCCTGTTTTTTTGCCATGGTAAAAACCTGGATTAAGATTCATACAACCTGCCCCAGAATATGAAGCTATGTTACACCCAAGGTAAGTGGAGTGATAGTCGAGTGTATACCAGAAACACACTGAAGAAATAATTACTTTCTCATCTTATATAACCAATATTTACATTACATTTTGCCTCCATCTTCCCAAAACCTCTTTTCAGTTGTCCTGTTCACAGACAGACAGAATGACATCAGCTCTACCAGCAAGAGCTGACAAGTTTAATGAACCTGCTTCCAAAGTTAAAGTAGATAGTGAAACAGGCCCCTGGCAGGAAAACCCAGCCACTCAGAGGAGTCTCTGTCCTCCACTTCAGACTTCATTTGGGTATAGGCAACAGTAGAATGCCTGTACCTTTTGCAGAAGATGAGCTTAATTTAATGTGGATTCTGAATTTGCGCATGAAATGAAAGAGGACTAGAAGTGCAGCGCAAAACACATCCGACTTAGCATGTACAATGGCAAAAATGGCAAAACAAATAATCTAAATAACTCAAAGATCTAATTCAGTCACACTACAGAATTATAAAAAACCTTGTAAGCGCACCCTGCAAATGTAATCCAGTCTCGAGTTCTCGCAGTCTGGAAGATGATAAAAGCTTCCAACCGCTGTGTGCCCGCAGATATAATATCAGTGATGCACTGATAAGCGGTTCATGGTTAAAGGCAGAGGCTGTGGACTATGCTTCATATTAGAAATGTCATTTGGATTCAGCCATTCGCAGCGCAGCTCCATTGACCAGACAAGTTGCCATCGATGGCTTTGGCTCTTTATGCCATAGCTGGGGTATTATCCCATATCACTTCAATTACATACTGTAGATGAAACCTTTGGGGCAGGTTATATTCAAATGTTGCAAATGGCAGAATAGCATAGCATCCGCTGCTGCGGCGTCGCCACTGCATTATAATCAGAAAGGTTCGTTACCCGTCACCCACCTGGAACCTTCCGACGTACTCTGGGAGTTTCTCCTTCTCCAGCTGGTCTTCCTCATCGGTCCCGGTGCCCGGCACGCCTTGCGTGTCCTCGTCACCCCTGGTCGCGTCCACCTCACACTCGGGGCCGGAATCCCGCAACACGCCCTCCAGACAGTCCAGCTGCAACATACAGAAGATAAAGCTCATGTAGCGGACTGGCCACCGGCTCCTTTCGACAGATGGCAAAGTTTGTTACCTAGATACAGTAGCGCTTGCAGGAGGAAAAAATAATAATAACCTGGGGCATGAATAGAAACCCCGAATTCAATAGACCCTTTAGAAAAGCGCTTGTCCGAGAAATGAATGCCGGCACCACATGCGATCCTTGAAAACGGACTCAAACAGCAACAGAACAGAGACAAGAAAGTAAAGAGAAGGCAAGTCGGGTAAGGCTTTGGCAGTGTCTACACAGGTCGAGTGTCACGCAGGAAAATACATAAAACCTCCTCGTCGCTGATCGGCAGATCTTGGAGCTTGAACAGAATTTTTCTACGTGCAGATGATCCGGTTTAGCCAAAGGGGAGTAGAATAAGTGAGACGGAGGCAAACGTTCCAGGCCAAGAGGATGATGCAGTGGCTGTTTGTTCCACTGTGATCTCAGCCACACGGAAAGGGATTAGGGTGAAATATATGGCGCCTTTATCACAGCAACGACGAGCGGGACGCTCCGTCACCTCGCTTTCAAATCTATGGAAAACCAAATGCGTCAGAAAGCAGAAAGGAGATGCCCATCGTCACAGGACACCTTGAAAGAGATTGAAGATGTATATAGCCAAAAACTGTTCAAGGAAAAAATAAATTAAAAAAATTTAAAAAAGTGCGATGGATGAACCAATTCAGTTTAGTCAGGATGACAGATGGGAAAAGCACAAATTTTTATTTTTAAACAGGCTAAATGTGCAATGTATCAAAGATAGCATAGAATATTTCACATATCAGTTGTGTGAGAACAGTCATCAGTGTAGCAGGTTGGGAAAAAAAAAACTGTGAAAGAAAATAAATCCCCCTGCCTAAAATAGCAGGCGTTAATGTGAATGATTTTCATTTCAGTGAGCTCACATTCCTCTTTATAGGCTCTTAAAATACACAGAATGAGCTGTAGTTTTAATATTGATCCCAGGGAAAAGGGATTAATTTCAATATGGATTCAGAGGAGTGTCTTTTTCCAGAACACAAATAAAAGGTTAACTCGAGACCCTGTAATACATTGTATGGTAAAACCAAAACTATTTCGAGGCCAAATGCCTCATTTTCCAAAAAAAAAAAAAAACATTTAAAACCCATCTGGTTGAATGCTGTTCTGAGCCATTATTAATGGGGAAAGGATATTGCTCTCCCTACAAGGACATTTAACTGAAATAATGGCACACTGCAGGCATTTTCCTGCGGATAAATTTAGATTCGGATAAATTTAACTGGAAAACTTGTGGTGAGTGCCAGCGGTAAAACTTTGCAGCGTTTCACAAGATTAGTCTGGAATAACAATGCAGAGCTTTTGATTCGATCAGTGCAGGTCGTAGAGACCACGCCGTTCCCCCCACAAGCCTGCACGTTATAAAAAGCGCAACGTCACTGTTAAATAAGTCCACAGAAACAACAATTATTCAAGTATCTCCGATCCAGAAACTCCAGGAAGCCAGCCGATGTCACGCGGCATCGTTCACAGCCACAGTGATTTTAATATTCCCACAATCCTTTCACCTGCATATTCTCAAACCTGCCTGATCAGAAAAGGTTGTGCGCGATGTCAGATTTTCCCACTAAAATCGCACTACGGGACCACTGAACTCTCAGCCTGGCTCGGGTTGAACTCTGGCTGAACTCTAAGAGCCCTGGCTCAGCCTGGCTCTGGCTCTGCCCAGGGCCTTTTCAGCTGTTTAGGGACAAGAGGCTAGGCCAATACCAAAACGGCACACGTACTTGCTCTGACCAACAAATATCAGGGTCCCCGCTCCTTGTCCCTCTGACTGACCGCTTGACACAGACAGGTTTGACCTGATGGTTTCAGTTTAAGGACGTACAGTTAATGGTGTTACCATTTCTTAAGCTCAATTCTACTGAGCATCTACTCCTGAAATAGGCCATCACCTCTCTTCTGTTAAACCTACCTTGAAGGAATGCTTTCAGTGGCTAATATTACGACACCAGGTACGTAACGTAAATAAACAAGTATTTAGGGGCGCTAAAAAGGTTAGCACTAAAGACTGTTCTGCCGTTAGTAAGCATTAGGAGAAGAATAACGGTCTCAGTTTCGCACAATGCAGTCCTCAATGTGGCAGCAGTGGCAACCTCTTTACATTTATCACAAGCATAATGGCAGAGTAGTAAAGGAGAAGGCATACGCATCAATAACAAGGCTCTTTATGAGCGCCTTCTGCTACTTTGGCAAATCAAATTATGCATTACAGGCAAAATCTCCCATTTTCCCAGACACAGACACACAGCCACAAACTCAATAAGTAGAAAAGACATCTCTTCCTATTATTATTTCTTTGGTGTCAAAACAGAAAACAACAGGAAACATGAAATATCACTGATAAATACTAAAAAATAACGAAATAAAAAAAATTAACAAACATTTCCGATAATAAAACAGGTCGGCGCATACCGCGTCTTTCGAGAGCTTGACGCCCTCTGTTCCAGAGCACACATTCTCCATGACAGCCAGGGCACGGCTGAGATAGCCAGGGGTCCAGATGAGGGGCATCTGCTGGAACACAGCGTGAATCCCCCTGGACATCTCCACTTTACCTGCAGACAGAGCAAACACACAGGCAGATGCACACAGATATTCACATCAAATTCTCTGGGCCCATCAACATCACATTGGGTTAATATACCAAATAATTTTCTGTTGTAATCTTTAACACTAGCATTTCAGTGTTTCCTGAAACTGGTAAAAGCAAGACCTCCAATTATT
The DNA here is from genome assembly GCA_029718625.1 of Synaphobranchus kaupii. Lineage (NCBI taxonomy): Eukaryota > Metazoa > Chordata > Actinopteri > Anguilliformes > Synaphobranchidae > Synaphobranchus > Synaphobranchus kaupii. Next base: position 24,030,779 of record CM056392.1, on the reverse strand, counting down.
CAATGAATACATTGAGGGACAAAGGAAATTATACAGCTGCATTTGTAAGAAAGAAGCAACCATGTCTTGCAGAACCAGTTCTGTACACGACTGCACTTTGGTGGAAGCTTTCAGTGAAATGTCGACGGTAATGGAGTCATTATGGAGCACAGTCAAAATAAAAATCTGTGAGCCAAGAACCAAATGGAATCAGCAGTTTCTGCCCTGCGTCTGTGTGACCAGGACGCTTTCTACCCTAGCCGTTCTATAATAAGCTGTAAACTGGTACGCTACGACCACTTCTGGGTTTCTATCCGAATACAGATACAGATACATATCGTATTATTGGTTGAACAGATACCGATACAGATAATGCACACCGCAAAGGGGTGACCTGATCTGCTGTAGTCGATTAAAATGCACAACCACAGCAGTCTTGTCTGTTATAGTGAACAGAGTGGAGACCGTACACACCCAGGAGAGCGGAGCCCAGGAGCTGGGCGCTCCGCCCGGCCGAGTTATCCTGCCTCAGCCCCGCAATGAGAAGGGCCGCTCCCATGCTCCTCTCCTCCTGCCACTGGAAGTCGAATGAAATTAAAATTAACAAATGAAACGGCAGAGATGATGTCAGCCTTCCACCTTCCTAGAAAACCCCACAATACACTGCAATTCCAAAATGATCAGAATCTCCTCTGGATGTGTCACTGTCTGGAAAACTCTGATAAGAAGAACAAATGTAAAAAAAAACAGCCAGCCTAAGGCCAACGTACCCTGAAGCTGAACTGGATGGGCTTGGTTAGTTTAAAAAAATAAAATAAAATGTTATACTGTTATTAGTACACATTTATTGGAATTACGATGGTGAAAAACACAATGTAGAGGTATTTTATTAAAAGGTCTTTCACCACTAATGAAGTACAAATATACAAGTGTGGCTTTAACTGTTAAAGCCTCTTTTTTTGGGGGGGGGGGGGGGGGGGTGGGAGGGGGGCTTGGTTAGTGTTTATATATAAGATGACCTGGGAAAACTTGCTGCTGTAAAAGATGCTGGTCGGCCAGTAAGGGGCAGTCTTGAGTATGGAGACAATCTGCTGTAGGAAATGGTGTTTCTCAGATGAGACATAACGGAGGTCCTGAGGCAGTGTGGTCATTAAAGAATCTGTGATACTCCAATCAAAAGGTAGGGGGTTCCCAGGTGTCCCGGTCAAATACCAAACTTGGCTTTTTCAAGGTCATTCATCTCGCCCTAGTTCAGCATGTCACTGTCTGGAGAACCAATGCTTCAGCTTGACACATGACCTGACAGTCCCCCACAAACCGATTCCCCCACAATATCTTCCACACATTTCAAAACAGAGCACTGAAAACATATACCAAAATACAAGCAATCATACTTACACTGAGCTCAGGTTTGGCTGCCAAGTACTTCGCCAGAGCGTACAAAGATAAGATCTGTGTGGAGGGCAATTCAAACGCTTCCTGCAACATTACCTCTTCCACAACCATGGAGGCACCTGTAAAAGATATACCGTTTCCTCAGACATAGTGACTAAACTTCCCAGAGGAATTTCATTGTTCAAACATATAACTGTGACAACTAAACTGCAGATTTCAAATGCTTTATCAAGCATGACTGGGACAAAGCACACCACATAGACTTGGAGAACAAGCAATGCTGTTTTTTTTTTGTTTTTTTCTGCAAGCCTTACCCTTATAATCTTCATCTTTTAAGAAGGAATCTATTAGTAGATTAAAGGTCAAGTCATCTGGGAACATTCCATACTGCACCTACAGGAGATGATGTGTAAATTATTACATCAATATCAATAAATCAACATGCATTTATAATATGCATTCCCACAGTGAGGTGGAGAGAGCATGTATTCCATTTTAATTAGAATTCAAGTTTTACATTACCAAGTGTGTTCAATCCAAAATTATGTTTTTATGACAGAAGTAGGAAAATAGTCACAATAAATCATAATTATAAAAAAATTCCGCTCAAGCACTGGGGATGCGAGTTATCAAGGGACAGAAATACTATCATGAGGAAGGTTCCTGAAAATATCCGTTCAGTGGCATACTGTGAAATATATACTCATAGATTATCTCTGTATATCTCTCTAGTAGCCAACATAGGGAGTTAGCCTGCACAGGTCAGACTATCAGAGGATTGTCAGTGGCACTCAAACATTACAACATGGGGAAACTACATTCAACGTGTAGCATATTCTGCATAGTCTCCTACCTTGTGTTTGAGGGTGTGCAGGGCCTTGTCACGTGCCCCATATTTCAAACACTTTTGGAACCAGCTGTGGATGGTCCAGTCTCGCAGGTACCAGCAGTTAGGGCTGTGGCGGAATCTAAACGCGTACGGAGGGGGAGGTGAAGTCACGAGGACACTCATCTGCACGGAGACAAAACTAAGGCAGACTGACACAGAAAGTCCCTCAGACTGCTGAATCACTCTCCCGTCTGGGAGAAGCACCTGACTGAGCCCTTGGTTCCGTGGTCTATAAATTACACACCACGGCTCTGCAGGCAGTGGATAGCCATCATTAGCCTGCAGAGCACCAAAGGTACGACGTATAGCATGCTAACGAAACGTCA